>CAXIVR010000001.1:202718989-203421489 GCA_964035755.1 Teleogryllus oceanicus | reverse complement strand
TATGTTTGGTCAGTCTTTTTAGAATTATCTTTTCAAAAATTTTTGAGAGAGAGGGTAATAAGCTTATTGGCCTGTAACTGGTGACATTTGCCGTGTTTTTATTCGGTTTAGGAATTGGGATAATAACTGCATGTTTCCAGGCAAAAGGGAAGTGACTTATTCTGAAACAAGAGTTGTATATATTATTTATATAGGCTATTGCTGGTGGGGGTAGCTTTTTAGTATCAAATTGTTTATTTTATCGTGTCCTGGTGATTTTTATTTGGTAGTTTTCTAATTATTTGTGTGATTTCTTTTGGGGAAATGTATTGAATTCTATGATGAGGTCCATATACCGATTGTTCTGCTGCTGTAGTGATTGTTTTATGTTCGGGATGGGGTTTAGTTGTGTTAGTTGTGAATGTTGAGGCGAAATACGTGGCTAATTCCTCCGCTTTTTGAATTGAAGTGTATGCTTTTCCTACTGTTTGGTTTAATGGGGGGATTATTGTTTTTTTATTTAATATTTTTTGGTAAAGATCCATATTGAGTTGTTTTGGTGTTCAGCGATTCAATTTTGGTGTGGAATTGTTGGGCATTGTGCTTTTAATTAATCTTTTGACTATGTTGGTAATTGTATTGAGTTCGGACTTAATTTCTGGGGTTCTTAAGTTGGCCCACAGTCTTCTAGTTTTGTTTTTTATTTTTATGGCATGTAGTATTTCCTGCGGCAATATTGTGTCCTTGTGCATTTAGGTTGTTTTTTTAGTTTAATTTGTGAAGTTTGTAGGGTGGAATGTATTAGTGTGTTTAGGTAAGTTAGACGCGCCCGTAAACACGAAAAAATCAATCAATCAAACAAAAGCAACCAACGTAAGATGTATACAGCCCGGAAAGTTGTGCCCTTTTTCCCTCCGGCATTCTAATGAGCCCCAATGCTCAGATGTGTTTCTCCGAAATGTGTATTTTGCCGCTCTGTTTGGTATCCTCTCTAAGCTCTTTTTAAGTCCTATTCCGTACGGATGCCAACAACTAGCTCCATATTCAATTACCGGCCTAACAAGCAGGGTATACGCGATTTCTTTTGCTTTAGTATTGCATTTTTTAAGATTTCTCATGACGAAATGCAAAACCCCCAAGCTTTATCCACTACATAGTTCGATTGAAACAAACGAACCCATCCCAATTTACTATCCAGGAGGATGCCAAGGCATTTACAGTTCGAGGCTCGCGTAACTACGTCATTACCTAGCTGATAATGTATTGTATAAAAAGCTCTGGCCCTACAAAATATGATCGCTTTACTTTTGTTTCCATTTATAGTCATTTTATTAGCTATTGCCCAATCATAAATTTTATTTAAATCGTCCTGTAGTTGAATCGTCTCGTGCTGTTCTGCAATTTCCCTACATAATAATAGTCGACCCGTCGCTGTCGTCGTCGCTGTCGTCGGCGAAGAATCGAATTTTTGACACGAATTTTTTATATTTCGGGATAAATCATTCACAAAAATAAGAAAGAGCAGTGGGCCTATGACTCTGCCCTGAGGAAAGTAATGTAACCCTTTTCCGATAAATGACGGCAAATTCCAACTTTTTGATTTTTATCGCGAAGAAATTCATTTTCCATGCCCGCCTGTCAAACCCGCCTGTCAAGTTTAGAATCAATAAGTTTCAGTATCAATTTGTCATGCGGCACTACATCAAATGCTTTAGAAACATCAATAACTATTGCATCAACATTCCACATCGATTTAAAGACACTCGAAGCCCTGAGAGTTTGAAACGGATTTTGGGGTACTTCACATGAAGATTGAATATCATTAACATTTTTTCAAAAATGGCTCCAAGTTTTTGGATTAATTCTTTCTCTCACAGAACAAAAGACGCTTAAAAATTGTGCATGACCCATTTCCGGCGAACTAACTCGCCTTTACTTCGTAAGAAAAGAAAATATTGTAAACGCCGGAAAACGGCGAATTTTTGACAGAAAAACTCTTATTGCCGGACCCTGATATCTAAAAACTGAATAAATCTCGTTCCTATGTATAGTAAATTGCTTCCTCTAACACATTGTGTAGTCAGCATCCAAGATTTATGGGTCCTTGATATCGAAAATTCGATTGACAGCAAAACGTGTCTGCCATCCCCATCAGTCTATGGTCAACGCTAGCGCCAAAACCGTTCAACCAGTTTTCTCCAAAGTTGAACCCGAGTCCCACTCAGTTTGCAAAGGATATTTTGATTTTGGGGGTACTTTACATGATGCCTCAACATTTTCAGAATTTACTCGAAAATGGCTCCAAGTCTTATGACTAAATTTTGTCCGCGATTAGTTCTTACCATTATAAGAAACGCGGACAGTGACACAATTAATATTACCCGTATGAGTACATTGTTTACTAAAAGTAAAATAAAATTATTCATTGATTACTTGATGCAGGAATCACGGAAAGCGGTTTCTAATAATGTTGCTACAAACGATAAATATATATTTTTTCAACGCTTTCATTTCACACTTAATTTCCTCTTAAAAAAAGAAAATTAAATATTTCACGGGAAAGCAAATTTAGGATAACACAAGCGATTAGAACAACATTTAAAAACAAGCGAATTCATTTCATTTCTAAGAATCATAACTTATCTCAGGATTTCCTCCTCTACTTTAAAAAATTCAAATCATTGTAAAGTCATAAGGCAGGCTAAAATCATGAGAGACGATCAGAATATTGTGAGCTCAAATAACAAAATAAAAGCAATGTGGAATATAACAAAAAATACAACAATATATGTAACAAAAAAACTGGAAACCTTCTAGAGAATGTTGTTTTAAATTATAACGATCGAAATATGAAAGATCGGCAAAAGTGGCTAGTTACTTTAACCAATATTTTTCGAGAATTACTGCCGATATCACGCGATAAGCGTCTTCAGCCACAAAATTCAATATCAGATGTTTCCTCAAAAAGTTTAGACACGATGTTTGTTACCAAAACTTCTTCCTATGAAATTCTCAAAATAATCGGTAAAATAAAAAATAAATATTCCGCCGGTTTAGATGAATTCCCGATTTTTTTTCTTGAAGACCTGTGCGCCTGCCATTATACACCCTTTAACTCACATATTTAATGCTTTCTTATGCACCGGAACTTTTCCAGATATTTTCAAAACATCTAAGATTAAACCATTCTTCAAAAAGGCAACAAAAATGATATTCAAAATTATAGGCCTATTTCTCTTCTGTCAGTTTTTTTCAAAAATATTAGAGACTTTTTTTACGTACGAATGACAAACTTTTTCAGTAAACGCGACGCGCTTTCAAATTGCCAATATGGATTTAGAAAATCAAAATCTACGGAAACCGCCATATTTTCTTTTGTTAAAGATGTCTCATCTTTCGATCGAAATGAAGCACCTGTTGGATTATTATTAGATCTTTCAAAAGCTTTTGACGTCATTGGTCATGAGATTTTACTTTCAAAGTTACCTTCATATGGAATCCATGATATTGCCCTAGATTGGTTATGTTCGTGCCTTAAACAATGATCTCAGAGAGTAGAAATACCTTGCTGGAATGATGGAACATTATGTACACACCTTTCCGACTCTTTGCCAATGGCACGTGGAGTTCCTCAGGGATCGATTTTAGGTTCTATTCTCTTCTTACTATACGTAAACGATATGCTCTCGACCACTCGAAACGGAAGAACAGTTCTCTTTGGGGATGATACGAACATTCTTTGCAATAAAGAAAGCTTAAGTAGTACAATATCAGATGTTTCAAGTTGGTTTCCTAATAACAAATTACTAGTAAATGAAGAGAAATCAGTTTTAATGCAGTTTTCCATTTTAAGTAAACAATTTTGTACTCCATTGAAAATAAACGGTGTAGCATTGACTGATGTTAAGGCAACATTTTTAGGCCTCTCAATTCAGTCAATTCTCAATTGGAACTTTCATTTTAATGAATTGAACACAAAATTAAGGTCATTATGCTATGTGTTCAGAATTATTTCAAATTCAGTCAGTACTGTTCGTTGCGTATATTTCGCGAATGTTCATTCCCGCCTGAGATATTGCATAATATTCTGAGGAAATACAGACTTTTAGATTGCAAAAAAGAATTGTACAAATAATAAGCAGATCCCACTTACGTGATTCTTGTAAACATTTATTAATCTAGGAATTTTTCCATTTGTGTGTCTGTTGATTAACGAATCAGTGGTTTTTGTCAAAAATGACGTGCCTAAGGGCGGGAATATATTTTCAGAAAACGTCGATATCTATAACTATAACATTCGACGTAGTAATGATATTAATCACGTGACAGTATCAACAGCTCATTACGAAAAATTCACATAAAGCCAGATGATATTAAATGATTAAATTCGATAGAAAAATTTTAAATCTCAAGTAAAATCGTTTCTGCTGTTTCTGTACAATTAAAGACTATACTTACCAATCAAAAGGAAAATAACATTAATTTTAACCGTGGTATTTAATGTATTATTAAAAACCTGAAACCAATACTGTACCGCAGCTTCAATGACCCCCCCTCCATCTCGATCAGATGATTGTACATAAATTTAAGGTTTTTTGCTGGTGAAAAAAGTTGCATACACTTTCTATTATTATCACTAATAACATTTCTGTTATTATCACTAACTACACACAGTACATTAAATCCTATTTGTTCTAGTCCCAAAATATTTTTTTTTTCAAAATACTTTGCAGGTCCTCTGCATACATTTTAGTTGCAGGTACTATGTGTACTTCCTCTTTCAGATCTGAAAGTAGGCTTGTTATCATAAATGTATGAGCACTTGATGCAAGTTGTTTTAAATTCAAAATCCAAGTAGTATATGACTTAGTGTAGGAATCACAGAATTTTGAAAATGTGCACACAATTCACTTTTCCCCATGGCACGTCATACGCAGTTTTAACTGTTTTTTGACGTAAAATAAATAAATAAAAAATGTCCAAGTAACTGACTATTACATGCGGTTATTGCAAGCGGCATTATCCAGTGGCGGCTCATACTTAGGTTGCACGGTTTTGCACAACCCACAGAGTAGAAAAAGATCTCATAATGTCTTTGGAATACGCATTTTCCTTTTAATGACATTCAATATTCAAGATATTGCAGCAATATCGATATATATGAAATCATTTTGAAACCAAAGAGCGTCCAACTGGCGCTCTCTCCGGTGTCTGGTGCCTTGCCAGGAAGTGCACCACGCTGTTGGCTGTATTACTGGGTTTAGTGTTTTACTCTTTGGCCCTTCGAATTAACACAGGGAACATGCTGTCTTTTCATGGGGAACATGCGGCTTGTCTAACGCTGCGCGGCGACTGTCTACGCCTTACGTAGGCCGAGGCTCCAATACGTGGACTCGCCCACTTCCAGCGAGCACAGGATGCTCGAGGACACAGGACTCGCGGATGAAATGCTCGAGCGAGTACGAGCGAGAAAAAGACACGCCTTGCAAATATCTATTGTACACAGTCCAACAGATGTCACCTGTTTTGGTGAGTGTTCGTACGGCTTGGGGCATGTGTTTGGATCTTCGAGAGCGGTACAGATCTGCCAGTGGAGGTAAGTACACACCCTGTCGAGTCTTTTTCAGGTATTTGGTCTTTGCTAGAATTGGGCAAGCTGAAACAATATGATCAATGGTTTCTACTTGTTTCAGGTTAATTCGGCATTTATCATCTTGGGAAATTTTTAGAACCGTTTTATCATGTTTTCTCAACCCCTGATCTTGGGCAGCTATTAAAACTGCTTCCGATTCTGCCTTCATTCTTCCCCTTTTAACCCGCTTAAATAATTTATCTTTAGTGATGTGTACCTTTGCCCCTTTTAGATATTGTTCATGAAGTGATTCGTCTCTCCACTATTTCTGTATTATTTGTGCGTCTCACATTTCATGTTCAGTGTCTGTGTTATTCTGCGTGTATTAGGTAGTTTTATTCGCAATGCTTCTTGTTATACTTACATGTCTTTGTTTCTCATTCTTCGGTAATATTTAATGACCAGTCTCATTGATCATCTTGATGACTGATTGCACACTTTCCCATCCCGACTATTGCATTGTGCCAGAAGGTTTCAATCTGTCTGAGATCTCTTCCTCCTTCCTTATGTGACATGTAAAGTTCATGTACATCAGCTCGAGGGTGGGCGATCGGGAGAGGTGGCGCCAGCGCTACAACAATTCATCATTATTTTAAGTGGCCTGTTTAGTCAATATAAATTAACGTAGGGTTCGTCGAGAAGCTTATAACTTATTTAATGATTATGGAGCACATATTTCTCTCTCGTTGTAAAGAAAATCAACAAGAATGTTTCCTAGAAATTTTATTAATTATTATGGGGAAGGTAGTTTTGACACGTGATCAAAACACTAGATTCCCTAAATTTTCAAATAGCCTACCGTGCACTTCAGAGAATCAGTGTGCATGGCAGGACTGTGCGTAATGTAAAAAGAATAGAAACCTGTGATAGAAACAGAACTAGTGAAAAAAGATTATCTACTTTAGCCTAACGAATCATCACTGCTGAATCACACATGACACGCACATTATTTTTTGGAAAAAACAGTGCAGTTTTCAGAGGGGTTAGTAAATCGCCTTGAAAAATTCGCCTGTTAACCGGAATACTTCTTGTTTTTTCTACTTTCCGCTTTTTTTAATAACCTGGTACTCCACGACTTTATACTTGCCTTGTAAAATTATTATTGTTATTATTATTAATATTATTGTTATTGTAATTATTATTGTTATTGTTATTGTCATTATTAATAGTAGTATGGTCATTATTATTATTATTATTATTATTATTATTATTATTATTACTACTATTATTATTGGCGAATTCTCCCAGTAGATAGAAGACGCTAAGCAAGAGACTCAATCACATTTCTTTGGGTTCTTCTTGTTGTCCCAATAGGCTTTCATTCTCTCTGAGAAAGTTTATTTACGTTCTTCCGACCACTTAGGTGTGTATTGTTTTTCTTTTTTAATTATTACTATGATTAATTCCTAAAACGGGAACCTAATTACAAGTCCCTGGACTTATTAGGATCTACATTTAATTGACACAATAAAGAATTATTCTATTCTATTATTATTATTATTATTATTATTATTATTATTATTATTATTATGCTTAAATTTTTCTTAACATTTCACGTTGGCTGAATTGTAGAACAAATTCGCTCTCAGATAACACAAGAAATTAAACAACTCTTCTGGAATAATTATAAAAGTCTTGTAATTTAGGTACAATTTAACTTCACAATTTCTTGTAAAAGTATTACGCATTTAGAAACTCATAATATGACAGGTGTGTGAGATAACTATTTTTTTAAATTCATAGTGCACTCAATGTTCAGTTGTAGTAATATCGGTTTTAGGTGTTTGAGAATTACTCCTGTGGATGGTATGACGACCGGAGGAATACAGGTGGATTAATGTTTCCAGAAACGCTTTCTTTGCACAGATATGTCGATGTATTTTCGAAATATTTTCTCTAATTTTGATTTGGAAATAATGTAAAATTGGGATTGAAACATCAACTAAGACGATTTTTTTCTCCTTACTTTCTTGTATACTGGGTACTTACGTAGAAAAGAGAAAGTATTGTAATGCTGCAACAAAAAGGGTAGATTTTTCGTCAGAAAACACATATTTTTGGTCCCTAATACCAAAAAAATGGATAATTCCTGTTCATATATACAGGATCTGCGCAGGGCGCATATATTCTGGTCATATATGCGGTCTGAATTATTTGTTCTAACACTTGGGGTAGACATAGTCCACATTTTCTAGTCAAAATCCACGTTTTATTTGTTCTTGACACCTGAAAATTGGTTTATGGGAAAATGTATGTACGTCTGTCAGGGGACGTTCGCGCCTAAATAAGTTTATAAGATTTTCTACAAAATCTTTTTCGGGTACTGAACATGAAGCCTCAACATTTTGAAAATGACTTCGTTTCTTGTTTAAATTTTTGTCGAATAGAGCAAAGAACATTTACAAAAATTGCGTCGCCCTACAACTACAATACTGAAGACAATTTATTTTCGTAATGTAATCTATTTTGAAAAATTATATCTTTAATTAATGTGAAGTATATTTTTTTGAAAAGATGTTGCACCAGGTCAAATTTCGTCCTAAAGTGTTGGTATGATTGTTATTCCGACTGGGTCATTTGATATAGTACAGTGGATATGTTCATGGCTTACAGAACCCTGAGTTCGAATCCAAGCATAGGCCAACATTTTTCGGATCGGAAACACATTTTATGGTTCAAGTAGGATTATAATATTACGTAACAGTTACAAATAAGGCAAGAAATTACGTGCTGCTGGAGAACCACTAGTTTGAATTTGGACTTGTTATTAACTGATCAACAAATGAACAAAAATGTCGATTTATTATCATACCTGTTGATCAAGGTCTTTTAAATATATTAAAGACTATACCTTTATTTGATAGATCTAACTACCGATTAGTAATGCTATGAATTTCCAGAATTTATCTTTAATGGTTACAAAGATGAGTATATCTAAAAGCTGAAAAATATGGAAACGGAGAAGTTGCTCTTCAAAGTTTACTACCTCTCAAATCACAGTAGCAACAACATCACATTTTTTTTAGAAAAGAATTCCTCTAAATAAAAATTCGGTGTTGCCAATTCTTAAAATTATTATTACTTTTATTATGGGGAGTATTTTTAAGAAAGTGGCGAGAAAGTTTGCAGAGGTAAATATTTCAGTGCAAATCAGCGTGAACGTTTGCTGAGATAAACATAAAGGGGCGTTCCAACCGACGGTGACAGGACGAATACAATGAACGAAAACCATATTGCTGATGCAATAAAAAAAAGTGGCTGCGATATTATGAATAAATTGGGCAACAAAATAAAACAAATATTGTTTTGACCCAAATTTCTTCTATCTACTCTTTTACTACTTACTCTTTTACTAAAAAACGCCACTTTGCTCTATTCTTTTGTTTGTTTTTTCAAAAAATTACAAAAATGTAATTTTTTGACTTGTCTCTCACGTCGGTAATATTTACATTAGAGGCGATTCCTTCACTTTATTAGATTTATGAGTACATGTGCTTTAAATAACGTCAAATAAAGTTTCTCGGAAACTCAAAAGTTTTCTGTAAAAATGAACCCAAAATTCCGCATTGTCAGAAACGCTCAAACGCCATTTTCTCAAAAACGAGTCTTTTGACATAACAAAATGACAAAAATTACTCTTGGCGTATTCTTTTTTTTAAATTACACATGTTGTTTTTTCTAGGGCTTTTATTCAGCCAACAGCCGGTTACCTTTTACGTCCCGATGGGACGCATATTCGACCATACACTTGACCAACACACTTGCGGGCTCCTCTGATCTGGGGTCAGTAGAACGCGAGGCCCTCCGCGACATCACATACAATATCAAGGGACACACAACCATGCCCAAGGTGGGACTCGAACCCACGACCCTTCGAACCGAAGCGTTGAGTCAGTACTCGCTCTTAGCCACCTCGACCACCCAGGTCAGCTACATGAATGTAAATTTTTGAAACATGTCACGCCGTTAATATGGACATTTCCATCGATTTGTATACATTATTACATTTGTGATTGGCAGTGCTTCAAATGACTCCAAATGAAGTTTTTCGAAAACTCGATAGATTCCTGTGAAAAAGAGCTTCAAATTTCGCATTTAGAGTAATGCTTAATCACCATTTTCTTAAAAACCGCTTCAAAAGTTTTCATTAAAATTTCTAATTTGGACGAAGTTTTAACTCTTCTCTAATATTAAGTCATATTTCGGTTCCACTATTAAGAAACCGAAAATTTGAGAAGATGTCAAGAAAATGTAGTACTATAATAGATGACACCTGTCCAGAGAATGTAGCAAGACCTTAAAACTCGTCCACACCAAGGAAATTAGAAAAAAAATGCTACAAAAAGTCTGTGCCGTTCTGTAGCACCTCTAGTTAATATTCGTTTTGATGACCTTACGCTAACACGAAAAATTAATGAATAATTGAAATGAAGCATCTGCCAGTGAAATCGGAAAGAAATTTTTTAAAAAATGCTATATTCGGCGAGCAGGAAAGACGGCTTTTAGTCCTGCGCAGAGTCTGGCGAATTGGTGGGGAGCGGCGCGCCCCGTGTGCAGCGGCGCGGCGTAGGCGACCGCCGAGGTGCACATACGCGGAGAGGACCACGCGGCGCGCACGGCCACTCTGGTCACAGTCACGCCTGCCAGCTCTGCAGCCGCTATGCATGCTGCTTTAATTAACCAAACTGCATGGTTGCTGACTTAGAAGATTGGCCACCGTCAGCTCAGTGAACGAGTCAACGACCCCGTGCGCACGCTCCAGATTCATTCTGTCAGATATTCGTCGCGGCGAAGACACGTTTGCTCTGCGAGACTATTCGTCTGTTTTTTAGCATTAAAACAATAGTTCAGTTGCAGCCATCACCTTTTACACAGCCTCTAGCGCTATTCAAGTTGTTTTTCCTTCGAGTTTGTCTATCGAATTCTAATCAATTTCACAAGATGTCTAACTATACGCTTAATACGCATCTCACTTATTCATCATGAACCGTATCTCATTTTGCCCAGTATTTAATAGGATCTCACTAAATTTATTCTTCGCTTTGAATTCGTCCGTTATTATCTTCTCTATGTATAATACGCTAAGCTGTTGCCAAAGTTGACCTTTTTACAGTTTAAAAGAAACCTTCCACGAAAAAAAACCTGCGAGTGAGCTTCCAAATTTTTCCAAAAATTTTCAGACCTGCATCATTTGAAAAAATTCCTTTGGGAAAGGGCAACCGCAACATTGATTTCGCAGCGACACACTTTACTATCATTGATAACTCACAAAAGATGCGTCCTAGAGTATTAAAGCCGGGCGGGACACTAGTTATGTTTCATAGGCCACAATCTACAAAATGAGTCTTTCTCGAAGTTCAATTACATTTTTAAAGGTGCCACCACCCCTTAGCAGGGGATGCCAGGAACTCTGGACGTTTGGTTCCAATGTGAAGCTATAATCACTTTAAAAAAAATAACTTAAAAAGGAGATTGCACATTTTTGCGAAAAATCTTCTCACTTCTATTACATTTTTTGAAGTTTTCGTTCTTTTGGGTTCTCCACCTATTCAGTTCCCGTTCATCCACCAGGGGGGATCTGCCATCAGAATGTTCATAAAAATATTACGTTATAAAAGAAACTTAAATTAAATGTTTGTATTTTAGATTCACTTTTATTTATTCATCATTTTTGTTTATTTTAGTTTATTTAATCAGTTTTACTACTGTAATTTTGTACCTATTAACTAATGTACCTGCCTATTAATTAATGCCTATTAACTAATTATAGCTATTAATTAATAGGTTACTACTGTAACGCATTAATTAATAAATACATATTTAATACTCCTTTATTACACCAAAGAGAGACTTATAAACGTTGCCGTGTATTAAATACATATTGTTAAAAACTGAATCGTAGTTGTCTAAACATGCCAGATATTCAAATTCGAAAATAAAAAATAAAAAAAATCAAATAAAACCGAGAACTTAATTTAAAAGACATCTGGTACTAACCTTAAACAGAAATGTATTGCTCTTTGCATTTATGAAATAAATAATATTAGAAACTTCAAAACTTCAACCACTCACGACATTCGAGTACACTTAGACATCATCGCTATGTAGAATTTTCCGCTTCACCCACTGGAAACAGAGCGGAAAGAGAGATACAACCAAACGTCGGACCCTCATGAAATACCAAAAAACTAAACGAAGAAAAGGACATAATATTCCTTGATGAAGTTAAACTGCTGCAGAATATTGGGTGGGAAAAAAAGCAGAGACCCTCGAAGAGGTAGTAAAGGAAACGCGGAAAATCATACGTGTGAAGTCTCAATGTCTAGACGCAAGGGCCCAAGGGGGGGGGGAAATGTCCACTGGTGGACTGTGGATATTGCAGAACACCGTAATGCATGTGTTAAAGCTCGTAGACTAGCAAAAAGAGCCAAAACGGTCATACAACTAAGGGAAAACTATAGGAGGTGTCGGAAACGACTTAAGTCCGCAATCAAAAGAAGTGAAACCAAATGCTGGAAGGACATATTAAATGATGTGGAGAATGACCTCTGGGGACAGCCTATGAAATAGGAATGGGGAAATTTAAACCATCCAAACATTAAACGTTTCAGGTATTGGAAGACTTCGGATGGGTGAAGGTAATTATAGAGATTTTTTCCTAACAGAAAATGCTGGGTATGGAATAGATCTTCTGACTACAACTTCGACGAAGTTAATTACTTCACGAAGGAAGAATTGGTACCAACGATGACGAAGGCCAAGAAGAAAACAGATCCAGGACCGGTCGGATTCCTAACGCGATCCTTAGTACAGTGGTTGAAGATTATCCCGAAAGTCTCCTGGATGCCTTTAATCATTGCCTTAAACTGGGGAAATTCTTTAAGGAATGGAAACAGCAGAAGCTGATACTCATACGGAAAGGAAACAAACCAATAAGCTGAC
The DNA here is from genome assembly GCA_964035755.1 of Teleogryllus oceanicus. NCBI lineage: Eukaryota > Metazoa > Arthropoda > Insecta > Orthoptera > Gryllidae > Teleogryllus > Teleogryllus oceanicus. The sequence goes on along the minus strand of CAXIVR010000001.1, from coordinate 203,408,936 downwards.
GTCATCATTCAGACCTTTGAGCTTGCTGGATACGATGAATAAAATTACTTGAGGGTTTGCTCCTCCTCCGATTAGAGAAACGTTGGAATAAACTTCTCAACGAGACTGTTCGGGTTTAGAAAGGGTCTCTCGACAATAAGCACTATTACAGAAGCAGTTCAGTGTGCTGAAGCAGCCAATGGTAACATAAGATTTTTGCGCACTGGTAGCGATAGGCATAAAAAACGCATTCAACCCCGCCAATTGAAAAAACATAAACAGGTGCTGGTAGCTGAAAAGGTCCCTGAGTACCTTGTGAAGATCCTGGAGGACTACCTCAGTGAGAGGAAAATAATATTCACGAATGGATATAGGATACAGAAAGACGGCTTATAGTGTCCCACAAGGGTCAAGACTGGGCCCCTTTCTGTGGAATGTGCTTTACGATGATCTGGTGAACATTGAGCTTCCGAAGCTCAACTCATTGGTTATGCTGACGATACACTTACAGTGTGCCATAGTGACAACGTGGAGCTACTGGAAATGAAGACCAATGAAACTCTTCGCAGGCTGAAAAAATTGCTGGATAAAAGAAATGTGCAGATGGCGGTAGCAAAATAAAAGCCACACTGGTTACAAATCGGAGAGCATTCTGGGCCCCAGTGATCCCACTGGGAGACGAGCTTATTAGACGGATTCGGCAAAGAACATATCTTGGTGTCGAGATTGACTTGAGATTATGCTTTGGACCCCATATCATAAAAATGGCAGATACGGCAGCAAAGACTGGTGGTAACCTCTCGAGACTTATGATGAACTTCGGAGGACCTAGCGAAAGTAAACGAAGATTGATATCTGGCGCAGTACACTCGAGAATATTGTATGCTGCCCCAGTGTGAGCTGATGCTCTAAATAGAGTCCATATGATGCAAATATTATCAGAATCAGAGAAAGAGGCACTGATGATAATTTCGGGATATCGTACTGTATCGGACAACGCAGCCTTAGTTCTGGCCAACACACCACTATCGACCTTTTAGCTCAAGAAAGGAAAGCAATGAACATAAGGCTGAAAGCGGTTAATCAACAAATGAGCCCACCGACAACAAAGCAGATAAATGAAATTAAAGCGAAGCTGCCAAGCCATCTTGTGTATAAATGGTAATGATAATGGGACTTAGAGGAAAAAGGTAAGTGGATTTATAGTCTTATTCCCAACATCAAAGAATGGATAAGTAGAAAACACAGGGTAATGGATTAATATTTATCGCAAGACCTTTCAGGACATGGATGCTTCAAAAAGTACCTCTATAGATACAAAATCGCTGAATGCCCGATATGTTCTGTATGCCACAAAGAAGAAGACGCTATGCACTCTTTATATAATTGCAAAGCCTTGGTGGAAGCCAGACCTAAATGCTCCGACAAACTGTAAGTGGAATTAACTCCAGGAAATACAATCGATACTATGCTGCAATCTCCAGAAAACTGGAACACTATGACAGATTTTATAAAGCATATTCTTAAACACAAGGCCGTGATTGGTAGCAGATAAAGCTCCTGCTCACACCCAATTCCACGTGCGACGTAATGTCTCGCCAAATTGTTCCACACGTGGTGCTATACGGGTAAAGGGGAGTGGTTTTAGTCGGTAACTCAACCCTGGGAGTCCGACAGTACTGGCGTAGCCGATCTCCATAAATGATTTTCCCCGCCTCAATAAATATAATAATAATAATAATAATAATAATAATAATGCACATTACATTTCTTCCAACCACAACTACGCTCTTGACAGTCATAATATGGAAGAAAATACAAAACCACATTGAGGACGCCGGTCTGCTGCCAGAATAACAAAAAGGCACATACAGATACAGAGTAACAACAGATGCGTTGAACATTGCCAGGATGATCCGACAAAAAACAATAAAAGACGGCTAACGAACCTGCATGTCGCCCGGATCGACTACAGGAAGGCTTAGAGCTCTTTGACACACAGTTGAATACAGAAGAATGTCAATTCTAAGCCTCTCAGAGCCGTCAGAAACCGACCTCCTACTCTGCGCTCTCCGTGGCCGACGAGAAGCCCGAGAGCCAAGAAGGGCTTAGCACCTTCAAGACAGCTCGGATTGGGCCCAGCAAAGGAAATGGAATTCATACAGAGACATATAAAATAACGTTCTATTATCGTTCGAACTGAACGAACTTTGGGAGTTCCCAACGGCTATTTTCATTTTTGATGCTGCATTACATTGAGCCACAAAAACATTATCAAATTTTTTTCAAAAATGGCCCAAAATATTTTTATAAAACGTTGTCTCCAGATAGCGTAAAGAACGCTTAAGAGAATGGTGCAGATCACGTGTTCGTTAAAATCCCTGATTTTTCGTATGGCCTTTATTTCAAGCAAAAATTACGCGCAAACCATTCGCAGTTTCAAAAAATTGTACATCATGAAAAATTGTAAAGATGTAAATATTTAGAACAGATTTCACTAAGGGAAAATTTCCATCACCAATATAATACTTTTGCAATGTTGATTTCTGCAGAAAATTCACGGAAAGTGGGACCTACGCCATTTTCATAAACGCACTTTGCTCTATTCCAGAAAGACGTACAATATATATATATATATATATATATATATATATATATATATATATATATATTCTCCATTCGACCTGATTGAATATCTTTTTTCTTTAGATGAAGCCTCAACATTTCCAAGTTTTTTTATTATTTTTTCTTGGGCAGAGCAAAGAATGCTGAAATTTGGCTCAGTGGTAGCTCAGTGCATCAACTGATGTCACTGCAGCGCCTCTGACCGGGAGGTCCTAGGTTCGAGTCCCGACGGCGGCAGGATTTTCGACACTAGATTTTCAGCTACGTCGAATTCAGTCGCTGTCTGGAGGATAATTCTAGCGGCCGGCTGCTCTGATCGGTAGTTTTCCGTGGTTTATCCGATCAACACCAGGCGAATGCCGGAGCAGTACCCTACCAAACGGGCCGCGGACCGCGCGCGATATTTCCTTCCTCTTCCTTGTCCTTTTCTCTCTCCTTACACACACACACACACACACACTTACATGCACTACACTACCACATATTCCGGGAGACCTGTCGGGAGCTTAGAGCTTGTCTCGGCTGGGACAGTGCCCCGCCGAAGGGAGAGTCCTGGTTAGGGGAAATCCCGCTAGCCGACGGTAGGTCGACGCCGGATCTCGCCATCCAGCGGGCGTAGATCACTATCTCCAGAGGGAAAACATGCACTACACTTACGGGGATAATGACCTAAGCAGTTGATACGCTCGAAATCCCCAACCAACTTAAATTAGATGCAGGTGTCGTTTTCGTTGGAATGGAAATCTTAGAACAATTTTAAAATTTCAGAATTCGGCGTCTTTTTATAACTACAATATTGAAGACCAGAGATTTTTTTCTAAACGATTTTCAAATTTCTTCAAACATGTCTCATTTTTTTTAAAAAAAATATTATTTTACTTTTTGGTTCAATTTAATGGAAAAAAAATTTCTCAAAGGAAGTTCCATTTTTTTCTACGTATAGAACAAATGACCTTTAAAAATGGTACAGAAATGGCGTGAAAACTCCTATTTTCGGCAAACAGACTGTTTTGTCAAAAAATGCAAACAAAAAATTGAAAAATGCGTCTAAAAATAAACTTTAAAAAATTAAAATTAGAAAACTTCAATATTGGTGATAGAAGTTTTTTTTCTCTTGATAAAATGTGTTTTTTAAAACTAAAACTTGAAATAACTTTAATGAAAACATCCGATTTTTTTTAATTGCAAACTCAAATGCTCAATTTTCTTCAGTCGGGATGTTTAATGTTTGCTGTGATGTTGGTGCTCTATGGCTTACTGAATGGTGTGCTAACCCTAAGAACTTGAGCTTGAATCCGCGGACGGAGAAAAAATGATTGCTGCAAGGCCTTAAATCATATTATAGTGCAAGAAATGGCAAAGAAAATAGAAATTGAATGTTGTAGTTTTCTTGTAAAGTAGGCTTTGTGCTAGATCTAGAGATGCATTTTTGAGGGGTAATTGTTTTGGAAAATTTGAATTTAAATAGTATAATAATTTATTAATTATATCATTTTCAAATTATTTTATAACTTAAATTGTATAAAATATTTATTACATGATTATAAATATTAAATATTTTTGCATCAAGATTTGTTTGACTATTAGCAGGTTTAATTATTACTTTTATAAATCTTGGAAAGTTGAACAGCGACGTAAGAAGCGTATAATGGAGAGCAGAAAAGATAAAGCCTTTGGCGAAGCACCGTGGCCGGGCGACGCCGGGCGACGCCACGCGAGGCGGGCAGCCGCGACGAGGAGATACGCGAGGCGACGCGGGCGACAAAGCGGCTGCTGCTTGCACCCTGGCCCTGCCTCTCCGATCATTTGCATCTGCGTTTCCCGGCTGTTTTGTTCATTTTACTACGACTTTACAAGAACGGCAAACAGCCTGACGCAGTGTACCACAGCCGAACATTGAATTATTTGCTTAATCATGGGCAAATGTTTTTCATATGGTTTGTAAAGCATATAATGCAAAAGGAAAGGAGGGCATAAGAAGTAAAAGAAAATAGAAGTGTTAAGAAATGGACCACAAGGTGAGGAAGATGGAAGATGGAGATGAAGAGAGTGTTCCCAAGAAAGCCGTTCAGTGGCGGGAGGGGATGACCTTGGATCGACCGCAGGCGGACTGACCGCTTCGTGGTCAGAAGAGCAGCCACGAGACCCCTGGGAGCAGCGCGCGAGGCAGCAACGGGAGCATGTGAGGTCAAGCCCCTCCCTTGGCCGCGCCAGGCACGCAATGAGGCCCTGCCATGACGCGGCCGCCGCGCCGCTCCTGTTACGCCGCCCGGTCAGAGCGCACGCTGCGCACACGGGGTTCGCCTCGCCAGACATCTGGGACAGCGGCGGGCCGGCCATTGCCGAATCACCACTCCGCACTGGCTCGCACTTCACTCCTTTTCAGATCATTTCATGCGTTGCTTTGGAATCAGCCGGCCGGGTCGGTATATTGCCTTTTACGATCATACGACGCACTGTGTGATGGACGGGAACCGTCATAAGTTTGCAAAAAAAAGACAGGAGTAAGGAAAGACAAGGGGGCTACGGCGCTGTGGGTGGACAAGTCTGAAATGATGAGAAAACGACGTAGCTCTGATCTTGAAGATCGTTAGATCGTCCTAAAACGTGATTTATTTTCTTGTGTGGGAAAATAATAGGAACGCAAAGTGAGCGAATGCTTTTTCCAGGCTTTGCATGCGATGTGGACCTGTCTTCAATACGTAATAGCAATTAGTGGCTGCTGAAGGCGACTGGAAAGGCTGCCTCGGACGAAGACTCCTGGGCGGCGGCGGGAGCGCTTCGCGAGTGAAACCTGCCATCAAGCACTAGCATTACGAGGAGACTTAGTCACGTCCTTCTTGTTTCGTAAATCGCCCCCCTCGTGTGTAGGCGTTCAGACTTTCCGAACGGGCCGTTTGCGAAAGGTAGTTACTTATGGCCGAAGATGTGTCGGAAAATATTCATTTCTCTCATTCATTTGTCTCATTACTATTTGATGAATATTACCTTCAAGGGTTTTTTCCTAATTTTGTAAAGCAATCATCATCTTTCTAATTATGATTTATGTAATTATATTGATTTCTTTTTCTTTCCTTCTTCCTAGAAAAAGATAAAGTATTAATTCATCAGTTCGTAGTTAGGACAATATTTCTTTATAATTAAACACTAGTATCCTTTTGTTGTTTGACAATCAATTAGAATGTTTTTCGTCAAAAAAAAGTTTGCGACGTTTTGCCTGTTGCTCACAAGCATCTTCAGGTGTATACAATTAATAAAAATAATAAATATGTTTACACCTGGAAATTTAAAAACTATATATATATATATATATATATATATATATATATATATATATATATATATATATATATACACACACACACACACACACACACAAGTATCTTCTGTGAAGTTAATGATATTGTTAGTAATGCTTTTTCATGTCCTGTTCCCTCCTTTGATGTCCCTTTTGATGTCCCTGTACGTTCTTTCTTTTTAATTTGCTCGCACATTCGAACTTTATCAATTAAAATGTTTTACCAAATTATTCATTTCATTAAAGAACTTCATTCAGCGCTCTGTAATTAATAAATACGTCTTCAAATATAATGTGTGGTCATTAAACACTGCAGCGTAAAGCCATTCTTTTCCGACACAAGTTCGGCCATAAGTAACTACCTTTCGCAAACGGCCCGTTCGGAAAGTCTGAACGCCTACACACGAGCGGGGCTGCAATGGCAGGCAGCTACCAGCGGCCGCATGACTGGGGCGCCTGCCTCCTCTCTCGTTCCTGGAGGCGGCGGCGGCGGCGGCGGCGCGGGCGGAGGCGGCGGAGCGCCCGCCACCTGTCCGTCCTTCGGGTGCGGTCGCGCGCGCCCCACACCACTGTGTTGGGTCGTGGGCGGCGTTGATCCTGGCGGGCCGGGGGGGGTGGGGCCCGGCGCGCCCTACCGCGCCCCCCTGATCGCGGCAGCGTTTCGTGGGTAAACATTCCGCGCACTGCTGCCGACCCGCAACCTCTGAGCTGGCCTTTGCCCCGGCGGCGCCGCCTCCTCATCCACGCCGTCCTGCCCGCCGCCCTTATCGCCACGGCGCGCGCGCACGCCTCGCCACGTCACAGGAGGAAGCAATGTGGGCTGAAAACATTCTAACAAGGTTGTGCCATTGTAGTACAAGTTTATCAAACACATTCACCAAACATTGGTTTCCAACAACCAAAAATTGTGATCACCATTCAAAATACAATAAACGGTTCAATCTCTAAATAGTCGAATAAATACCCAAATCGAAAATTGCCAAACAATTTTAAAAAATGTTACGAAAGATAAATTAATATAAACATCATTCTAACTTAGGAAATCTGACGAGCACTGAGAACGCAGAAAGAAAATTACGGAATAACGAATATTAAATATCTGTCTCAGTTGCTGTTTCTAATGGACATATTCACATCCTAGTGTGTAAGTGAAAGTACGTTTATTATGAGTAGTAGTATTAGTCGTAGTAGTACTAGAACTAGCAGCAACAGAATAGTAGTAGTGATATAAATAGTAGTATTAGTATTGTAGTAGTAGTAGTAGTAGTAGTAGTAGTAGTAGTAGTAAAGAGTAGAAGTGAGTAGTAGTAGAAGTAGTAGTAGTAGTGAGGTAGTAGTAGCAGTAGCAGTAGCAGTAGCAGCAGCAGGAGCAGCAGGGCAGTAGCAGTGAGCAGTGCGCGAGCAGCAGCAGTAGTAGCAGTGGCAGCAGAGCAGTAGGCAGCAGTCAGTGCAGCAGTAGCAGCAGTGAGCAGAGCAGTAGCAGTAGGCAGTAGCAGCAGTGAGCAGTAGTAGTGCAGTAGCGTGTGAGAGAGCTACTACCACTACTCAGTAGAAGTTGTGGAGTAGTAGCAGTAGAGTAAAGGCAGTAGTAAGTGGAGCAGAGTAGTAGTAGTAGTAGTAGTAGTAGTAGTAGTAGTAGTAGTAGTACAGAAGTACCGGGGCAGCTGTACATTAACACAAAACACAACACGGCTACCATACTGGGGAAATAGTGAAATAGAGTCCCAAAAGCAGACCTGCATCGAAGGGAGAAGACTACTGACGAGATTGAACAGACACGCAAGGCAAAGCAATTCAAGGCTACGGGAAGAATAACGAGCTTGCAGGAACGAAGTGGTGCGGATGATTAACCAATCGAAAAAGAAACACTGGAAATAACTGTGCGACGAACTGGACAATGACATATGAGGAGCGGGATATAAAATCGTTACTGGAAGGCTAACGAATAATCCCGTGCAATCTCAAGATAGATCAAAAAATAAATTATTCCCCCGAAGAAACGACGAGCTGAAGATTGATCCATGGTGTGAAGATGTAGAGCCTTTCACTTTCGAAGAAGGCTACCCTAAACATGAAGCCGGAGTAAGCCCCTGGATTAGATGGCATTCCGCCGGAAGCAATCAAGATTGCTACAGAGTAAGTTCCGGAATTTATGTTAAGAACAATGAATAAATTGTTAAGAATGAAAGACTTCCCACTAGAATGGAATGTAGCAAAGCTGGTACTGCTTCGAAAAGGACGTAGGATACCACAAGACACAGTTGCTTACAGACCGCTTTGCCTACTACACACTCTCAGTAAACTGTACGTGGGCCTTATCAAAGAACGACTTCAAGCATAAATCGATAAAAGAGAAGGGCTGTCCTGTCATTAATTCGGCTTCATGAAAGGAAGATCGACAATACAGAGAAAGAGTTGCAACACAGAGAAAGCAATGAAAGAGGCAGTCCAGATCAGAGATGACACGGCCGACAGATGGGTTACCTTAATCACACTTGATGTAAAAAATGCTCTAACACCGCAGCATAAAGCCTGATTATAGCGGAGCTGCAACGAAAAAAACATTTCACAATACCTAATGAATGTGATTATGCAATGCTTTAGAAGTAGAATAATAAGGTTTGACGGGAAAGAAGATATAGAAATGAAGGCAGACCACAGGGTTCGATATTGGCACCAACCCTGTGGAATGTTCTATATGACGGCGTACTCCGGATGCAGTTGACAAGAGGGGCGGCGCTAATGGGATATGCGAACGACTTAGCGTTAATTGCAAGAGCGGATGATGCTGATAGCTAATGCTCAGAAACAATGAATCACTGCGGCGTTAGACACGTGGATGGCGCGCAATAAACTTGAATTGGACCCACAGAAAACAGAAGCTACATTGCTAAAAGGGGCAAAGAAAACGCCCAAGCATACGCTTTCTGTGAAAAGGAACACGTATTACCACAGTGAACGCTGTGCGATTCTTGGGAGTCTGGGTGGATGACAGAAACTTCTCGACCCACGTGAGAGAGGTGACAAAAAAGGTAAAGATCAAGGCGTCAATGCAAGGCTGCTACCACACATTGACACATACCACACATTGAGGACCAAAAACACACAAACGGACTATCCTCGCAAGCACCGTCATGTCGACGGTTTTATACGCGTCACCAATCTGGTACACGGGCCTAGCACGAAAAAAGAACACTAAAATTCTAGAGAAAATGCGAAGAAAAATCCTGTTACGAGTCATCTATGGATACAGAACGATTTCCACGGCAGCCTTACAGGTAGTAGCGGCGGGAATACCATTTGAACTGATTGTGAAGGAAAGAAGGGTCATTCACGAGAAAGGAGTGGAAGAAGAACAAAACAGCAGAGAGGAGACGATGCAACTGTGGCAACGCAATGGGAAGAAACGCGAAACGTCGCTCAGTGAGTGACGTCGCTCAGTCGCTCAGTGAGCTCAAAGACTAACACCGCAGATCGACACATAGACACAGACGAACTGATTACTATCTGACACAGATTTTAACTGGACACGGCCAATTTCAAAGCTACGCAAAAATAATGGGGGAAAAGAAACAATGAAAACTGTGTATTCGCATGTATTCGATGGGAGAAAGACAGACACAATGCATGCCAGAAACTAAATGTGAAACTGATTTTGATGTGAAATTTTTTCATAAAATAATAGTAACTAATAAGGATAACTGGGAAACAATTGCAAACTTAGCAAATACAATCATAAAGAAAAAAGAGGCAGACGAAAGACAACCGGAACAGAATGATAGGTACTGCCATTCTGATGCCATGCACATCAGCAGTTCTAGATTGACTCGAATGAGCAATGAGATTTTTCAGTTGGTGGAAATCTAACTCCTGCAAAGCGCGATGTCTTTAAAAGATTTTCCCCTAAAATAGTAGAAATAGTAGTACTACTAGTACTAGTAGTAGTAGCAATAGTAGTAGCAATAGTAGTAGTAGTAGTAGTAGTAGTAGTAGTAGTAGTAGTAGTATAGTAGTAATAGTAGTAGTAGTAATAGTAGTAGTAGTAGTAGTAGTTGGTAGTAGTAGTAGTTTTGCAGTGGTAGTCACTGACTTGACAGTGGGATGATGCATTCGAAATTTCCCCAAGTTTCCGGACTTCCCAAAAGTAATGTCCATCCATTACGGTTGAGTACTGTCCCTTCAATACTATATAATTTACTACCTGCATTCCGTTTTCAAAGTATTAATAGCTTACGTGCTTAACACATTGAATTGTTTTAAAGGTGTGTAAGTAATAATGGGAAACAAGTAATAACCATTTTCTGGCATTCAAGTTCTTTTATTGAACATTAATTCACGACGACAATCTAAATCGTTGGACTAAAAGCGTTAAAAGTTACACAACACGTCGTCCCATCATCAACTACCGCGTCTTCACAATTTTGGGACAGAAACATTTATTTTTGAATTATGATCAAAACCTCTAAATAGAAATTGTCAGTTCTTTATTTCGCAACGAAATACTGTAAACAACACCCTTTCACATTTTTTATTAAATCATGAATACTATTACTTTTATTTATTACAAAAGAGTGTTCTTTACAGTTATCTGAAAATTCACTTAAATTATAATTCCCTATTTTATTTTTAATGTTTTGTAACGTTCGTTACAAAACATTGCACGTGTTTTTCAAGAACTATAGTCATTTTTTAAACTTACCAATTAAATAAGAAATACTCGAAATATGTGTAGTGTACATATCGTTTAGAAGAAATAAGAAACGGAAAAATGTAAAGAACTAAAATTTTTTCAACCAGCAACATTTTTCGCACTGAAGCTCGAACTCATGTCCTCCAAATTAATTTGCGCCACACCTTACCTCTATGCCACACAACCGCTCAGACGTTCCTTCTTGGACTGACGCTTAAAAAACACAATTGCCTCGATCCAATACTTCCAAAACGCAGTTTTCGAGAATTCAGAGAGATCAATAAAAATGAGACTTCCGCCATTCTTTTAAGCGACCCAATGATTAATACATGGAAACAATGGAGCGCTTTTTGAGGAAAAGGTCTTTTTATAATAAGCATTAATTAAGCAGAAATTACGTGAAAACCGCTCGATCTTGCACAAAAAATTGAAACTTGTGCGTGGCCTTTATTAAAGAGTTATCGAAAATACAGTGATATCGCGAAAATGACACTAGCACCATATTTTTACCGTCCTTAAATACAAGGAGAAAATTTAAAGAAAGAGTTTGAAGCGGTTTTTGAGAAACTTTATTTTAATATTTTTATTTATGTATTTTCAAATTGCATAAATTTAGCAAGAACACATTATGCAAAGACTACTCGTTTTGTTTTCCAAAATTGTAGTCAACTGATTTTATTAAAGGAAAATTCGCCATCTTCAATATTGCAATTGTTGGAGGACGTCGAAAAATGCACTTTTCAATTCGAAAAATCAGTGATTTAAAAGAAAACGAGATCTAAACCATTCTCTTAAGCGTCCTTTACACTATTCAATGACACAGTTTAATCAAAAATTTGGTGCCATGTTTGATAAAATATTGAAAATGTTGTTCATTGGCGTAGCATAGTGGTAGCTGCAGAGGCGGTCCGCCCCGGGCGGCACTTTTAGGGGGCGGCAAAATTTCACACTAAATAATGATATCTTGTAAAAATGTTAACCAATTCATCATTTCATGACCATTTCAAGATTCGGACCGATTGAAATGAACATGGAATCTTTTGTTACCTATTCTCTGACGACTTCTTTAAATGAATGTATATTAATGGCATCTTGCTCATTGTAGCGACTGGCAACACCATCTGTACTGATTTGTAGGAATTTCCCGTATTTTATTTTGTGCTTGGATTGTTTATGACTAATATATTAGCGAGAATCAGTTCTATCGTATATAAATAATAGTGACTTTTATTGGCACATTTTTGATGACGAAACCAGAGATGCTAACTTGTCTTGTGGAAATGAATTGAAACGGAAGCTGTTTTCTCCGTTAGAATATCTGTAGAAATTTGTGTGCGTTTTCAACCACAGAATTTGGTTTACTTATGTTTATTTATCTAACACCGGTTGTATTACTAGATTCGGACGATACTAAATGCAATCTGAACTATGCATCTGCCGAAATTGACCAGCAGGACTTCAAGTTGGAATGACTTCGGCTATTGTTGCCAAAGACAATGATAATAAATTAATTAATGCAGGCCCACTAGAATTATTCAAATTTACTGTGAAATTCAAGCTGGAAGATACTCTTCCAATATTATAATAATGCTCCGATTATTCCTCAAAATTGCCACAAGCAATGCCAGCTGTGAGGGGTTTTCCAAAACTGAAATTGACTAGAATTAAGATCAGCAATGAGTACTTTAAGGCTAACCAATATGACTAATCTTGTATATGTTGTGTTCAAAAAATTCAATTTCGTAAAATGTTTTTTATTCACCGATATAATACACAAGAGTAAACAACGGACAAGCTCAGTCAACAGAATAGCCAGGAGATGTACCAGAAATACACCAGATCACCAGTGTCCAGAAGAAGAGTCCTTTCTAGCGTAGCGACGTTGTCACTCAGAATCACAAATCACTTTCGCGCCAATTGCTCGCTCTTCATCGGGGCCTTTTTATACCCCCTCCGGACTAAAGGTCCGCCGAGGAGCCCGGCCGTAGGGGCGATGGCGCGCCAGGGCACGCCGACGGTCCCGGCTCCCACGGAGTCGTCCTCTCTCGGGCACCGACGTCTCGCCGCTGCGCCATGTGGCGGAGCTTTTAAAGGCACACGGGCGACCACTTCACCCTCCGCGCCCACATGCGTCGTATACGGCGCAAAATGCATCGCCCGGTTGCTTCTCCTGGGCCGCAGCTCCACCCTCGATGATTCTGCTGCCGTCTGTTGCTCTGCGTCGCTGGAGAAACTGCTTGCTCTGTAGTTGTAGAGCGCCTGGCGACTGGTTCCTGTGGACTATGTACAACTTCTCGAAACATTTTCTGTCTAAATTCTTGGGGGGCAACCCATTGCAGAGTGTCTAGCCTGATTTGGGATATCCGGGCTCTGATCTGCCCCTGGTGGCTTGCAACTATCGTACTTTCTGTTCTAATTGTATAATATATCCTGTTTCCCTTAATGTCTTGAATTATTCCTGGTAGCCACGCTGGATTTTTTTAATGAGAGGTAATATACCCAATCATCTACCTTGAATTTCGAGTGTGTTCCCTAAGAGGGTCTACAGGTCTCTTCTGGTCTTAGGAGGGGCAATAGCGTGCGCGGCTGCCCACCACGAAGGACCTCTGAATGGCAGCGCGGAAGGTGGCGAGTAGGGTGCAGCAGCGCCCGGGACCTCGGCGTTCCAACTGCACGTGTCTTGCCCATGGCCGTCTTCAGAGTTCTGACGAATCTCTCCACTTCCTCACTGGACTGCGTGTGGAAAGGCGGTGCTCAGACGTGCTGGATCCCGTTGTCTCTGCAAAATTGGGTAAATTCCTGGAATGTGAACTGGGCGCCATTATCTAAAACGAAGACAACCGGCAACCCTTCCGTTACAAAAATCCTCTCCAGCATGTCGACAGTATGTGTCGATGTGATGCTGCTCATCTCTACCACGTACGGATAATTTGCCTTAGCATCTACCACGATCATCGTGTTCCAATATCATCTACCACGAACGTAGCGTTTTAGAAAAAACCGGCAAAATCCACATGGACGCTTTCCCATGGTTCCCTAGGCTCGGGCCAGCACACCAAGTCCTTGCTAGGCGCACTCTGGTTCATTGGGCATGCCTCGCATCTTCTAAGCATTTGAACGATATCGTTCGTGCCTAACCAAAAGCAGTAGCGGCGTGCCAGCTGCTTTATCCTAACCATCCACCAACGACCCTTGCGTTAGAGTTTGAGTACCGTACTTCTCAGTCTTCTAGGTATCACCACTCTAGTAAATGCATCGCCCGACACTAACAACACTCCCTCTTTGCACGTAAGTCTGTCTCTCGTGTTGAACCATTTGGCGTTGCTCCTGAGCCCTCGCGGTGGCCATCCCTCTCTAACAGCGGCGCATTATCCTTAATTCGAGGTCCTTGTCCGTTTCTTATGCAATCCTGCGCGCCTCTAGTGGAAATTCCAATAATCGTTCGAGGTACTCTGTATTTATTTGTAGACACCCTTCTTCTGTTTTGTCAAATTCCACTCTGGACCCGGACAGCCTCGACAGTGCGTCTGCATTTGCGTATTCAGTTGTTCTTCTGAAATGTACCTGGTAGTTATGATCTGCGAGGAAGAACGTCCACCTCTGGAGTTTCTTGGCTCTGCATTCCGGGATCTTCTTTTCTGGTACCAGGGGCTTATGGTCCGTTATAATGTAAAATTTGCTGCCGTAGAGAAAATCGTTGAATATCCTTACATAGAAAATTATCACCAACGCCTCTTTCTCGATTTGGGAATGATTTCTCTGATGTTCTCGCAAACGCGATCGGTCTTTCCACACCTTTTTCGTCTTTTTGTGACAAAACTGCACCCAATCCGTAGTCCGATGCATCTGCAGCTACCGTGGTGAACCTTCCTGACACGAAGTGGTCACAGTTTGCACCAGTGCTTTGTTTAGTATGTCCATGGCTTTTTTACAGTCTTCTGATATACAAGCTTGACACCTTTCTTCCTCAACTCGTTCAATGGAGTTGTGAACGAGGAAAACATCGATAAATTTATTTTTCCCCAAAAGGCTTTGAGGTGTTTCAAGTCGTTTGGAGGTGGCAGCTCTAGAATGGCTTCCACGTGCTGGCGGGTAGGTGCTATCCCGGTGTGATCTAAGTATGCCCCCAAAATACAACTTGATCCTTAAAGAATTCACATTTGTCTTTACTCATTTTCAATAAATTCTCTTGCAGCACACTGAACATCTTCTTTAGATTCTCTTTACGTTCCTCCAAACTGTTACCGGTGCCGACAATGTCATCTAAATAATTGCAGCAGGCTTTTGAAATCAGCTGCCAGCTGTTCTAAACAGGGCTGCTGCTGAATTTATGCCAAACGGCAACCTATTGTATCTGAAGATACCAAGTGGGGTGTTAATTACCAATATCTCTCTCGCTTTCTGGTCTAGTGGCAACTGCATATATGCGTCCCGTAAATCGATTTTCAAAAACCGCTTCACCCCGGACAGCTTGTGAAAACGGGCTTGGGGTTGGGGTACTGTTCCACTACGACTTGCTGTTTACAGTGCCCTTGAAGTCACCACACAATCTAATCGCTCCTTTTCCTTTTTGACCAGCACTAGAGGTGTGCTTCACTGACTTGTAGACACCGGAGCTCTGACGTCATCTGCTTGGAGTATTCTGAGCTCTTCCTTGAACTTCTCTCTGAGGGCCCATGGGACTGGTCTTGCTTTATAAAAACGAGGCTTGTACCCAGCAGGATGCTGGTTTCGAAATTCTTATTTCCGTAGCTCGGGAGAGAAGACCTCCGCAAATTCTTGCTCCAACTCTCTGATGATCTGCGATCTTCGTCTTCAGAAATCTGGTTTACCAGGTCCACTACTCCGAAGCTCATTTTGTTAAAAGAATCCAGCCCCAGAATATTCGTGACTGTCGACCACGACATTCCATCGTCGTCTGTCTTCTCTTATATTGCTCGCAGGGCCACTTTGCCTAAAACTTTCATTGGCGTTTTACCAAAACCCGTCAATTCTCTACGCATTCTTGCGCATCTAGGCGCCCCTAACCGCTGGTATGTTTCTAAGTTGATTAGCGTGACAGCGGCCCCTGTATCTAACAATAAGTCTACAGACTCATCACCCAATTTCACTTTAACTAGCAGCTTATTTTGCCCCTCACAGATAAGTATTTGGTTAAATACTTAGACAACTTTTTAACATTTTTTATGTTTCACGAAAACGACTCATATTTTTGAAAAAGATATGTCTGTGGATAGCAGATTTTATTTAGAACACACTCTTCTATATTGTAGTTGTCGGAAGACGCCAAAACAAATTTGAACATTTGCAATTTTCGAAAATTGAGAGCGTTCAAGGAAAATGAGACCTGCGCCGTTTTTATAGTTTTTGCTCTTTCCGATGAAAAAAATTAGTAAAAGAATCTGTCAATGACACATCCTTAATTTTCTATAAGTACTCAATTGTTTATTTGAAATGGAAAACTGCATTGAACCTTTTCTTTCCGTTTACTATTAATTTGTTATGAAGAAACCAGTTTTAAACATCTGATATTGCACTTCTTACTGTTTATTTATTGCAATGAATATTCGTTCTTCCGTTTAGAACCGTCGAGGGCATATCGTTTACAAATACTAGGAAGAGAATAGGGCCTAAAATCGAACCCGAAATAATTTTTGATGTAGCGACATCTTTAAGAAAAGAAGATATGGTTGTTTCCATAGATTTTGATTTTCTAAATCCTTGTTAGCATTCTGAAAATGCTCCGTATTTGCTGAGAAAGGTTTCCATTCGTACTTAAACAAAGTCTCTCTAATATGTTTGAGAAAACTGACAATAGAGAAACAATAATCCGAACGTTCTGATAATTCGAACATTCAACATTACAAAAACATGGCGATGATTCGTAGAGGAAGAAAGTGTTTCAAATGATATTGAAACGAATGTTCTAACACGTTTAATTAAAATTGGTTGACAAAAATTTAACTTTTATAGGGACATGTGTAGTTATAAGTAATTAACTAATAGTTCTTGACAACTGTAGAGTTATATTGTGGGTTCATAGTATGTATTGGCATAATCACTGTGTGAAGATAAGTACTATATGTTTCATTTCGATTCAGTTCCTTTATGTGCAGTATTTTGCCCAAATATGCTTTTGGATGTTGCCGTACCGTGTTTAAAATCTTCATTTCCGTGTTGATTCTGTACTTCAGTCCAATTAACTTTATTTCTCTCGGGGTTGTTATTTGTCCATTCTCATTTTCCTTTTACATTCTTCTTCATTTTTTTTTTTTTTTTTTTTAAGTTCTCGAATACTTTTAAAATATTTTTTTTACGACTTTAAATAATTTCACCCTTTTACCTGCAATCCATGTTGATCTCTTAAAATTGGCATACTGTACGATTGACTAAATTACGTACCTTCTTTTCTTTACCACTGCACATCCACCATCATCACTCACATCCAACAGTGAAAATCGAGTGACTAGAATACCCAGCAAGATGAAATTCTCGAAAAGGCTTCTCGTGATCATTCGAGTATTGATTTGTCCCTTCCGCTGATGACATATAAACAAACAGATCCTTTCAGCCTTTCAGGTCCAATTAATCGTCAACAAATCCAATTAATCGTCCACAACATATATATTATTTTTAAAAATGGGCCCAACAATCAAAAATACATACGATATTGAATTTTAATTCAGGCAAAACATATTTATTTTAAAATGATATATATTAAGCTGAAATTTATTAATATACCTTCAAAAAAGAAGTTTGGTATGATATCAAGAGTTTTTCAGGTATATCATCATCAATGGATGCAGCATTTAGATATATGAATGGTCGAATTTATTTTTTTAAAACAATATATATTATGAATATAATGATATTTTAATTTATAAACGCTCTAAAATTTAATTTATATCTATGAATAGCGTTTGTTGTGAAATAATTCTACAATAAATCACTATACAATTATAAGATGTTTACAAATTTTAGAACGTAGAACAAAATAAAACCCATTGAATATTTTTCGTATATAAATTATGAAGATTTAAAAATCACGCCCTCAACAATCAAATATTCATAGAAGAATATTAAATATATTTAAAAAGACTTCTATCTGTAAAATGGAAAAAGAATTACATTCCACACATAAAAAGCCGTAGTAGAAGTGATGGTCATAGTTATGAAGGTAAAGAATGAGTAAGAGCTAAAGTACAATGTTCCTATGGATGTATAGTTAATCAATTTTATTTGAATAATCATATAATATTATAATTATAATGAAAAATGAATCGAGAATCGTCTCTACATCATGGATTAATGTATGTTTTCACATATCGAATTTAATTTTTTCAATATTTTTTCTTAATAACTTTACATATCTTTTTTATATCAAATTTGTTCTAAATTAATACATTTTTGAATTTAATCCTACAAATTCTGGAATGGGTATTCCTAAGTATTCTTTAAATTTGCCTTACATCTTGTTTGTTTGTTCATGGATTCCAGAAGTATCAAAATGTTCAATATTTAATTTGATCACCATATTCCTGATGTTTTTGAAATGGATGATAGTTGGATATAAGGTTTGTGTCGCATCTTTTTCGTACATTTTCCATTTGTTAACCCTTACCGCGTAGTTACCAATGTCAGTCTTCATGTTCTTTTCATAACCACAGGAAATTTTTAATTTATTGGCGTAATTAAACTAATTTATTTTGTTTTACATTTGGAAGAATACAGAGATGAATAATTCATCGGAAAAGCAGATAGTATGTGAATTATTATAAGAGGAATCGTCAAAAGACGAAATTTGCGATGCTGCAATTGATTCTCAGAAAGACGTTATAGTGGCCGAGAGTGAACATGAAACGTTTCCTGAGCTTTATTATGCTAGTGATTTTTCAAGAAGCCATTTAGAGTGTAGAAATGATTTCATTGGCAAAGACAAGGTTACAAAGTGAAATAAAACATCGCTTGTCAGCAAATTTACCGAAACTGGAAGTCGGGATGATCAACAATAACTACAAAAAATTAAGAAATTACTGTCACATTTTATAGGTATAGGGATAATCAAACCACAATAGTAAAAAATAAATAATATATATTTTTTTTGCCCAGAAGTACCTTTCGGAACAATATTTTCCCATCCTCAGTGGGTCTTGCCCAACCAACGTGGATAACACCTAAACATTTAAAATTGGATAAGATCCAGTAATGAAACACAGGGTGGCCGCCATCTTGTGGAAAATGATTTTCACTATCTAATGAAATAAAAACTTTTATTTTTAAAATTATTTGATTGTGTGTCGTTTCAAATAGATTTTAAACTAGTCTGTCAGAAAATTTGTATCAACACCAGTCTGTCAGAAAATGTTCACCAAACTCATCAAATATAATTGATTTTAAAAGTGACAGACAATTATTTTTTTGGCAAAAATAATCAACGCTTCCTATTGGTCGCAGCACAGACAGTACGCCTACAGAGAGTGCGAGTTGTGGGATCACGTGAATAGTTTTCTTCTAATATTTTGCCACAAGGGGATTATGAATCATCTTCATTACATTTGGGAGTTTTAGATGAGAGATAGATGAAAACGAAATTCCAGGCCATATTCAATGTACAAAATACAATAAGAAAATGTTTATCTCAATTTTATCAAAGTATCAAAGTACCCTTATAATTCTCAACCCTTCAATTCATATAAATCTTGACCAGCAATAAGGTCAAGTTTTATCCTGTGAGTTTGAAAGATGCATGATTATCTGATTGTGGTATTGATGTATTGCGACGTTACCCTCGCACTCACACCTACCTCGGCTCGAGTTGCCGGCTAGCTTAGGAGGCGAGTAGAGCCTCAAATTTGGATGGTGAACGGACGTGGCTACCTGATGGAAGTAAATTGAAAGAAAAGTTGAAAGAAAATGTAAAATTATATAAGAAATTCAAACAAGAAAATTAATAGAAACGATTTGTCACACTTAGTCTGAGCTAAGCTGTAAACCCTTGGTTCTAATCAAGTAGTATAAAATTCGTACAATTGAATCTTATAATTATAGCTTGTAACAAATAAAAAAACAAACAAACAGAGATGAGCTAAGTAGATTACAGAAGAGAAGCCAATGCGCGGCCAGCACTTCCTGAAGGTTGAATATTGTCCAGGTAAAAATCTTAAATGCCTGAAGGGCGTGATAATAGTTCTTTCTTAAGTCACCATGTGCAGTGGGAAACTCGTTGGGGTGAACGGCATCCAAAAAGGTCGCTGGACTCCTTTCTGCCGGACGGCGTGTCCCTTGAGGTTGACAAAGGAGAGATTCGTCTCGTCGCCGACTTCCCATTCAGGAAAGCACCACCAACGGCGACATCAGCTGTGACGACTGGGGCAGCGGTGGCGACATGATCGATGACAACAGCTCACGAGTCCGAACGTCAAAAACAAAGACGCGATATTTGTCGGGAGAATTATCACCGACTTCTACTTATTATCGTCGTCGCGTAATTCGCGACACTCGGCGCGCTGCGTGAACGGGCAGAGATAAAATTTAAAAATCGATTAAAGTGTCTTTTTATCAACTGTCTTGCATTCGGTGAGCGAATAAAACACTGCCAACAACAAAACTATCTCCCTAGAAATTATATTTGTTAATTGTTAAATTAACTTGTTAGATTAATTTACTGGTTTAATATTTAAAAACATTCTCCAATCTATCTCGTCAAATGTTAAATCTTGTAGAATTTATCACAATTATCAACCCTTTTGGATAATCTCTTTTAAATTGTTTAAATTTTTTTCATTAAAAATCGGTGATTATACATTTCACATGATGCGATAGCTTTTAATATATAATTTTCATTGATAGGTAGAAATTTTTTGGTTATTAGCACAATATGCATTATTCACTGCATCTAAATTTTTAACACCTTGATTTAAAATAGTTTTTAAAATACTGTGTGTATTAATAAATCTAAATTCAGTAATATCATCTTGAAGATCTCCTTTTCGTATTATTTTTGTTTCTCGATAGCAACATTTTTTAACAATATGCTTATAATATCGTTTTTTTCATTTACTATTTCTACGTGTAGAGATATTTCATAGAGAACCGATTGACCTACAATAACGTTTTTGGAGAATGTTAAATATTTCTATAATGTATTTGGTATAGACTTTATATTTCAATAATATTCACTAAATTTTAATAAATAATATACATTCGTATTTCGTAAAAATAATATAGATTCGCATTTTTAATTATGAAATAAAATGGGAACAAATTTTGGAAGATGTAAGTGTAAATTACTTATACTACATGCTGCACCTCTTTTCTTCACCATTACTATGATTATGGTCAACCGCTTTCTTTAATCCATGTTTTTCAACATTTTTATTACAAATATGAAAAAATTTATCCATTTCGTAATCAGTTTTAAAATTTCGATGTAAATATATTTCAATGTAATATTTACTTAATCTCACGAGTTCTACTTTTAATGCATGCATTAATTCATCAATATTTACATTTTATGTTAAATATATTGTAGATCGTTCATCATAATCATCTTCATTGTCTACTAAATCAGATGTAAAACAAACTATTAGGCTGATGTTCGTGAGTATATTCTGAACCCATGAAGTTTTGTAGACGTTTCTTTATTGAACATTCAAAATCGCGCGAAACAACATAAGGATAAAATTGTTCAGCACCGAGAGATTTATATTATAAGGGTAATATAATTTTATGTAAAGTGTTTATGCGAGTGTTTAAAACGCAACTGCAGTTGTTAGGTATTCACGTAATTGCTAAAGGTAGAGCAAGTGATAGAATTTTTCAATGCACTGTGTAAATACTAGATAAAATTGTATTCAAGTATTTAACAGGATATATCTAGAACTCTGTTCATAGTTAAAAAATTAACTTGCCTATGTTCCTTTTATTACAAAAGCAGGTTAAAAGACGAACCCACTCCTGTATGGCAGTTAGGACATATAAAACCATTCCTAATTTTTGGTGTGATATTATCATAACAAGTCACAGGTCAAGTAATACTACTAGGTTACTTGAGTGACCCGCTGTATGCTTTTTAGTGAATATAGTGAAAAGGTAGAGCGGTCACAATATAATGTATATAAATATATATGTATATGTATATATAATCTAATTTTTTTAAATAATAGATTTAAATGATTGACTTTTTTCCTTCCAAAGGCATATGTTAATTTCATATCGATATTTTTAATAAAATTAAAGATAATTGATAAAATACAAAATATTGTTAAAAAATAACAAAATATGTAAAATATGTAATGTGATGAGCCAATAACCCGGGAATTGATTTTTAATGATAAAATCAACATTTAGCTTTTGAGTATAGCAAAGTTTTTAGTTAAACAGGACGCGAGGTTAGGACAACGCATCAACAAGAGTTAATATTGCATACTTGATGTCAGATTGTTATACAAATGGACACGGCCCCGAACACATGATGTGCAGAAAATGTGAAGAGGGCGTTGGAGGGTCATGATCGTCAGGAAGGACACTTGAATTCATTCTCTAGAAAATGTTCGTCGTGAGCACACATAAGCAGCTGTGCTTCATGTGCGATAGAGTTTTCCACGTAGGCTGGGTTTTACGTAGATTATAGTAAGACGGGAATTGTTTAGTTGGACGTTTGAGAGCTTGGTCTCGTGTAAATTGGGATATTAAATTGATATTGAATTCATATTAATTACAACCATTATATTAATCAAAATTCCCAATTACAATTTAATACCAGCTACAGTGTACTATGGGACGACCGAAATTCAAGGAAGGAACCATCTCCACGATATTGCCAGGGTGTTCTGCGCGTGAATCCAAAAGATAAGGCAGAAGGCTGAAGAAAATTTGAGAAGGGCATTCTCAGAGACCTTATAGACTAAATCAAACTATGATGGAAAGAGAGCTCTTACGTCTTTTGATGTTCTTCGTCAAAAAGAAGAAGGAAACAATATTGGCAAAGACTGCACGATTATGTACAGTAAGGAGTGAACACTATGTCTTGTTAAGATTGGATTCTGTTTTGCCTGTACTAATATTTTCTTTATCAGCCGTGATTCGGTAAAATTTTCAAGTCAGCGTGTTCAGTCGTGATATTCCATTGAAAAGGCTGGAAAATAATGCTTTTCGTAGAGTACAATTTTATATCACTTTAATAGCTATTTCGTTAATTTTCGTCGTGGTAAAAGGACTTGCAACAAATTTCCCTTTTATCAAAGTTAAGTGCACCCACCTTCATAGAAATGAAATCGAATAAACAAGATCAAACAATTGTTTCTCATAAATTAATCTTTAAAATACCAGAAAAAATAAACAATATTGTGAAAGAAATATAAACCTTTTCTTTCATCAAATTTCATTTTTAATTCATGTTTTCACAAAAATAGTTTCCCCTCTTGAACTGCTCTGTCTATGAATGTTTATTGAATTAAATTAGCAGAGTTTCAAATTTGAGATGTGAGCGATACAGAGAAACATTTTGAATAAGAATAAAATGAACACCATTTAGTTATTAGTGATTAGTAGATATGATGCGTTACCATACCAAGTGCATGAGCACTGTATCACAATTTTTTTCACAAAAAGATAAGAATTTGATATGTGAACGGTTGCACTAGACACAAAAAAAGCAATCTTCATCGGTACCAAGCAACTATTAATACTTCTAATTGTTGATTCTAGAGTATCTACGTTTATTTGCATAATCTTGAATTAATGATTATGCAAATTAACCCTCATCAATCGGCGTGCACAGAATGCTTACATATAAGTTGGAGAAATCAAAGCCTTCTAAACGTGACGCCACAAACAAAGATCACCTCCAGCGCCAAGTAATATAGTCGGTATTGGATAATATCGATAACCACCAACAAAAAATTAATAGAATGTCTAAAAGTATCTTATCCTGTTGATTACGGCGCGAGAAAAAAAAATTTACTTTTAAATTTAAATAAAAAGTTTTACGGCTCAAGAACGCTTCGTTTAGGAGTTATTTAACTATATATCTGACCTATGTTGCGGGTTGCATTTAATATGAATATTTAGAGGGTTTTTTTTTTTCAAAAAATTCTTCATATTTTTAAAATCAAAGCGCAATTCGTCACATGTGAAATTCTCTGTCTTTAGAGATTATCTTATAAAGATTGGTTGCCTGTGAGAGCCGCAAAAGGTATAGATACCTCTGAAATAATATAGGCAAGTATAATACAAAAAATGGAAATATTTAAAAATTAAAATAAAGTGGTCTATGGGAATCTGGATTAGACATTAACGCACCTAAACGCGTGAAAATTGTAAAAATTGTGAATATTTGGAGATAAAAGCATGAAAATACAGAGGATTTACGGCAGATTTTGGAATTTTAATACAAAAATGTAAATATAAAAATTGAAATAATGCGGCCTCTGGGAATCCTGTCTCGGAACCTTGTATACTACTACTACTACTACTACTACTAGCGGATGATATTAGCTGAAGAGACGAATTACAGACATTATTTGACATTTACATCTCACGCACATTTTACTTATTACCAGAAAATTTGTTTCTCTTTTACTTCTCGTAATCAATAAGTTTTTAATATTCATATATCAAGTTATCGCTTTTGTTTCAATCTTAGATTTTTTGCCATCTCAAAATTTAAAGAAGTGGGTGAAAAGAATACCTTTTGCAACACTTGCAACTTGCTGATCATATTGAAGTTTTCTGAAAATTCTTTTTATAAATATGAGTTGATTGAAACACTTTTTTCTTGAAAAATTACACTATGGAACAATTGTTTTTCATACCTCTAGGATGAAAGTAGGTGATTTCAAAGGAAACGATCACTCTGATTTCGAAAATCATTATAAAAAGTTTCTATCACGCAAGGTTTAAAACATATGAACATATTTAGTATTAGAAATAATCAAAATCCTATACTAATTTCCGCATTGTCAGTCCGGTTATATTACTACTAAATTTTATGAGAGTGCTTCATATGAGGTAAGAACAAGTTAAAAATAGAATATTCATATTCGTACAATAATATGCAGACATTAAAATGGTTTGTTGGTATTCTCCACAATATTGGTAGAGCGAATGACAATGATTTGAGTTCTCCATACAACCACAAACTCAGGTTCATTGTACAGGTGACACAACACTAGTGAGCAGACCATGTTTGTCCAGATCACAAACACGATAGCCAAGGAATAAAGAATACGCAAGTTTGTAATTTCATATATTTTTTCCTTTGAAGTTTGGTGTAAATCTTCCCAAAGTAAGTTATCGAGTTGATTCGCACACTTTCGATGTGAAATGACGATTTGCATTTTATCGAACCGATTCAATTCTACATACTATGCGGTGAATTTCTCTTTATAAAAAGCACAGAACTGTAAAGTATTAATGCATTTGAGACACACGCAAACCAGACACGAACTTCACGCGCCCTGCGGGTACAGTTCCGCATGACACCGACTGACTCAGAATCTGCCACCCCAACAGTACTTGCATACTTGCGATAAGGTGAGAGGCTAAAATAATTCCTTTCGGTGAGTGATGCGCAGTCGGAAATATAATCGTCCACGTGGCTTGTTTTCTAAACATTCACTAAGACCTAGTCGTAATTGAGCGCGACTACCAGACACGAGAACAAAGACGGCAATCTTCAAATACAGAAGGTAAAAAACCCACACAAAAGCCAAATTTTGTTGATATCTCATGAACGTGGCATAGATGAACTGAACAAATTCTTTATTTTTAAATATATTTTATGCGTATTGATTCTACATATCTTACGGATGCAATGTCTATATATTTGCTTTAATAGCAAAATACGATATGATACGGTATATTTAAAAATGTGACGTGATATGACTTTTTTTTTGTTTTGTTTTCGAATTCGTTGCGTCCTTAAACCAACTTATCGACGCAACACGTCTGTTTACCTCTGGTTGAGCGTTGAGCGCGCTTCATTAATATCTATTATCACTACCCAGCGGCCAGATATGGGAAGGAATGAGGAAAGGGGTAGGGTTTAGAACACTTCACAGGGATTGGACTAGCCCTTGTGAAGCAGCCAAAATCGTTTTGTCGTTTTCTTGGAATAAATGTCACATGAGACTCAGCGGGAATGGAACCCGGACGTCAGTGGTGATAGCCTAGCGTCATCGCCATGAGCCACGAGCGAACCAGTGCGTATTGTGAGTCAGTGTTCTTGTGCGTCTTCGTTATCTACCTATAAAATTGATTATATTGCGCACTCTAACTTCCTATAGGTAAAACTCATATTCCCTAGTGTTATTGGAGAGAGATAAAAATATTAATTTTTAACTGTGGTTTTGAATGGAAATTATAATTGCGACTTTTTTGTGACCTAAGAAAACGCTACAGAATATGTTCACAAATTTGCATTTGCTAGTAGGCCGTACAATAGATATATTGTTCCTATCAATGCAATAAAGCTCTAGGAGAAAGAGAACCCGGGTATAGTTGGTGGGAGAAGGAAGTGGGGAAAAGAGCGGCAGAAGGCGGGCACGGAGATGAGCGCGGGCGTGGAGAAGAGGGCCGGGTCCGCAGTGCGTGCGCCCGCCCCAGCGAGAGGCGGCGTCCTCGCAGCCCGGGCCGCTCGCCGCGCCATTAGTCACTTGCACTGCCTTATCACCCTTAAATTACGTCCAACAATGACTCTCCCGCGATTACACAGAATTGTAGACCGTTTCTCGCGAGACGTATTCCGAACGCAGGTCAGTATTTTTACGTCATTTTTATCTTACAGGAATTAGAAAAGTAATCACAATGAATTGTTGAGGCTTTACAAGAGAAAATATTCTGAGATTTCCCCAGAGATTGAGATAACTCTGTAATGTTTACGAAGGAAGATAGCCGAAATTTATTTTAAAGGAGAGCAGACACGCGTGCGCATAACGTACGCGTGAGTTCCATTTATACGTACGCCACGTTTTCCATAAGGATGCATAAAATTACACTTTTGGCCAGCGAAGAAGGTAATGGATAAATTACCTATCAATCTGAAGAGACGCAGAAAAGTGTCAAATGAAGATATGGTTATTCGACGCGCCGAGCGTCAAAGTTGCGAGACATGAAGTCCTAGAGCCACCGCTCGTTGCCTGACCCCTTCCCCCACTCCCTTCCCCGTCAGACTACCGACACCCTTCTACATATGTCGGATCTCAGGTGGATGGAGTCAAACGGCGGCAGGCCTGGCTTCCGTGCATCCCTGACAGAGAAGACCCCGCGAGAATTAACAAGCGGTGATAACACTAACCTTGTAGGTAATTTATAAACAGAAGACAGGCTGCAGCGCGGCAGAAGCTCCCCGCAATCCCAAAGCAGCCTCCTGCCCCCCTCATCCAGACAGGTTTTTCACCCCTAGGGCCACTTCTCCCGCTCACCTCTGAAAATATTTCTTCTTTATCACGAGGCGTAATTCAAAGATTCGTCTGGTGGCGGCAGTGTGGTGTACGTTAACATCTCCCTTATTGTATGCTTGTTTAAATTACATATTCTAATTACACCTAAAATGCAGCACGTGAAAAAAATTACATAATAACTAAATACATGGTACAACGTCCCTTTAAACCACAGAATAGGCAAATGCTGCCTCAAAGCATTCGTTTGTCTAACCTTACATTCGTCTACAGGATCTTTCACTCTTAATTAATCTGGCATAAGGAAGAGACAGAACGGAGCGCTGGTTAGTTCATGGCATCATAGCTAGTGAATATGGCTTCCACCACTGGCCTCCAAGTTCGATTCCCTTGTAATTCATTGTGGACTTTGTGGGTAACAAAACGAGTTCTCAGCACGTGTTTTTGCTTTCTCCAGTTTTCCTTGTCACCATTGCTCCATTATTCACCTGATAAACATTCTTGTTATTACTCTTATTTATTCATTATATCATTACGGAAGGAATTTATATGTAAATACATGTTTTTACAGATACAAGATACCTTCATTTAATTTTTTTAGAGTTTGCAAGATATTTTCAATGAATTTAAGCCATTTGATATTCCATATTTTTACATATTTTGGTATAATTACTCATTTTTACATATTTTACTTATTTCTAAGCCTCTGGGATGGCTCATAGGTAGCGTACTAGCTGCCCTCGCTGTAGTTCCGGATTCGATTCTGTGCTGTGGTCGTGGGTTCGATTCCCGGTCGAGGCAAAATAGAGTTGTAGCTTTCCTTTAAAATCGTCCCAGTGGACGAAGTGTGTGACGAAGAAAAGCTCAAGCAAGCGGATCTTGCTAGCTACGGTGAAGAGAATACATGTTCGCCTCATGGGAATTTAATGAGGCCCAGGCAAGGGGGACACCGGTAGCTGGCCGGCAAAGTCGGACTACCGACCCAATAATGCCAAATACATATATACTTATTTCTACATATGTATAGTTTTCACTTTCGTTATATTTCCTTAACACTGAGACGTCGAAACGGAACACCTCAGATACGCGTTTGTCAAATTGTGTCCTTGGAATTGTCTTTTTGTTAATCACATCAATGTAAAACAGTACTTATATGACAATTGGACTTTCGCCGGGCATTGTCCAACTTTCCACTTCTTCTCGGAAATAGTGTCAGAAATAGACTTCTCGGAATCAAGCATGAGCGGATGTTTGCGAAGCAGAAGTACTCGCTAACACGTTCTTGCTAATGTTTCATAGCGCCCATGCGTAACTCGATAGAAATCTGACAAACATTACTTACAGTCTTATCGCGCTTCCTTACCCCGTTGAGAAACATACTTCACTTCTGTCAGGGATGCAGAATTCGGAGCTTATTCATGAAATGCCGTCTGCTCGGGCTTAATAGGAATAATGTTTAAGAATGTCAAGCGATCAATATGTGGCAATTGCTTCCAATAAATTGAGTACAATTACAAAATATGTTAGATTGGGGAGGAGGGCCTTTCCACTAACTCTTTACTTTCACGCCCTTACGTGTATAAAAAGGGAAAGTATTGTAATCGCACGCCAGAAAACGGCGAATTTTCGACAAAAACACTTATTGTCGGGACCTGAAACTCCTATTGTCTGGCCTACGAAAAAGTGGATAAATCTTGTTCCCATATACAGGATTGGGCAGTATTTAAATACGTATTTTAAATACATTTTGTATTTGAAAAACTGTATTTTTTTAATAGACATGTATGTTATAGATTATTTAATTACATAAAATAGGTGTATTAAAAAAAGAAATACTTAAGGTACGTTATACCCCAAACATGCAAAAATGTTAAATATTGTTTAATAACTTTTATCGTATACTTATTGTATAAATATGTCTGCAGCGAAAACAAAAACATTTTTAAAAATTGGAAAATTTTTGGGAGATTACGGAATTTTGGGTACAGAAATAGGCTCTGAACTGCATCATCATAACTTTAAAATTACTATCTTTACTTCTTCAATTATTTTTTTCTCGTGATAACAGATGATTTGATATTGTGCCTGAACCAAATCAATATTTGTACCATTATTACTTGCATATTTTTAACAATTTATTTGTCAGAAATTTAAAAAATCAAAAATTAAATTTTTATAATAAAATTTTCAGCATGAAATAATTGGTTCAAATATTTAGTTTTGGTTCAACACTAGTTATATATTTCAGAATTACTCTGACCGGGAGGGCCTAGATTCGAGTCCCGACGGCGATAGGATTTCCGACACTAGCTTTTCAGCTATGTCGAATTCAGTCGCTGTCTGGAGGAGAATTCTAGCGGCCGGCTGCTCTGATCGGTAGTTTTCCGTGGTTTATCTGATCAACACCAGACGAATGCCGGAGCAGTACCCTACCAAACGGGCCACGGACCGCGCGCGATATTTCCTTCCTCTTCCTTGTTCTATCCTCTCTCCTTACACACACACACACACACACTAACATACACTACACTACACTACACTAAATTACATATTCCGGAAGACCTGTCGGGAGCATAGAACTTGTCTCGGCTGGGACGGAGCACCGCCGATGGGAGAGTCCTGGTTAGGGGGAAACCCCGCTAGCCGACGGTAGGTCAGCGCCGGATCTCGCCATCCAGCGGGGGAAATCCACTGCCATCTCCCGAAGAAAAACATGTACTATACTTACGGGACTAATGACCAAAACTCTTGCGCCCGGAATCGTTGATTAGTATCAACCAACTATTTCAGAATTATAACAAAAAAGAATCAGAGACATATCTCGCATAGAACCGGAGATACGATGTTTCAAGTTTCCAATGACAGAGAATAAGGTCAATTGAAGATAGAGATTTTATTCCTGAATGAAATTTGTTATTCAGATCTGGAAATAACGTCGTTTTTCGAAAGTATGTGTAGTTTTCGCGTAACTTTGTTTGAAATATAGGCAATGTTTTAAACAATAATAGCACCAAGTTTGTGTTTGTTTTTTGAATTTTCTCTTCGTATGTAACGAGTCTTTAGCGCGCAATTTGTGCTTGAAACTAATGCATAAAAAACATTTTCTCAAAAATCGTTCCAATTTTCTTTTTTCACAGGTAAAACAGGAAACGCATAAAAAAAAGGCGCAGGTCTCATTTTAGATAAAATCTCTGAATTTTCGAAAATTGCATATTTCGAAATAATGCGAGAAAGTAAGTGCTGTTTACACAAGTTACTTTTTAATATTACTTAAGTATTATAGAGAAATATTGGTTTAGTGGGGAATTGTAGTTGACATTTACATAATTGAAATCATTGAAGGCGTTGTCATTGTCAACAACACTATTTATTTCAATAATAGCAGTTTTCGATGGCCATCATCATCAGTTTTCTGCTGTCTGGGTAGTCGTTTTTGTGACTCCCAGACAGCAGAAAACAGATGATATGGCTAAGCCATCGGAAGCTGCTATTATTAAAATAAATAGTATTGTTGACAATGACAACGCCTTCAATCATTTCAATTATAGAGAAAGTTGCATACCATACAGCATGGTCCTTTTCGGCAGAAAAATTGACATTGTAGGTATCTGAATCCGAAAAAGTGGATCATTCTTGTTTCTATATGTAGTAAATGATGTCCCCTAACATTGTGTGTTTAGAATTCACACATCGTGGGTCTTTGATACCGAATAATTGGCTTATGGCAAAACGTCTGTCCATATGAAAAATCTAGGAATAGGCAAAGCTCCTTCCAAAATTCAATCGAACATCCCCATAGAATCACTAAATCATAGTTTCATAACTGATGTTACTGCAGCGCCTCTAACCCGGAGGTCCTAGGTTCGAGTCCTGACGGCGGCAGGATTTTCGACACTAGCTTTTCAGCTAGGTCAAATTCAGCTGATGTCTGGAGGAGAATTCTAGTGGCTCTGATCGGTAGTTTTCCGTGGTTTCTCCAATCAACACGAGGCGAATGCCGGAGCAGTACCCTACCAAACGGGCCACGGACCGCGCGCGATCTCTCCTTCCTCTCCCTTGTCCTATCCTCTCCTCTTACACACACACACTTACACTAACGTACACTACACTACCACATATTCCGGGAGAACGGTCGGGAGCCTAGAGCTTGCCCCGACTGGGGCGGTGCCTCGCTGGTGGGAGAGTCCTGTTAGGGGGAAACCCCATTAGCCGACGGTAGGTGGGCGCCGGATCTCGCCATCCAGCGGGGGAAGATCACCGCCATCTCCCGAGAAAAACATGCACTACACTAACGGGACTAATGACCAAAGCAGTTGACGCGCCCGGAAACACGAAAAAAACAAACAAAACATAGTTTCATAAATAACGTTCCTTCATTTGACAGTAACTTGAAGAGACAATCCCTAGCGTTTCTTCAAAACTCAGAAATAAAATTCAACGACGAATTTTTCTTTTCATCCGCGGAACATGAGAATATATTAAAAATAGTTGAAAGTCTCAAATCTAATGCTTCAGGTTTCGATGGTATAAATGCCACACTGCTAAATGTGATCTATCCAGTCGTTACCGAAATAGTAAATTTCTCACTAATGAGCGGACAATTCCTTTATCCTGGAAAAGTGCGCTCGTGCATCCTATTGGCAAGACAGCATCAACCAGAAACCCTATTGAATACCGCCCAATTAGCATCCTCCCGACTAATTCTAAAGTACGCGAAAAAGTCGTCCGGAAGCAAACTGAACTGTATCTAAAAAAATCACTTTTAAACATTCAGCATTCAGGCTTCCGTTCCGGCAGGAATATTGGTACAGCGCTACTGAATGTTATTTAAGATGCGAGAACAGCTATAGATCACAGTAATATAACTATGTTAATTCTTCTGGATTTCAGCGAAGCGTTCGACTCAGTAGATCACGACATCTTACTCGCAAAACTAAAAATCATGGGATTTGCACAGCCTACGCGTACATGCTTTCTTAACTATTTAACTTCCAGAACCCAGAGAGTGGTGTCCGGTCTTCAGATATACCTAAGTGGCCATAAAATTAACAAAGATTTGATAACCTTAAACAAATGGGACTACAATTAAACCCAAATAAATCACAATGCTTACAATTAAACGCAAATAAATCACACTGCATGATTATCAGTCCGAAAAGCACTGTGATTAAAATATCATCTTCTGCTCTGCCTAAAATTTATATAATTGACACCGTTCTATCTTGATGTTCCGAGGTCAAGAACCTAGGTGTGTTTATTGACAACACCCTCAGCTGGAACTCGCAAGTAGATTCAACCTGCCGTAAAAGTTTTTGCCGTAATGCATTCGCTGAAACGCCTGCAAACGCTCTTACCAATTAGTACACGCGAGACACTCATTAAATCATTTATTATGCCACATTTTGACTATTGCGACTTTCTTCTGACAAATATGACATCTAAATTACAACGTTAACGTCAAGTACCACATAACGCATGCGTACTTTGATCTAAGAAAATACGACCATGTATTCCATTTTTAACACACTTCATTTGCTAACTCTAGACAAAAGACGGTTACTCCACTCTCTACTTCTTCTTAATAAAATTTTACACGGTTTTAATGTATCACGTCTTATAAGTAACTTCAATCCTCTGAAATTAAATCGAGCTCGTGATTCAGCTCTGCATCGTGTACCACGTCACAGCACGACTTCTTTCAGAAGATCTTTTACCATTACAGCTATCAGGGCCTGAAATAAACTACCAGCGAGTCTAAAACATTCGAATACTTTCCGTAAATTCAATAACGAATTAAATACTTTGGTAAGTAATAATGGCGTAGACTGCTTCGTCCCAGTGGCCGAAATCGCTAAGGCCGTAGCGTCGTGGTGATATCGGACCGAAGGGTCGCGGGTTCGAGTCTCGCTTGGGGCATGGTTGTATTTGTTTTCGTCCTTTTTAACCCTTGTCATCACCGTTTCATCTTCATAGGTACCATAACATAAACTCTAATTGTGGTTGCTAATGACCTAGATGTTGATGCGACCTTAAATAACAAAAAAAGACATAGAGTGGCATTAATGTCCTCTTCAATCTCCAGACTTTTCCCGTTTCCAAGCACCTGGTCACCGCCCCGCCAAACGCCGTACTTTCCTCACTCTTTAAATTCATCATCCATCCCATACTTCATTACTCTATTCTCATTTTCTATTCCATCTCACACCCTCTAAATTATTAACAACCATATATTTTTCTGTGTATCCTAATGAAATTCTTCAAATAAAATATTCAAAAGTGATTAGAGACGCTCTAAATAAAATGCTAAAATACTTATATCTATCTTTGTACTGCAATCATTATTATATTAACTACAATATATTGGTCTTAAGTATAAATACAATTGATGTTTAGATCCTGTTGTACATTTTCATTTACACATTCATTTTTTCCTCGAATAGAGTAAAGGACGCTAAAAAACTGGAGCTGTTCTCATTTTGTGAAACTTCCTTAATTTTCGAAAATTGAAAAAGTTAGAACTAATGTAATAAAATGTGTGCTGTTGTAGCACCACTAGTTAACACTAGTTACTTATATAGGCCGAATTCAGCTGCTGACTGGAAGAGAATCTGATACGTAGTTCTTCGTGATTTCTTTCATTAATGTCGTCCGAATGCCAGAGCAGAGCCCTTAAAACTCATGCGCAGGAAAACGGCGAATTTTGGACAGAAATACTGTTGTTGCCGCATGAAGTTAACATTCGAAAACCACAAAATTAAAGAACGATTGACTGCGCGTCAACTGCTTATGTGATTAGTCTCACAAGTGCAGTGGATTTTTTATTGCGGGAGATGGCGGTGATATTCCCCTTGTGGATGGCGAGATCCGGCGCCGACCTACGCCAGCTTGCGGGAATTTTCTCCAACCAGGCTTCTCCTACAAGAGTGGCACCGCCTGGGACAGGCTCTAAGCTCTCGACTGGTCTCCCGAAAGGGGTGGTAGTGCAGTGTATTTGAGTGGGCGTGTAAGTTAATGGTGGGCAAAAGACAAGGAAAGGGAAGGAAAGATTGCGCGAGGTCCGTGGCCCGTTTCTTAGGGTACTTCTCGGGCATTTACCTGGTGTTGATAGGAGAAACCACGAAAAACTATCGATCAGAGCCGCCGGCCGTTATAATTTTCCTCTCATACAGCGGTTGAGTGCGATCTAGCTGAAAAGTTAGTTTCGAAAGCCCTACCACCGTCGGAACTCGAGCCTTAGGCTCTCCCCGGTCAGAGGCACGGCAGTGACATTAGTTGATGCCCTAAGCCACCTTTGCCGCTTTGATGATAGAGATTTTTGCCTTAGACAAACTCTGTTGTAAAACCCACCTCTTTAAAAAATAGTTATGAACAATTTTTTGACGACACGAATACTTTTCGCTTGAAATTTGTGCTTGAAATTAATGCATTTTTTCTTAATATTGCACGTGGTCCGTGGTTTGTTTGTTAGAGTACTACTCCGGAATTCGTCTGGAGTTGACCGGAGAAAGCAGGAAAAAGTATCGATCAGAGCAGCCGGCCTCTAGAATTCCCCTCCACACAGCGGCAGAATTCGACCTATCTAGCTAGTGTCAGAAATGTGCCACCGCCGGGACCCGAACACTAGGACCACCCGGTAAGAGATACTGCAGTAACATCAGTTGATGGCCTGAACCACCTCAGCCCGTCTCTGCATTCTGAAAAAAATGCAAACAATTTGTATCGCAAAACTACAATATTGATGACAAATAATCTTTTCCTCAATGAATTCAGTTTGTTAAAACTAGAACTTGAAATAATGTAACTGAAAATCTCTGAATATTTGAAAATTCAACATGCAAATGTTTTTACTAAATCTGGAGGATTTTTTTGCAAGGCGATTTTGTGCTTGGGGACCTAAGTTCGACCTTCAGTACTTGGTGTAACGTAATGAGTTTTTTACTTTCTCGCCCTTAAGAAGACAAAGTTATGTAATGCCGTGGGAAAAAGCGGCGAATTTTCGGCAGAAAAAAACTCTCATTGCCGGGCCCTGGTAACGAAAAAGTAGATAAATCCAGTTGCTAAATTTAGGGGGGAATCCTCTAACATGTGGTGTAGCCAGTTTTGTGGGTTTCCATGTTTTGTGGGTTCTTGATGCCGAAAAATATATTGACGACAAAACGTCTTTCCGTCTGTGAACAACGCTAGCAGACAAACCGTTCAGCCGATTTTCTTTAAAATTGTTACTCTCCAATCGATCTGAGTGATGTCCCGACCCCTTGAATTTGAAATCGATATTTTAATTTTGGAGGGTACTTTACATAAAGTTCCTGGGAACTTTTCAAACTTTTCAAAAAAATGTCTTCAATATTTTCACTTAAACTTTGTTATTGGACAGTGTGAAGGACCTTGAAGAAAATGGAGCAGGTCTCATGTTCGTTGAAAACCCTGATATTTCGAAAATTAAAAAAAAAATTAAAAATTTTCGGCGTCTTCCTTCAACTACAGTTATGAGGATACATTTTTTCTTATTGAAATGTGTTCATCAAAAACATATCTTCAAATTAGAACATGTTGAATTTTTTGAAAATGTGAGTACTTTTTGCGTAATGTTGCGACAAACATAGTCACCCGCTCCCAATTTACAGCGCTTTGTGAATTGGCCATTGGTGAGGCGAAGGGCAAGACGAAGGGCAAGATGAAGGACAAGACGAAGAGAAAGACAAAAAGACAGACGTAGAGGAAAACGTAGACGTAGAAGAAGATGTAGACTTAAATGAAGACGTAGACTTAGATGAAGACGTAGACAAAGAGGAAGACGTCTTATAAGACTGTGAATTCGACAATACAAAAACGAAGGATTTCCTTTCACGGAAAATGAACTAAATAAGTGGAGGGATTAATGAGCTGCCCGGAATAATGAATTGATTTTAAAAATATGTACTGCGACAAATTGAAAGAAAAACATTTCGAAATAACTCCTGACAAAGTCAATTTTATGAAACATTAACTTTACCTTAGTTAAGGAAAGCCGAAAGCCGTGCTCAATATCACAAAATAATTGAAAAATTTAAGTAGTTATTTCGCAAGTCTGAGGAGACATATACACTGAACGAAGAGAACTCTGAACTGAAGAAAGAAAAGTCAAACAACCAAAGAAAGGTTAAAGCGTCCGCGGCGCCACATTCATCTAGTAAATAGTAATACATAACCAATACTAAAGGCGAGAAAGTACGTGCTGTTTTAGCCCCAGTAGTATAAAAATTAACAATTTTTTTCTTTTTTATCAACGTCATTTAAACGCACGAACTTTAATTCTTTCAACAAGTACTCTATAAATAAATTATTTTTGCCGTTAGTAAATAACCTACACACATTTGTATTATTTAATGCGTATGTGCTCTTATTTTTTATAATTGTAAGCATTTGTGCGCAATTGCCACAGGATTCTAAATTTTTCGTTTCAATTTCATATCCAATAGTTGTTTCGTTAATTATCGATGTTTTCTTTGATCCTTGGCGGAATTAAATGTGTATTTCGTTGAAAATGTCTTCGAAATTTCTGCTGCACATCTTACTTCGCTAAAAGCGATAATACTTTGCATTCACAGTCCTCCAACAAAGAGAGCTGCAAATTATATTTTGTTCTTAGAAAAACTGGAGATAACACTTAACAAAGTCAGCAATTACTCTTTTCAATCCATTGTTGTATGCGGAGATTTTAACATTGATTTTCTTGTCGAATCTTGCGAGAAATAAAAGTTTCTCAATTTAATTAGTTCCTTCAATTTAGCATTACAATTAATGTAGCATCATTAATGTAGCATCAATTAATGTCAATTTAGCATTACAGTTAATAACAGATCACACAAAATTCGATGAAGGCAATTGATCGAATTATAATTAACAAAACTACTACTCGATATGAAGTTGAAACAAAACATTTAGGATACAGTAACCACGATACACAAATTCTTACCTGAAAGAAATGCGATCACTGACACAATAAATAATACACGTACGACTAGATTGTTTGCAAAAAGTAAAATAAAATTATTCATTGATTACTTGATGCAGAAGTCATGGGAAGCGGTTTATAATACTGTTGATACAAACGAAAAATATAATTCTTTTTTTTTCAACTCTTTCATTTCATTTTAACACTTGTTTTCCTCTTCAAAAAAGAAAATTAAATATTTCACGAAAAAGCAATTCTTGGATAACACAAGGGATTAGGACATCTTGTAAAAACAAGCGAATTTTTTCTTTCATTTCTAAACGTCATAACGTATCTCAAGATTTCCTCCTTAACTTTAAAAAATACAAATCATTGTTAAGAAAAGTCATAAGGAAGGCTAAAATCATGAAACACGATCAGGATATTTTGAACTCGAATATCAAAACAAAAGGAATGTGGAATGTAAAAAAAAATACGACCATATGAACTAGAAATATTGTAGAGAATGTCGTTTTAAAATATAACGATATAAATGTGAACGATCCGGCAACAGTGGCTAGTCTCCTTAGTCTCCTACTTTTCGAGAATTGCTGCCGATCTCATTAAGGGTCATCAGCCACAAAATTCAGTAGCAGACAGTTCTTCCAAAATTTTAGACACGATGTTCGTTTCCGAAACTTCTTCCTATGAAATTCTCAAAATAATTGGTAAACTAAAAAATAAATACTCCTCCGGTTTAGGTGAATTCCCGGATTCTTTGTTAAAGACCTGTGCGTATGCCACTATACACCCGTTAACTCACATATTTAATTCATCAATATGCACCGGAACGTTTACAGATATTTTCAAAACAGCTCAAATTAAGCCACTCTTCAAAAAATGCAACAAAAATGAAATTCAAAATTATCCTCGCATTTCTCTTCTATCAGTTTTTTCAAAAATATTAGAGAGACTTTTTTACGTACGAATGGAAACCTTTCTCAGTAAACACGACGCGCTTTCAGATTGCCAACATGGATTTAGAAAATCAAAATCAACGGAAACAGCTATATTTTCTTTTCTTAAAGATGTCGCCTCATCATTGGATCAAAACAAGGCACCTATTGGATTATTTTTAGATCTCTCAAAAGCCTTTGACGTCATTGATCATGACATTTTACTTTCAAAATTACCTTCATATTGAATCCGTGGTATTGCTCTAGATTGGTAATGTTCGTACCTTAAACAACGATCTCAGAGAGTTGAAATACCTTACAGGAATGATGGAACATTACGTACGCACCTTTCCTACTCTTTGCCCATTGCACATGGAGTTCCTCAAGGATCGATTTTAGGCCCTATTCTGTTCCTACTTTACGTAAACGATGCCCTCTACGATTCGAAACGGAAGAAATTTGCGGATGATACGAACATCCTTTGCAATAAAGAAACAGTAAATAGTACAATATCAGATGTTTCAAATTGGTTCCGAAATAACAAATTGATAGTAAACGAAAAGAAAACGGTTTTAATGCAGTTTTCCATTTCAAATAAACAATTCTGTGCTCCATTGAAAATGAACAGTGTACCATTGACTGATGTTAAGGCAACAAAATTTTAGGACTCTCAATTCAGTCAAACCTTAAATGGAAGTCCATTTAAATGAATTGAACACAAAATTAAGTTCATTATGCTACGCGTTCAGAATTCTTGCAAATTCAGTCAGCCTTCATACTGCTCGTGTATACTTCGCGAATGTTCATTCCCGCCTGAGATATGGCATAATATTCTGGGGAAATACATCTTATAGCTCCCAGACTTTTAGATTACAAAAACGAATTGTACGAATAATAACCAAATCCCACCCACGTGATTCATGTAAGCCTCTCTTCATTAATCTAGGAATTCTACCATTACCGTGTCTTCTTATTTACGAATCAGTGGTTTTGTAAAAAATGACTTGCTCAAGGGCGGGAATATTTTTTCAGAAAATGCCGAAGTCTATTACTCTAAAATCAACAGCTCATTACAAAAAATTCACATACAGTACATGTACATTATTTTACAACACTTTGCCAGATGACATTAAACGATTAAATTCGATAGAAAGCTTTAAATCCAATGTGAAATCGTTTCTGCTGCATAACTGCTTCTATACAATTAGAGACTATACTGAACATCACAAGGGAAGTAACATTAATTTGTACAGTGTTATTTAATGTATTATTTACCATTGGAGTGTATAATTCTAAACAATATGTAACAAGTGTTGTATCGCAGCTTCTGGGTCAATGACCCCCTTCTCGATCAGGTTTTTCGTCCAGTTTCCCTGATCTACTGAGCAAATGCTGAGATGGCCCCTTGTTTTTCTTCTGGACATAAATGTAACTACATTATCTGTGCACTTCTTCTAAAATTCAGTGGGAAATAGAGTTATTCAAATTATCGTTCTCCATGTTGTGGCGACAGGAAGTATTATTCCGATGGACAATATGGATAAGAGCCCAAAATTAATTGCTTATTGATCTTTGAAAATAGATTTTATTACATGGAGGGGTCATTCAAAATTTAAGTAACATATGACTCAGTGTAGGGATTACAGAATTTTGAAAATGTGCACACAATTCACTTTTCCCCATAGCACGTCATACGCAGTTTATCTGTTTTTTGACCTTAAATAAATGAATAATTGATGAATTTGATCATCTTTTCACTTTAATCCCTCAATTTTACATACAAATTTACTTAATACATTGTATTCAATGTATTAATGAAAAAATGTATTTTTATTGAAAAATTCACTCAAGAGATAAATATTAGTTATAAAATAGGTTTGACAATTCTAATACTTTAATTTTGGCATATCCAGGTTTTTCCTTTATTTCGTATAAATGACAAATAATGTGCACGTACTATATAACTAAATATGCAATATATCCTAAGCTGTTTTTGTATTCCAGCATTACAAAACGCTACAAGTTTTACTGCATTACTTACGTTGCAAGAAATCGTTCGTAAAATGGCACCTTACGGCACAGATTATGACGTACAATTTGCCGTTAATGGCACGTATAATTGCGTCTTCACACATTCAGCCAATCGCAGGGATAGAATGGTGGGGAGGTAGGGGTAAACTGAAATATTTTTTACTCACCGTTTTCCCGCACAAATGCAAATGCTCGTGACGTCACAATATAGTTGTTTCCAAAAATGAACTTTGATTCTCTTATAAATTTATAATGCTGTTATTCCAGAAAAATAAGAATGCAACTCGTTTATAAAGTTGCTTTATTGCATCAGCACAAATTTGAAAACTCGCTCTCCTCGTCTTTTTGCAATAACTTCTGTTCTCATAACTGCCTATTTAATATCTACCGTGATGATTCGAAAAATTGAGCAAGATGGTTAACCATCACAATGTTTATAATGTTTTATTTACATACTATTAATTTCGTGCAAATATATTACATGAGGGAAAGTTGGGTAAATTAAGAATCCTTTTTATTTCAAAACCCTAAAAAATGTATATTATAATCCGAAGTTCTAACATCAAAAGGACATCCATAGCCTTTATTATGTCAAAACACATAGTCAAAAATTATATTTTTATCAATTTATAGCTACTAAAGAAGGCGTTTTCCTATTTACGTCCCAATTATCCGCGTTCCCCTAAATTTTTTTATGCTTTCATAAGAATGAAACTTGTTTCTTTAATTTTAAATTATTACTGAATATTTTTCCAAAAGAAAAATGATAGACACAAGTATATTTCTTCAACAGACTTTTACAATTGAATTTCGAACTTTCTCAATTAATATAGACATAAATGATAGTTAATATATCAGTCCCAAGCCATTGGCTAAATAGAATCTTGTCCTGAGCGTCTAAAATTATTAACGACAATGCAGACGCTATCGGAGTCAGGCAGTGGTGGAATTAATCATTCAAATTAGAATACTCACCCCCCATATATGTATATGTATGTATGTGTGTGTGTGTGTATATATATATATATATATATATATATATATATATATATATATATATATATAAGAGAGAGAGAGAGAGAGAGAGAGAGAGAGAGAGAGAAGTTTTACGCATTTTTGCGAAAATACTGTATAATTTCACATTACAATATGCATACACTATTTTTTTTCTAGTTTGTAAAAATAACACAATTTGATTTGATATTCCATGTCTTGTCACGATCAAAACCAAGTAGGCTACGTTATGTTAGGTTAATCGCTAACAGTCAGCGCGAATTCATCGAGCATTCGTTCACAGCAACTTCTCGTTAACTCGTATTTTTTCCATTTGATGACCTTCTATCGACCATTTGTTTTGCATCGATCATGGAAGAAAAAAAATAAATACAAAAATGGCATATCGACTGGAATCAAAACAGTGTTCTAGGGTGGCAAATTATTTTAATGCATAGTTCAGTCCTACAAAAGAACTTTGAAAACGTGGACAGATCTTAAGGCACCCGGATTTCTTGGTACTTGTTAGACGAACTAATTGATTTACATTTCGTTAACTTTTTGTTAATTGATTCGGACATTTCATCGCGCCCACTACTTTTCGGTATCCTGAAAGAAAATTTTTTAAACGCCGTATGAAATTAAATTTTGTCTTAGTTCACAAAACTCGCGAAATTTTAAGGATCGGCAAATAAAGGTTTCAGATATTTTCGTTGAGCAAAGCGTTTAATGACACGTATATTCCTTTTGGTATATTTTCTTCGAGTCTCGTCTCACTTCAAAATTTTCGGTGATCAATGTATATTCTAAAATTAGCATCAGCATTTTCTTTAGTACTCTTCCGCCTATCCACAATGATAAGAATACTTGACATTGGGTTCTGTATCATAATAACTTTATAAAGACAATAACAATTCTAAGTCCTCGATTGATCTCTGTGCATTGTTACTTAGTTACACAGAAAAGAAAATATAAGTTCACATGTAGTGCACTGTGTGATGGTAGGAGTAGAAACGGCGGACGCTCAGGCTCCAGATCTACAAAAAATGAACTGACCGAACACGCCTCATTCCAGCCCGCCAGAACAGCAGGTTCTCAAAAGTTGTCGAATGACCGGATCGGAGCAACTGGCCGGGCCACTTGTGGCTGCGGTCGCCGACATGTCGCCACAGCCGTCTCTAACCGCGATTGTGCACGTGATCTCTTCATTTTTCTTGCACTACTTTCCGTCCCTTGTCTTGCTTTTCCGGCGTTTGCTCATGCTTGCATTTCCTTAGGTAACTCGTTTCGTCCTTCCTATAAAATGAAATAATCTCGAATTTATTCGTTTATGATCTTTTCATTTCATGGGATTGCAATTTCTACAATAAAACCAAACCTGTGGTTAATAAGAACCAAATACCTACTCTAAAATTTCAAATTCTATTAGTAACAATTGGTTTGTCAAAGTATGTATGCTTTTAGACCACAACTGAAGGATACGTTCCAAAAAAGCTTGCATAATTTCAAACAAAATTGATTTTTTAATATACATATGTTGTTTTTGTCACGACTTTTTTTATCGGCCTACCCTCTTTTAAATAGATTCAGTAAAGTACGTGTTTGGCATGCGTGTTTGGCACGATAATATTTACAAATATTACGAAACATGAACTTTTCAGGAGCTTCCGTGGAAAAGTAGGAAATGGGGCATGCCTTGTCCTAAACTGTCAATATAAATAATGAAGCAAAATTCACTATTTTTCTCTGCCTCTGATTCATTTTATGTTGTTATGAATTATCATTCACATCATCTACAGAGTTTCGAAAACGTTTACGAAAAAATGTATTATGTAGAGCAGATTTTTAATAAAATAAAGAAATCGAAGGGGGCTATTTTTTTATTTTTACAGCACAATTTACGACGAACTGAAAAAATGTTTAGGACAGAAATTTCCTATTTCTTTGCTCAAGAATCCAGATCTGCAATAAAAAAGGGCGTTTAATTGAAAAAGTAAAATTTGCCCCTCGCCCATGCAGTTCAGCTGGCGGACGCGTGGTGAGTGTAGCTTAAGTGTATTTCCCTCTCAAAAATACTGACATTTTATATCAAACATTTTTTCATACAATGAGTGTTTCTCGACATATTTTGATGCCTGAGTTGAAAAGTACCACACGATATATTTCGCTAGAGAATAATAAATAAAAATAATACCAAGTCCTGAAACTATGTTCCAACTGCAAACCTATTGCAATGAAGATACACAGACCTAAAAAACAAAAGAATTGTTGGGATTATTTTTTCGCGAAGAGTATTACAAAGAAGTACTGCATTCGACTTAATTGTCGTTGAGCTGTCAAACCTGTATTTCGTAGTGAAGACGTCAATAGAAGCCGGGATACTAGTGGCCGGGAATATTCACAACCTGGTATTTGGTGTCGTGCGCTGTGTCAAAGAACTTTGTATGGATAAGATATGCCTGCGCCGGTAGCCGAACTTTTTAACCAAGCTCCGTGAAGCCACGGGCGTTAATCAGCTCGTGTTATCGCGGGACCCTGGATGGGTGCCCGCCTGGGAACCCCGGAAACTTACGGCGCTGAGCCCCAGGGAGATAGGGATAAAGGACTAAGATCCGTGAGACGTTCAATGCCAGAAAGTCTTCGAACATTGTTACGCAAGTAACAGATTTTTTTAACGTTTGGCTGACTTTCGATTTTCTTGGTTGGCACTAGTTCTTGAAAAACAGTAATTCATTTCATTAACTGTTACTCGCCACGAGTTGAAAATTAAACATAAATTTGTATTCATGTGATAGTGTTGTTAGTTACAATTTTAAGTCACTATCAACATCCTTATCCCCTATATTCTAACTTCAGAAGGAGCTGAAGACTAAAACGATCTACTTCAGGGAAAATATTAAGGTTCTGTCTACTCAACTTTCTGTGTATTGTTTTTTCTGTGTACTGAAAGGGCCATGATATTACGGCCATTTTGAATAATCTCTTCTCAAATTTAAAGTTAATAATCATTTAATTTAAACTTAATATTGTATTCAATTTTAATGTGAGTTGTTTAGATTCAGAAATGGAAGAAAGAGAGCTTACCGAAAATCGGACTAACACCGTATTTTTTACTGTACGAGGAGATAATTTAATGAAAAAATTTAAAGCGCTTTTTTGAAAATAAATAATTGTTTTAGAAATTGCATAAATTTCAGGCGTGAATTACGCGAAATTGACTCGTTTTTCCAAACAATTGTTCATGACCTTTTTCTAAAGAGATGATTTTTCAGAACGATTTTGTTTAAGGCAAAAATCGTTATCTACAATGTTGTAGTTTTGAAATATTAATTTTCGAAAATACGGAGAGTTCGTCAAATATGAGACTAGCAGCCTTTAGTAGTAGCTTTTTACCGTCTCTTGATATATGTGAGGAGAAAAATTTTAAAAAAATATGAAACGATTTATGAGAAAAAATTGTTTGAAAAAAAATTGTCTGTATTTCGCTCAAAATTATTCGAAAATTACTCATTTCAAAAAATTGGCCATGACCTTATTTCAAGATCTGTCTTTAAAGAACAGATTTCATTGAGGAAAAATCTCTGTATTCAATATTGTAGTTGTAGCAAGACGTTCAAAAACATTGCACCTTTGCAATTTTCGAAAAGTCAGGAATTTCAGCAATCATGAGAGCTGCACCATTCTCTTAAACGTCCTTTTCGCTATCCGAGGACAAAGTTTAATAAAAAATATGGAGTCATATTTGAGAAAATTTTGAAATTGTTTTTGAGGCTACAT
The DNA here is from genome assembly GCA_964035755.1 of Teleogryllus oceanicus. Taxonomy (NCBI): domain Eukaryota; kingdom Metazoa; phylum Arthropoda; class Insecta; order Orthoptera; family Gryllidae; genus Teleogryllus; species Teleogryllus oceanicus. Next base: position 203,364,274 of record CAXIVR010000001.1, on the reverse strand, counting down.
GAAAGTACCCTCAAAAATCGACATATCCGGTTGAAACTCGCAAAGTCTCGAGTTCGTTTGATCAATCAGGAATATCAGTTTTGAAGAAAAGCGGGTTAACGGTTTAGGCGCTTGACCACAGACGAAGGAACAGACAGACGTTTTCCCGTTAATCGATTTTTCGGTATTGAGGTCTCACAAAATATGGATTCTGGCTACACTACGTATTAGAGGAAGTAATTTACTACATATAGGAACAGGATTTATCCATTTTTTTCGTTACCAGGCAACAAAAGTTTTTCTGTCGAAAATTACGATTACAATACTTTCTCTTCCTTCCATTGAAGGAGAGAGAGAATTAATTAAGAGCGAGAAAGTAAAAAGTCAAATAATAAAGATGACCTTTAATCGAGGCCATTTCAGAAAAATAATAATAATTTTAAATTAAAATATTTAGGAAATATTACCTGAGGCGGAACGTCCTACCCCCCAGCCCCACTTATCTACGCCATTCCTTATTACTAGAGACAGGATTTCCATGCAAATGCATGCATCGTAGAGATTTCAAATTTTGTTTCTAATATTTTAATGAAAAACTCGTTAAAATGCATACTTTTTCCGTGCATGTTTGCATATTTTGGAATTTTTTTTAGAAATCCGTACATAATTGGACGTTTTTTAAACTAATACTGCATACGTAGACTTCTATCTAGCATACTAATATTAAGTACTTTCTTATTATTTCTCTGAATAATTTGTGAATATCAAAACATATTTTCATATTTTGTATAAATAGTATATTGATCTTAGATCCGGATATCATGGAGTTTTCTTTGGTGCTTTTTCTTATACTACACATTTTAGCCTTTCGGTACACTATTTGGATTTGCGACACGAGTTCATGTGCGAGGAACAACGATCCCGAAATGAATTATCAACGCCATAGGATACGGAAGTTACACGAAGCCAAAACTCAATATCAGGTGATAATTGACAAAGGGGGTGGAAAATAATTAAAACACGCTCTCAGTTCGCTTGTGTGCAACAGAGGATTAACTCAAGTTTCTTAATTGTGAATTTAAGTATAAAATGGCTTCTTCTAAGGCTTCGTGTGCTACACGTCTCAAACAAAGGGTTGGAAACAACGATTGTTGATTTATTGCAGTTGTAATAAGGAAGTAAGTTAGCTACACTATAATAATCGATCAATTAAAAAAATATATCTACTGTATTTTCCTAGTCAAAATGTTTAGTGCCCAAGTCTAATGGTGCTGCAGAAATTATATAATTTGACTGAAACTCAGAAAAGGGTAAAACAATGTCAATGAAGTAGGCATGAAAAGAAAAACAAAACCTTAATTTTTATTGTAGAGAAAATACTTATTTTCGGACTGTTATTTTTTTTAGCAGTTTTGAGGCTTTTTCCTGATATTCAAGGAATTGTTTTGTAGAAACTGTTTGGCGCATTGTTTTTAAATAATTATTGTATGTGGTAGTACGCATTTTCCTTCCAAATATTTTTCTCAAGTTTTAGAATTTTACTTTTATTATTTTTAATGTTATTGAAAAAATTAAAATCGTGGAGTATTTCATATAGTACTAGTAGCATCGCTGACTTAAAATGAATGATTTCATTATCAACAAGAGAAAGTAGTACGACAAAAGTGGTAGTACGTACTAAATCTGACCAAATTTCAAATTCGAACCTATATAATTTCTGCCGAGATAGTTTCAACCCGAACGTTCAGCTAAATACGTTTTAGTGGAGTACGCTCTTCGTTAAATAAATCGGACATTAAGTTGCGTCAAAATTTGAATAAAATGCGCTTCAGAATTTGTTAATTTGTAGCAAAATTGTAATACTCTTCTTAAAAAATATGTAGATCTATATAATTTGAATTTATTTATGCAGATTAAAAGTTCTGAAACGTTTCAAGTGGGCTAGCATCGTACATCTACTTCTCATAGTGGCTAAGCTAGAGAAAGGAAAGAAACTATGTCACAATTATAAATAGTGCAAACTTTTGTTATTGAAGCCAGTAACAAATCCATTTTTAGTGGAAATGCGTGATACTTTAATAGGGGCAAATATACCGTTCGAAAAGCAGCAAATCCAACGTTTAACGGATTTCTAAATAAATATACAAATCAGGACATCCCACATCCATCCAAATTAAGAAAAAAATATATTCCTTATCTTCAGAAATTAGAATCAGTAGGTGTTCCTATAGTGGAGAAGAAATTAAAAATTGTTGAGGATATTAAAGTAACTGGAATTAATGTTTGGAGATGTGGGAGAGACTGCTGCGGAGAAATTACATAACGTGTTAAATTCAAATCGTGACTTGAAATTTCTCCAAATTAAAAAGAACACATTTTCTGTGGTAAAAGATCAAAAAATGCAGAATTGGCTTAGATTTCGTCTTTGAAGTACGCTGCAGTTACTCTTGTGACGTAAATAGGTCATTTTCTGCATTCAAAACAAATTTTTTTGTGACAAAAGAATGAATTTGACATAGAACAGTTCAGAAAAAGTATTAATTGTTCCTTTTCAAAACTGGGAGAGATGGCTCAGTGCATCAACTGATGTTACTGCAGTGCTTCTGACAGGGAGGTCCTAGGTTCGAGTCCCAACGGTGGTAGGATTTTCGACACTAGCTTTTCAGCTAGGTCGAATTCAGTCGCTGTCTGGAGGAAAATTCTAGCGGCCGGCTGCTCTGATCGGTAGTTTTCCGTGGTATCTCCGATTAACACCAGCTGAATGCCCGAGCAGCACGCTACCAAATGGACCACGGACTACGCGCGATCTTTCCTTCCCCTTCTTTGTCCTATCATCACCCCTTGCACACACACACATATACTACACTACTATACTATACTATACTATACTATACTATACTGGGAGATACCTGATTGGGGAAAACCTCGCTAGTCGACGGTAGGTCAGTGCCGATTCTCGCCATCGAGTGGGGGAAGATCACCGCCACCTCCCGATAAGAAACATGCACTGCACTTACGGGGCGAATTAACTCAGTAGTTGACGCGCTCGGAATCATCAATCTTTTTTTTTAAAAGGCAATATAACTAAAAATTTAAGTAAAATAAAATTTGAGTGTGTATGTTTTGTCTATTTTTACCTTACATCGTGCATATTTGGCCATTTGATAGTGCATGTTTGCATGCATCATTTTAAATCCTGTCTCTACTTATTACTTTGAATTATGAAAGATTATTGATAATGCTTCAACAATCAATAATTTATTAATGCGAAGTGGATACACGAAAATATGAGGTTGGTAAAATGTATTAAGTTTTACTTTCTCGCCTTACAACGTACTTACGTAGTAAAAGAAAAGTATTTTAATATTGCGACGGAAATGCGTGATTTTTCTACAGAAAAACTCATAATGGCGGGTTCTGGTAATGAAAAGTGGGCAATTTTTTTTGTGTGGCATGTGTAGCAAATTACTTGATCTAACATGCGTAATCAGAATTCACAGAATTCACATTTGTAGGTCCTTGATACCGGAAATCTATTAACGGTAAAACGTCTCTCTATTCATTGCTTCGTCTGTCTGTGGTCAACGCTTTCGACGAAAACGTTTAGACAACTTTCGCCAAAATGCAAAGCAAATGTGATATTCCTCCATCGATCTGAACGAACTCAAGGCTCTGCGAGTTTGAAACGGATATTTTGATTTTTGAGCGATACTTTGCATGAAATCATCAATTGTCAAAATTTCCTCAAAATGGTTCAAATGTTTTGTTAAACATTGTCTTGTATAGCGGAAAAGTACGCTTAAAAATGACATAGGTCTCATTTTCGTTGAACTATGAATTTTCGAAAATTGCATATCTTAGAAATAATGCGACGAACCACTAGCTTTTTAAGCGTCGGGAAAGCTGAGTATAGCCATGCGAGTATCGGTAAGGTTCTTGGCATGTTAACTCAAAGGACATGAGTTAGAGGGTAAATCTCAGTTGCCGCAGAGTGGGGGCAGCCTCCGAGACTTCACCAAAGGTACGTCCGCCAATTTCTTCGTCGTACAATTTCTAAAACATATGACTTACAAAATGTGTGCATGAATTAATCACATTTGATATCTAATTACGTTTTGATTTTAGCTACACTTGCACTGTAACTTTGAGAAACATATCATTAATTTACCGTTTCTTGTTTCATAGAGAATGCCACGTATTTCAATGAAAACATCTAGGCCTTACAAAACATATAATAAAATTAAAATGCACCAGCAATGGAAGATGTGAAAAGTCGTAAATTAAGAGCGAAAAAAGCCAGTGAACTGCATGGTATTATAAGATCCACATTAAGAAATCATGTAAACGGTGTTAAACCGCTCTCGCCGCTCAGAGCGTAGTCACTTGCCTTTCACCACGGAGGTCCGGGTTCGATTACCGTCGATTCCTGGACAAGCTCATGTGAAATTTGTTTCAACAAAACAAGTTTTCGTGCTTCACGGGAGCTAGTCCAACCCCTGTTAAGTGATAGTAGGGTTTACTACCCCTCTCCCAATTCCTTCCCATTCTGGTCGAGGGGTAGTGATATAGGAGCGCGTACGTTGATATGCTACCCAGCGGCCCTCTTGACAACGACGCACAGACTACACATCAACAACAACAGCGGAGGATAAAGTAACTATATACTTCATGTATTTAATGTAACGAAGGATTACTCCACATTAAGCGCTCAACGCCTTCAAGGGTTAGAATAGACGCAACAAATTAAACAAAGACTGGTAGTCCTACTGTTTCATCCAAAGAAGAAGAAGAAGAAGAAGAAGAAAGTTTACTGGTACATTCTCTGGTAAAACTGAGCGAATGAGGATTTGGCCTTTATTGCCAGCACATAAAAATTGTTGTTGGAGATTATTTTAAAAGTCTTGGGAGGAAAACATCTTTCAAAGATAATCTACCGCGTAGAGATTGGCTGGTTGGTTTTGAACGCCTATGACCAGCCCTAATAAGCAGACGAGTTGGGCAAAACCTTCCTGTCAATAGGGCACGAGAGAATTGTGGATTACTTTGAGAAGTTAAATAACATAATAGATGAGCTGGGATTGCAGAATAAACAACAAAATATTTTTAATTCAAGTGAGACAAGCTTTCAAAATGATGGAGTACAAAAGATTTTGTGCAGGCGAGAGAGTAGAAATCTTTATTTATTTTTATTTTATTTATTTTACGTCAAAAAAACAGTTAAAAACTGCGTATGACGTGCTATGGGGAAAAGTGAATTGTGTGCACATTTTCAAAATTCTGTGATCCCTACACTAAGTCATATACTACTTAAATTTTGAATTTTGAAAAGGAGAAAAAAAAACAAAAAACTCCCATGTAATAAACTCTGTTTTCAAGGTTAAATAAGCAGTAAATTTTGGCTCTTATTACTTCCTGCCGCGACAACATGGAAACGATAATTTGAATAGTTGTATTTCCCACTGAATTCTAGAAGACGTGCACAGAAAATGAAGTTACATTTATGTCCAGAAGCAAAACAAGGGGCCATCTCAGCATTTGCTCAATGGATCAGGGAAACTGAACGAAAAACCTGATCGATCGGGGAGACCCCGAAGCTGTAGTACAATAGTTGTTACAGGTTATTTATACTCATTTACACGGTTCAAATGGTAAATAATGCATTATGTATCATTGTTAAAATTAATGTTACTTTTCTTGTGATGCTCAGTATAGTCTCTAATTGTATAGAAACAGTTATGCAGCAGAAACGATTTCACTTGAGATTTAAACTTTTCTATTGAATTTAATCGTTTAATGTCATCTGGCAAAGTGTTGTAAAATAATGTACATGTATTGTATGTGAATTTTTTGTAATGAGCTGTTGATACTGTCACCTGATGAATATGATTTCTACGTCGAGTGTTATAGTAATAGACTTCGGCATTTTCTGAAAATATATTCCCGCCCTTAAGCAAGTCATTTTTGACAAAAACCACTGATTCGTAAATAAGAAGACGCGGTAATGGTAGAATTCCTAGATTAATGAAGAGAGGCTTACATGAATCACGTGGGTGGGATTTGGTTATTATTCGTACAATTCGTTTTGTAATCTAAAAGTCTGGGAGCTATAAGATGTATTTCCCAGAATATTATGCCATATCTCAGGCGGAATGAACATTCGAAGTATACACAACGAGCAGTATGAAGGCTGACTGAATTTGCAAGAATTCTGAACGCGTAGCATAATGAACTTAACTTTGTGTTCAATTCATTTAAATGGACGTTCCATTTAAGGTTGGACTGAATTGAGAGTCCTAAAAATTTTGTTGCCTTAACATCAGTCAATGGTACACTGTTCATTTTCAATGGAGCACAGAATTGTTTATTTGAAATGGAAAACTGCATTAAAACCGTTTTCTTTTCGTTCACTATTAATTTGTTATTTCGGAACCAATTTGAATCATCTGATATTGTACTATTTACTGTTTCTTTATTGCAAAGGATGTTCGTATCATCCGCAAAGAGAACCGTTCTTCCGTTTCGAATCGTCGGGGGCATATCGTTTACGTAAAGTAGGAACAGAATAGGGCCTAAAATCGATCCTTGAGGAACTCCACATGCAACGGGCAAAGAGTCGGAAAGGTGCGTACGTAATGTTCCATCATTCCAGTAAGGTATTTCAACTCTCTGAGATCGTTGTTTAAGGTACGAACATAACCAATCTAGAGCAATACCACGAAATCCATATGAAGGTAATTTGGAAAGTGAAATGTCATGATCAATGACGTCAAAAGCTTTTGAGAGATCTAAAAATAATCCAATAGATGCCTCGTTTTGATCCAATGATGAGGCGACATCTTTAAGAAAAGAAAATATAGCTGTTTCCGTTGATTTTGATTTTCTAAATCCATGTTGGCAATCTGAAAGCGCGTCGTGTTTAGTGAGAAAGGTTTCCATTCGTATGTAAAAAAGTCTCTCTAATATTTTGAAAAGACTGATAGAAGAGAAATGGGCCGATAATTTTGAATTTCATTTTGTTGCCTTTTTTGAAAAGCGGCTTAATTTGAGCTGTTTTGAAAATATCTGGAAACGTTCCAGTGCATAAAGATGCATTAAATATGTGAGTTAATATAATGTGTATATTAATGTGTTAATATAACCGTGTATAATGGCATACGCACAAGTCTTTAACAAAGAATCCGGGAATTCATCTAAACCGGCCGAATATTTATTTTTTAGTTTACCGATTATTTTGAGAATTTCATAGGAAGAAGTTTCGGAAACGAACATTGTGTCTACAATTTTGGGTGAACTGTCTATTTTTGAATTTTGTGCCTGAAGACCCTTTCTTTTATCTTCATAAACTTATAGGAAATATTACGAAAACGCGCTATATACTAAATGAATTCTGCTCAGATGTTGGCACATTCCTTTGTCAGATGTGGTTTACAAAGGTGCACATCTTTACACCACGTGATGCAATGGTGGACCAGACAGAGTTTGATACAACTGCTCCCCATCTGGATGGAGTCAGCACAACTGGTTTAAAAAAAAGGTTTTTATTGCTGAAACTTTGAATATTGATGGGCGAAAGCTCTTGATTCTGGATAGCCATAGCTTACATATCTCTTGTGTGATATGATAATAAATGATATTCAGATTTTGTGTTTGCCTGCACACACATCGCAATTTTGCAGCCCTTAGATGTCGGTGTTTATAAGAGTTAAAGCAGCCTAGAGGAATATTTTGTGTTCAAATTATGAATTCACAATATTCAAAACATGTTGACAAAGTAGCATTCCCAAGCTTATTCAAAAAAGTCGACCAAAGTGGGTGTTTTTCGAGAGCAAGTAGTTTTGCTGCTACTAGTGTTTACCCATTTAAACCAAAGTATTGTCTATCGTTGAAACTTCAACTCTGGTAGAAAGCCCTGTTGCACTACAAGATACTCAACCTCCTCCTCCAGCTTCACCTCGCACAAAATTGGAGGGTGCTCTCGTGCCTTTTCTCAAAGTACAGACAGCACAGCTAGATAATACTCCTAAGCACCGCATACAAAAGCGCTTGGCCGAAAACATGATTTCAGAGGAATCAAGACAAAAACGGCAGGAAATCAAGATAAAGAATACATCAGATTTTCCATAGTGAAAATGGAATCCATCAACTTCAGAGTGGTAGCGAAGAGCAATATTTACATTCTGAAAATGATGATGCTCCTCTTATTGCATGGTGATGTGTTCGAAGTAACACAAGGCGACTCAGTTCTGGTGAAATTTGCTTCAAACTCCATGAAATTGAACAACCCGTACTATATGCTCCAGATAATATCCTCACATGAAGATGACTGTTTCAAAATTAAATACATGCGTAGACGCATAAACCATTTCTTATGGCCAAATGTAGATTAGTATAATACGCCTAAAGTGAACATTGTTGTTAAGCATCCGCAACCAAATATAAAAAGAAAGCACTTTTTCCTATTCCATTTAAACACAATGTCAAATAAGTAATAATGCCGTGTTAGTCCTGACTTCTCAAGTTTATGTAAACTGCCAAAAATACTAATTACAGGGCTGCCAAAGAAAATAATAATTTCTCAGCGCTTTTGATGCTGGTGGGTGATTTGAATTCATTTAAGCTAATAATTAATAGATCTGAAATCCATTTTTCTCTAACACGTAAGATTTGTTTGTAATTTCAAAGAAAAGACTGGTAAACAAAAACACTTGATTTATGAAAGTTTCAAGAAACACACAGTGAATAAACGATTTAAAACTAGATATACAAATTCTACTGAAGAAAAATAAGTGTGTGTGTGTGTATATATATATATTATATATTATATATATATATATATATATATATAAAGTGTAGAATTCCACAGAAGACGAAGATGATGCAATTATTAGTATAAATATAACATTAGTTAATGTAAATGTTATGAATAAGCAGGAGCAGAAAATAAGTGTGTGTGTGTGTGTGTGTGTGTATATATATATATATATATATATATATATATATATATATATATATATACACACACACACACACACACACTATTTCTGCTCCTGCTTATTCATAACATATTTACATTAACTAATGTTATATTTATACTAATATATTTATCCTCACACTTTCTTTTCCTGAAATTTTGCATAATCGATTGTCTTCTGTGGAATTCTACACTTTCTTTAAGGAACAACAGTCGCCTGCCATCATCACTTCAAAATATCTGACCTGATAACGTTTTTACATCTCTTTCAAGTCTTGATAAAACTTCTCTCCAAGTTCATAACTGAAATCCCTCCGATTATAAGGGAAGAAATCAAGGTGGTTGGGGTGCTTGATGCTCATGTTACATCCTAATTCTTCATAGAGATTAAATTTCATCACCGTAGATTTGAAATTGGATGTTTTTTTTTTTAATTGGTTTTAAAACCTGATCAAGCCAATCTTTCTTCTCCTCATTAAAGTTTCAAAGTATTCATCTTTCATCAGATTTCTAATTTTAGGTCAAACAAAGATGACTTCTTTAAGATTGACCTCTGAAAGAAAAGGAATTTTTGAACAAATATCATAAGCAATCTCCATTGTTATTCAGAGCCTTGACAAACTTTAATTATACCAAGCTTGATAAATGGCAAAATAATGTTTTCACGATTAACCAAACTTATTTAATTTTTATCTCATTTTTAACCAAACTTATTTAATTTTTTATGGATTCGAAGTATTTCTGATTAACCAATCCCTTTTGACCAACTGCATTTCACGAACCCTGCTTTCCCATTCATATAGAAAGCAAAGAAACAGTAAATCTTAGTTGAAGTACCTGCAATATTCCAATAACTTTCAAGTCCTTGGTGTTCTTGGTTTTCAACTTTCAAGTCTTTGGTTCTTACATGTTTTCGTATGTTTCATTTAAATGAACAGCATGAGCTACTGGTACTGAGGCATATTGATTTCCCTTATGAAGCAGAACAGCTTTGAGGGTGCAATTCGACGAATTGAAACCCGACCTCCATTGATCACTGACGTATCTTATTCCAAATATTGAAAGTACATTTTGAAAGTTGTTGCAGTATACAAACTGACTCTCTTTCGTGAAATAATCAAGGAACTTCTCTTCTCTCTTTCGATATCAGTAGAACGTTATGCCTGGAGCGAGCATATTTTTCTCTCTCAACCGTGAACGTAAAACCTGCGCCGATTCCTTTGAGAGGGCGAGATCTCGCATATTAAGTTCTTCTTGATTAAACAACTGGTGTCGTCTTTGGGGAAATCAGTAACGTCCATATCACTATCTCAGCAGTCTTAATAATATGAGCATGTAGATTGGTGGGTCATGTGGGGAGTTTGGTGTAGGAATGTGAGGACAATGTGATACGTGTCTAATGGCTGAGGTAAGTTATTGTAATACATCGCCAACGTTCATTTAAAATTTAATCAATCGTAAATTGCGTAGAAACTGTGGGCGATGTGAAGAAACCGAATCCACATGTTAAATCAGGTTGCAACATTGACTTATTATTACCCTGCCTTTAATCAAAGCAGCGAGTTGCCATAGCCTTCCGTTTACGTATGACATAGCTCGTGTTAATTTGAAATACAAAAAAAATTGCAAAAACTGTACGTGATAGAAAGAAAACCTACAGTTATTTATGTAATCACGATTAAAAACAGATTCATAATCACCCATTTTCTTCAAAAGCGGCCAATCGTCGCAGCCCTGTGTTAATAAAATTTGTTCTGTACCATATTTGTGTGCTTTTGTTACCTATTCAACTCTCGCACATTTAAACATTGCAACCGACTTCGAAATAAATTGACGTGGGCATGTTTGAACACATGCAGGGTAACATTGCCAATTTGCTGGCCTTTACAAAAATATGAAAAGGTTTTAATTTATGGAAGCTCTGTCTTCAATATTTTGAATAAATATTGCACTTTTGTGATTATATTGTGTGACTTGTGTGATATTGTCAAAATAAAGATTGTGAAGATTGATGCAACGAAGCAGAACTTTAATAAAAACAACGATTTGGCAATGTTACCACCCTTTGCCTTATATTTAATAGCTTGTTCCTACTCCATACTGAAACTTCTTTTGATAAACCCCCATGCCTCCTTCATGAGAATTTCTTATTTTCTCGCGTTTTCTTCTATTTCCTTATCCTTCTCCTTTTCCTTTCCTTTCTCCTTCTGCTAGTAGTCTGCTCTATGTTTACACCTTTCCAAGACAGATTCCCTGTACACGGAAGTGACAAAAGTGACTGGACACCACTGAATATCGAGTGGGACCTTCGTTTGCCTGGCGAAAAGCAGAACCTCGAAGTGGCATGAACTCAACAAGTCGTTGGATGTCCCGTGCAGAAATGTTGAGCCATGCTACCTCTATAGCCATCCATTATTGTGAAATATTGCCGGTGCAGGATTTTGTGCACGAGCTATTCACTCGATTATATCCCATAAATGGTCGATGGGATTCATGTCGAGCTAGCTGCGTGGCCAAATCTTTCTCTCCAATTATCCAGAGTATTCTTCAAACCAAACGCAAAGAATTGTGACCTGATGACATAGAGCATTGTCATCCATAAACATTCCTTCTTTGTTTGGGAACATTAAGTCCATGAATGGCTGCAAATGGTCTCCAAGTAGCTAAAAATAACCATTTCCACTCAATGATCGGTTCAATTGGATCAAAGGACACAAACACCCCATCCAGTCCCAACTCAAAACAAATTTAGTGTTTTACATTATGAAACAGATTTTCTTCGCCTTCCTGATCCTCACAACCCTTCTCTACCATCGACAAATACTAGCACAAACCAACGCAAACAGGATAGGAAGCGCAACTAGGAAACCAAAAAAACAAAACTGCGCTTCCTAGCAGGTACTTATTTTTGCTGACAGTCATAGCCGCCATCTTTCCTCCATTCTCAGTAGGAAGGTACCCTCCAACTTCTCAGTCTCATCTATTTTTAAACCTAACGGGAGGTTTGCAGATGTGATTGCAGAGTTGGACACCCACACGAAGACACTGACCAATCAGGACATAGTCATTATTATAGAAGGGCAGAATGATTTAACTTGGGCGGTAATTTTACACCTGAACAACATGTAAACAAATTATGATGTGCCACCCAAAATACTAACATTGTAGTCTCGACTCTGCCCTTCTGGTACAACAGACCAACACTATGCAGCGAGATTAAGCAGGCAAACATACAGTTAAAACTGTAACTGAGAGAAACAAATGTAACACTCTTTGAAATTAATTTCATCCCAGCAAAACACTTCACCCGGTATGATCTTCACATGAACCTTGCTGGAAAACATGCAGTTGGTAACAAGCTTGCACAATACATCAACTCCAGTTCTACAAAGTCTCCTGCCAAAAATCCATCCCTTTCACCTTCCTTGCGTTCTCCACCCCCCACGCTTATTTCGAACCCTCGTATCTCCTCCACTGAACCTACTCCATTTCTCCATTCCCACTACCAATTCATCTACACCTGATGCCCCAATTTCCTCAAAACCTGCCACTGCCGGGACACATTACAACCTTCGACCACGCACTCGAGGTAAAAATGGAGTAAATATATAGCAACTACAGTTAGATGCAGCAGAAAAATATTCGTGTATGTACTTGCAAAAGATAAACATATTGCACGATCATGTTCAATCCCTTTCAAATAAAACTGAGTTTATCGAAGCAGCTCTACATAGCGATTTAAATCAAATGGATGTTCTTTGCTTTACAGTACATTGGTTATCTTCTAATGAACTTATCATTTTCCAAATTACAAACTTTTATCCCGCAAGCTTTATTGAGAGAGAGAGAGAGAGAGAGAGAGAGAGAGAGAGAGAGAGAGATTCACATGAAGGTCCCACGTATGGGGGTTCTTGTATTTACGTTAGAAATAATATTGATTCTATCTCCTTGACGGAATTAAATGTGTATTCCGTTGAAAATGTTTTCGAAATTTGTTGTACATCTTATTTCGCTAAAAGTGATATTACTTTGCATTTACAGGCCTCCAACAAAGAGAGCTACAGATTATATTTTGTTCTTAGAAAAACTGGAGATAACACTTAACAAAGTCAGCAATCGCTTTTACAATTCCATTGTTGTATGCGGAGATTTTAACATTCATTTTCTAGTTGAATCTTCCGAGAAAGAACAGTTTCTCAATTTAATTCTTTCAATTTAGATATTACAATTAATATAGACACACAGATCACATTAAATTCGATGAAGGCAATCGATCAAATTATAATTAACAAAACTACTACTCGATATGAAGCTGAAGCAAAAGATTTAGGATACAGTGACCACGATGCTGAAATTCTTACCATTAAAAGAAATGCGAACACTGGCACAATAAATAAAACACGTATGACAAGATTGTTTCCTAAAAATAAAATAAAATTATTCATTGATTACGTGATGTAGGAGTCACGGGACGCGGTTCATAATACTGTTAATACAAACGATAAATATAATTCTTTTTTTCAACGCTTTCATTTCATTTTAACACTTGCTTTCCTCTTTTAAAAAAATTCAATATTTCACTGAAAACCAATTCTTGGATAACACAAGGGATTACGACATAATGTAAAAACAAACTAATTCTTTCTTTCATTTCTAAACGTCATAACTTATCTCAAGATTTCCTCCTTTACTTTGAAAAATACAAATCATTGTTAAGAAAAGTCATAAGGCAGGCTAAAATCATGAAACACGACCAGGATATTTTGAACTGAAATAACAAAACAAAAACAATATGGAATGTAATAAAAAATACGACCAAATCAACTAGCAACCTTGTAGAGAATGTTGTTTTAAAATATAACGATATAAATGTGAACGATCCGGCAACAATAGCTAGTCTACATAGCATCGTAGGCTTTCACGGCCGGAGTCAATATTAGTAGAAGTTCCCGGGCTGGTAGGCCGTGGTCCAGTTGGCATTGAGGTACCAAACGTTTCGTCCACAGCTGCGGTGGACATCTTCAGTGGCGGCAGCGTCGTGGGGGTAGTCTCCGGGTCGGCGGCTGTCCAGCGACTGACGCCGCGTTCTGCGTGGCGGCGGCTTTTATAGTCGGCGTGAGGGGGGCGCTGCGGTGGAAACTAGCCACAACGCAATCGACAGCCTATCAGGAGCCAGCCCGCGAACCATCGACCAATCGCAAGCTAGCGCGCGAAATTTCCACCGCAGCGCCCCCCTCACGCCGACTATAAAAGCCGCCGCCACGCAGAACGCGGCGTCAGTCGCTGGACAGCCGCCGACCCGGAGACTACCCCCACGACGCTGCCGCCACTGAAGATGTCCACCGCAGCTGTGGACGAAACGTTTGGTACCTCAATGCCAACTGGACCACGGCCTACCAGCCCGGGAACTTCTACTAATAATAGCTAGTCTGTTTAACCAGTACTTTTCGAGAATTGCTGCCGATCTCACAAAGGGTCTTCAGCCACAAATTTTCAATATCACACATTTCCCCAAAAATTTTAGACACGATGTTCGTTTCAGAAACTTCTCCCTATGAAATTCTCAAAATAATCGGTAAACTCAAAAATAAATATTCGGCCGGTTTAGATGAATTCCCCGATTGTTTTTTAAAGACCTGTGCGCCTGCCATTATACACCCGTTAACATATTTAACTCATAGTTATGCACAGGAACGTTTCCAGATATTTTCAAAACAGCTAAGATTAAGCAGCTCTTCAAAAAAGGCAACAAAAATGAAATTCAAATTTATTGGCCAATTTCTCTTCTGTCAGTTTTTTCAAAAATATTAGAGAGGCGTTTTTATGTAGTACGTATGGAAATCTTTCTCAGTAAACACGACGCGCTTTCAGATTGCCAACATGGATTTAGAAAATAAAAATCTACGGAAACAGCCATATTTTCTTTTCTTTAAAATGTCGCCTCATCTTTGGACCAAAGCGAAGCACCAGAATATTTAGATCTCTCAAAAGCTTTTGACGTCATTGATCATGACATTTTACTAACAACATTACTCAAATATAGGGCAATACCACGTATTCCATATGAATGGAATCCGTGGTATTTCCCTAGATTGATTATGTTCGTACCTCAAACAACTATCGCAGAGAGTGGAAATACCTTACTGGAATGATGAAACATTATGAACACACCTTTCTGACTATTTGACAATTGCACGTGAAGTTCATCAAGGATCGATTTTAGGCCAAATTCTGTTCTTACTATACGTAAACGATATGCTCTCGACGTTTCGAAACGAGAAGAACAGTTCTCTTTGCGGATGATGCGAATATTCTTTGGAATAAAGAAACCAAAAATATGACGTTATGTCATCATGTGCGTTATCTTCCAACACTTTCCCAGATGTCATTAAACGACTAAATTTGATAGAAAAGTTTAAATCTCAAGTGAAATCGTTTCTGCTGCATAACTGTTTCCATACAATTAAAGACTATACTGAGCACCGCACCGTACCGCAGCCTCCAGGTCAATGAACCCCATCTCGATCAGGTTTTTCGTTCAGTCTCCATTGAGCAAATGCTGAGATGGCTCCTTGTTTTGCTTCTGGACATAAATGTAATTTCATTTTCTGTGCACGTTTTCTAGAATTTAGTGGAAAATATAGTTATTCAAATTATCGTTTCCATATTGTCGCGGCAGCAAGTTTTATTCTCTAACGAAAGACATGATGGATAAGTACCCAAAATGTATTGTTGATTTATCCTTGAAAATAGTTTTTATTACATTGGAGTGTTTTTTTTCTTTTTCATTAATTCAAAATTCAAGTAGTATATAGCTTAGTGTAAGGATCACAGAATTTTGAAAACGTGCACAGAATTCACTTCGCCGCATAGCACGTCATACATTTTTTAACTGTTTTTGACGTAAAATAAGTAAAAATAATTAAAAAGTACCCAGTCCATTCCGTGTAAAAACAACCCACACCATTATGGAGCCACCACTAGCTTGCATAGTGCCTTGTTGACAACTTGGATCCATGGCTTCGTGGAGTCTATGTCACACTCGAACCCTAACATTAGCTCTTACCAACTGAAATCAGGACTCATCTGACCAAGTCGCTGTTTTCCAGTCGTCTAGGATCCAATCGATATGGTCGCGAGCCCGGGAGAGGCGCTGGAGGCGATGTCATGCAAAGGTCGAGTCAGTCTAATGCTACCGTAACCTATTAAAGCCAAAATTCGCCGAACTTTTCTAACGGGTATGTTCGTCGTACGTTCCACATTGATATATGCGGTTATTCACGCAGTGTTGTTTGTTTATTAGCACTGACTACGCAAACGCCGCTGCTCTCGGCCATTAAGTAAAAGCCATCGCCCTCTGCGTTGTCCGTGGTGAGAGGTTATGCCTGAAATTAGGTTTTCTCGGCACACTCTTGACACTGATGATCTCGGAATATTGAATTCCCACAGAATATCCGAAATGGTATGTCCCATGTGTCTAGCTCCAGCTATCATTCCGCATTCTAAGTCTATTAATTCCCGTCGTACGGCCGTAATCACGTCAGAAATATCTTCACATGAATCACTTGAGTACAACGGAAAGCTTTGCCGATGCACTGCCTTTTTGTATCATTTGCAAGCGATAATACTGCCATCTGTATATTTGCATATTGCTATCCGATGACTTTTGTCACCTCAATGTAATTCTCCTCTTTCTCCCTTTATTATATACTGTAATGTGACACACATCAAAGATTAAACTACCAATAAAAACAAACGGAAGCCAGACATTTCTAATGCGTAGAATGCGACAAAGGGCTATGGACAGGCAGAGAGAAGTCCTTGCCAACCTAACCGTGTCTGATTTGGGCCGGGTCGCATTCTTTTGTGAAAGAAAGCTGTCGAGGTCACAGCTCATGTAGGCGGGTGTGATGCGTAGCTAACGAGACGAGTAATCCCGGGATAATCGTATTTGTGTAAAAAGACACACATCAATTTGAAACAAAGTGTAACTGGAAGAAGACGGAGACCAGATGTGGCTACTGCGCAGCGAGCGACAAAAGCTGCACAAAGAAACCTTTTTCGCCCTAAGCGAGTCTGATGTGTGGGGCTGGACTGCGATTCTTTTGTGGACGAAAACGTGTAAGAATAAATCTCGTGAATGCCGTTTTTTTTAAAAAGTGGGGATAAACACCTCATCAGGGAAGCTTGGGCTTCCCTTGATGATCATATCACAACTCGAGCATACTTGACATCTAGAGAGTTGGATTCTCCCTAGGGCAAATTAGGTCCGCGACAAGGGCGCACACGTGCGCATGAGGAGCGTGTGCGAGAAGAAATGGCGACCTAATTTCCAATAGCCGTGACTTCGCGATAAGCGAATTAAGCGTAGAGAGGCAGAATTATTTTGGTAGTTAGACAATAATTTTGTCTTAGGTAGGAGAATATCTTTGCTAGAGCAAGAGAATAATTCTGGTGATTTTGAGAATAACTTTGCTTGTGATTCATTCAGGTTTCATATTCAACGAATAGCCAGAAAGTAGGCGAACTGCATCAGCCGAGTTGCAAACAATCATATTACAACTAATGCCTCATAAGTGATAAGTCTGTTCGTGTTTGAATGTTAAAGCAAAATTTATGATTCAACAACAAACTTTGATTCTCTCGTGCAGAATGAATGTTATGCGCCTAAAGGGGCGTTTACACGTAGAGACAAAGTCTCCTAACTCTCCTGAAGGTAGGAGATAAACTCTCTTTACACGAATGGAAATATCCCCCGAAACGCGAGTCTCCTAACTCCCGGGAGAGTAGTTTCCTGAGATCCATCCGGAAAAGTATCTCCTTGCGGTTTACACATGATACAAATGTCTCTAGATGTTCTTTGGTGCCGCCATGTTGAATAAGTAGCCGATGAGCAGCGGCAAGCAGTTTGAGGTGAGGTTTTTGACCACAGGAGATACATACAGTTCTTTGTCATTTTTATTTATAATTCCTCAGTGTAAAATTTCCCCAAGATCAGAAATCCACGGACCACACTGGAACAACGCACAGTTACAGAAAGGCTGATCGAGTACATGGGCACATACCAAGAGAGCACAAACTCTTCCAACTCACTTTGAATACTATTTATCTCCCAGGAGATACGATTTCTCAGCGATACCAGAGCCTTTACATTGTTCTCTCATGGAAACTTCGAAGATCTCGTGTGACGTCATGTCTCCGGAGAGAAGATCGCTCTCGTGAGGGTTTACGTGTCCCCTAACCAATTCCGGAAAGTTAGGAGAGAAAACTCTCCGTGTAAACGCCCCTTAAGAGAACTTTTAACAAAATTGTGATGTTGTGGACTGATACTGTGGTGTGGATGGTAAGAACAAGCCCAGATCGCGGCAACGGACAATAGCGGAAGCGATGGGACAAGAGAGGTAGAATCGACGCATCGGCGGCTATCAACTAACACACACATTCTCTCCCTCGCTAATCATTTCGGGCATCTCACCCTCTCCCTCTGGCTAATCATTTTGCACATCTCTCTTCCACTCCCTCTTCCTCCCTCTCTTTATCTTCAGCGGGCAGCCCAATCATGAAGATTGGTGAGCAAACCAGGAAGGCAGTAAATTGCTAACGCGCATGATTAATGTTAGTGAACTTTTAAAGTGATGGACGATTCATGGCATAAAAGGCAAATTGGTTGCATTAATGTTATTAAATAAGTAAAATTAGAATAATATAATGGTGCATTGCGAATTTCGGTCTCTAATTGTATCCACTTTTTAAAAAATAGTATTAAATTTATTCCTGTTATCAGCCAAAATCTTCTTTAATTTCAACTCTTTATTCCTGTCTCAACCGTATATTAGTGTGTGGGATGAGGATGGGTAAACGATAAATGCAATATTCCCTGGAATTCACCATAACTCCGTTAGATCCTACGTTTTCCGCTGAGCGTCTAGCCGGGCAAGCTAGCTTCTCGTCAGCTGCGGGCGTGTCATATCACAATACCATTGTCCAACTCTTCTCATGGCTAAGCACCATTCCACTGCTATACAAGGTCTACATCAAGTTTTAAACTCTTTTCATAATTCGCCATGATAACATCATCGAGTGGAGGTTCTCAGTGGGGTGCGCCACGAAGAGCGATCTGTGGTATCCCATCGCAAGTGCTACCAGCCTGGTTGGTAGTGTGAGGCGCAGCGACCAAATCTTCTCCTTCTCAAATACAAGCATCGCAAAACAAGCTGCACCCAGAAGAACTCGACAGATCCTCTCCAAACTTGGTGAGTATGTTGCTCGCCATCAGCTAAGTGGTCTTTCTCACGGCCGCCCGGGCACTCCGGCGCCGGGGTGGGGTTGTGACATCGAGCCCCTCGGCTGAGATAAAAGGGTCCCAAGAGGTCATTACGATCATTGCGGCATCGGGTAGCGACTCCAAAGCATCACCTGCACATGCACTATATCTACACGGCGCATTCAAATTTCCCAGGTAGTAGCGTACGAGATGGACCGCATTGTGAAGCTGCGGGAAGCTTGGAGGTCCTGTAGCGCCACCCCGGTGATGCAGACGCCACTGCCCGCAGTGAACAGAGGCAGGATCGCACACGCGACATCAGGATCTGGACAAAAACTACCTTGGGGAAGGGGGGGAACTACAACGTCGGCGCCACCTGGGGGCTGGCCAAGCTACTCTGCCGCACCTTATCAGAACCATTGCCGTCGGGAAGCGGCTGTACGCTGCAGGGTGGGCTCGCCATGAACCTGGCCGCACGCCGACCGCTACAACGCCACAGCAGGGCCTCTGCAGACTCGCAATGTGACGGGAGCGACGAAAAGGCTCAGAGAGACTGGCAGCGAATCCTCCCGCTTCTGCCTTGAAGGTGACGAACGATGAGTCTGGAGCGCAACGAAGAGCAGTTTGTTCAATCCCTTCACACCACCAGACAGCCTCGTGGCCGGTGTGGGTGCTGCCATTCCACAAGGCACACACGCATGCCTTATTTCAACCAGACAATGCTCGCCCTCATGCCGCTGCCGCCTCCAGTGCAACAGGAGGCTCTGCCATTCCAGAAGGCACACACGCATGCCGTTTCAACCAGACAATGCTCCCTCATCCGCTGCCCCTCCAGTGCAACAGAGGCTCTGCCATTCCAGAAGCCACACGCATGCCGTTTCAACCAATGTCGCCCTCATCCGCTGCCGCCTCCAGTGCAACAGATGGCTCTGCCATTCCAGAAGGCGCACACGCATGCCGTTTCAACCAGACAATGCTTGCCCTCATGCCGCTGCCGCCTCCAGTGCAACAGGAGGCTCTGCCATTCCAGAAAGCACACACGCATGCCGTTTCAACCAGACAATGCTCGCCCTCATACCGCTGCCACTCAGTGCAACAGGAGGCTCTGCCTTCCAGACGCACACGCAGCCTTCAACCAGACAATGCTCGCCATCATGCCGATGCCGCCTCAAGTGCAACAGGAGGCTCTGCCATTCCAGAAGGTGTACATGCATGCTCTATTTCAAGCAGACAATTCTCGCCCTCATGCCGCTGTCACATTCAGAGCGTGCAACAGGAGGCTCTGCCGTTCCGAGATTCGCACACGCACGCCCTATTCACACCAGGCAATGCTGGGCTTCGTGCCGCTGCCACCTCCAGAGCACGCCATAGATGCATGCCCCGCAACCTTGGAGACGCTCAGTGCCAGCAGCAGCGCCAGGTCCTTTCCCGTTCGAGAATGTGCTATGGAGCGTGCGATAAGGACTCCAATTCTACCGACCGTTCTGCGAGAACTACGTGTTCAGGTTCGATCTACATGAAATGGACCATCACAGCCCACAGAACTCCATGCTCCGGTTACGTGTTTTCACAAAATTTCGGCCGGACGCCAATCTAGCATGTACCTTCTGTGGTTGGGTAGAGCAATAAATTTGCTTTACAAATATGAACGAATTCGAATGTGTGGTATTATCTACCCGCCTGACAACATTGATCGCAATCTTCGTTGTCCATCTATTTTAGGGGCTCTTTTACGTGTATCACCACCACTTACTTGACTTCTCTGTACTTCTCTCTTCTCTGAATAATTTCAGGAAGAAAAAGACATCACCCTCCTTTCCTCAATTAGATAAACAAATGTTTGTAATGACATTTTCTGAGAATCGCTTCTTTTCTGCACAGGCGTTTCTTGCTTTCTCCCTCTAACATCCAAAACGTGGTGCTGCTGTAGTTCTAAGTATTGCGGAAGAAGAAATAGCGTAGACCACAAACGGACTGACATTTCGCCGACAATCAATTTTTCGGTATCAACGACCCACACGTTATAGATTAGGTAATTTATTACATACATGAACTTTTATCCACTTTTTCGATATCTTTTACAATACGAGTTTTTCTGTCTAAAAATCGCCGATTTCTTCCATTGCAATACAATACTTGTTCTTAACATCAGTAGCGGATTTCCACATTGGGCGCCCCAGGGCATCACTCTCCGTGCCGCCCTTTTTACATTCTCGCTACGGAGTAGAGAGAAAGTTAAGTAATGCTGCGGGGGAAAGGCGAATTTTCGACAGAAAAAATCTCATTGTCGAACACTAGTAACAAAAAAACGTATAAATTTAGAAGAAAAATCTTCTAACACGTGGTGTAGACAGAATCCATGTTTTGTGGGTCCTTGATAACGAAAAATCGATTGACGGCAAAATGTTTGTTTGCCCATCCGTCCGTCTGTGACTAAATCGATCAGCCATTTTTTTCCAAAATTGATTTTCCCTAATCTATCTGGCTAATTTCGCGGCCATTTGAATTTGAAACCGAAGTTTTAATTTTTGGGTGTACTTTATATGAAGCCCCAGGAACATTTTCAATAAAAAAGGATCCAAATTTTTGGATTAAATGTTGTTGTTTGATAGTATGAAGGACGTTTAAGAGAATGGTGCAAGTTGCATGTTCGTTGAAAACCCACATTTTTCGACAATTGCAAAAATTCAAAATGTTTTCGGCGTCTTCCTTTAACTAAAATAGTAAAGAAAGAGATTTTTTCCTTAATGAAATGTTTCTTAAAGACAGATTTTGAAATAAGGTCATGTACATTTTTTAGAAAATTAGAGTACTTTTGCTGACATTTTAATTATGTAATTTTTAATTTTGTTTAGACGATTTTTTTCAAAAACGGCACCAAATTTTTTTATTCAATTCTGACCTCCGAGAGCATAAAGGACGCTTAAAAGAATGGTGCAGGTGTAATGTTCGTAGAAAATTCTGACTTTTTGAAAATTGCAAAAATTCAACCTTATTTTTCGCGTCTTCCCACAATTACAATTATGAAGTTTTTTTTGTTTTTCTTAATGTTCATCAAAAACAGATCTTCAAATAATGTCGCGTTAAGGCCCATTCACTATGCGAACAAACATAAGCATAACACATAGACGTAAACATTAACATAAGTGATATACTGAAGCATTTACAATGTCGAACATAAACGTACGCAAAATAAGTGTCTATTGGCTGTGACACATTCTAGTTTACTATTGGTTAGATGTGAGAATCGATTTCGAGTATCGACTGTGTCCATGGGGGTTGGAACGTATTGGATCATTTCTTATTTTCGACATAAGCA
The DNA here is from genome assembly GCA_964035755.1 of Teleogryllus oceanicus. Classification (NCBI taxonomy): domain Eukaryota; kingdom Metazoa; phylum Arthropoda; class Insecta; order Orthoptera; family Gryllidae; genus Teleogryllus; species Teleogryllus oceanicus. The sequence continues at coordinate 203,341,741 of CAXIVR010000001.1, read as the reverse complement.
TAATCACGGATAATCACGAACGTGTTAGGCTTATGCGAACGCATTGTGATTGAGTCCGCTTATGGACGTGGTCCTAACTTTTATGTTAATGCCATGCTTATGTTTAGGTTTGTATTGTGAATGGGCTTTTATGCTTAGTAAAAGACATGTGCTGCCACAACATCCGTAATTATTAAATGATAAGTTCGCACAAAAAGTAAAACTATTAAAAGATAATACGCCACACGCTTGCCTCTCTAAGCGAATAGAACTGACTGTTCTACGGCACCCGGAGCTCAACGAACGCTCTACCTTTTGTTTTGAGCGAACTGCCGATAAAGCTGTCAGCACCGGACGAAGGGTGTATGGGTTCTTCGCCTTCGCCGGAGTATTTCAGAAGCCGCGTAATTAGGAAGTTTTAGCGCCACGCGTAAAGGTAACGACGTTATGCACCAAGTCACGTGACGGACCTTGGAGTCATAACGTCTTACCTTAGGCCTAAGATACGTCCTTATACGAGCTTCATAAATAGTGCACGCCTACAGGAGTCTCTACTGTCACCTTACAAGCGGCAAAATGACAACGTTGGGGGTTGTTCCATCTCCGACAAACCGATTCTCGTATGTGAGGCAGTTACAACTATTCCTTACTAACTCTACAGCGTTAGCAAGAATTAACGGTAAATGTTGGAGAAGTGACAAGAAAGAAATTTGCGAAAAAGAAGTTGAAATCATATCTTTGGGATAGGTTATGTCTTACTCTCATAATGAACGCCGTTTGAAAACATTTCCTACGTTCTCGAGAACAGTCGATTGAAAATTTCAGACTGCATACTCATCGCATAGGCCCACAAAATCTAAATCTCCAAACACAATGTTCATTTATTATACTCTTCCATCGTATCTTGGTTTATGTCTCGCTGCTAGCCTAGACCCTGATATATTATGCAACTTCTTGGGCCAACGCTTGAAACGTCTTTTGTTATAATACATAACGCAATGGCTAAAACTCTTCTGAGCGTTGTTCATTACGACCGTATAAAGTCGTTAGTCACGTGATCAATAGTTTGAGGATGCCTCCTTACGCCTGGCGCTAAAACACCGTATTAAGAGCTTTTAACCATTTTCTGGATTCTACAATGGTTTCTCTCTCTCAACTTGTATTTTCAAATTTGCTTATAAACAAGTAAATTTCGAAAAAAAAAAAACTATTTTCGGAAGGGAAACGTTACACGTCACATCCGCAAGTATTTTCCATCAGAATCGTTCTAACATTCAACAATCTTAGGGGTCGTCCATATATAGCGTGACGCTAAAGAGAGGGGTTGAGGAAGCGTTACGCTACGTTAATTTAGTGTTGTGTTACGCTGATTTTTTCAACATTTGCTGAAATAATTGCACTTTCTAAAAACGAAAATTCGAAACAGTGCACTTTACTAAAAACGGGCGGGGAATTCAAATTTATGGGTTTATAATGAAATGGACTCTACATATTAACACAAAATGAACTGTGATTCCGAAATAACGAAAATAGATATTTTCACTGTATCTTGAAAACTAGAGCTGATGCAGCCAAGCATTTAGCATTTTTAGAATCAGAATAATGAAATATAACATGATCAGCTCTAGAATTTCATGCACACACACACACACACGCACAAAAGTTTTTTTGTTGTTGCACTATGTTATCAATTCCAATGATTTAAGATAATTTTCAAAACTGAAATTAATAAGATGAAATACTAAAATTTTTTTATTCCTAAATATTGAAAATATTTTGAAACAAATTGATAAAAAATTTGGAAGAGTTTGCTTGTGATCGTGTGGAAGAGAAAGCATGTGATTAAGTTACTGTTATCACTGTAAATATTATTTTCATGAAAATTAATGAGTAATTAAATATTAATTAATGCTAGGTATTTTTTATTACACCTAGTGATGAATCACATCCCAATGTGAAGAAGTGAGTTTGCCAATAAACATTATTTGCAGGGAGATTATTAAGGGGCGAAGTTACCAGAAATGAATATTAGTGAAAAAATTCATTTAGTGATGCCTGAAATGATGCTCACTGATACATGTGTGGATAGCATGGACAACTATCTAAACAAGTTCAACAACCACAGACCTACAGAATACAGTGTGCCATAGAGCCTGCCACACATATGTGACAAAGGGAGAAGGGCTGAGGTCTGCTGATCGAGCTCTCAATGGGGATGCTCCCACCAAGCTGTTTGCTTCTGTAAAGGGAGGTCCATTTCAGCGGCCTGCGGCCCAGTCCCTCTGGGCAGTGTCACCCAGGACTCTCACTTCCCACTTCCACCATTTAAGGGAAAGTGTTTACTCCTTGTTGAAATTTCAAGATCTCATTAGAACCAGAGAGTTCTTTGTCTGGAAGGAAGGTGGATCAGCTATTTCCATGACCCTCTCCCCTCGATCTCCAAAATAAGCCTAGCACTACAGTAGGGGCTCATAAAATGCTCATGCTCTCCGCGAAGGGCTCTCAGCTAGCTAGTGTCACCTCTTGATGAGGTATAAAAGTGTATTACAAAATTACAAAAACTTTTCATAACATTTACAAGGATGTTACAATTGGCATCTATTCGGTTTTATTAAAGGTGGCAGTGTTAACAAGCTAATCATTGTTTCATTTCGACTATGTGGCCCTTACAACACTTTATTATGTATAATACCTACTACACTAGTTGCATTTGGCATTGCCGACACTTTAAACTGTTTTAAAAATATTTTCATATGCTGAAAATTTCTACTACACAAGTTCTAAATAAAAAGAATCTTTAAACATTCAGTGGTCTGGTGACATCCTTGGGTGTGGTATGTAAAAAATAATCAATTACAAATTAAAATTAAATTCTAATAAAATACAAATAATGGGAGTAAAACTTTTCACTTTGGAAGTTCTTTCGAGGTATGGCCAATACCCACCCCAGAATATGGTGTTGGAGAACCTAATCCGAATGTTCCCGGAAGAGTTGTTTTGAAGAGTACATTCTTTCAGTGCATTATCAGGCAGCTTATTAAAGAAAATTTGTACATTTGCAAGCTCCTATTCTAGAACATTCTGTTCTATTCTTACAGATTTATATTGAAATATAATTTTGTACTTTAAATTATCCTTTAGAAAAATCCCTTAAAAGAAGATTATCCCATTAGCTCTATCGCTACTCATATCAAAACACTGAAGGCGAACCTTTTCCTTCCTATCTCTGCATATTGTAAACTCCCTGTTCCCTCCCTGCACATTCTAAACATCAGGGACTGGACGATACAATCTGTAGTGACTTGTCATTCATCGCCTGGGAGCTGTGGTGCTGGGGCACATGGTCCTCAGCCACAACTAGATTGCAGTGCCAATAAAAGCAAAAACACAAGTTTTTGGAAAATTTCTTAGAATCTGGATGGATCCGGAAACAAACCATGTTCCCCACCAGGAGACTGAGATGTGTAGAATGATGTCATTTATCTCGATTGGTCGGGGCGGGTAGGTATTTCATTTATCTTGATTGGTACGGGTGGGTGGGTAAACCGTGACTGACAGATGGACGCAGGTTTCTTGAATACGAGAAAGATTAAGTATAATTTAATTACATTATGTAATTAATTCATATCTATTTAACAAAGTATTTATGTAAATAAACATTATTATTTAAACTTTTGGAAATAGGAATAAAACTAATAGTACTACAACAGTTCTACTTTTCATAATTTTAACATTCAATTAAGGAAAAAACAGGCAATAACAGAAAAAAAAAAAATTTTTATTTAAAGATTAAATTTTTACAACAAATTTCATTAAGGCAAAACATCATATTAATCATCATAAGAAAAACTACTCATATTTTCGAAAAATTGTACAGGACCTTGTCTTTGGAGGTTGTCTTTGAAGAACATGTTGCAATAAGGAAAGAAAATTGTTGTTAAAAGAAGACGCCGGAAAAATTTTGAACTTTCGCAATTTCTGAAAATTTCAACAAAAAATTAGGCCTGCACCATTTTTAAGAATTTCTTGCATTTTCAAAGTAAAATGTTAATAAAAATATTGTTGCCATTCTTGAGAAAATTTTGAAAATGTTGGTCTCCCTTGAAATCAAATATCCCTTGCAAATTTGCAGGGTCGAGTTTGTCAAGATCGATCAGGGAATATCAGTTTTGTAGAAAATCATCTAAATGATTCAGGGTCTGATGTTGATGACAGACATTTGATTTTGATTGATTTTTCGAACTCGAGGATCCACAAAACATGGATTCTGAATACACATGTTAGAGGAAGAACATGATTTATACACTATTTCGATACTGGGGCCTGTCAGTATGAGGCTTTTTGTCAAAAAAACATTTATTTCCGCCACAGCATTAGAATACTTTCTCTTTACTACATAAGTAGCAAGATAATGAAAATAGTCTTGCATTTCCTCATACGTGATTTTTCAGCTGTGTCTCTTTCTTAGGTGAATAAAAGGTTTCCATTCTTAACAAGGTTTACTGAAATTATTGGATTTTATTCTATAACAAAGCATCTATGGGGTATTAAATGTTTGTGCAAATCTTTTTACTGAACTGCCACTCCTGACCATTTCAAGAACAAGTCATTTTAGCCATTGCTATTGTTTTCCTTCATAACCTAACCATCTGAAATCACAAGTATACATAATAATAACAACCTAAAAATCCAATGTATATCTGAATAAACTGGGTTAATGATGCCCCCAGACATAATTTCCCTGACCGATGTGGCACCATTATCTCAGTCGAACAATATGGCACAGAAATGAAAAAAGCGAGCTAATCATACACAAAATGTATTTATAAATATGCCAAATAATAAGCATTTGTCACCCTTCCATTAAATATATAAATTATTATTATAAATTAAAGATTACCTACACTTACCTTCTACTTTTTGAATTAAAAAATAGATTAAAAGTTACAGAAAACGCAACTGTCACTTTTACCTCAAACTACCTCCTACCTCACGTCTGAAGGCCCCACAACTGCTCGAGTACAATAACTGTCACCAAGAGAGTAGCACCAATCAGGTGTTCTTGGCAGGAAAGATGAATTGAGCAATTCCCCCCAAGTGGCATCATTGTCTCATTTTTGCCTACTACTGGTGCTGCTGCTGCTATCACTTAGTGGTGAGAGGCTGAAACAGTGTCCAGGAGACATAGCCTGTAGTTTCGAATCTCACATAAGGTTTGGAAATTTTCATATATTATTACAAAATAGTACAGTGTCGATAGCTTTTCTCTTTACTATGTATCATGTGTGAATCATTATCCCATTCCATAACTCATCCTTCATCATTATTTGCCCTTCTTGATCACCCTATCATCTTCAATCCAGTGAAAGGCAATAGCAATCCACCACTATGAACATCTCCCCAGGAAAGGGGAGAGTTTAAAAGTGCAAACCCTCTTCCTCACCAACGCTCGACAACCAAGTATGGCGTTCTTCCCAACATATCATCATCATCATCATCATCATCACTATTAGTGCTGGTGATGTGAGAAATGTACTGGTAAAATCACTACTGTTACTTACTGTCTTTATTTATATTTCAATGGTCACTAGTCACAACTGTTACTATTGCTATTATTTCCAATGTAACAACAGTTAATATCACACAAATCTTGATAATGTGTAATTCTTCTTAGGTTAATCCTGCAAACCAATGATAATGATATTCAACTCCAAAGGCAATAATGATTAGAAAAAAATCTTCAGAAAGAAATACAAAAATCTTCATTTCTTTTGTACACTTACATATACACATTTCAATTACATTCAAAATTCCAATGAACATAATTATAAACACAGAAATAGACTCTCTGTAAGAGTACATTTTGAGCAGTTAACAACGTAACCCATTCACACATAAGTATTGCTTACTTTCAATCAACTGTTCATTAAGAGCTGCACCACACCAAGAAATAAACACACCCTTTCACTCACATCACTTTGAGCTACCTACATTAATGAGTATGCTGGAAAAACTTAACTTACACGATGATGAAATCAGGACAAAAGTACAAAGGCTTTTCTAATGAAATCAATATGCAACATGAAAGCTGTTGAATTGATCCACTACAGTTGTTCTGACATTCTTTTACTAGTCATCTTCAACAGGAAAATATCCCTAAAATGCTGGTAACCTTTCTCAATCCCTGAAATGACAATTTAATATTTCAAAGAAAATTTTACAGTTGTAAGATTTTCAGCTTAAGACATTTTTCAACTTCTCTTTTCAAATTACATATCAATTTCTTCAAACTGATTTAAGAAGCCCATTAAAAAAATATTTACATAAAACAACAAATGAGTTAATGAAATGTAACTCTTTAGTGGAAGTACGAATTCTCTATGATCTGCCTTCATTCAATGCATGTCCTTTGTGACAACTCATTCCCTTATTTTACTCTTCATGAACATTAAGACGCATGTATTATCCAATAATTTCGTTTAACATATTGCTTTTATATCACCAGTGATTTTAATTATTTACCACTAATTAAGTACTTCTACACCATATTAAATAGTTGCCATGCACTGTTTTCAATACAATAGAGCATCAATGACATAGGCAATGGCATTTTGGACAAAATTGCAAACTGCAACCATTAAGTATCAATAAAATAAATACTATTTAAATGAAATGTCCTTGGTAATCATGTGTATTAGCAACAAAAATTATTTGTTCAAAGTCATATTCTTCTGAACACACACAACAAAATAACTCAATTATTAAAAGCATTTTGACATATAAAAATTCAATTTTACATGATTATTCACCCATACAGTACATTAAATATTTCTCGATTGCCACACCTCTTGAAGAGTACCTATTATACTCTTAACACTTCATTAATGAGATCATGTAACATGCATGCCATTACAGTGAATGCTTATGAAAATATTAAATTGTGTTCAAAGATCTTTAAAAATACTCTTTAATGTACACTTCTGATCAAGAAAAGCAAAACAAACAAACTTAATACTGAAAGGAAAAAAAGAAGGTTAATTTCAAACGATTGATTCAGAATATAAAATTCCATCAGAGCAACTAAATTTTACATTGACTGTGAAATTTGATTCTAAGAAAAAATAAATTAATAGAAAAATAATGTGCTCTTCATTTTGCAGTGGTGTGAGATTTGTCATAAGCTCCTATTTTAACTAAGGGCATCTGCAATGGTCCTGAATCTGCAGAGTAGGTGTTAAATGATGGGAACAGTTATTTATAAAAGTAATTACCGTATTTACCCAAATGTATGACAATTTTTTCTCTAAATACCTCTTTTGAAAACAAAACAAAACAATATGTCTTACAGTTCTGGCGTCTTCCTTTATCTCAAACCGAAGGGTTGGATAAATGTTTTACATGGCCCTTCTCTGACAAGAAAGTTGAACAGGGATCACTTTCCTTCACTGAGAAGAATTTACGTTAATAAAAATACATTATTTCACAAGTACAGAATATCAACACAACTCCTCATATCATAACGCAGCTCATTTTCAGAGGTTCAAAGGCAAGTTTGAATCAACCTGTAAAGTACATAATTATATTTGCAGATGTTTCCCTGGCATCTACAATGGATATACTGGGCAATTCAGATCAAACTTTCTCAATGGGCTAGTAAAGAGTGAATCTCAAGTGTAAGACAGTGTAATAAGTAAAATGCAATGTGAAAATGAATTAAAATCATAAGTGAGATTTTTGGAAAGTATGAGGATCTAGTTTCACAGCAGCCCACAACTCTTATTATACTATTTACTTGCAATAATTAAAAGTTGTAAATTTCAAATAAATAAGAATTCAAGAATCAGAGGCCATGCAGAAGGAAGAAAATTTGGTTTTCCTAGGTGAGGGATGATAATCAAAAAATGCAAAATTATTATGCATAACATTCAAGGAGACCTGAAAAATCAAAAGACAACAACCTACTATGAGAAGAGCAGAAACAAATAAACAATATAATAGAGCAAAAAGTAAGAATTACATTAAAGAAATTTGAAAAATATCAGGAGATCTCTTAAAATATACATAATTTTTTAATTCAGAGTTGTCTAACAGTCAAGTAAATACGGTATAACAATTTTCATCATGTATTCCATCATTTATCATTGAAGAGTAAATAGCTTCTTGGTATTCCCAAAATTCAAAATTCTTATAACAATGTGCAAGTAATTTCTAAAATATACATTACAATACCAGCTCTACAGAGAGCAAACTGATATTGCAGAAAGTGCACATGACATTTTGAATGTAAGCAAGTTAATAACTTATCTATTATATTCAAAAGTTAAATGTAGAGAGAAAAGTTTTCTTATTAATTTAAACAGTGGGTTCTCTCCATAGCATGGAACATTAATTGTTATTGCAAATTAAATACCTTCATAAAAATAACTTTTTCTTTCTCTTGAAAACTTGGTTTAGTCATATGCACAACCTGCAACAACTAAGTTAATTTGCTGGAGTAAAAAAACAGCTTTAAATACTTTTAATTGTGCCTGTATTCATTAAACAAAAACTAGAAAGAATAATGATAAATATTCCATGGAAGTCTTCAAATAGTTTTGTACATTAATAAATCTGGTAACAAATAGCCCTAATAATCTTTTTAAAATAAACCTATAAAATGGAATTTATAGTGATTTTTTAAGCGATGGACAACCATCAACAAGTATTTTCTAAAATCTGATATTATGGAAATGCTTCTGTTAAGTTGCACCAGAAATACCAAAATCTTTCAAGTAGAATGGGGAAGCTGAATTTCACTGATATTTATGAGATATTCCCCATGAAATACATGAAACTGGGTGGAAAATGTAATCACATTTTTCTTTGAAAATGCTTCTGCTGTCTGAACTCAAATTACTCAATGTCAAAGAAGTGGCAAAAGACTTTTGCTAATATAATTATTAGGACAGTTTATAACAAACTGTGCCACCATGCTGCTTTCGAAGTCTTTTAAGTAAGATAACTTTCTAAAGATCTGAAAGAAATTTCTGCAGCACTTTTTTAATTCATCTGAAAGAATAATAAGTTTATCATTGTGACAAGAGAATTTTTTGCTAATATGCATTACAGGAATCAACTTATATTCCAGTTCATGGATGAAATGTAAGAGAAATGAATTGACACACTTTTGTCTAACATGTAAAATTTATCATGGATACGTACAAAATGAATACTTTTTGTTTTCAATAAAATTAGATGACCTAACAAGTATGCATACCAGTGATCCCCAATAAAATGTCTTTAAACACTTTACCAAGTTGATTAAATTTGTCTAATTATCAGCCAGAATAAAAGATTTATCAACATTAAGTTATTAGCTTAAAATAACTTAAAAATTGTTCCTTTTGAAGTAAGTGAAACTTAGATTTTTAATGTTTTGGGCAAGTGTGCACATGCATGTATATTCTTCTGTAATAATTATATTCATTAATTTGTGATCAGTATTTAAACAGAGGCTAAATAAACTCAATTTTTTATACATCTAAGTTTCTAAATGACTAATGAATTCATTAAAATTAAATAGAATCTTTAAAATTAAAACCAGAAATTTTTGGTATGTATAACTAAGAGAGAAAAATTAAAATCCCTCTACATCAACATTTCTAGTCAAAGGAAAGATGTACACTGTAAGATACAAAAGAGATAGTAAAAAATTAACGTAATGAATTGCACCAAAATGTGCAGCAAGTGTCGCACAAAAATAGCAAAACGACATCTGAATCTATTAAAAACAAAAGTATTTTCTTTAACAGGTAGAAAAGTGTGTCAGGAAACTGAGTTTTTCAAAGAAGCTCTTGTGAAACCGATGTACTTCAGTGTAAATATAAAATTACTAACTTATTATTAACAAGTTTTTGAAATGTTGATGTACTTGTAGAAGTCATTAATTTAGCAAAATTTGGTCAATTTATTTTTCAATAATATTTGCTTTCATCATCAGTATCAGAATTATTTCCTTTTCTTTTCATACACCAACTAGAACACATATTGGAACATAGCAATGCTTAAAATCTTACCAAACTACAACCAAACACTCCATATCCATTAACTTCAAAGAATTTAAGTGATTGGAAAGATCTTTAAACATTTCCACACTGCACCCAAAATTCTCTCAGTAGTTTCATAAAATATTAGACAAATAAAAACGTAAAAGGATTACATGGAAATCATGTTTTGACACCGTAGAATGTCAACTGGATTCAACATATTAATTTAAAATACATTGCAAAAACTAGCTCACAAGTATGGCAAATTGCCTGTTTTACTAATTTCATTTCTTTGATTGGTTTTGTAAACACGGCCATACCTGTAATTGGGCAACGCCTCAGGGCCTCCAAATGAGGAGAAAATAAATATCTATTTCTTGGAGCACCTTTAAGACTAATCACAATATTACAATGCTAACAATGTCCAGGACTTCCTCCACAACCATCCAAAGGAGGTACTGCAATATCTGCTACATTCACCTGATATATACTATCTCTACATCAAAATGAAACAATTTGCGAGTAGGACTCAAGAGAAGTATTTACTCAAGTTATAGGGTAGGGTCTGTGGGAAATTACATTGAAGATATGCAACAATCATTACATATTAAGCACCAAGTACAAATTATAACAGCGTTACCACAACTTTTGGTCCAAAACTTCAAATTGTTGGTTTTGATAATTTTCCATTTAATGTTATTATCAATTGTCACCACCCTACCACCATTTAGGAGAGGCAATTATGTCAGAAAGATGTTTTGCATAGTAAATGTTTCCTATGATGTGACCTTGTTACTATGTAACAAATGTATTTCAATAATTCAATTGTTATATTCTCTATTTCTAATTCTCTGTTCTTTGAAGAGATTTAAAGATTTCCTTATCCACATATACAAGTTTCGTTCAGCAGCAGAGAATAATCATTATAATCTACAGTTTATTCAATGAGGCACAGGCACAATTAAAATATGCTCTTTCATTTCCAGATTCTAGTCTTTCGTTTACTTCTACCTTTGCTTATTTATCTTCAGGAAGATTCCATATTCCATTCAGGAAGATTCCGTACAGAATTAAGATTTTTAATTTGGTGGTCAGATTAAAATTCTTAATTTACAATAAATTCATTGTAATCTATAAGAAACAAAATGTACAACAAAAATTGTGTTCTAATCATTGTAATTAAATGCCTGATAGTAAACTCTTGTTCTGCACATTTAATTTCCTGTGACACATGCAGAGTAATTAAATACTACAATTAGATCCTTTAATATTCATAATAAAAAAGATTTTCAACTGCTTAGATTCAATTTGTCAAAGGGATCATAAATTATGGTAACTTGATGATTTTGTAGCAATTCATAAATAGAACAATTTTTAAATTAAGGGGAAAAAATGTTAAATATTGAATTAATTTAAACTTGTCACAACAAGATGATTCCATAAGCTGAACTAAATCGATGACCTATAGTAGGAATGTCAAACTGTCTCTGAACTGTATGAAGTATGAGATGTATTTGAAGACCTTGCTGACTGAATGGGTCTCCATGAAGGATGTTCATTCACAATTGAAGAGCTTATTTCTGAAGAGATGTATTCCATTTACATTTGTATTTTAGTTTTACAAATCAATATATTTTTAAGACATTTCTCCATCATGGTGCTCCATATTGTGCTCAAAAGTGACTTTTCTCTTACGTCACAAGTGTCCAAAAACTATAAGTCTGAAGATGAATACTTTTTTCCTCAAATATTGAATTTCTTGGAGATATGTAACTTTTGAAATAAGTTGAAAGCAGGTTAACAGGGCTTGGTCAGAAAAATGTTTTTTGGCCAAGCCCTGTTAACCTGCTTTCAATTAATAATTTATGGTCGTAAAGTACTCTTCATTTTGAAATATGCTTTACAATTATGTCACAATCTATACAAATTAGGTAGAAGCAAATGATGACAATTCTTCGTCAAACATGTAGCAGACAGCAGTAACTGATTTAACTTTAAAAGCAGTGACTGATTTAACCTTAGGTTGAAAGGATTATAGACATTACAGAACAGACACTCATTGTATCTCAATATTCAGATGTCTGTTGAAGTATGGGATATTTTGTCTTCATTTAATGAATTGTTTTTATGTAAAATACAAGCCGCTAAATAAAGTTCGAAAAGTAATATGTAGTCTCTGAGAGTAAGGAAAAGTTATTTGTTAGCCTTCTAGCAATGTACAATTGAGGCACTGACATGGAAAAGCATGTTAGTCAAAATATGGAAAAGCATGCAAGTTCCAAATTTTACAGGACAAGCAGAAAACATGCCAAAGACCTGAACACTTTTGTCTAATACCTCACATTTATCTACACCTCACACTTATCTCTGAAGGGCTGCTGAATATAAGCTACTGCCATCAAGATTTTACCATGCCATGAGCATGGGTTCTTTTAATATCATCGATCATGAAACTAACTTTTGGTTTTTTTGTAACTTTCATGCTTTTCCATGTTAACACAACAATTAAATTAACTCGCAGAAAAAGAGCAGGGATCAAGTAAACTACTGTAATAAATGAACTACTCTGCAGTTTCTAAACTCTTTTGCAAATAATCTTTGGATCAATGCTTCTTCACTCACACACCACTCTCAAACTAACTTCTATTACAACCAATTTAGATTATTAAATATCACATATAAGAATGCAAAGTAAATAAAATACAAAGTAAATTCAGCCTACAAGGGTGATCTGGGATGAAACAAATATTTGACTATATGTGCATGTCTTCATAGCCACATTCTCAAATTCTCTCCAGTACAAGCTCAGACTGAATTAAGCCATATTGTGATGCCAATGATCAGAAGTTCATTTATGTGCTTAAATTTATAAAAGTTTGTGATAGAATAGATAATCCCACCAAATATGAAAGTCTTAGTGTCATTCAGTTCTTGAATGCAAAAATGATCTATTGAAATTTATCAGCATATGAGCAAAGTGTTCTATGCAGTGATTGAACAATTTCATGGCAGTTTATGATAAAGGAATAGAAAAACTCGTACCGTATTAAGACAAGTATATGAATTTGAGTTGATATTGTGTAGAAAAGTAGTACAAGGCTTCTTGTGAATTTTAAATAAAAACGGTTCAACAATCTCTACTTTTTTGTAATACTAAAACACTCTTTACTTTCTGAATGACATTTCATAATTAAAATGAGTTCTACTGAATGATGTCTGGCAGGTGATATTGTTGAAACATACAACAGAATTTATATTCTTTCAAAAACAAAACAAGATTTTCACTACCTATTTGTTTCAGCTACGAATATAACTATTTTCATAAGCATGGCATGGGTCCTTAGTGTACACAATGCATGAGAAATTTTACAAATATAATATGTGCTTGTAGCATTCATGTTTCCCATTGCACTATTTATACTCCAAGTAAATAATTAGTATTAATGTTATTGTTTTTAGAAAACGCTTCACAATTCAATAATTTTACAATGAAATTTTAAGAAATGCAGGATTTTTTGACATTAGCGTGTGAATATTATAGATTCAAAATTTTCAAAGAAGATAATTAACACAAAAACAGGAATCAAAAGTTTTCTATGTCAAGTCCAAGTATGGCAATATTAAATATGAATTAATAAATAAAACTATTACCAACCACATCATCTTGTGGCAGGAAAAAATACTGCCACATCCACATTATATGAAATTATACCAAAACGGTATTATAAAACATCTGTACACATCATGAGCAATAAAGAGATTATCATATATTGTCACCAATAATAATAATAGTAATAATACAAAATAATAATAATAATAATAAAAATAATAAACATGTGTGTTGCAAACCTTGAGATTCCCATACAATCTCAACATTTTCATTATTTGGAATTTCAGATATGATTGTCTTAACAAATGACAAAAAATTACGAAGACATATACATGGCATCTAAAGACATATACATACCTAGGAAAAATATTCTTTGATCTGTCACATAAAATTCATGAAAGTGAAGTCTTAAAACTTTCGTAGCACTAATTAACTAGGAATGACATGGCAAGTTTTTCTCGTACTAGCTAGAGAAATCTCAATGATGAGTGTATATGCATTATTCATTTCTGAAATGTAAACTGACCAAAGAGGTCCATGTTCTGATGAAATCACTTGGAAGATCTCACACAATAATTTCTCGAATGACTCGACGATTACGTGAGTTGGGTGTAGAATAACCACTCTCAAGGCTCTCGTCAAATGACAAAGAAATGTGTTGTGGTTTGTTATCATCACAGTCCAAAGGATCCATATATGGATCAGGCAAACCACTCACATCATGATAAGTAGAATCTGTAATAGATAAAGAAAAGTAAAAAAAAAGCATTGTTACAATTGTTTATATGAAAGAAATTTCAATCTGAAAATATAAAGATAAAAAAATTAATATTTTTTTGTTTCTGTTTATTCTATGAGGCAAACATTTTTCTTCACATGTGAAATTATTTATTGTGAAGATTATTACTGTAACTATCTATTCAATGTATTAGAATACAAATACATATATTGTACTAATTATGTATACAATTATTCTTTTAAGTGAAAACCACTGCCTCTACCACAAATCTCAGCCACAAAGCAAATCCCACCTGTGTCTTTATTTCTCTGACAAAGACTTACTAACAAAGTGTAAAAGAATTATTCTCCCAAAATCCAATCCTGAAAGATTCTACAAATGGAACATAAAATGTTTGTTGATTCAAATATTGATTGGTGAATGGTTTGATAGAATGACATTAATATATAAAAGTCATATGGGGAGGTGATTCTTACCTAAATGCTGATCTATCCTTTTCTTTGATTTATGAACTGCAGCATATGGGTCAGTACTATAATCCTGGCGACTTGGGTTGTTACTTCCGTGTTGACCTTGATGATAATCAGTATCTGTTGGACTGCCATTTCCCATGTGTGGATATGAGGCATAATCATCAACAGTTCCATATCCTCCATGTGTAAGAGGATCATATCCATATGAATGATGATGATCATTTGAACCATTTGCATTATTATTGGAAGCAGTCATTTTCATCTGCCAAAGCGAGTCTTGAGAATTAACTGACCCACCATTGTTTGAATTAGAATAACTGTTATCCATGTAACCCATGTTGATCCCTTTAAAAACAAAGATATTTATATTAATGATAGAAACATAATTAAATTACACAAAAATTGGCCACAATACAAATGCCTGCCTTAAGGCAGTACTTTTTTAAAATCAAAGATCTTTGCACTTCATACTGATCCTTACTCCACTGACAAGCAAAAGATCAAAATGTATTAACTCTCTGAAAAAATATAATTAATTTTGAAGTGATCATGAAAGTAAATAATTTCTAATAAGATAATTATATTTTCTGAACTTAACTTTCTTTGATTTAGCTTGTCTTTGGTTCTGAAAGTTTAAAATAGACTAAAAATTAACTTCAAACTCAATTATGGAGTGGGAATTCGAAACAGTATGAAACATTTTGATCTGCTCCAAAAATATTTTGCAATATTATATTTCTATTCTGCTGCATAATTTTTTAAATTAAAAAAAAAATTAAAACATTTATATTAACAACCAAATTAATGCATAAATTACATCTGATATTATATAATTTTGGAAGATTTTTAAGTTATGTAATCAATTCTGGGTTACAACCCATAATAATAATAATAATAATAATAATAATAATAATAATAATAATAATAATAATAATAATAATAATTAAAAACTTTAACAAATGTTATTGTCACATTACAATAGTGATGTTGCCCACAAAATCAACTGCTTCACTTTTGTGGGAATCACAAGAGGTTAATAAAAAAAATCATTTTGACACATAATCCAACCTCTATCATCCCTAGTTTACAGGAATAAGGCTAAAATGGCAATTTTTAGTTAATTTTTTATTCTTTCTAGTGGGTTTTCTAATTATTCTTATTTATCGGGTGAAAAAGTCTGAAAGAAACTTAATAAATAAGATAAGAGATCCAGGAGGCTACCTGATTTTTATTTGCCTCACCACAAAAAGTCAAACATGCGGGGGCTTCACACTAGGTACCTCATGATAAGCACTTAGGTCTTCATATATTACATTAACCCTCGAGTGGCAGTACTGGTGCAGAATTGATACCGCTGAAATAGTTTTCCGGGTATGTTCAGTGATAGCCCTTTCAGGAAATCGTGGCCTTTAGTATTCTTTGAGTGACTTTCCAGGAAGAAGATAAAATAGTTTATAACATCGCTACCCTCGTCAGTTATCAGCGGTCTGGAAGATTGTGAGGTCACAGCAGTTTGTTGCAGATTTGCACTGCTCTGCCGTTCATGTAAGTATCTTTTCTTGTTGCGCATTTCACTCTCAAATCACTATAAGTAGGATACATACATTAGTTGTATCTCTGTTTACATTCAGAAATGGGCTTTTTCGTTATCAACTAGGTCTTGGAGAAGGGAATTCTTGGAACCTCAGGAAATACAAGAAATATTAGATGAGGATTTCTTGTCAAATTAATCTTTTTCTGAGGGCAAGGTGGATGAACCCGTGAATAATGATGATATAGATCATGATTCAATTTCTGAGACTGACAGAGAAAATATTTCTGATATGAAATATCATCTTGACGGGGAAGAAAGTTGTTTTATTGGAAGAGATAACGCGACTAAATGGATGACAACGCCCTTCAAAAAGTCTTTGAAGCTTAGTCAAAAGAGCATAAAAGGGTTCCCTGGGCCCAAAGGTAGCGCTAAGAATGCTGAATTAGAAATAGCAGCATTTTTCCAGATTATTGTTAAAAACATGTTAGATGAGATAATGACATGTACCAACATGTACATTCGTAAGGGAAAAAATGATGTCCAATACATACGTGACAGAAATTTTTGGGAAATATCCTGTAATGAACTTTGGGCTGGCATATTGTACTTGATAGGAATGGAGAACAGAAATTATACCAATGTGAAGGAAGTTTGGGACACAGATGGTATTGGTATAGAAATTTTACGTGCATGCATGAGTGAGATTTTTGCAGTTGTTGCGTTCAATCAGATTTGACAATACCCAAACCAGAATTGATCGTATGAAAAGCGAGAAGCTTGCTCATATCAGAACTATTTTAGATTCTTTCACTAACAATTGTAAACTAAGTAATAATCCCAGACAATGTTACAATTAACGGGAAACTGAAACCATTTTGTGGAAGATGCAACTTTACCCAGTATATTCCTGGCAAACCAGCCAAGTATCGGTTGAAGATTTTCACACTTTCCAATGCAAAACATATTTCACAACAAATATTGAGGTGTATTGCAGTAGATGGGTCACTCTGTGTCTTGAACAAGCCAACTGATATTGTTCAAAGATTGATAATGCCTGTTTGTGGATCAAAAATCTTACAACTGATAACTGGTACGCCAGTTACCCACTGGCATTATCCTTGCTTCCATAAGGCATGACAAAAATGAAATGACAGTACAATGAAAAGACAGAAGAGAAATTCCAAATGAGTTCATGCCAAATAAAAATAGAGTAATGAATTCTACCATATTTGGATATCAGAAAGATTTAGCACTGCTCTCCTATGTGCCAAAGGAAACTAAGTCGGTGATATTATTGTCAACTGTGCATGATGGTATTGTTTCAGAAACAGGGAAACCAGAAATAATCCTTGATTATAACATGACTAAAGGTGGCGTCAATACCATGGATCAGATGTGTGGGACTAACAATGTTTCCCACCAACCAGGAGATGGCCACTAGCACTTTTCTATGCACTTATAAATATTGCTGGCATTAATGCATGTGTAATATTCAAGGCTAACAAAGGAAACAAGGATGTTTAAAGAAGAATTTTCTTGAAACGCTGACGCTTCAGCTTAAGAAACCTCATGTAAATGATAGAGGAAATGAGTTTTTTATCTACTGATATCAAAGCAATATGTTGCAAGTACAGACCTGAAGAAATGGGTGAAGAGCAAACCATCACGAGAAAAAGAGGCAGATTTGTCGTTTGTGGCAGAGCGAAAAACGAATTTACATCCACAAAATGTGATATATTTAAAATGTTTGTCTGTAAAGAACATTCTAAAATAACAATACCATGCAGTGCATATGTAAGAAATTATGATTCAGAATGACATGACTAAAACAAGTGAGTAATATTATTCACAGTTTATTTTGTATAAGCAATTTTATCAATTGTGTCAATGTTACAAATTTTCAGTTTCCCAAGTAATTCGCCTAAATATAAATTTTGTCAAATTATACATCTGAATAAATGATGTTCACAACAAACATAATTAGCCTTCTTTGCGAGAGAAAGGCTGTAGAATAACATTATTTCCAAGAAAATGTAGCTGGTAGCAAATTTGCACCATGTTGGTTGCATAACTTGCATAACTTTCCGAGGCAGCGCCTCTCGAGGGTTGAAAGGAAAAAGCCCAATGAAAATGCAACATAATTTATTTTATCAGCCCCAAATAATAATAATAATAATAATAATAATAATAATAATAATAATAATAATAATAATAATTATAATAAAATAATAATCCAGAACATCACAATCCAAGAGTTCCGAAATCTGTGGACCGAATTGAGCAGTGGAGATCAAAGGAACTCCATGGCAGGTTTGCTACTGCTCTTCAAAGTAACTCCATAGATGTGAAGAGATCTACTGAATGGTTGAGAACCGCTGGGCTTTTTGGCGAGACGGAAGGATTTGTACTGGCCATTCAAGATCAGGTAGTAGCCACTAATAACTACAGACGATATATTATGAAAGAGAACATCAGTGACAAGTGTCGCCTGTGTAAGAAGGCCACTGAATCTATCCAACATATCTGCAGTGGATGCTCTCAGTTGGCACAAACAGATTATTTACGTCATAATAATGTAGCCAAAATTATCCACCAAGCTCTTGCCAAAAGATCGAACCTGATAAAGGAAAGCCTGCCTTACTACAAATATCTACCAGAACAAGTTTTGTCTAATGAGAGAACAAAAATCTTGTGGGATACTCCCATTGTTACAGATAAAACAGTGGAAGCAAATAAGCCTGATACTGTCGTATTTGACAAAACTACACGTAGGGCAATAATAATAGATATCACAGTCCCACTAGATCATAATCTGCTGACAACTATTGCAGAAAAGAAAATATCAGCCACTCTCAATTGAACTGAAAAACTTGTACAAACTAATAGAGGTAGATACTGTACCCGTAGTTATTTCAACTAATGTGCTTGTGGCTGAAGATTGGAGGATTGTGAAAGAAAAACTCCATCGAAATGAGTGGCACCTCAGAACCATGCAGAAGGCTGTGTTGCTGGCAACCACCAACATTGTGCACGAAGTTCTCTCCCTAAATCATTGAAGCGGAATCTGAGTGCACTGGAGCAAGAACTTCTCACCATTTGTCTCACCATATTGTGACCATTCGAATGTTCAACAAACGAATTTGGCGCCGCCGCTGCCGCTATGACGACACCGGTTTATTCCATGAAGGAAGGGTGTATCGGAGGTAGGGAGGGGGGTCTCCCCAACCGTCCGTTGAGACGTCACCAGGCAGGACGGCTGGAGTGAAATGGTCTTGTTGTATTCGAGACGAGGTAGAATGAGGTTATCTTAAGAAAGAAAGGTATTAGTACTCTACATTTTGTTAATACATTGATTGTATATGTTGTTAGAAAATACAGTTTCTGTTAAATAGTATCATAAACATTCAATAGACTCGTTTAAAAGAAGACAGATTGCAAGAAGTTTTGTAAATAGAGGCTAACATTTACAAACTGTTTCCGCTTGTGCAATGGCACATAGAACATGTGGTCTGTAATAGTGTGCGTAACGTAATAGTGTGCGTAATGTAATAGTGTGCGTAACGAACCACAGTTCCTTCTGAACAAAACGAGAGTATTAAAGAATGTTATTGTGACTATTAAGTTTTGCAAATTAGGCATTGAGTAAAATTCTGAGTATTATGGAAGGAGACCTTCATATTTATGCTTTATCTTTGCTTGTATAAGTCTCTTAAAGAGTGCAAGACTAGATCATTTATCCGATTATACTGATTATGTAAAAGTTTAATTTGACAGAAGAGTCATAATGGGTTACACTTCTATATGTATTTCAGCCTAACATTTAAACACTTGTAAAAATTTCAAGAATGTGTTCATGTTGATCTCAGAGGTGATTTTCCAATCCTAACGCTCTTAGGTTGCGAGGGCTAGGGAGTCATTTCTATTCTACTCTTCTATTCTAACTCTATTCTTTACTGCCCTCTTCTTTTCTTCCGTTTCCTTTTTAGCTGCCAGGAGCTTAAAAACGTTAGGGGAAGGCAACCCCGAAGAAAAATCCCGGGATGGAAGGCCTTTCAAGATCAACCATTATGGTGGAGGGGATCGGAGCTCCAGTACCAGCGGTCGGTACCAGCAAGCAGGCCACCAGGCATCGTCACCCAGCGATTGCAATGCCAGAGATGTGGATCACTTGGCGTCTCTGACAGAAAATGCCACAAGTGCATTCAACCCCTTCGTTGGAAGGCGGAAACTGCAGAGATCACCTCCATGTAGCCCCTCCATAACTGGAGAACCTACAGGAGTAAAGGTATCCTCGGTTCAAGAAGAGCTCACACCCGACGAAAAAGAAAAGAATGCAGTGGACTGGGCATTAAAAAGATGGAAAATTACTCAAAAGCTGGTGAAAGAAAATAAGGAGATTATAGACCGCCTTAGATGTTCGCAAGGAGAAACAAAACTCTCATGAGGTTGGCAGAAATCTCCTGAAAACAGGAAGTTGGCAAGAAAGAAGGAGAGTTCATTCAAAGATAACCAAACACCCAAAGCGAGAAATAGAAGGCCCATTCATCAAACTGACAGCTAACGAAGGGCAGTCATATGCAGAAATACTAAAAGAGTGAAGGAATCGGTTGATCCGAAACAACACAAAGCCAACATCCATACAATCAGAAGGACACGTAAAAATGAAATCCTGATTGTCCTGGAGAAAGATTGTGATCCAACGTCACTAAATGACGCTATTAAGAGTGCTGTAGTAGACAAGGTTAATGTTAATATGTTTAACCCGAGTATACTAGTTGAAATAACGAACATAGATGAGACCATTTCACTGGATAAAGTGAAAGAAGCAGTCACATTCATTATGGGTTATTTCCCCATGGAGGTGTGTAGAATGTTGATGATATATAAAGACAGGCAGGGAGCAACTGTAATGCTACCTATGCGTCAAGCAGAAGTCCTGCTTAAAGCAGAGAAAATCAAGATTGGATGGCTGGTTTGCCATGTCCAAGTCAAACATCAAGTCAGTAGATGTCATAAATGTTTAGACTTCAGCCGTATCTCCACTTACTGCAAGGGACCACACAGAAGCAGTACATGCTACAAATGTGGCAAAAAGAGCCACACGGCCAAGGACTGCAGAGGATCAGCACAATGTATTGTCTGCAAAGACAAAAAACTAGGAGACAATCATATGCTGGGTAGCCATAAATGCCCTTCTTTCTCAGTGGAACTAAATAAACTCAGGAAAACAAAGAATGTCTAGGTCTCTACAAATAATTTAGCCAAAGGAAATACTGTCAAGATCTGCTTATACAAACAGCAAGAGAAAGACACATGGATGTCTTATTGGTTAGAGAGCAGCACAATATTGACGATATATCATATTACCAGGACACGACTAGATGTGCAGGTATTATATTACTTAACCCCAAACTGAGAATTAAAGTTTAAAAATACAAACCAAAGGTTTGTTTGGGCAACCTAAGAATATATAGCTGCTACTTCTCACCTAATGACTTAATTGAAAAATTTAGGACACAAATAGACAAACTGGAAGCAAGTACGAACTCAGCACCAGGAGAAATAACTGTGGCCAGAGATTTTAACGGCAAGTCCCGCAATGGGGTGAAAGCAGATCTGATCGTAGAGGTGAGTGTGATTGTAAAGGGGTCTGCGAATTCATGACAAGGAAATATCTGGTGGTTTTAAATACTGGGAGCTCCTGTACCTTTCAGAGAGGTGCTGTATCTTCCATAATAGATCCGACAATAGGAACCTCAATGATAACCAGGAATGTTCAGGACTGGCAAGTTCTTGATGCAGAGACACTTAGCAATTATCACTATATTGAATTTCCGACTTCACCCACTGGTAACAGAGCTGGAAGAGAGATACAGCCAAACGATGGACCATCATGAAATACCAATCAAACTAAATGAAGAAAAGGCCATAACATTCCTTGATGAAGTTAACCTGTTGCAGAATATTGGATAGGGGGGAAAAGCCGAGACACTTGAAGAGGTAGTAAAGGAAATGTGGAAAATCATTAAAGGTATGCGTGAAGTCTCAATGCCCAGATTCAGGGGCCCAAGGGGGAAAATACCATGTGTACTGGTAAACTGTGGATATTGCAGAACTCCGTAAAGCATGTGTTAAAGCTCGTAGACTTGCAACAAGATCCAAAATGGACATACAACTAAGGGAAAACTATAATGTTGGAAACGTCTTAAACCTGAAATCAAAAGAAGGAAAACCAAATGCTGGAAGGACTTAGTAAATGAAGTGGAGAATGACCCCTGGGGAAAAGCCTAGTTATGGGGAAATTTAAACAATCCAAACATTAAACCTTCCAGGGACTAGAAGACTTCGAGTGGGTGAAGGTAATTATCAGAGATCTTTTTCCTAACAAAGAATGCTAGGTAAGGAATGACTACCACTTCGACGAAGTTAATTACTTCACGAAGGATGAACTGGAATATTGCGGATTTTAGAGCTGCATCCCAAGGTCACTGAAGGTCCGTCACAACGGTTGCATTTAGGCACGGTTTTCTCGTCTTTCTCGGTCGTGCCGCTAGGTGTCGCATGCTCGCGACCGTATCAAGGAGTGGTGCAATGACGCGAATCTAGCGGCACATCCGAGAAAGACGCGAAAAACCGTACCTAATGCCACCGTGGTGACGGGACTTGAGCGACCTTGGGAGGCAGCTCTGTAAAAAACGCAGTATACAAACGATGACGAAGACAAAGAAGAAGACAGCGCCAGGACCGGGCGGGATCCCTAACACGATCCTTAGTATAGTAGTTAAAGAATATCCCGAGAGTCTCCTGGATGCCTTTAATCAATGCCGTAAACTGGGGAAATTCTTTAAGGATTGGAAACAGCAGAAGCTGATACTCATTCGGAAAGGAAACAAACCAATTGAGCTGATGTCATCGTTCATATCTTTGTGCTTGCTGGATACGATGAGTAAATTACTTGAGGGTTTACTCCTCCAACAATTAGCGAAACACGACTGCAGAAATAAACTTCTTAACGAGACAGTTTGGGCTTAGAAAGTGTCTGTCGACAATAGACGCCATTACAGAAGCAATCCAGTATGCTGAAACAGTCAAAAGTAAGAAAGGTTTTTGCACACTGGTGGCGATAGACATAAAAAACACGTTCAACTCCACCAGGTGGAAAGACATAATACAGGCGCTGGTAGCTAAGAAGGTCCCTGAATACCTCAGCGAGAGGAAAATAATATACATGAATGCATATAGGATAGAGGAAGACATGACTTGTAGTGTCCCACAAGGGTCAAGACTGGGTTCCTTTCTGTGGAATGTGCTATACGATGCTCTGCTGAACATTGAGCTCCCGAGTAACTCTCAACTCATTGGTTATGCTGAAGATACACTTATAGTGGGCCATCCTGACGAGGAGCTATTGGAAATGAAGACCAATGAAACTCTTTGCGGGGTAAAAAGATGGCTGCATAAAAGAAATGTGCAGATGGCGGTAGTAAAATAAAAGCCATACTGGTGACAAATCGGAGAGCATTCTGGCCCCCGCTGATCCCACAGGGAGACGAGCTTATTAGATGGATTCGGCAAAAAATATATCTTGGTGTCGAGATTGAATCGAGATTAAGCTTTGAACCCTATATCATAAAAATGGCAGATAAGACTGGTGCAAACCTCTCCAGACTTATGTGAACTCCGAAGGACCCAGCGAAAGTAAACGAAGATTGATATCTGGCGCAGTACACTCGAGAATTTGTATGCTGCCCCAGTGTGAGCTGATGCTCTAAGTAAAGAGTCCATAAGACGCAAATATTTTCAGATTCAAAGAAGGATAGCACTGAGGATAATTTCGGGATATCGTACTGTATCGGACAATGCAACTCAGTTCTGGTCAATACACACCTATCGATGTTTTAGCTCAAGAAAGGAAAGCAATGAACCTAAGGCTGAAAGCGGTTAATCATCAAATGCGCCCACCGACAACAAAGCAGGTAAATAAAATTAAAGCGGGGCTGCGAAGCCATCCTGTGTATAAATGACAATGCCTATGGGACTTGGAGGAAAAAGGCAGTTTGAATTACAGTCTTACTTCCAACATCAAAGAATGGATAAGAACAAAACACGAGGTAATGGATTAATATTTGTCGCAAGCTCTTACATGGATGCTTCTAAAAGTACCGTTATAGATTCAAAATCGCTGAAAGCCCGATTTGTTCTGTAAGCCACAAAGAAGATAACGCTATGCAATATATATATATATATATATATATATATATATATATATATATATATATATATTTGTTGACACATCTCTCATGCTTGCACTTGATTACTCTTATTTAGCTTACTTGTTCACTGAGTTAATATTCCTTTACAAATGAAAATCTTCAATTCCAACTAAAAACAAGACATACATTATTGTACTGTGAAGTCTTAAATTGTGACAACGAACAAAACAGAAGCAAGAGAGTTAATCGGAATGATAGTGTGACGTCGTGGAATACACAATAACACAGACACGAGCTTCAATGATAAATATGTACAGGTTTATTCACAATATGTACAATAAACATTTAAGTTACTTTTAGCTCTTGGAAAACGTTTACTTCCCTGATCGCAGGAGCGATCCTTAAAAATGTAATCTGACTCGTGGCCCGCGCCACTCCTCAGCGAACCTTATGCACACAGCACGTGGCTCCCGTGACGTAGGTCACTCGTGGAAAATCTCCACCCCGGCGTCCCAACACATGAGTTGCCGTACGAGCCTCGCTCGGCTCCGCACCGCCCTGGGCGCAAGTTTGTGCATTCGCACGAGGGTTCCACTCAGCTCGACAAACCCCACCCCCGCGCTCTCCGTTCGCTCTTATATAGCCCCCACCCACGTGACCTGAAACGTCACTGGGTTTTTCACACGGCCCGCGCTAGTCGCGTTGCCAGGCATTTTGGGCATCCCTTTCCCTGGATTCTAAGAATTTTGCACGCGGCACGCGGCAAAATGCGCTGTCCCGTATTTTGGGCATCCCTTTCCTAGCTCTCAGAATTCTCCCAATACCGCATTGTTCTTACATTCTGCCTGGCCCTTGCGTCTAATCCCTTTGGCGCCGCCATTTTGAGTGGAGCGTACAATACGTTACAATAGTTTCATAAACTGGTTATTTCGCCAGGAAATCCTTTTGGCTTTTGGCCACATTGCGAATCTAGTACGGCTTAACACATGTCCTGGACTATACTACCCGTTTGTGGAACAAATGTTTCAATAAAAAAAATTTAGAGCCATTTGTAAGAAAATTTTGAAAACGATAAGGCTGTAGTAAAGTACACCCAAAACTCAAACTACAGTAAACCCTCATTGGCACGAATTTCACCATAAATGAACAAAACTTGGGTCCCAGCAAGGGATTACAGAAATATGGTAATTTATAATAACACAGGCCAACGGCCAAAAAACTTTTTGTCTGTTCACCTAATTCTAAACATTTTGAGTGTGCTGATTCCAAAAATAACATTAAAAATGCCGTATCACCCACAATTTGTTCACATTTTAATATTTTCTCTTTATAGCTAGGCAAATGCATCTCTGAGTATCTAGAAATGTATGAGATGCGGGGAGTTAGAATGAGAAAGTAATTAAGACAACAAAGAGGGTAGTATACTCTTTGGTAAAATATTTGACTACAGTACCATGTTTGTTTTATTGAAGATGCATGTGTTTGCATTGTTGCTATCAAGATAACATACTAGTTCAGCAATTAGTGTTCAGTCATGCCTACAGTAGAGGCAGCGTAGAGGATTCATTCAGTTCTCTCGCCACGTGCTGTGGAACGTCATGTGACCTGCTCTGAAGCAATCAGCTTGCGAGGGTGTGTTTACTTTCTTACAGCCAGGGTCCAGCATTACCGTTGTATTGACTCACATAAAGTCGTGGACGCGATAAGATTCGGCTTTGGCAAAAGTTGTGAATCTGATACCAAGACGTGTCAACTCTCTTGCTTCTGTTTTGTTCGTTGTCATAATTTAAGACTTCAGTGAGTGTTAATGTTTTCACATTTAATGCATCTGTGATGTATGTGATGCCATGTGCATAGTCATGTGTGGCAACAGAGCATTGAATTGTCAGAGTCACTTATACGCTGCTGGTACTGTAGTCATGGTTGTAAGAACAGTCCTGACAGTTTTTGTTGTATTTGTGATTAAAAAAACACCAATGGAACATTACAGACTTTGTTAGAAAGATGTATTTTTCATATTTAGGATTTCAACTTGGTGATCAGGACCAATCTTGGGCGACACCTAAAGTATATTGTATTTGTGTAGAGGACCTTAGAAAATGGTCAAAAAAGAGAAAGCATCCTTTATTTTTGCTATTCCAATGGTATGGAGGGAGGGAATCATTCAGATGATTGCTGCTTTTGTTGCATTGATGTTATTGGTTACAACTTAACTATTGCGACTGTTCTGGATAATATGGATAATATGTCAAGTGATGAATCTCCCTATGATAAAGATGAACCAGCTGACAAAGAGTTTCAGTGTTTCGTGTGTGGAACAGTGTGGAACCTCAGTTGTTTACTCGAACTGGGCTAAATGATTAGGTCAGAGATTTGGGCTTAACAAAGGAGAAAGCTTGTCTCCACACTCAAGGAAATGAACTTGCTGCCAGCTGGAACTTCAATTCATGTGTACATGAGAAGGGATCAGCAATTTCCTCACTTTTTCAAACAAGATCAGGATTTAGCATATTGCAAGAATATTGCAGTCTGGTGAATGAGTATGGAATTCAATACAAAAAAAAGTGGTTTTACTAAATTCCCATGTTTACTATGTGAATGGAATATAGGGCACGAGATCAGCATTGGTCTAGAACAAATTGGCCTGTAAGAAAATCTTTCAAGCCAGGGGAAAAGAACATTCTACGGATACATCTGATAGATTAACACACGAATCTGCTGCTTCCATTGCACATAAAATAAAGTTAGGCCGCATGAAACAATTTGTGAAGGTCTTACCTAAAGATGGACAGGTTTCAAATACCTTTGTGAAAAGTTTCCACAATTGTCTGAAGCAAAATTAAAAGAGGGTATCTTCGTTAGGCATAGTATTAGAAATTTGAACTACATAAGACAGACAGAAGTGAGACTTGCATTCAAACACGTTGTAAATAAGTTTCTAGGCAACAAAAATGACCCAGACTATCAAGTAATTGTTGTCAATAGGCTGGACGGTATGTCATGACTGTGAAGGTGCTGGCATGTCTGCGAAGACCAAAACAGGCGATGCCATAGAACCTGGACAATTTCAACCTCTCACATGCCACCATAGATTAATAAATTCATAACTACCTTTTTAAAGTAAGTCATAGGACAACATCATGAACAAAAGCAGTCTAGTCTAGAACTCCATACGGTACCGACATGTTCCGTCACTCTGCTCGGCATGCCATCCCAGCTTGGTGCCATCTTGTTTAAGCTAGTGTGTAAGCTGCGAAGTTTTAAGTGTTGGAAAAAAACATTGTTTTCAGTGTAACATTATCAACTATAACATCAGTTGTGAATAGGCTAGTGTTGGAGTCAGACATGCTGTTCTGTTTTGTGTTCATTGCAGATTGATAACAGCTCTGTTAATAGTTTAATTGGTTTTAAATTTTGAAATTAATCCTTTGCATATAGTTTCAAAGTTTAGTTAATAAAATGGAGGATTGTGTAGTTTGGGATGATGCTCCATGTCCCAAAAAATAAACCTGGCGAAGCTGATTTTGTGAAATGCAGTTCCTGTAAAGGAAAGATTCACCCATCATATTCCAAACTTACTGCTTCCGAACTGAAAGTCTTTGCCCTCACAAAGACTACAAGGAAGATGCATTTTTATTGTGATAAATGTGAAGCCAATGAAAGTATAGATGACATAAAGATAATATTGATTAAACTTGACAAACGTATTGATGACCTTCAGGCCTCAAACAATGTCCTTTTCAAAGAAGTTCATGAATTTAGAAACGCTGATAATCAAGTACAAAATTCATTAACTTCATCTTCAAATTTTGAAGATTTATGTGCAGAATTTATTGAACATGAGAATCATGTTTGAATTTGATCATTTTTAACCTTCATGACGGTCAAGATGTATTGTCACCTAAACAACGTATATAAAAAGATAAACAAGCAGCCTTATCCATCTCAACTTCAAATACAGACATTGATATTGGTGAAATACACACAGTGATGATTCTTCAAATCCTCACACAAACACAAAGACCACTGAAAGTGATTTTAATTAATTTGTCATTGATGTATTAGACAATCAAACAAAGATGCCTAATTTTCTCTCCCACCGTATTACTTACTTATTGCCTACAGATGCAATGACAATGAAAGACCTGACAAAATATCTGTCAATTACCTGTCTGTCTATGCTACAAAATATTGACATCATGTTTGGCTAAGAAAATTTATGGTTACTGTGAATAAAACAACATCATTGCAAAAACAGCAGCAAAAACACTGCAGCAAATGATCAAAAGACTAAAAAACAGTTGATAATTGATTCACTTGTGAGTGGCCAAGCATATGCAAACCACCGAAATTTATGTATGACCTATGTACATACACAAGTATTTGAGCTGGTACCACCCAACTGGCTACTCAAGTACTCAAAATATTCAAAATAAGACTCTTAAGATTATCCCTTTTGTGTTCCATATTATGACAAGGTGGAGCACAAGAATAAAAACTATTGAAACAAACATTGAAACTATTGAAACACTAGGATATATAGTGGAGTCTCGTCCAAGGTGACTCGCTGAGTTCTTTATGATATGTTTAAGCAATACACCCTCTATCCAATATCCTGAATTCTACTGGATAAGGATACACAATCAAGAACAGGTTTCAAGAAGCATGCAGATCAAACCACCTTTCCTACATGGATGACTTGAAATTGCAGGCCATAACAAATGTGTTTTCAGAACATCTCTTATGAATTGTGGAAACATTCTCAAAAGATTTATGCATGGAATTTGCATTGAAAAAGGTCAGATAATTAATAAATAGTGAGAGATTATGCAGGATTATGAATACCAGCTACAAGATGAACAGCTTATGACATCAATGCTTTCACACAAGAACTACAAGTACGTTCTTGGGTGTCAAACACCGTAGAGGTCTTGATCATTCAATAGTTAAACGTGAGTTATCAGCTGAATTCGCTGGAAAAATCAGACAAGTTCTGAAGATGCACTTGAATACCACAAGCATGATCAAAGCACCGAACACATATGCCATAGCAGTACTTGTCAGTAGACAGTCGTCAAGAGGAGCGCCAGGTAGCATCTCCACGTAACATCTTTCACACAACACGCATTCCTGTTTCACTACCCAAGCTGCCAGAATTGGGAAGGAATTAGAACAGTGGTAGAGTTTGGAGACAATATGGATGCCAATCAAGGCAAAATATCCACTATGTTCCATCAGGATGAGCATATCTTAAGGAACTGACTACAAATAATGCCATTTTGCAAATGAAAAGATTATGTAACAAATGGCGTATCAACGCCTGTTAATAATACACACAAAGTTCTCCACTATAAAAAGGAGATGTCACTGAGCAATTCTCACAGTTCTCAACAATTCTCACAGATCAAACAGCTACTCATAACCAACCTAATTTGTTAGTGGCAGTTAAGAGGAATAGGCAAGTCAACAAGATCGACACAGTCACAACAAATACAATAAACCTTCTAGAGAAGATCTAAAAGTATGCACCACTGATTGAAATTATCAGAAGCATCTGCCTCATGTGAGAATTGTTCCCATTATCATATCCAGCACCATGGTAATTCCAAAGACACCAATTAAAAGGCTGAATGACTTGACTGTCAACATGAATAGTTTACAAGGCTATACTGAATGTTGTTGTGATTGCAACAACAAAAGAGCAAAAATTCAAGGGGGTTCACAAGCTAAGAATTCCTAACAAGTAGGTTTTGATAAATTAACTTCGGATATGTATGACCTGTGTAATAATAATAATAATAATAATAATAATAATAATAATAATAATAATAATACCAAGAATTGGCCCATTTTGTGAAAGAACAGTGGAATATTCTAGAAACGAAGGCTGTTTCTGTGGTTCTTTCAGCAACAGGCATCATTCCGAAGACCTTAAAGTACTCGCTAGAATTAAAAAGAGTGCCGCCATCAGTCTCCAGAAATCTGTTTTACTCAGGATGTGCTCATTGGCCTGGAAGTTTCTGGGAAGTAATGGAAGTTTTTTGGTTCTATTATTGTCAATGAAAATATGTTTTTGAATTGTATACATAAATGTGAATTGATTCGTTGTCCCTATGAGAATTTTGTTTATTGATATACAATCTAATTTATAATATGTATCAAGAATTTGGAAGTCATGCTTTAGTAGAGGATATCTGTGTGACTTCTGTCTCACTACCAGTGAACTGAGAACAATTAAATAATAATAATAATAATAATAATAATAATAATAATAATAATAATAACAATAACAATAATTCATTAATTTCTTTCAAACAATAAAAGTAGAAGAGTAAAGCATAAAATTAATAGAATCCTACTTAAAATGCAAATCAACATCAACGACTCAAGAGTTAAGACAAAAACTAACCCTGTACCACGATGGAGCTAGACAAAAGCTCAAAGTTAAGGTGCTAGATTGCAGAGATACAATGAACACTCAAAGCGTAAACAACAAAATATGTTATTTGAAACAAACCTGAAAGTATTCTGTCAGAACTTGGAACACAAAGCTGATAGCCAGGAGAAAGTTCGAGTCATACTGGCAGGAAATTTGAACCAACACTTCAAGCTACAATCAAGATGCATCATGGCTCTCAGAACTTGGAAAAGATGGGCAACCTTCCAGAAATGTCTGAAGTCCACATTACCACTGAAGATATTGAAGGAAGTCTCAAGAAATGCCAAAATTGGAAATCAGCAGGATTGACAAAATTCAGAACTTTTGGTTGAAGCGTTTTGTCTCCCTACACCTCTGGATTTCAAAAGGTTTTAATGAGATACTTCAGAAGCCTGACTAGTGCCCAAAATTCTTAACACAAGGTATTACTCACTTACTACCCAAAAGTGTTGTAAAATCAGATTCCAAAAATTACAGGCCAATAACATGTCGCTCTGTTCTATATAAGTTATTAACATCGGTTTTACACAAAAAGATATACATGCATTGTGATCAGAACAATATAATCAGCATGGAACAGAAAGTGCATCAGAAGTACTTTGGATTCAAAGAACAGTTGACTGTTGACAACATAATCATAAAACAAACTGAGGTTTAAAAGCTGAAACTTAAGTGGCTGCTACATCGACTATAGAAAGGAGTTTGATTCAGTACCCCATGTCTAGCTGATACACATTTTGAAAATATATAAAATAAATACAAAAGTTGTAAACCTGCTGGCTGTCTTAATGGAAAACTGGTGTTCGTAGATTCATTTGGAGAATTGTACATTTAACCCTGCTGGGTCATCTGGGTCCTTTTTGATCCAATGTCGTTTTTAAATTTATCCTAAACAATTCGGTTTGGGTTTAGCAACAAGGGATTTCTTGACTTTGATTTTATCAAAATTACCTTTCATATTTTGTATGTATGCAATAAAAATGTATTATAGTTTTTGAGAATCATAAAAGTTAAATATTGGCCCCATAACAGGAATTTCATATATTTCACAGTGGTGTTTACGAAGCAAGGCGACAATGCTGCGATATCTTTCTAGGAAATATATTTATTTATCTACGGAGTGGAGAAACTTATTATCGCTTTTTAGATTATCTTGAGTTACGGAATGAATTCTGTTTGCTCGCAGATGTCTTGGAAAAGAAAACATAATATGCCCATTCATTGTCGTTAGTCGTATTTTGTAGTGTGCAGTGACAAGCAGAGAATTCGAGGCAATGTGCTCTAAACGACCAAGGTACTTGACTGGTTTGAAAAGAGTGGAAATTGAAGAAACATTGAATTCTCTAGATGATGGACTATGTGGTCTTCATGATTCCTCAGATGGTTGGGAACCAAGTGATGAAGAGTGTTCTGAAATAGAAGACTGTGTTTCCTTACCCTCAGATGATGATTCCGAAGAGGAAGAACCAGATGTTCGTAACAGACCTGTCGAAATTATGTTATCTAAAGATAAGAAAATTCAATGGTCTCCAGAACCACCTGCACGTCGCAGAAGGCATAGTGTACAAAATATTCTAAACTTGACCCCGGGTATCACTCGATACACGACTTCAAGAGTGAAAGACGAACTTTCTGCATTCATGTTGTTTTTCTCTCTGGCATTTGAAAACATAATATTGAAATCTTCGAACATAGAAGGTCGTCGAGTATATCAGAAAACATGGAAAGATCTGGATTCAGAAGATTTGTATTCCTATCTGGGTGTATTGATTTTAGCTGGGGTTTTCAAATCCCACAATGAGTCAATAGAAAGTTTATGGGATGCCGAAATAGGTAGAAGTATTTTTCGTGCGACAATGTCTTTGGAAAGTTACAAAAGAATTTCAGGAATCATTAGATTTAACGATAAAGAAACAAGAAATGAAAGAAGAATTCAGGACAAATTTGCTGCCATTAGAGATGTATGGAATATATGGATTGAAATTTTGCCAACGCTTTACAACCCAGAAGCAATGGTAACTGTTGATGAACAGTTAGTGGCATTCAGGGGCAGATGCCCGTTTAGGCAATATATGCCAAACAAATCTGCTCACTATGGCATCAAATTTTGGGTTTTATGCGATAACAATACATCATACATGTGGAATATGCAGCCCTATCTAGGAAAGCCACCCGGGGAAGGAAGAGAAAAAAATCAGGGTTTGAGGGTCGTCATGGATTTGTCCTATGGACTGAAGGGTCACAATATAACATGCGATAATTTTTTTACTTCTTATGACTTAGGTCAAGCATTACTCGAACACAATATTACTATGATTGGTACAACGAAAAGGAACAAAGGCTCAATTCCACCAGAATTACTTCAAACAAAAAATGAACCAAAGATGTCTTCAAAATTTGCTTTTACTTCTGATACTTGTTTGGTGTCTTATCTTCCAGAAAAATCCAATTAATGTGTTATTTTACAAAGTACATTGCACCAAGAGAAAGAAGTGTCTTGTGAAAGAAGTAAGAAACCGGCAAATATTATTGATTACAATAAAACTAAAGGTGCTGTCGACACCCTGGACAGAAATACACTTACATGCTACACGACCAAAAGAAAAACTAATCATTGGCCCCTCATTGTTTTTAACAACATTATTGATGTTAGTGCCTACAACACTTAAGTGCTATTCACAAAAATAATCAATAAATGGGATTCGAATAATTATCGTAAACAACGATTGTTTTTAGAAAATTTAGGAATGGCATTGGTTAGAAATCATATAAAAAGAAGAACTGTTCTTCCAAGAACAAATGCTGCAAAAGAAATTGATCAAAAACTAAAATCTCCAAATCCTGAACATCAAGAGTCCTCAATGTCAACTGACTCTAGAAAGAGAAGCAGATGTTTTTTGTGTATGAAAACTGACAATAAGTCCTCAAACTATTGCTGCAAGTGTGGTAAATATGTTTGCAAGAAACACCTGGAACAAATATGCACACAATGTTACAAATAAAATTGGCTATCTATTGTATAATATGCTTCGTTAAGAATTCGAAGTATAAAACCAAATACTGTGTTCAGTCTCATAAATAATTTCACTTTTTGCTTTCTTTTGTATAGTTTGCACATTTAATATTCAAAATAAATGTTTCGTGCGATATTAAGTGATAAATTCATTTATATTCAATTTACGAGTGGTATAAACCTAACAGTCGTTTTAGACCCAAACGCCTTATGTGTGCAGGCAACATGAACAACGCAGCAGGGTGAAGAGTGATAATTGTCAAGGAAGGCGCTGCATGGTAATTTTAAGGCCATTCATTGGTTTTGTTTAGCTATAAACCTCCTATCACAGCTTCTAATCAAGGAATGTCTAGGGTACAGGCTGACTGAGAGATCTTAGCTCCTGAATCAGCCATTTACTGTTTATGGATGATCTTAAACTGTTTGCTGAGAGCCAAAACCACTTGAAAGCGCTGAAGAATGTCACGTGGTATTTACTGAAGACATTACTATGTCCTTTGAAATAGGTAAATGTGCCCAAATACACTTGAAAATGGTAAACTGGTCAAAGTACCTGATCAAACTTGTGATTTTCAACAGCTTTTGTACCACGACAGTTATAAATCCCTTGGTATCCAACAAAATAGATGGGTGAACCACACAAATAGGAAGTAGATATTCAAGGAAAGATACAAATCAAGAATCACAAAGTTGATGAACACAAAATTGTACTCAAGGAATCTAATAAGTGCTATTAACACCTATGCTGTCCCAGTATTGACATATTCCTTTCTTATTCTGAAATAATCAAACACGGACCAAGAACTGGATACATTTACTCGAACCACCCTCACAAAATTCAGAATACATCATCCCAAGAGCACTGTTAAAAAGGCTTTATCTTCCCAGAAACCAAGGAGGTAGAGGCCTGCTTAATATCTTCAATCTTTGCAGGTCACAAGAAGAGAAAATGTGAATGTACTTTCGTTCCTTAGTGTGTTATCGAAGTATGTAGTTGCGGCAGATGCAAATTATTTGGCTCTAAATCTCCAGAAAACTAAAACCAACACTGAAGTTGTTTCCCAGATAAGTAGCATGCAGACAGACTGGAAGAATAAGACCCTTCATGGAAAATATCCTAATCTCTTAAAAATGGGATATTTATTTTGTGAAACTGAAGGATTTATAATAGCAATTCAAGATAGGGAAATAAAAACATGCAATTAGGATAAACACATACTGAAGAGCAGAATAAAAGATGTCTGTGGAATGTGTAATCAACTAAATGAAACCCTCGACTTGCATTCATAAGGACGAGCAAGTAAAAATTAAACGTAACGACTCTTTCATATGACAATTACGAATATTAAAAAGTAGGATACATATTTTGCGTTTTATTTGAGACTTCTAAATTTTAATATTCTGTATTTGTCTTCTACCTAACCGTTATTGATACTTTAGTTTTCCCCGGCAAATTGTTTTAATCACAAACGTTCTATAAAGTTTAGATATGCAAGCAGTGAAATGTATTGGTACTTTTCTGCCTGTAATCTTGTGTTTTATTGCCTTTTCCCTGCTTAATTTCAATTTTTGTGCGGTTTTTGGGACCTGCATGGTAAGTTCTATTTGGCTTAATATCCAATGTCAACTGAGTGGAACTATCATAGCCCGAGGGTTCTGACCCCCATTAAAGTTGTTATACACAAAATTTTAATTTATGATTATACTTGCACCCTTTCCCTCTTAACATTTCACTATATTCATAAGAATATAATGACTTGCACCATATAATATGACCTGCTCCACATTTTATGTTCAAAACAATTCAATAATACATAGTGTGAAGAACATTTGGTTTCCTGATCCTGTTGTTTTTATTGTATTTGATATAATAAATATATGAAATAAACAACTGCCACCTTTATTAAAGTTTTATCTTTAAAAAAATGATACTTTGTATGCAACTCACAGAATTTTAATGAAGAAATTAAATAGTTTTATTTATCTTCTAAAAATATTAGGGTTACTAGTTACATACCCTTACTTGAAAAATACAGGATAATGACCTGTTTATAGAATCTCAAGTACAAAATATATTTACCCTGCTGTCCCTACATATCGCTCCCTATCATCAACTAATTTAGTTGATGTCTGTATAATTCCTTGTAGCAGTCAATGAATGGTAAAATAGATGCTAAACTGTAGGAATGTAGTTCAATAGGTCCATCATGTCTTAGATCTAGATCCCAGATATCAATCCATTTGCTTACAACACTTAGGTACCACACACACAATTGGATTTTACAGTCTTCTCACCTTCTAAATCACTAAACTGGGATGTATCACTATTGTTAGTCATTTGGAAACACTGTCATACACAGTAAAGTATTATTCAATAAACATGACTATCACCACTTTTGCTTCCAACACAATGATTATTCTAATTGTGATTATGATGAATGAAATGTACATTTCACAGGTGCTTTCACTCAGTGTTTACACTTGAACTTATGCTCATGCAATTAATGAATTAAAAAATAAGGAACAAACTTTCTTTTAATAAGATTGAATAAAAATCTCCCACTTCTGCTTTCAAAAGTTCAAATAGAAAGAATCCCCCATTAATCCCAATAGACTTGGGCCACTTGAGCCAACCTAAATCAGGCTCTGATTTCAGCCATACACTACTAGGCATATAAGCAGTTGATAAATAATTCTAACATCTAATCAACTCACATTCACCTCCATTGATAGGATGTCCTTGAGCCCCTCGATTAGGGGGATTCCCATGGTAACCATACCCATTTTGCGAGGCATATACTGGATTCTTGGCTGCATCATCTAAAGCCAAGTCAAGTGAATGTTCCAAAGCCTTATTTTCCATTCCTGATGATGGATAATATGGAGGAGGCGGTTGTTGTGAGACCAAACTAGGATGCACACTGTGAAAAAACAAAACAAAAAATAATGAAATAATATATGAAATAACATCAATTTTTATTGCATCTAATTGCCAGTACGAATATGAAATAGAAATTTTTTCAAGTATTATTTTAATTAATTATAATTATATTATATAATTATAATTATATTATATAATTATAATTATTATATAATTATAATTATATAATCATTAATCGTGTTGCAAGTCCTGCATGAAATCAATCAGTGGGATCAGCATTAGGCTGAATCAGATTTTTATACCCCAGGGTTGTTAGTCCTGGGGGGAAGGAAGATGGAATGATGATGATCATGAAGGATGAATGGACTGCACACACAAACACACCCATGCCCGGGGCAGGACTTGAACCACGATCCTTCCGTCCGAGATCGCCACGGCACTACTGCCTTAGCGATATCGGCTATCCGGACTGGCAAGATGAAGATTTATATTTATTATTATTATTACTATTATTATTATTATTATTATTATTATTATTATTATTATTATTAACATTATTATTTTGCCGCTGGGAAAATGCATTATGGAGATATAATGGGAAAATGCGTTATAGGGGATAATGCAGTCAGGGATACATACGGGCTATCCCTGGTGTGTGGGACCTTCCCCTGCTAAAAAAAAAAACTTTCTTCTTGTGCCCATGCCTCTCTCCACGGAAACCGTCGCTAGACATTACTTCATGGAGAGACAGGCGGTTAGCTGGGCTGTAACCGCAGTTAATTATGGAGCTTTCTTTCATTTTCATTATGAAGGTGATGAACTCTTGAATTATGCTTCACTCTTTTCTTGATTTGAGCATAAATTCCACTATGTTTGAAGGGGAGATATCTACGTCCAAGGTGTCGTTGAGTTTTCTTCTCCGAGGACCCCATGCTACGCACATAAATATAGTATGCATGCCATCATCATCTTCCTATCCACAAAATTCACATTTGGGATCAGCTGCTCTTTTAAATCTAAACAGATAAGATTTAAAGCAGTCGTGTCCTGAGAGTACTTGGGAAAGGTAGTAATTTACCTTCCCATGGCTTCTACTGAACTTCGATTCAATACGTGGTATCATCGTGTAGGTCCCCCTTCCGTTGATGTCGTTGTCCCACCTCTGATACCATTCTGCCAGGAGAGAAGTCCGTGCCCTCTTCTTGATCTCCTCCAGAGTTCTGCCATGAACGGGGTCAGTTAGCTTCACTTCGTCATAGATGGCTATCTGTTCTCTCGCCAACAGGTCTACTAGCCATTACCTATTGTGCTGTCAGAGACCGAGCGGTAGGTTGACACTATTCTCAGCGCCAACGTTGTTTGTACTTGCTTGTAGATTGATCTCAGGCAAGCTTTACCTACTTTATCCGCCCACTCTGAAGCCACATACAACAGTTGGGAATGAACTGCACAAGATATTCTATGTTTCGCCTCTTTTGGACCCCCGCCCCCTAATTCGGCATTAATCTGGAGTTGTCGGAGCATATCTTTGCTGCATGGTCAGCAGTCTTGGTAATGTGCGGACCAAAGCTGAGTATGTGGTCGATCTCGACACACTAGGTTAATTGGCGACTTCAGTTGATGTTCACGTCCCCAAGTCGAATATTTGGGGAGCGGAATTCTCTCCGGTCCGTGATCAACACTGTTTTAGTTTTCACCACAGCCATGTGTAGGCATCTCCTGTCAAGCCACCTTTTTACCCTGAAAATGGTTTCGTTCACTTTCTTCTTCACCAAGTCGATATCTGTAAATGATCTTGGCTGCCCGGGTGACGCCGCGTTGAAGGCTGCGTTGCCAACGTTTCGACCACCTTTTCGTGGTCTTCCTCAGGGCTAGTCTGAGGAAGACCACGAAAAAATGGTCGAAACATCGGCAACACAGCCTTCAACGCAGCGTCACACGGACAGCCAAGATAATTTACATGACCCTGGCCGCGGAAGTTTACGAGTTCAGGTAGATATCGTTGCTACAGCAGAGGGCGGGAGTGTCATCTGCGTAGCCTATAAGCTGGGCTACAGGTGTCAATTTGTAATAGATTGTTATACATGACATTCCATAATAGCGGGCCCACCCTCGAACCTTGGGATACACAAGTCACGTCATCCTCGATTGAGGAGTCCGAGTAAACTATTCTTCTCTCGTGAAGGTAATCTTCGATCATCCTCAGGAGGTATTTCGGGACAATTTTGTCTACCAGTGCTTTAATGTGTCCCTCCATCTGGCAGAGTCGAAGGCGTTTCTTATATCTCTGGCCACTAGCGTACAGAATCCTTTCTTCTTCCCATCACCGCGCTTGGCGGATTCTGCCATACTGATCACCTTCGAGATGGCATCCTTCGTTGAATATCCCTTCCGGAAGCCGTAACGTCTGAAAGATAAATTGCCCCTAAATGCCCCTTCAGTCTTGATAGGATTAGACCCTCAAGAAGCTCGCCCGTGGTATCGAAAAGGCAAAGCGGTCTGAAAGACGAAGGCTGATTCACGGGCTTATCGTCCTTCCGGAGAAGACTGAGTTTCTATTTCTTCCACCGCGCTGGAAATGTTCCATTCTTAAGGCAGCAGTTGGACACAGATAACAAACATTCCGGATATTGCTCTGTCACAATCTTCAGCATCTCGTTCTTGATCCTGTCGAATCCCGGCGCTTTTCCACATTTCGTGGTCGTCACGGCGGTCAGCAGTTTTTCCAACGTAAAAAGATCTTACCTGTCAAAGATAAAGCCACTCGGTCTTTGTCTTTCCCAGCGATTCCTAGTAGGGAAAAGGTCGCCTATTACTTTCTTCACCCAGCATGGGTCGTCTAATCCAGGTGTCTTACAGTCTGCCTTAAATTTCTTCGTCGCTATTTTGTAGGCTATGCCCCAATGGCCATATTGTACATCATCTATAAGTTTCCTCCGACATTTATATTTGCTTCTTTAATATCTCTCTCTCTCTCTCTCTCTCTCTCTCTCTCCTCTCTCTCTCTCTCTCTCTCTCTCTCTCTCTCTCTTTCTCTCTCTGTATTCCTATATTCTGACCTCCACAACCTCATCGACTACTACTGTTACGTCGATGTCCCGAATTTCAACCAACTGCTTTGTTGGAAGTATATTTACTTTGGCTTGAGCGCATATAGCCTTTTCGACGGCACCACTTGGTGAAACTACATTGCCGTTCTTGCCTAGAACAATTAGTATCTCTTTCTTCTGGGCCCTGTGGATAGACAGAATCTCTGTACCGTGTTTTTTAGGATATACGTTCTTCTTCATTTTTTTCTTAACGATGTCGGCGTAAGTTTTTCCTTCTTTTGCCGCCTCTTTAATAGTCGGATTCAATGTGCGGTTTCCCTTGACTGTCTCTACTTCTTTCTTCCTCTGCTCCTTTGGAACCAACCATTCCTCTCTAGCTTTGCTTGCTGCTTCTGCTACAATTTTTTCTTCAGTCTCCTGTCTGCAATTTTCAACCTGAGGGCAAGGAGCCTTATCCTTTTTCCTCTCCTGCCGAGTGAGGCCTTGGGGCTTTTCAATCTCAGTATGACTCGTCGGACACTTCCGTCTTTGGTCTTCGCCTTCGAGCAGTTGTTGCCAGAACTCTCCTCGTTCTTCTGCCATAGCATGACGTTTGTTCTTCATCATGCCAATATCTTCTATGGCTTTAGCCAGGGGCTCTTTCACTGTTGTAGGATTATTCCTTAACACATTGCTCTCAACTACACTGGGATTACAGGCCTAGTTTTCTATTAGTTTCACTTGGGCATTTTGCAGCTGTTACATGGAATTCCGTTTATCCCACAATAGGTCCGTAACTGCTCCTGATTTTGTTCCTTAAGACGTACTGCCTGTAGATGTACTGCCAGGGTCCCTTGTCCTCCTTCCTGAAGGATTTCCATTTGTGGCACTATCTGTCATAGATGCCAAATGGGCCACATCTATGCCATTGCAGTTGCTGGTTGACGACGCCCCGGAGCCTGCTCGCGCACCCCTGGCCGCCGGTACTGGGGCTTCGATCCCCTGCACCCTAAGCTTTGATCCTAAAGGACCTTCCATACGCGGTATTATTATTATTATTATTATTATTATTATTATTATTATTATTATTATTACTCACAATAAATGCAAAGGAAATCTGATTCTACTGGCATGACTAATTCAGAATCCAGAATGTTTTAAATTTTCTTGAAGTGACTGGTTTACAGACATTTGTTTATCTCACCTGTCATCTCCACACTGTCAGCTGCTTGGGCAAAAAGAAATAAAAGGAAGTTTCACACACTACGCAAAATTACTGACTTTCTAAAAGTTGACAAATTACAAATAGATATGTTTGTAACACCAAAGGGAAAATGAGGAACTTTGGTAAAAATTTAAAGAACAGTAGAGTAGCGACAAACAAATTTGAGAAAATGCAAAACGAACAAATCGAAAGTAATATTATCAATTTCCCGAAGTTTAGCATTTTAATATAAATAGAACTTAAAACATATTAATAGGTGCACTTCGCTCTACTTAACATAATAATAAAGTAAAGAAAGAAAATTTCCCTTTGAAATACGGAAATCCTACCCTATTCTCCGCAGTGGGGATGATAACTATTTGCCTACTGTGCCAATTGGTACAAACTAATAACATAATAAATTAATAATGGTAAAGCCTAACAAATTTTTCAAAATTAAACTCAAAATCACTTTAAAACTACTGTTTTCAAAAATGAAATTAACTTTAAAAAGGGAATTCTAAGAAATAGGCGGTATTAAGAAAGAAATCCCTAGCTTCAATATTGAAGGCATCGAAAGGATTCGAAAAAAATTGAACTTTGTCATGATATAACGAAATTAAGCAAAAACTATGAATTTTTAAAAAGTGTACATGCGATGATTTAAAGATCACATCGCATACTGAGGAATATATTGGTAAATAAATTGGCCGAGACAACCGAGCGCTCGGTCGGTCGCCAGTAACCCGCGGACTCCGGTCGGGTGAACTGTGCGTCGCAAAACTCGGTCGCCACTTCCGAGGAAATATCGGATAGGAAAAGGAATGAATACTGGATGATTTTAAAAATAAACGATCAGCAACTTCCATTTAAAAATTCAATTCGAAACGAAGTATTAAATATAATTTACATTCATTCTTCATAGATATATTTATATCCAAAAAATATTATTCACAATTCATTTCGACTCCCCGAAGCTCTGAAGCTCTCGAATGACTGAAGTTCTTACTGTGAATTAAAAGAAAGGGTATTCACATGTTTATAGATACTGAAACTCTTTTTCATTCGTTGTAATGACAAGACATCGGTTGTTTAGAAAAATGCCCGTTTCATTTTAAAGAACATATTTCAAGGCTTTTGGTATATTTGCGCATATTATAAAAAAAAATAACAACTCTGAAGAATTTTATTATGCTGATTTTTGAGTAAATGTATTTTCGGACGCGCGCGCACACACACACACCCACAGATACATAGCAAACGAACGGCCAAGAGATATTTGTACCTTGTATTTCAATATTGCAATAGTATTGTGTTTCACCAATATAAAATTCTTTTCAATTAACCGAATAATTGTTATTTTTGAACCTATTAATAGATCAATAATTGAAACTGATTTTTCTTTCGATTATAATTAATCGATTAGAATTCATCTAGGAGTTTTGCGACCACTACGCGCGGCGGCCGAACGGCTGAGCGCCCGGTGGCGGTCGAGTGCCCGATGACGCTCGGCTGTTCTGCATAGAGCTGCGAGACGGGAGTCAACCGCTCGTAATGCCTGTTAAACAGGGAACTCTGCGTACAGAGTGAGATATTTGTCACCCCTTCCGCGAGATACTCGAGCGGTTGTTTTCCTCCGAATGCAGAGCTCTAGATCGGCTGTGGAGTAGCGGGACACGCCTTGACGCGACAAGACGTCGCGGTGAAATAGATGTTTCCAGGCCTCGAGGAGACGGAGGGCTTGAGTCAGCATTCGGGTTTGGGGGATGCTTGATGATTTCCATCGCCTCTTACCCTCCTCGATCCCCAGCGATCTTATGTGGCCAGGAGGCGGGAGTTGTCAAAAAGAATGACAATGCGTGGAGGGTCACGGCCGGTTTAAGGCTCCCACAGACTTACGCGGAAGATCCGCAGCGGGTGCGGCGCGTAAAGTTCCTCGCTGGGCGCGGAATTCGCGGGTCCGTTCACACCGAAGCAACAATTATGAGTCAGCGTTTGGTGACAGTTTTCATCCGATAGAGAAGAGGCGCTCGCTCCTATTCATGCAAGGGATAGAAATGCCAAGTTACTCGTAGTACATGCAGTATGGTACAAGCAGGTGAAATTTATGGACCCCTTTCCTAC
The DNA here is from genome assembly GCA_964035755.1 of Teleogryllus oceanicus. Classification (NCBI taxonomy): domain Eukaryota; kingdom Metazoa; phylum Arthropoda; class Insecta; order Orthoptera; family Gryllidae; genus Teleogryllus; species Teleogryllus oceanicus. The sequence continues at coordinate 203,298,478 of CAXIVR010000001.1, read as the reverse complement.
GTTATTTAGAGAGATAGTAAAAATTTGGGGAAAATTGTAAATAAAGAATGAAAAATACTTTACATACGTGTGCTCAGAAAACGTACCATAACTTGACATTTCTATCCCTGCATTAATAGAAGCGAGCGCCTCTTCTTTGTTGGATGAAAACCGTCACCAAACGCTCACTCATAATTGACGCTCCGGGGTGAACGGTCCCGCGAATTCCGCGGCCGCGTCTAGCTCGGAACTTTCCGTGACGCACCCGCTGCGGATCTACCGCGCCGGTCTGTGGGAGCCTTAAAGCCAACACGTGATGCGAAATTTCCGCTGCGAAGCCTTTATGTGACGCCCGAAACGTTGGCAACTAGGCCTAGAAGGCGGCGTCTCCCGGACGCATATTAACATTCTTTACCTTCATTGGGAACCAGAAGAAAATTATGGTCCTTGATTTGTCAACGTCTGAAAATGGCCGACACTGCAGATTCAAATAAAGTAGCTAAATATAAGCTAAGAGCTTACCTCGGTATTTTTAAAGATCCTTAAGTAAATGGTTCTAGGAAAAATGTAACACCTCAGCCATTTCATAATAAAAACGTTTCGACAATTTGCCGCTCCCCGAAATTCAAATTAATTTCAAACTCTATCCTGACTTTTTCTCGCCTGCACCCCCATAGAATAAATTAAAGGGGAAAAGGGTTTTTGCATACTAACCTTTCATGTTTTATGGGTAAAAATTCCAACTGAAATTTATTTAATTATATTTAAAAGGTCCCTTTCATTCGACATTTTGCAAGATATATATTGCTCTGATATATAATGAATCGTAATAAAATGTAATTGACATATGATTTGTTGTTTAAAAGAATGCTAATGAATCAAATTGACAAATAAGAGATTTTAATAATTTTCTATATTACAAAAGCCATTCATTATCTCAATGGGATATGTTATAAGATAAATCAACTAATAAAAATACATTTTAAATGCAGCAGAAATGATATTTTCTTTATACGAAAACATCAAGTCAGCTAGATGGGTTTGGTGGAATAGGTATTGAGTTGATGCCTCTGGAAGTGTGTAAATCCATGGGGTTTGAACGTTTTAGTTCTGGAAGGAAGATGGAAGCTGGAGGGGCTCACCTCACTCACACAGAAACATCTTGGCTACAATCACTTGGGACATATTAATTTGAAAAGCTCTCTTTGTTAAAATTTATATTTTCAATTAATATTTTTTAAGTCAGAAAAAAAAGGAGAATTCTCATTCAAATTTTGAGCATTACTGAATTCTCAGAATAAAATTAAATCTATAAAATTGTTTTAAAATAAAATGATAACGTTTTAACATTTTCTATTTTTGTCAGGTAATTTCAAAATGGAAATGAACAAAAATAGAATTTTATAATGATAAATTAATAGAAAGAAGTTGCCTTACCATCTGTGTGAGAAAGAGACAGAGAGCTTCATAATACTCCATACTACTCCTACAACATAAGGTTGTAATGCCCTATAGTTTTCAGCATGCATGGTCATAAAATTTTCTTAGACGCTGATGGATAAGTGCTTAGGATTACCCTTAACATAGATTTTTTTTTTTTTCCTTTCTTCCAATTAATGAGCTTTTATGCAAAGGTGGTTATATTCTAGTGTTGGAAACTATACAAATATATATTTCATTTGTGAAGCCAATTTGTGTTTTAAATAATTAATTATTGATGGAGTGAAAGAAGAAAAAGTTAAGAAAACAAATCAACAAAATACAACAACAGCGTGACAACCTATAAACGGATTCTCAAAGCACCTAATATTCAGCAAAATATTTTGAAAAATTGTACAAATCAGTACACAATGAAGAAAGACAATACTTTTTTCTGGATACAGCACAAAAGGTGCTACAAGATCACATTTACTTTTAAGAACCAAATTCTCTCTTGAGTAGTATTATCAAATGCCATAACAACTACATGACATGTATGTACTACTGACAACTTGTATGTACTGTAGTGCTTAAGTTTCCATGAATTACCCACATCACATTACATACACTTCATCCTGGACCTTTTTTTCCATTAACAAAAAAATAAGTTTGATCAGCACTGAGCATTAATCCACCGCCCATCTGACATAAAAAATAGAACATAATCTTCCATCTTCCTTCCAGAACTAAAAACTTCCAACCCCATGGATTTACACACTTCCAGAGGCATGAACTCAATACTTATTCCACCAAACCATACCAAATAAAAAGGCTGATCAGTATTGCCTTATATATTATGTATACAGGAAAAAAGTAGCAAATATTTGAACTTTTTTACACATAAAAGTGGCAGACATGATATAATGAAGGGAAAAGAAAGAAAGAAGAAGAAAAAAAGAAAGAAAAAAAGAGAAGGAAAAGAAAAAAGAGGTGAAAAACAGAAAAAAACTTACGTTGATGTTTCCATTTCATAATCCTTGCCACTTCCTTTGTTATTTTGATTTTTCTTACAGCGACAGAAAATAAAGAGTAGGCCCAAAAACAACACAAATACAACACATGACACAATTATAGCAATTAGGGTAGGCATTGCTAATGCACCAGCTTCCATTACAGATGATGGATTCACTATATGACAAAATAATTTCAAATTATGGTCATAAACAGTGTTCAAAAACATTTATTTTTGTCTTTTCAGTATATTATCACTCAAGTACTTAAAATACTTACCATCAGCTACAATATAGGAACTGCAGAGATTCATTTCTGATATAAGACATAATTTTACTCGCACTTGCAAATTTTTATTTGAGATTGATGTTTGTGGAACAATGCCATCACCTAATTCATCTAGTGATCTCCCATTTGAACCAGGTGGAATATTGTTTCGGCGAACTAATGAAATTTTCTCCTTGTATGTTGAAGGCACACCAACAAGCATTTTTAAAGGTTCACCAACTGAAAACCACTCTAAATCACCATTTATTGTTTCTGCTCCAGCTTCAATCACAGCTACTAATTGCAAACAAGTGCTGGCTGTACTGATGAGGAGCATATGTGAATTTGGATTAAACAAAACCTGACGAGGTGTAGGTATTTGATCAACTGTAGTTGTTGCTTTGATTTCATCAGAATAATTGCTGGGGCCCTTACTGTTGAAAGCTTTCACCTGCAAAATAAAACAAAAAGGATTTTTTGTATTAAAATAATTATTAGTTTTGATGGCATATATATTCTATACTGTGTTGTCACACAAAAATAACATTTTATCTTTCTCTAGTAGTTGTTTAGATTATTACAAAAATCAGCCCTTAGGCAGTCCTATCAAAAACCCATATTTAGGTAATAAAAATGCTCAGGGGTGAATTCAAATTATTGTCTTGTTTTAAAAGTAATGACTTTTGTATCTGAAGACAGAGTAGGGCAAACAGGAGAACACATTGAATATGTTCATATAAAGTTTGCAATGGGACCCCACCTTCCACTTCACACATTATCTTAACATTTACTTTCAGGCAATAACAATTCTAAAGATATGAGAATAAGTCATTATTATTTTGAATTAATGGATGAAATACGAAGACATTTTGGAAATTTATTTGTAATACAATTCTTTTGTATATTAAAACAAAATAATCCCAAACATGCTATTAATAATGAATATTCTGAATTGGAAGATAAACGTCTGACAATGTATGAAGACGTTGCTTACTCCAACATATTTTTTTACTGTTTTCTATAATTATGTAACTTGACAGAAATTTGAATCATGAAACAGACGTTATTTTAGAACTTGTTTTATTCTGCATGAAATTGCATGTTTTGGGGTTATTGCATAATATTGCAAGTTTTAGGTAATGCTGCCTGAGAATTGCACATTTTGGGTTTTTACTGAATGAATTTGCAAGTTTCATTGTTTTATTGCATAAAATTTAATTTTTATTTGATCAACTTATTTTAATTTATCATTTTTTAAATGTTTCATGTAATCAAAAAGTTTTTATGACATAACCCAGCAGTGCTTTAGGGTGGTCTGTGAAACCCAAGTGCCGTTTCATGTGTATCACTTCTGCATTTTGTTGCCCTATAAACGGTGCGTCTATACTTTTCATGATGCCTATTGTCTAATTACAATTTCTGAGAATTATTGCAGTAGGGATATGGGGTGTTACCATAAACTAAATCCACTGTCATGGGTTGCAGCTACTCAGCCTACGCTATTTTCCGGGTGTATCTTCCCAATTGGATCATATACCCGTTGTGTCACTTCGCTGAATTTACAAATATGAGACTGCATGCACAAGTCACATTAGACCTTATGTCTGGGCACGAAGCTCAGTGGCAAGTGCACTGCATTTCAAATTCTTCGAATTTCTCAGAACAGACATTGCCCTGTGAGATATGAGAGAGAATGAACGCAGATTTTGGCTGCTTATAGCTGCATGCACACATACGTCGGAGTGCTGCACAGCCCACAGACAGGTGTAAATATAGAACAAAGTAATAAAGCACTAAAATCATATTTCAGTCACCTTAAATATCACATATCAATATAAAATATGTTTATAAGTGGATTAATTGGAGTTTATAGCCTACATAAAACAATTTTACGAAGTTATGATCTTATTATTGCATGTTTTTGTGCACTTTGGTGTCTTTACAGCAAATTTTAGATAGTTTTACTGCACAAATTATAACAGAGTGTTTTTACAGGGTGTTTCAACAGAAAAAGTAATGATAAGTCAGTCAATAGGGAAAAAGAGAACGAAATTGATAAAAGACTGAAAGAACTGCTTAAGCGATTCGCCAAGAGAATTACGAATGGATACTTTAACCAGAAACATGTGCATGTATAAATAAAGTGCATGTATTTCGAAACAAACTTGTGGAGCTGCAATACCACATACTTTCTCGCACTAATTCTAACTTATGCAATTTTTGAAAATTCATAGAATTCAACGAAAATGAGACCTCCACCATTCTTTTAAGCATCCCTTGTTCTATCCATGGACAAATTTGGAGCAGTTTGTGAGAAAATGTTAGTTGTTTTTTTTATTTTATTTTTTAATAAATTACATTAACGTCATGCAGAAATTATGCAAAACACTTCGTTTTTCAAAACAATGTACATGACTTTTTTGAAGATCTGAATTTTAGAACATTTTTTTGTTTAAGACAAAATTTTACGTTTTTTAACTGTCCTCTGATATATACAAAAAGAAAATTTAAAGAAAACAATTGGAGTAGTTTAAAAAATATTTTAAATTACCTATATTTCACGCAAAGTTACACAAAAAGTACTCATATTTTCAAAAGATTGTACATGATATTATTTCAAGATCTGTCTTTGAACAGATTTTATTCAGAAAAGAATCTCAATCAATCAATATTGTAGTTGTATTAAGATGCCGAAAAAAAATGTTGAACTTACACAATTTTTGACAAATCAGGGATCTTAATGAATATGAGAACCATACCATTGTTTTAATAGACCTTTTTGCTATCAAGGTCTAAGTTTAATCAAAAAATTTGAAGCCATTTTTGGGAAAAGTTTGAAAACGTTGAGGTTTTAGTAAAATACCCCCACAATCAAAATATCCATTTCACACTCAGAGGGTATCAAGTTTCTTCAAATTGAGTGAGGAATATCAATTTAGGGAAAAAAATCGTCTCAATGGCTTTGGGACTATCGTTGACCACAGAGCTGAAAGATCTTAGGGAACAACTGACAATTAATCAGAAAGTGAACCCAAACCTTATTATCAAACATATCAGGGGTAACCCGAGGATTATTGACAAGGGGGGAAACAAGGATCTCATCTCCCATTCCTAGGGTCGATCAATTTTCAGAGGAAGTCGATACTGTGAGACCCGACATAATAGTAATCACAGAATCCTGGCGTAATACCAACTTTCCAGACAGCCTGATACATATCCCAGATTTTTCTATCCACCAAAGAGACAGAGTAGATAGAAAAGGTGGAGGAGTCTTGATCTATGTGCGACATAAAATTAGAACAACCGCAGTGAGAGTAACGGAGATCCACAATCTTGAAGATCCTGAAACAGAAACTCTACGGCTGAAAGTGCAGATGAGTTAAATTGATCTTTGGAGGAATTTATAGACCACCCTCACTTGGGACAAGACCCTCACAAACAGACATCAAAATCTTTGAACAGATTAAGCAGAGTTTCAGTATTACATGAAACTGTCATAATTATGGGCACTTCAATTTTCCCTCTATCACATTGACGGAAGATGGAGTTATATCCAAGATTGAAGTGGAACGGGAATTCCTACAATGCACTGGCTCAAGCCTTAGCCAGAAAATCAATGAACCCACGAGATTTAGAGGGAACCAAACCCCTGCAATTCTAGACCTGGTACTGGTTAATGAAGACGATATTATTCCTCCCCCAACTCTAAAACCAAACATAGGACAAAGCGATCATCTGGTAATTATTACTGCTTTGCAATTGGAAACACCAGAAACTGGAAATATTTCCAATAATGCCAATGAGAAGTTAAACTTTTTAAAGCAAACTTTGAGGCAATAACAAAATACCTTACAGAACATCGTGTATCCATAGCCCTGAGAAATGAAGAGGAAACTGAGAGAGCCGGAGTTGAAGATAACAACAGAAAATTCTGTGACATATTCCAGGACTACAGAAGAATTTCCAACAGGCTCACATCAGATATACGGATGACAAAGAAGGAATATGAGAAGCAAGTGGTACAAGAAGGAGCCAAGAGTTTTCTATTCTTATATGAAGAAGCAGACTTTGTGTAAGACAGAACCACCTAGAATCATACAATGCTGGGGGCTCACAGTAACTGACCTTCTGGAAATTGCAGAACACTTCGCAGACTACTTGGAAGAGGTTTACACAATGGAACCACTGAATCAACTACCAAACATTAGAAACACATGTACAGAAACAATAGAACATATTGAATTTACAAATATAGAGATAGTCCAAACCCTCTTTGGACTGGAAGAAAGCTCTTCTAGTGGCCCAGACCATATTCCAATAGTCTATTAAAAGAATTGAGCAACACAACTTGCCCCAACTCTCAATAAACTCTTCAGATGGTCACTCAACACAGCGAAACATCCTTCTGCATGGAAAATAAGTGAGGTTACACCTATTTTTAAAAAAGGTGACAAACAGCTAACATGGAATTGCAGGCCAAAACATCTGCAAAGTACGGTTGGGAAAGTGATAGGAAGACTGATTGTCCAAAAACTCCACAACCACACACAAAGCAACAATCTAATCCCCAGAGAGCAGCATGGATTTGTACCAGGAAGACCAACCTGATCAGCTCACTTGATGTGTGGATGAAAATATTAGACCGAGGACAACCTATGGACATAATTCCACCTGGACTATACTTAGGCTTTCGACAAAGTTCCTCACAAGACACTGATTTATAAACTAGAAGCAATGGGGATACAACACAAATTATTAGCATGGGTTAGAGATTACCTCTCAAAAAGAACTTTTCAAGTGTGTGTTGGGAGACACAGTATCGACATCCCGATCTGTTACAGGCAGGGTTCCTCATGGGTTTAGGGACCGATGCTGTTCATTCTATACACAAGTGACCTTGGTGAGGGAATAGCTACAGGATGGAATAGCTATGCAGATGATACAAAACTCTTTGCAAATCCATTCAACCATCACCAAGCCTTACAGAATGATCTTACTACAATGAAAATCTAGTCTTAAATATGGTTATTCCCACTGAACACTTTCTGTAAACTGCAGAAAACAATGATTAAGAGGATCTATACAACCTACATCAGACCTGTGCTTGAATATGCAATCTTGGTCTCGTCCCCATATTATGAAAAAGATAAACAACAACTAAAGAAAGTACAAAGGAAAATCATCAGGATCCCAAGAGAGTGCTGCAAAAAAAAACAACCAACAGAGATGCCAAGAAATGTCACTACTCACATTGAAACAGACAAGGTATAGAACTGATATAATAGAGACTTATAAAATTATGAATGGCCACTATAATTTTCCAAAATATCTTCTACAGATGACAGACTACGAGGACATACAATGAAACTGAAGAAAGAAAAAACAAGGATAGGGCAGAGAGCACACTTCATCACCAAACAGGTCGTCAACACAAGGAATGAACTGCCAGCAGAATGCATTATAAAGGTGACCTTAAATGCCTTCAAAAATGGTGTGGACAAAGTGAAGTTCATGATCCAAACAGGAGATAAGTAAGTGAAAGATGGGTGATGAACTAACAAGAAATGTGATTAATACATGCCAATGAATTGAATTATAGATTTATATACACAGTGACAGTGACACATAGACAGTGTGGACCTGACAAGAATACTTCGGTTATATCCTTTCTGAGTAATGAAACGATTTCTGCTTCTTGTGAATTCCAATTCCAAACAATATCTTGCCTAGGCCAAATCCTTGACTTCAAATTCTGCACTGATTTTTATACCTTTTAGTTTTATCATTAGACAACATATCAAATATATCATCTACATATATAATTCCAAAACTCCTGTTCCCAGGTGAACCAATGTGAAACACACAAGGACGGCATCAGATGAAACAACTCCAACCTTCTGAAGTGCATTTTCCAACTGGAAATACCAAGGACATGCCACTTAATGTAGACCAAAAAGTGCTTTCTTTAACAAATACACTGTCACCCTTTTCATATCAGTTAACATCTTTTCTGCTTCACAACTAAATTCATCTTCCCCTCTGGTTTGGATAACATATTTTAAAATTTCTTCAAAATGTTCATGACGATTCAAGTGTACTTCATCCTTTAAATTGCTGTTTAAATAGGCAGTAACTATGACACTCTGTCTTGTTTTCATGGCTTATTGACATCCCATGGCAACCACCATACAAATGGAACTTCATTTCACTACAGGAGCAAATGTTTGATTGAAATTAACTCCCAGTTTTTGAGAAAAATCTTGTGCCACAGTGCAAGCCTTTCTTTTCTCAATTTTTCTGTTGAAGCTCCAACTATTGTGTAACACCGTAGGTGTGTGCACACGAGGGGGCAAGGGGGCCATGGCCCTCCAGAAAATTTTGAAAGGGGCCTCTTAGAACTCATAACTTTTTTGAGTTCAATTGACAAAATATTTAAATTACTCAGGCAGTCATATAGAATTGTGCTTTATAAATAATGTTCAATGAAATGTTCTTTCAGCACTGATGATCGTGACAGGAAGTGCCAAAATAATGTCAATACTGTACACAAATCAGGAAAACTTGTTAATAATGAGCAATGTTCAAGTATTAATAAATTTGCAAAATCTGTAATAGATCATAGTTTCAAGATAAGCTTAGACTTCTCTTTAAGCAAATGCGCCTAGACAATAACTGAGATGACAATTTTTCTGTAACATTTGCAGGTTTTTTTACTGACATATTTGTGCTTCTTTGTAAATATCATCCAAAAGAGCTATCAAAACTTGTGACTGAATGACATTGCAAATTGCCACAGTCTTTTCATTTTCTTCACTTGTTTATCGCTAACTTGCACTTCTACTTAAATTGACTTCTGCTGCCTTTGATGGAGTTTCGAGACAAATGCTACTCTTCTGTTTGCTGGTTTGTTTGTCACAAATCATGAATATTGTTAATTTTGAGTTGTCATCATTTCCCTGTAACTGGAATTATGGTATGGTTATACCCCTGTGTAAAGCATCTTCTGCATCTGCATTGTTTGATTTGAGATAATTTTGTTGCCTTTTTTGTCGAAAATCCGAAAGGGCAGCAAAAATCCAGTTAAAAAGCTACCTAAGAGAGAATGCACTGATACCACTGAGACAATCGGAATTTTGTCAGGGTCATAGTACTACTACCTCTTTGCTATTTATATCCGACCTTATTCTCACTGCATATGATAGGGGTATGGTGTCGTTAATTTGTGTTTTAGACTTCTCAAAGGTCCTTGACACTATTAATCATGGGCATTTATTAATTAAGTTTAGATCCATGATATTTTCTGCTTCTGTGGTTTCGGTCCTATTTGGTTCATTGTTCTCAAGCATCAGTTCTTAAAACGGCAAACAACATGTCTATTTCATCATTTCGGACTTTCAAATGTGGTGTTCCACAAGGTTCTATACTTGCCCCCCTATTATTTACTTTGTATATTGCTGACCTTTTGAAACTGGAACTATTATCTGAAATGATCATGTTCGCTGATGACACGCAAATCGTTTACACTTTTAATCCCTCAGAATACCTGAAGGCTATTGCAGATGTTAATTCAGATTTGCAGAAGATATGCACCTGGTGTTCTGAAAATGGCCTGTTGTTGTACCTGAAGATAACTATATATTTATTGATAGATCCAACTGACAGATTGCCATATACTGACCTGTCATGCTTCAGATTATCTGTTGAGTCAATTAATCACTCATGTGTATAACTGCAGAGACTTGGGGCTTTGGCTGGACAGTTTCTGGATGTTTGATCATTATGTCATGGTCAAGTGTAAAGCTGCATACTTGCAACTGAGATCATTGTATCAATATCGCAAATTACTTCCCACTGACGTAAAGCTTAGACTATGTGAATCACTTGTTCTTTTTCTTTTTGATTATTGTGATATCTTTTACATAACCAGTCTTATTAAAATCTTTACACAGAATCCAACTTATGCAGAATGCTTGCTTGAGATTTAGCTACAATGTACACAAATACACTCACATTTCAGCATGACCTGATTGTTCTAGTGGGCTGACAATAAATCAACGTTGGTTCCATCATCTTTGCCTTTTTATTTTTAATGTTTTGAAGTTTGGACAACCCCGAATACACATTCGTGAGAATCTGCACCTTTTTTCAGACTCAATCACAGAAACTTAGAGTTTTGCATAATACTGGTACTACACTGGTTCTGCCTATGCATCGTCAATGCGAGACTTCGTATTGCTATCTTGGAGCTTATTAATACAATGAACTCCTGAATGACTTAAAGGTTTTGAATTTCACAGCGTTTCATTGGAGGGCTAAAGAGTTCATATGCAATTACTACTATTAATGCCAGGTTTTTGCTATCTTGTCTTTTTATCCTCTTTTTTGACTATCCTCTTTCTGATTTCAATTCATACATTTTGTAGTTCAATTCATATTGCTTATGGTACATTTTGTCTTGTCCTGTAATGGACCTTTTTCTATATTTTATTATATTTTTAATGTTTACAGTTTACAATTATTGTATTGATTTATTGTTTTGAATAATTTATTGTATTGAAGTAATTATTGTAACTCTCATTGGTCAGTCTGAAAATCAGTGATTACTCGCGGTTGCCATTTCCTCAGACCACATTTGTTTATTTTACATACTAAATTGAATTCTCTTAATTACTTTATTTATTTTACATCATGAGATTTTATCATATATTGTAATATTTGTCCTTTCTAATATACTTGTGAATATTTGTGAATTTGTAGAGGAAATTGTGCAATAAATAATAATAATAATTATTATCATCATCATCATCTTCATAACCATCATCATTATGTCATTACATTCCTTTGGATAATTCTATTACATCACTTTTCAAATCATCATAAATATGCCAAACAGTCTTCAATTCTTCGTAAGCTCCATCAAGTAAGTTCTGAACCATTTGTAAATCCAAATCAGAGTTTTGAAGGTATTTGAAATTATTTCGCATTTATCTACCTCCATCATGATTGTAATATATTCCACCAATTAATCCAAAGAAACATAAATTCATTTCAGCAAACAGTAAAATGTCTCAACTTCTAATATCTCATTCATGGCGCCATTATGCACAAGATTTAAATTAGGAGCAAAGCAATGTACAAACAATGCATAGTCAACTTTATCTAAATTATTTTTCTGAACAGCATTGAAAATTCCACTCATAAATGCTGCTCCATCATATTCCTGACCTGTACATTTAAATAAATCAATGCCTTGTTCTTTTATGTACAATATCGAAACGCAAACCTTGTAATTGTTCACTTTTTCCTGTTTGTCACTCATTTTTAAATACAGGTTTAACCATTTATCATAGGCTCATGAAAGACACAGCCATCAGAAAATTATTGCAAGCAATTGCCGCGAGAGGTTGCATTAAGCAATAGAAACCAGGCATACATACAATAACTTCTCAGCAAATAATTTGTTCTCAAATAATTTGTCTACAATAATTTGAATTTGTTCTCAAATAATTTGTCTACAATAGCTCTCAGCAAATAATTTGTTTACTTGAATCACGAAATTTATTTTTGTATGCAAGAATTCCTTATTTAACACTGAAATTTACTTTTATTCATGGCTTCCCGGACACTCGAGGCATCCGGATATGGTCCTGTCAGTCCCTATAGAACTGATATTGCTGAGACAAAAAACTTAAAACTTAAAACAAAAGTATAATGCAAAGCTTACCAAGGCTTACCAAGTATTAGATATGCATTTCATTCAAATTAACACAAATTCTCATTGCTCGGTGCTGGACCAGAAAACTATATGAGGAAAAACTTATAATATCTATCTGGAGTCTTATATCCCCACTTACCTTAAACACGTAGCTTTGATGTTGTTCCAGCCCTGACACATTGCATGGGTTGTTTCTCAGGCAATCAAATTCCTGCCATTCATCGCCATTATTTCTTCTGCCGAGATTTGTGCTACTGCAATCTTCTGAACTCATGCCGCCAGCAAAATTAGTAAGTTGCTTGTATGACACAAAAAATTTTGTATTCTGTAGTCCACCATCAAAACCAGGTTCCCATTGTACTGTGACAAAGTTAGGACCTATGGCTGGAGTGCTAATTGATAATGGACGTTCTGGAGGACCCTTACGCTGTAGTCGTATTGCAGGTTTGATGGAATCTAAACTGTTGGAGACTCGGCAAAAGTAATCACCATAATCAATGTCTTGAAGATTTGATATCTTCAGTACACTGGTGTATATATCATGACCTTCACTGGTTGTATTTATTTCATAGTGACCACCGTTAGTAAGCAGAGGAGATGAGGTAGTTCCAAAGCTCCATTCAAATTCTGGTCGAGGATACGCTTGCACTCGACAAACAACCTCTGCAGTTTCACGAAGATCATAAGCAACTTTATTGTACTGATGAAGTTCTATGGGGCCATCTGTAAATGGAAAGTTAAAGTTAGTAAAACAACAAACAAAAGGAACATATTTTACAATCTTTTAGTCATATTTTAAAGTCTGCAATTAAACAATACACAATAAAATCAGTAAACAAATAAAAATAAAAGTATTCCTTTTAAAATAACAATAATTTTAAAAGCAGATGAGAGTACATTTCTAATTAATATATTACTATACATAATTATTATAAAAAGATCACCATCAAAAACAAAAATAATAACCACAAAGAGAGCTTACGTTCGACAAGAAGTTGCATACTGGATTCAACTCGTTTTACTTCATTCTCAAATACACAAGAATAAACTCCACGATCACTAGGTAGTAACTGATTGGCTCCTGGTCGTTTTGACCCAACAAAATGAAGAGTACTTTGCACTGTGAAAACTGCATTGTGTCCTGATTCACTTTCTTCGGTGGTAATTTCTAGGATGTCTTGATCTGCAGTCAACTCTCTACTATCTTTTATCCACTTGATGGAAGGCTTTGGTTTCCCTTGAGCACTGCATTGCACAAAAACACCTGGATCTCCTTTCCTGTAATGAAAAATGATTTCATGTTATTGATATAACTTAGTTATGAACAATGTCTTCAAATTAAAATGTCTAGTATTTCAATTTCTGAATCACCAGATAATTTTCTTATCTTGAATACAATTTTCATAAGTGATTAAATGACTATATCAGGAGTAATCTGGTCTGGGTATCAGTTCACCAACCTCAGGTAGAGTATCATGATAAATCTGGTGATCTAGTTAGATTTAGAACATGGTTAAAAGTAGTCTTTGTGCATCTTGTCTTAAGTTCCATAATCTACATCTATGTCTACAAGTAAACGATGTGTGTAATCTATACAGATTAAGATAACCTAACTTCTTTGCCAGGGGAGGGGGTTGGTGATTTAAGAACATGTGGTCAGGGATCTTCACAATTCTTCAGGATTTTGAGCAGAGGTATATTTTCAAAATACAGACAGATGGAACAGAATTAGACAAAATCCCAATATCCTGACTTAGACAATATAAATGTAACTCTCCAGCCCTGCTATATATCAATGTTCTTGTTCCAGTTCCCACTCAAAATTCTTTACTGGATATTCTGGCAAGCAACTGGCTGAAGTTTGATTGGTCCCTCTGTTTAACTTTTGGGCCTTTCTTTAAAGGCAAAACATTGATGCAATGAAACCCCATTTCATCATTGCCGTAATTACCATTGCCACCGTTGCCATATTTAGATCTAGTAGTGGACTGTGACATAATCCTGTATTGTGATGGAACCTAGGCTGCACAAATGCAGGCAAGGCCCTGAAGAAGGGCAGCATGGCTGAACCACTAGCAAACTCCTGAAAACCTCATAGAATATAAATGATCAAGAGCCCAAGCAAGAAGAATTATATGCAAAAGAAAACCTGCTACCTGGAGAGCCTACAAATCTTCCCTTATATGCCACACCCCATAAATGACATTAGGATGAAGATAAGAAAAATTAAAGAAACGCTTACTTCATCTGCAGTGCCTAGTCTTCCAGTGAATAAAGAGTGTCTCAGGTGAAACATCCACCTGACACAACTAGCAAGGAGCTTGCCACCCATTATGAGATGGTTTCAAACTGACCCTCCATCAATCCTTTTGATCAAAAATAGAAATAAAGAATTCTCTGATTTTTAAGGTGGTTTGGAAGAAAGCTAGAATGCCACTTTCTCTTTGAATGAGAATTCCCCCTAGAGCGCAAATGAAAAACTCCTCTGCACCAGTCCAGACACATAACCTGATGTTAAATCATCTGCCAGAAAAAGCAAGACAATTTTTCCTTAACATTTTCAACTGAATGTGACACAAGCATACTTTCTGAAAATATGGTGGGAAGCAACCATCAACCTGACCCCTAGGGAAGAGAAAAATCAATCACTGCCATGAAATTACCTTCCAATATCTTTAACTAGCAGTGATGATTAAGTTTTGGAATATACCGTAAACCACAGTCTGGTCTGGACTGTAGAGTTGAGGAGCTTGCTAACTTCAATCCAATGTGAATTCAGAAAGCAGTGGTCAACCATGGACAATTCAGTCACATTAACAAAATAGTTTTCTTCCTTTTTTGGGTTGAGACATGTGGTAGCAATCTTCTTCAATACTGAAAATGCTTATGACATCACTTGGAGGCATGACATTCTGCCCCAAAGAATTTTTGTCTAAACATCTTCATTTCTTGTATGTCTCAGTGATATGCATTTTTACTGTAAAATCTCCATAACTGTGCATTAAAATATGCCCCATAAAATGTTAACCTTTCATAACACTGTTTCTCAAAATGTTTACACACCATCCTGGGCATTACTCTTACTTTCCCACACAATGGCATTTTGAAGAGTAGCAATAGTTTTCACAATGAAATGTCTGCTACTAAAAACATTAGCATTAGAACCACATGAAAACTGTTAAGCAACCACTTTCATACCACGAGAAGGGAAGTTTCTTTTTTTCATGTCCTGTTTTGCTCACATTTGCAGGGTAAGTTCCCCCTGTGACATATGGGATTCATGTGTTAGGTTTATCAGTGTTATTGATTTTCAAGATGGACTTAACGGCATGTACAGTAAAATCTGTCTAAACTGGAACTGTATAAGCCGGAAACTTGCCTTAACTGGCAAATTTCTCTGGCCTGTGAAGTTAAATGGCATTTTACACAGCATAAAATGGAAGCTCTCCAACGCGAAAATGGAACAATTTTTCATGTCTTGCAGGAAAAAAAATCTTTATAAAACAGAATTCCTGTGAATTCGATGCAATATGAGCTAGATGTTCTTAATGAAATGAATACATCTGCAAGCTTCTTTTAAATTTTCTATCACTGTTACATGCGATTTAGTCATGACAACCGAACATTGCAGGAGAGGGGTTTAGCTGTCAGCATAGATTTTGACCCTAGGGACACATGTTTCTCAAAGTGTAGGCCATAGGGGAATTTCCTCTCACCTGACTCTCTGAGCAGGGGTGGGTGGGTGGGAGGAAGGTGTACAGACATCGCTTTTATTCACGCGTCTCTCCGCCATAAATCAACCGCAATCAAAGTTCAAGCATAATGTCCTTTAAAAATTAAAAATTACATTTTTCAATTATAGAAGTGGATTGGGGTTAGGGAGATGGATACTAAATGAAAAATTCGAATCAAAATAATTTTGGACAATATTTTCCTATACAAAATGCATTTTCAGCTGAAATTTCATGTGAAAACTTCTGACATGATGGAGGAAAATCAGATTCAGGTACATGATTACCAAATCATTTGTATCTTATAATATCTATGATCTGGAAATCAGCTCTCAGCAAGTTTTACCATGTAGAACAGTGTCATAACCATAAATTTACAGCCATCAAAGTAATTTGGCTGATAAACAGCATATAAAAGACATGATTGAAGCTTGTAAAACAAGGCGACAGTCAAGGTATATACCATATCGAGTCTGTCATTTGTGTGTCATTCAATACTTTTCATAATATCATCTTGTGATAAAATAAATATCATATAAACAAGAAATACCATTCTTGGAATGCGAGAACTTGTATGCCATCTTTAAATCAACTCACTTGTTTCAATTTTTCTTAAGAATTGGAGGACTGCTATAGTAATTTATGTCATAAGGATGGAACATGTTACATTACAGGTGAGATGTTTCCAGATGAGGTGTCAATAGGAGCTGAGAGGTGAGGGTGGAATTTCTAAAGAGTTAGGTACCATTTTCACCTGTGTGTCATGACATGTTTTATTTCATACTATGTCACATTTCCTTACTTTTATTTTAATTTCATACTGCAATATTTCACAATCTACGAGTGCCAATAAAGAATTGTCCATGGTGCCAGAGCTCCCTAGAATCTTCATGTCTGTGTAACAAGTGCAGGGCTCTGAATATTTTAAAATGGAATTCAAAGATTAAGAGATGCTACAGAAATCGATAATAGATGAATCCAATGAAGCAAATAAATAATTAGTACCTCAGAAATCAGGAGAAAGATATAAAAAAGAATATGAAAAATTTTGTTTCTTGCAAAATACAAATGATGGTTAATGAGGATGTAATCATGGCTTACTAATCAGATTTTTTCTCTATTTTTGCCATCATATGGTACTGTTATCTACATTTTTCACGAATGAATGTCTGTTTCCTTCTCATTGTAGTAATCAACTACATCATTGGTGCTGGTCATGTATTTATAAAACAAATCAGAAACATTGGTACAAAATTTCCAAGGTCATAAGTTGGTATGAGATTTCATTATGGTACATTGTAGCCCCACTTTCCTTGACCTCAATGGCCCAATAGTTCTGCACACATTACAAAATAAAATTCTTAATAGATGCCAACCATTAAGAGTGATTTTTTGAACCTCTGGTTGGATGCGTTAAGTGATTATAACAGTACAAGAAAAAATAATGTTTGTTCATGGTGTGTTTTTATTGTTAAAAACAACAGCGCCCTTTGAAACATATACGTCAGAAAGTGATTGTGTAATTAGATTGTCAAAAGACAAAAATAAATAAATAAATTAAAAAAAAATACCTGCGAGTATAGTGAGACGGGAGTTTGGTGATGAATCTCGGGGCTTGATGTACTTCCAGCATGACAGAGGCGACTTCCCCGTGGCCCATTTCGTTGGTGGCCTGGCAGTGGTACTGCCCCTCGTTTCCCAACTGCGCCGGGTTGATGACGTACTGGGCGCCGGTGGCGAGCACCTGCGTGGCGGAGGCGCTGGAGAAGACGCCCTCCCCGTCGCGCCACCAGCGGAAGAGCGGCGCGGGCCAACCGGGCGGGTTGGCGGCGCACGTCAGCGTCACCGTCGCGCCCTCCGACACCACCGGCTTGTCCGGGCTGATGAGCAGCGCGGCCGGGAGCGCGAACGAGGCGTTGCCCACCTTCTCCACGGGGTGGCCCTGCGCGCTGGGGTTGAGCACGTTCACCGCCCTGCACGTGTACGAGCCCACGTCCTCGGCGCTGACGCGGCCGATGAGCAGCTGGTTGCCTGTCTGGCGGAATTCGGGGCGGTCCTCCCGCAGCCACTCCACGGTGACCGGGGGCGGGTTGGCGGAGACGTTGCACCTCACCACCAGCGTCTCCCCCTCCTCTGCCTCGCGGTGGTTGGACACCCCCGACGTGTTGTCGATGGTGACCTCGGGCGCGACGCACCCACCGCCAGCTCGCTCGCCCGCCTGGCCCGGACGGAGTTCACTTTCGGCTTCGCGTCCACGGCGCACTGCAACGTGACGGGCGCGTCGCGCTCCACGCGCAGCGGGTTCTCCGGCCCCACCTTCACTCGCGGGAAGTCTGCAACACGCACGCGCACGCACGCGCACGCCCGCCGCTCAATTGGACGCGAATACATTTTCCGGCCAGCAGGCGCGTCTCTCGAGCGCTCATTGAAAACGAAAAGAAAAGTGAAAGAAAAAGGGAAAGGATGGACAGCAAAAGAGGAAGGAGGAAAATGGAACAAAAACGAATCATAAAACAAGATCACAACTTCAATGTTTATTTAATATGTGTGCGAAATGAGAGAAAGCGATGTGATGTCACTTGAAGTTCACTGTCCCTTGATTTAAAAAAAAATATCTGAGCGTATCGCGGCCTCACAATAACACAGTTCTATCTAACATTTTTGGCGGAAATGATGTTACGGTATGTTCTAAATTTCTATTAACAGGCCAACAACGTAATTTTAAATCAGACTTGTATAAAACCTATGAACAAAATGACATTACTTTTTGCATATCATTATGCGCAAACATTCAAACTTTACATACATACAACGTTATTCTATCGTTGTGATATGCTATGCGAATGAAGGAGAAATTTACTAAAACTCATCATTTCGATTTGCAATACGTAATCATCCATGGCTTTCAGGTGTAGGTCTGTCGCCCATTGCTTAATCTAAAATTACTTTTTTTTCGAAATTTGGATTCTTTTCACTGAGTAAGAAATAAAATAATGAATTTTCTAACATGAAGGGTCAAATAAGAACAGGGCACGGGATTATTCGAGCAGATCATAAATTGGCTGAGCGAATGGCTTTCGCATCATTTCCTTCATAGGCAACCCGCTTGATGTTTCTGTGTTCCAGGATTTCGTGTTGCAGCGACCCCTGCAATTACCTTGCGACATTAATATTAGCTCTGATACATTGGAAAAGAAGGAAGTAGGAGGGATGAGAAGGATGAGGGGACGAAAAAGAGTGAATGAAGAAAGAGACGGGGAAAGAAAAAATAGATCTGAGAGACCAATCCTGTATTTACGTAACCAATCATGTTCTCAACACATTTTTACTTTCTTGTATACATATGTATATACGGGAGTAATATACGAAGTATTGAGAAATTTATGTAATGCTGCTGAAAATAGATTTCGAGATTTCAACAAAAACACGTTTTGGGGTCCCCTGATACCGAAAAAGTAGTTTTTTCAAAACGTCCGTCTGTCAGTCTGTCTGTCTATCAGTCAGTCAGTCAGTCTGTCCGTCTGTCGGTCCGTCTGTCGGTCCGTCTGTCTGTCCGTCCGTCAGTCCGTCCGTTTGTCTGTCTGTTTGCCTGTCTGTCCGTTTGTCTGTCTATTCTTTCGTCTGTCCGTTTGTCTATCTGTTCGTCTGTCCGTGTGTCTGTCTGTCTGTCTCTGTCCGTCAGTCGTATGTGAACAAATCTAGCGCCTACACCACACGTACGATCTTTTCCCAATTGAAGAAACCCCTGTCCATCTGGCTCTACTTCAAGCTTTGAAATTTTGAAGAAAAAAAAATCTTTAAAATTTGAGGGTACTTTACATGAAGCCCGCCGGACATTTTAAACATTTTCTGAAAAACGGCTCCAAATATTTTCTTTAAATTTCTTGTAAGAATAGAGTAAAATACACTTATAAATTTGGCGTCGTCCCATTTTCACGGTTAACTCTGAGTTTTCGAAAACTGCAAAAGTTTGGTTTTTTCTTCCTACAACTATAAAATTGAAGACAGATTTTTCCCTCAAATGAAAGCTGTTATCCATAAATAGTTCTTTCATTAAGGTCATGTAGACATTTTTGAAAATTTTAGTAGTTTTTGTGCAATAGAGCGTGAAATATTTGCAATTTTAAAAAATTACAGAAAGATGATTTTCTCACTAACAATTCCAAATTTTGGAATCCTTATCCGATGACATAAACGTTATATTGTTGTATTCTTTTGTTTGTTTGTTTTTTTAAAAAATTACAAAAATTAATTTTTTTTACTATCTCTCACGTCAGTAATATTTACCTTAGAGGCGATTTCTTCACATTATTCGATTTATAAGTACATGAGCTTTAAATAATGTCAAATAAATTTTCTCGAACACTCAACAGTTTTCAGTAAAAATTAGCTCAAAATTCCGAATTTTCAGAAACGCTCAAACACCATTTCCTCCAAAAATTACTCCAATTTTTTCGCCAATGTGTAGTGCTCATTGAACTGTTTAATATGACGTTAAGTTAATTTATGTGTATTCTTTTGTTTTCTCAAAAATTACACAAATGTATTTTTTTTTAATATCTCTCACGCCGTTAATATGCACATTTCCATCGATTTGTATACACTTTTTACATTTGTGAGTGGAAGTGCTTGAAAGGACTTCAAATGAAGTTTTTCGAAAACTCAGTAGATTGCTGTGAAAAAGGGCTTCAAATTTCGCATTTACAGTACATTTCGCTTAATCGCCATTTTCTTAAAACGGCTTCAAAATTTTCAATGAAAATTTATATTTTGGACGAGATTTTACTCTTTTTTAACATTCTTGAAGTAATATTTCGGTTCTACTATTAAGTTACCGAAAAGTTCAGAAAACGTCAAGAAAATGTACTTTTGGTAACGATAGATGGCAGCTGGCCAGAGAATGGAGAAAGACCTTAAAGCCAATCCACGCTAAGGAAAGTAGAAACTATTGCTACGAGAAAGTATGTGCTATTCTGTAGCACCTCTAGTTATGTCTTGGTAGTGAAGCGTATGAGCAGGGCTAACAGCTAAGTGGTATAATAATTTTGTTGGGGCACACTTTCAGAGCTCTGATTGGCTCGCAAATCGATGTGGAAATCCATCTGATTACGAACGTTATGTAACGTCAAACGTCAGTTAAAAACTGTGTGACATTCTACGGGGAGAAGTGTATTCCCTACGTGCACCGTGAACATTTGGAATTCATCTATTGCAATGAAAAACACGGTCATCTTGTGTCGCAAACGTTGAGATTGAGACTGCACCCAAGCCGCTACTCACAGTTAACGTTGAGGGTGACGTTGGTGACGAGGTGCGAGCCGTCGGAGAGCGCGCGGTTCCACACCACGCAGCGGTAGGCGGCGCCGTCGTCTCCGCGCGCCGGCGTCACCCGCAGCACGGCGGCGGTGGGCGCGTCGCGCGAGTTGCCCGGCCGCAGCTCCGCGTCCAGCGGGTACTCGCTGCCGGCCTTGTACCACCTGCCACACAAGCGCCGCCGGCGTCACGGAAGGACTCACCTCGTTCGCATTTTCCCTCACAAGCCCCAATCCCTTGCTCTAGTATTAACTCCTCAAAATCATTATTTCCTAGGAACAATACGAACCCCACGTGGTCTACCACACCACATGCACTTGCTTAATCGGGGAGGGCACCTTTGCCTTTTCCACTTCTATCCTCACCCCCAACCGACGCGCAAGCACGCCGACGGGCTGATGGCCGGTTCCAGCCGGAACCCAGTTTGCCCTGCTTTGCCCGGCAAACAAGATAATGCCGCCCTGCTAGCTCAGAGCTCCTAGTTTTCCAGGCCAGAACCAGAGTCTAAACAATGCGCCACTACATGCGCCAGGAACACGTTCCCTCCTCTTGCCAAGAGTATTGGGCCCCTGTCACGACGAATCCGAGAGCCGTCGGTGAACTAAGGTCCAGGCGGCTCGGAGCCCCCATCCTGTCTTCCCATTGCTTACCGCCAGCTATCGACGTGGGTAACGCCGGAACCTGGGCAACCTGACGGGTTGTATCTAGTTTCTCGCCGGACTGAAGTAGGATTTTGACTGAAGTAGGATTAGGACTGAAGTAGGACATTTCTCGCCGGACGGAAGTAGGATCCAGAGTACTCCGAAAAGCATCCTTCACCCAATCCTGCCCAAAGGACGACGCGCCATAGGCCCAACTGGTGGGTCACCGGGCGAACCCGACTACCACGAGCTTAGCTTCGCTTTCTCCCTGCCTGCACCGTCAGTCTAACGATGTGAGCGGCGCCGCGAGACTCAGGTTCCGGGTGGTCGTGTATGACACTCCGCCAGAGACCACGACGACCTACGCCATCGTGACCCCCCCCTGCGAGGATTTCCTAGTAACAACTAGAAATGAGAGAAAGGGAGGACGTCTATTACAAGCAAAAATATACTGTGCAATAGTAAATCCCCGCCAGTACACATTACGCAAACAAATGCCATTTTTTTAAAACCTATCTGTCGCTGTATAGTAATCTTATTAAATGCATACAACTTTTGTTTTATTTACAAAATCAATACCAATATTAAAGTTTCAGTCAATTAGATTTTGATTAGTTAGTTTCAACTATTAATACCGCAATTTGACTTTGAAACAAGAGAAAACTAGTTCACCCTGGAAAACTTCAATAATTATAGTTTTGGCCAGTAAACAATAGTTTTTACGAAAGAACTTTCATACAACTAATTTTAACGAGGTTCTACTATTTTTAAATGATTTCGGGCTCTCGCGATAACATACTGATTGTTCGTTCCACAAGAACATTACGTGCTAAGTGCGGAAGTATAAGAGAATTAATAGTGAATCAATACCTACGTTGGTAAAACACGGTTTCAACTTTACTTAAGTAAAAAATTCTCAATTTTCAATTTAACTGTCGCAGTTCATTACTAATAAACGAAGAAAGAACTATTACATTTACATTACGTTACCCTACTTGAAGCAATTTTCAGAAAATAAAATTATATTGCTGCGAATTATGCTTATTATATTGGCTAGCGGATTATGCTTTGTATCAAAGTCAGAAATTCTAAAGAACTAATGCGTTAATATTGAAAGCGAGTCACCTAACAGCCACTTTTCAGCGGTTCACGATATTACACTGGAGTTTTCATGCAGCGAATGAGGGAGTGGGGGACAGGTGGAAAGGGTTAATGGAAGCAGATTTGAACGAGCCCTGGGAGTAAGATGGCGGGTTTCGGCGCTACGTTGGGCCCAGAAATGCGTGTTTCCCTGTTAGATCGTCACGCACGCTCACTCGAGTTGTACGGGTAGCTGCAATTTCACTGCTGAGAGAGTCGACAGAACAGCATGGAAGTGTTGTAAAAAAATTATTTCAGCGTCAGACTTCATCATTCTTAATAAGAATAATGAAATGACTGAATATTGAAGAATAATGTGTAACGCTGAAATCATGTTTCATTTTCCAGCCCCATTGTGCCCTTCTCCTAAAATGTGACGCGCTTTAGCGAATCCCGCTACAATGTTTACGGTATGAAATTCCACATGACCCATCTCAAAGTGAAATAGTATTGAGACTCGCGTGAACGTAAGTATGCAGACCTTCCAGGGGGGTAGAGGCGTATCTAGACTTAGCCTAGTGCCGAATCCCGAGCCCCTACACTTGAGATTCACTGACCAAAACTGCTTAACGCTCTGTCTGCCTTCTGTGTTCGTATTTTTTTTTAAACTGCAAATACCATTTGTGTATCTTGTAATAAACCCTGAGGATGGAATAAAAATATTCCAAAAGTCGGTAAACTAATGTTTTAGTGTCTTAATTCACTCCGACCAAATCCCGTGACCTACATTTCCCATTTCTACTTCATGGCCGTGAATCTACAGTGGCTGATTTAAATTTACTTTATTTGTCCCAAAAGGCGTGCAGAGAGCACCAGAAGTTACATTTTTCAAAAATAATATTCTCGTTTTCATGAATTCCAACACCGAAATTTTGTGTCAAATATCCTGGAGAACAATAAACGAAAGTCACAATGCATTTTCGAATATTTCATATATATATATATATATATATATATATATATATATATATATATATATATATATGTCTTGATTTGTTCATTCTTGAATACTCACAATAACAAAAAATGCATTTTCATTCAAACTAGAATATCAGAAGTCGTTCGAACTGCTCGAACCTTCTCAGTGTTTAAGATCCTCCTTACTGGAATAAATGGCCGAAGGACGGTGCTTCAAATGAAGGGGCGAGGCGGACTTACTTGATGTCGGGATCGGGGCTCCCGCCCGTGCTGGAGCACGTGAGCTCGGCGCTCTTGCCCTCGGTGAGCGTGGGCGTGGGGCCGGGCTGCACGCGCGGCGCCCCGGGCGGCGTCAATACCGTCAGCGCGAACGCCTGCGAGTGCAGGTCCTGGCCCGAGCCCGCCTCCTTCACGTAGCACGCGAAAAGGCCGTTGTCGCGCTCATAGCTGGCGTTGCTGATGAGCAGGTCGTAGCGGCCCTGCTCGGGCTTGAAATCCACTCGATAATACGCGTCGAGCGGGTTCTGCTGAATGGCCACGTTGTCGTGCTGATTGTGCTTGTTGTTGCGCACCCAGAAGAAGGTCGGCGCCAGCGCGCCCACCTGGGGCGGGAATCGGCATTTCAGGGTCACGTCTTCGCCCTCGCGGGTATCTTCGGCGTCCTCGGCGGGGATGACAGGCAGCAGCAACCCTGTGGACATGAAGATGATCCGATTAATGACGGCTCGATCATCATTTCTTAAGGGCCGAACTGATGATAATTTTCTTTTAAGAATTAACGAGTTGACTATGTTACCCGTGTTAAATTGATATGACTATTTTTATTTTGTTGTTTTTTCTCCAAACATATTGATTGTATTTTCTTGACATTTAATATTGGTAAAAATCAGTAAATTGTACACACCGAAGCAATTTATAATAATTGCAGTCATATTAAATATTTTATAACGAATAAACGCCAAAGAATTAATTCCAAAATGTATATTAACAACCTTACTATAACTTTATAATTTTGGCAGGTGCTGACAAAGAAATAAATTTACTAATAAGCGTGTTCTATAAGTTAGTCCATAAATTAGATATCAAATTCTTAAAAAACTATAAATATTTAAATAAAACTGAAAACAAAAATACGTCAAATTTCAACCGGTGCACCGCACTGGAGATCCCGGTGTCAGAGACCCCAAATAAGGACTTCCGCCGACACCCAATAACGATGGGAAAGAGTTTTTGAAGATATCTCATGGTAAAAAATCTACAACAAATTGCACGTTAACCGCATATTAAATTAACGGTATTCCTTATTATTGCCACGGACAGCACGCGATTTTCCTTATCCTATACTCTCTTCTTACTCTTACATTTACATGCACTACACAGCTACACTTCTTGGGAGACAAGACAGGAACTTAGAGCTTGTCCCGACTGGGACAGTGACTTCGTGGGAGATACTCGGATGAGGGAAAATAAAGTTGGTGTGTAGGTCGGGGCCGGATCTCACCATCCAGCTGAATAAGACCACTACCTCCATCCGTGATAAAAAGGTAATATACTAACGGGACTAATGTCCATAGCAGTTCTTTTTATGTTACGTTTTACAAATACTGAAATTTCAACCTTTTTGTGTTTTTTGCGGTGTTTGTAACCTAGTACACCTTCGTGGTCAGTCACCCATCAATATGTTGCTGAAAATGAATCGTTGCGAAGTTTTCGTTCACTTAAGCCGGCCTGAAAAACCGCGGGCACTTGGCATTCAAGTGCACGAGCCTTTGCCCGCGCTAGCAGACGAAGTGCAATGGTGTGGGGTTGCGGGTTTCGCGACACGGGGAGCAATCGACTCTTCATTTGTATTTACTATTTGATTGTAATTTTGTTAGTTACATCATGAGTCTGCTATTTCCCGTTGTGGACGACGTTAGGTCCAAGTATTCGTACTTGGACGTCCAATAAAGTTCAATGAAATATTTGTCTATTTCTAAAAATTAACAATATTCATTCATTATTTATGTCGTCGTCGTTAAGTTTTTCTTTAATTTTCTTGAAAGAACAGAGTAAAATACACCTATAAAGATGGCATAAGTCCATTTCTCTGGAATAACTCTGAGTTTTCGCAAATTGCAATTTTTTTTTCAGCGTCTTTCTACTACTACTACTACTACAAAATTGAAGAGAGATTTTTCCTTCAAGTAATTTTTTTTCTCCATATATAGTTCCTTGATTAAGGTCATGTACATTTCTTTGAAAATTTTAGTAGCTTTTGCGCAATATTGCGTGAAAAAAGTGCATATTTTAAAAAATAACAAAAACAAGATTTTCTCAAAATGGCTCCAAATTTTTTCTTTAAACTTATGGTACGGTTAATGCTAAATGTACTCTATTAGACGACATATTGCCCTCTTCTTTTGATTTTTCAATAATGAGAAAAATGTAATTTTTTGACTAGTTTCTCACGTCATTAATATTTACATTAGCGGCAATCTCTTCAAAGTATTGTATTAACGAGTGCATTTGCTTTAAATAATGTCTTCTAAAGTTTCTCGAATACTCAACAGTTTTCTGTGAAAATGAGTACAAAATGTCGCAGTATCAAAAACGCTCAAACGTTTTCTCAAAAATTGTTCCAATTTTTTTCTTAAAACTTTTCCAACGGATAGTGCTAATTGCACTGTTTAATGTGTCATTGTTCATTTTGGAGTATTCTTTTGGTTTTTCAAAAATTACACAAATGTAATTTTTTAAGATCTCTCCGGCCGTTTAATATGTACATTTTCTGCAATTTGTGAACACTTTGTGAGTGAAAGTGCACTATTACCCTTGTGAGTGGAAAGGCTCAAAATTGTTGAACGAAAATTTCCATATCGGACGATGTTTTATTCTTCTATTAAATTCTTAAAGTAATTTTTCTTTTCTGCCATTAAAAAAATCGAGCAAACATGAAGAAATTATGTTTGGGCGGCAATAGATGTCAGCTGGCAAGAGGATAAGGGCACGACCGAAAACCTAGATCCGGCCAAAAATATTAGAAAACAAATTAGTACGAGAAAGTCTGTGCCACTCTGTAGCACCATGAGTTTATTATTCCTTAGTTTGTGGATATCCAACGAAATCACAGACACCTCTCACAAGGTCGGAGGCAACTAAGTATTTTTTTGATTTCTGCGCGCATTGGAAATTAGTCATACGAGCATAATCCCACCCATGCGTCACCCATCTGCCGTTGACGGCGCGGCTGTCTGCGCGGCTACGAGGGAGTACTTCTCTCGCCTATGCGTTCTTCTATTCCTCAAAAATTCTCCCCTCTTTATTGTTATGTGCACACAGCATCGACAACTAATACTGGCACTCGATAACATTTTGTTTATATTTGGCGGACGTAAACGGGTTTAAATAAATTTAATGTCCTTGATAATTTTGCTGCTAATCTCTATTTATTACTTTTTAATTTGATTTCGCTATTCTTTTAAGCTAGATAGCAGCAAGAAAAAATTGAACTTCGTTCATCTATCATTGCAATTCCTTATTTTGAGCGGCTTGCCATTGCGTCTTTAGTTCCCTTCCAGTCTCCCATCGATTCGAGAGACCAAGTATTCACACTTCAAGGCAGGCAGGTAAACAAATGAAGTCGCTTGATTTATAGTTGAATCCAGGCACTTCAATTGCTATAACCATTAGCCCTGTTAGCGTAGAAAATGTTTTAATACCGGAGGTGACGGTGTTCTTCCCCCACTGGATGATAAGATCCGGCGTCGATCTACATGTCGGTTTGCGGGGATTTCCATCTCCAGCTATCTCCCCAAACGGGACAGTGAGGACAACCTCTTATCTCCCCACGTGGTAGGGTAAGGTAAGTGTGTATGACAAAGGTCAGAGGATAGGACAAAGAAGAGGAAGAAAAGATAGCGCGGGATCCGTGATCCGTTCGTTAGGATACTGCTGCATTAATAGCCTGATACTGATCTGAGACACCAAGGAATACTACTGATCATAGCAACCGGCCAACAGAATTCTTTTCGAAACAGTGGCTAAATTTGACTTAGCTTTACAGCTAGTGTAAATGATTTGGTCAAATCTTCACCAAAATAATGTGTGAAGGAAAGTTAATGAGGTCGCAAAAATAGTACATGGCCTACGCTTCAAATGAAGGCATTTTCTCATAAATTTCCGAAAATAATATTATACGATATACAATCCATAATAATTTCAAGAGCGTGGTTCGGAATTGTATTAAACCCATTTAATAAGATGCAAGACTTAATTTTCCGGAAATATATTCTGTCTAAATTAACAATCAGTAATTCAAATTTCCGGTATTCGTTTTCACTTTCGCTACATTTGTCTAAAATGTTTAATATGTGACCAAATACGGTATTCCGTACGACAATTGGGGTAAAAGTAAACAAAATCACTGTCACATACTTGTAGGCCCTAACATCTGTGCATTTGACGCGAGTCACCGCGTCACTTTTCCAGACATTACGACTTATTCGGGCATGACGCTCACTACGTACTTCTTTATTTGCAGAAAAGCAACAAAACTGAGGTTCCAGGTAGACGGAGAAGTGATTAACTGAAACAGGCAGCGACCCATAGGCTCAGAGGAGGGAGACTTATGCAAAGGAAACAAAGGAATCTCTAAGAGTTGTTTTCGTGCCTGTTCAGATGGCGCACTCGTCCTCCTTTTCTAAAGCCAAAATACTTTGGTATTATCTTGCACACAGTGGCAATAAGACGCTCTTCCCTCCGAAAGTCACTGAAACTTTTTTTTTGTTTTTACGAGATTCACAGATGCACGCGATCCCACCTGGAGTTAGCCCTCTTTCTCTCTAACCTCCCTGTCCGCCGGTGAGGTTTAGAAACTCTCTCAACAGATGGTGCTTCGGCCGCTTCCCTGCAGGCGGTTGGAGGTCAAAGAACTCGGTGGCGGCCGGCACTGGCGAAAGACGCGACGCGCCGCGGCGGGGCCGCCGCCAACGACGACTGGCAGACGCCTCTTTAAATCTGACACCGCATCACCTCTCGTGCCAAAAGATCCACGAACGCCCCTGCTTTTAGAGTTGTGTTTCGCTTGCAACGAAATACTCCCGCACAGAATTCGAGTAAATACAAACAGACACTCATATTACTCGTTTGCCATTGGTGATGGGAGCGCTGTCTATTTTCTTTAAGTATTGCCTTGTAGATCTTCGCATCACATTCACGCCTGTACGTAGGTTGGGAAGTCTGTCGGGAAACTTCGAAAGGAACAAATAACTTTGTAAAAACTAAGAGTAAAAATAATTAATAATGAAAAGGTTTTTTCACTTGCCTACGCCGTCTACGTACGGCGTACGTAATGTATGAACGGTGAGAGAAAACAATGATGGCCAGTTTGATTTGCTTATATTATTTTGGACGTAATTTTTTCTTTTTTTTCTTTCAATATATTGAATTCAACCATCCATCTCCATATGCAAATATATTATGTTTCCATTTGTTAAGTGTCCATGCCTCTTCTGCAATGTGAGCAAGGCCACCACCAACTGTTTATAAACATAGGGGCCATGATGGAACCATAACGTAAAGCGTTCTTAATTGCACTAAACCAGGGCCGTCAAACGGAGCACGTGCGTGCTCGGAGCACGCTTGCGCTCTGCAAGGGCACGCAGTGCTCGTGGCGAAGCGAAGTCCGCGCTGCGATTGCTCAGGGATGCACAGTAGGTGGCCATGGTGGGACGCATGAAGACGTACCGGGTGTCCCAAACTATCGACCACCCCCATAAACGGTTCAAGATATCGAAATGCAGTTTTCGCTGAACAATGCAGAATCATGGGGCAAGTAACATGCCGTAGAGAAATTGTCTATAATATTTTTAGTATTCGAGAAATTTAATCATAAATGATTTTTTAAACGGAACTATATATTTTTCTCACCAGCAATAGATAGATCACGAAAATAGGAATAAAATTATGTATAAAATTAGATTTTCTGGCATGAGATTTTAAAGTAAACGGCCACCTTTGAAACAGTCGCCGTTGGGTGAAGGTGGACTTCGCGGCATCGATACTGTTCTGTGGAGAGAGGAGTGTGAGATGGGTGGCCGTGGAGGATGAAAGCGTAACTGCAGCAATTTATGATCTTGACTTGCAAAACATATGAACAAACGTTCAGAATGAGAGATTTTTCCTATTTGTTCATCTGAGTTGAACTTTTTCTTCTTCTGTAATTCCAAATCAACGATAATCGAAAAGAACGAAATAAAAAATATTCTAGCGAAAACGATAGTAATAATAAAAGTCATTTTCAAATTTACAAGAATCGAGCTCAGTGCAAAAACAAGTCATCATTTTAAAACATCGGAAGCGAATGAATGCTTAAAGATTTTCATTGCAATATCTCGATTAATTCATCAAATAATAGATAGGTAGACATTTTCTCTTATTATTTACTGTTTATAACCTTCCCACTTAAACACGTACCAAAAGAACAAAGCAAATTAAAAATTTTGAAATACTCTTGACAGTTCTATCATTATATTTATCTATCATTACATCTATTCTATAATTTACCAAACTTTAAAAAAATGCATATCTCCAGTCGCGACTGCTAATACTGATTAGAGAGTTTCTCATTTCATAGCGTCAAGTGCTGCCACATATTTGAAAATCCAAGTGCATTGTTTTATTTCCATTTATGTACAGCAGTCGTATGGTTGTAAAGTGGACGAATGATCATTTTATTTAAAATGAAATTTAACAACGAAGAGACGGCGGTTGGCTTCTTGTTGTTTGAAAATGATATTTATTATTATTATCTTCCTTACGCTACCAATTTTTTATATCGTTCTTTGGAACGATCGGTGTTTTGAACTTTCTGTAGAAGACAAATTAAATCCAGATAAATAAATGAAAAAAAAATATCCCCCATTCTGATCGTTAAAATTTGTATTTCTTAGTGTGATGTCTGTGTCAACACCAAGGATTGCTGTAGCTCTATGCCTCTTATCCCCCACTGCCACCCCTCTCAGTCTCTCCTCTCCACGCAACAGTCTTGACGCCGCGAAGGCCACCTTCCCCGAAGGCGAGAGTTGCAAGGGTGCTCGATTGTCCGTTTATTTCATAATCACATGTCAGAAAGTCTAATTTTATTCTCAAATTACTAACACATGATACATCATTTTATTCCTATTTTCATTGTCTATCCATTGCTGGTGAGAAAAATATATAGTTCCATTTAAAAAATCGAAGATGATTAAATTTCTCGAAAACTAAAAATATTATATACGATGTCTCTACGGCATGTTACTTGCTCCATGATTCTGCCTTGTTCAACAAAAACTGCATTTCGATATCCTGAACCGTTTAGAAGTAATGGGGGTGGTCCATAATTGGTGGTACACCTGTATAAAAAAAATAAAGTGTAGGTGGGCTCTTGTTTTCTTGTGCAGTGTGAGCGGAAGTGATGCACTTTGTTTAATATGCATAAAGTATTTAATAACAATAAAGAATAGTGTTAAAAGGCATTACGAAATCTTCCACGGGACTACAAAAATGTTCGTTAAGACGGATCGAATGTTCTTACAGACCGGCGCGCCTGCTTCAGTTATCTTAGTGGCGGAACTGTGCATCGGCGACAGAGATCATTTTCACCTTTAGGCATCAAAAGAATCTCTGACGCCGGGTTTCGTGATCTTTAACCTTAATTTCCAAGAAACTTTGATCAATGCCGACGTGTAACACGTCGATGAGAGTGCTGCACGCTGCAGTATTTGTTTGCTGATCTTAGATACCGCCAATTTGTACGACGACTTCTTTTGCGTGTAGTCTAGCTTGTCAACTACGGTCCTGGATAGCAATAGATGAAGCTTTTATTACTGATGGGAAGGCTGTATGGTGCAAAATATGAATCAATTTCTGCTCTCCAAATGATATTCAAAACTTTGTATTATGTTTTAAAAAAATTGAGGAAATTTTTGATAAATGTAAATTTGAACTATGTAAATGTGTTTTATAATTAGTCTATTTTAATATTGCATAATATATACGATTTTACACATTTATTACATATTCTCAGTTACAATTACATTTACGTACTTATTTTGACATTTGATGCTACGTATTTTTTCGGTCTCTATTCTTAATCTATAATTTTTAAGTGCTTTTATTACGCGGATTTTCACACGAAAGATATCCATATCGTATTTCTTTAAATGTTTATTTTCAATAATAGTGTCAATGTTTTTCTGAAATTATGTTATATAATTCTTAACTTGAGTTAGTATATAATTTGGTTTATAATTATTTTCTTTAAAAAATTCATGAGTTATTAGTAATTAGTGTTAATGGTTCTCATATATATCGTTCTCTAAGTAGAAATGTGCGTTGTTTCTTTGGTGTAATGATAAATACTTTTATAACTGCAATTTCTGTTTACATGTCATTCCATTAAAACAAGACCGGGAGGTTCCAGGGTTCGAGTCCCGAAGGTGGTGGTTTTCTTGCGTTTGCGTTGCTAAGTTGACAGCAAGTTGGAATCGCGTTTGCGAAAAAATTGCATTTCTGGTATTATTTGAAGAGCGACAAGCCTTCTTTTTTGGGAACTCTTGAGCAACAAAAAAGCGACAAATTCCCTTATAATTATATTTTATTTATCTCTGTATTTTTTTTTTATTTTTTTGAATTCGCTATGTTTACTTGATGTGAAGTTAGCCGAATCTTTAATAGCATGGTCAAATGAAGAGCGACAATTGTTTTTTACCTAAGAAATTAGCAACAAAAAGCAACAATTTTTTAAACTAATTTGATTATTTTTTGAAAACTCGGTGATACTAACTTTACGGAGCCTCAAAGGCAGCCTTCGCCTGAAGCATTGTAGCGACCGGGTGCTCTCATGAATTTTCCACGAGTTCAACTGATTCTGGAGCAGTATTCTAATAAACGGACCACGCGCTTCCCGCCCTTTTCAATTACACATGCACTCCATGCGAACACAAGTTGAGAGCGTACAGCACATCTCCGTTAAAACGGTGCCCCGTTGAGGAAGATACCTGTAGAGGCAAACCCACAATACTGCTTATGTTGACTCTTAAACCCCCGTTCTAGCGGGAGAAAACACCGCCACATTCCGGCTATAACATGCTCCACACCAGAGATTCCCAACATCATTTTCTTTCATCGACCCCATTTAAAAGAATTGGTTGCTCCATCGACACTCACATGTTATTCTCGATAATATACAGCATACATAATCATACCACAAAGAATTGCACATAAATGTCTTAAAAACAACAATTTCGTTCGCAAATATTTTTGTAAATATCAAGATTTTCAGTAATCGAAGACGCTTCCACTTCTGAGTAACTGAGTTTCTAATCTTCATTGTTCTGAAATGTAGAGCGTTTTTACTTTCTCCCTCCGGAGTAGAGAAAAATTTATGTAATGCGGCGAATTTCCGGCAGAAACTCTTATTACAGGGCCATGGAAACGAAAAAGTGGATAAATCAGTTGCTACATTTAGAGAAAAGGCCTATGTGGTGTGTGGGGTCCTTTGGTGTTTTGTGGCCGAAACATTGAATGACGGCAAAACATCTGTCCGTCCATCCGTTTGTGAACAACTAGAGCGGCTAAACCGTTGACTCGATTTTCTCCAAAATTAATATTCCCCAATCGATCTAGCTGATGTCTCGGCCCCATAAATTTGAAACCGATATTTTAATTCTGGGGGGTGAGGTTCTTGACATGAAGCTCCTGGGACATTTTCCAAATTTTCAAAAAAAAAGCTTCATCGCTTTTTATTAAACTTTGTTGAATAGTGTTTTGGAGCAGGTCTCATATTCGTCGAAAACCCTAATTTTTCGAAAACTGCAAAAATTCAAAAAAAAATCGGAGTCTTCATACAACTAAAATATTAAAGATCGAGATTTTTGCCCTTAATGAAATTTGTTCCTTGAAGATAGATTTTGAAGTAAGGTCATGTATAATTTTTCGAAAATTTGAGTAACTTTCGCGGAATTTGGCGTAAAAGTACGGGCAAGAAAGTACGTGCAGTTTTAGCACCACTAGTTTTAACTGCCCTTAACATTCCTCCAGTGCACAGGATATTTCCTTTCCCGATATAGTATCGTTGTGAATACGTAGTTATTATTGGTTATTATAATCTGATTATCTGATTAATATTTTTGTGCAAATGGGATCTTCATTATTCCTATTAATTGCAAGTCAGTACTACGCTATAGATTTGCTAGTCGTTGACCTGCTTGAAAATTTCATCGACCACCTGGGGGTCGATTCCGACGCCTTTGGGAACCCCTGCTCCACACTTACGTGACTAATGACCAAAGTATTGACGCGCTCACAAACACGAATTACTCATTCGAAATACATCTGCAGCACGTCTTTCACATCGCATCCAGAATTCATAAATTGGAACCGGGACATATTTAGAAATGTGGGTAGATTTTCGAAAAATTGGTATACATTTATTTTGTTGGTTGCTAAATTCGAATGTTGCAAATTAAATTTCAAAACTAAACTTGGCAACTACAAAATGGCAGACTAACATTTAAAAAATAAAGGAATATTAAAAGAAATATGCATATCTGTGATTCACGAGGTCGTTGATTTCGAATTTCATTATGAAATTTAAAAATCCAAAATGGCGGACAGATTCATAAGAGTAAGCGACAATGTTTCCAAGCGTTTCAACATTTTAGCTCATTTGTCCCGTGCGTGTAATGCATGTTATTTCCCGGGGTGTGGCAGTGTTCCTCTCCCGTCCCTACTCTGTAACGTGAGATACTATACGTCAGCTTGCAGGGCTTTCACTCGTTCCGGTGCATCCCCCACTGGGGCACGGTCCCAACCGGGCCCACCTCTAAGCTTCCGATTTGTATGGTAGTGTAGTAGGTGTTGGTGAGTGTTAGGGGGAGAGGAGGGAATAAGGATGAGGGATAGCATCGCCGACGGTTCGTGCTCGGATTGATAGGGTGCTGCTCTGACATTCGCCTTGTTGATCGGAGAAACCATAGATAACTACCGATCAGAGAAACTGGGATTCTGCTCCTGACTTGGGGTGGAAATTAGGACGTCCTATTTTGTGTGTGGCCCTGTAATCGCTTCCGACCGCCATAAGCAACCATAAGTTAGAATTGCAAAATTTCTCACAAATGACGTTAATTTCCGCACGCATCTACAAGATCGCTTCGGGTGTTGGGAATGCGCACTATGTTGCGGCGACGAAATCGAAAAGCTGCAAAATATATTTTCTACGGGAATCTATGCTTCTGAAGCCAAGACAGAAAAGAAATTATTTACTGCAAATATTATGAGGTAAAGGCTGTGTGTTTGTTTTTGTTTTTTCACCTGAAATGGTTATGTATTTAAAAGTTCAAAAATTATAAAGACTTGGTAAAACAGTGTACATGATGTCAAAAAAGTAGTATATCCCGTGAATTCAATTCCCCTTGTTTTGAAAAACACTTCTGGGCGTACTTATGTTGAAACTAGCTTTGCAGCATTGCAGTAAAAAGGTGATAAAAGGAAACATTTAGAGATACATGTAACTAAATGTATGTTATTCAGATTAGGGACATTCTACTTAAGAAATTAACATTGGTTACGGCTAAATGTACTGGCAGTAGTTCAATTTGTCGCCACCACGTAGCAGCACCAAAATAAGCCTGTGCCATTCTGTAGCATCACCACTTTATGTTATTTTATTTTATTTCACAAATCATACTACTGGTACTATAATTGGGACAGACGTCCTCGCATCCTCTGTAACGGAAGTATAGAACTAAATTTATCTTGAAAAATTGTAATTCCAAAGTATTCCAATTTTTACCCAGTCCTCCTTCGAACTAGTCCCGTAAACTGAAGTGACTTGGGGGCTCAAGAATGATCAGTATCAGCGAAAGCGGAGGTGGAGCGCGAAGTATAAAGCGAAAAAGGCAAGAAAGTAAGCGAGCCAATCAATATTAGTGAACTTCGTAAGGCCATTTGCAAAGTTGTCTATTTGCGAACCGCAGTCCCAGTGCCGCGTCGGATTTGGAATTCCCGGGCCTCCTCCTCACGAGGTCCGCAAAGTTAGCAAAGGAAAGGTAAAACAATTAAATCAACTCAAAATCTGTCGCTTTTTTAAAATTTGTTACGCAAAACAATTGTCGCTCATCATTTGACTCTGATATAAGCATTCGGCTAACTTCACATTAAGTTAGCACCGCAATTACCAGAAGACCAAGAAATTACAGAGGTAAATAAAAATAATTACATAGTAATTTTTCGCTTTTCTGTTGTTCAGTAGTGCCCGAAAAATAAATTTTGTTGCTCTTCAGCTCTTATGGAAAGGGGAAATTTCGCCAAAATACCGGAAATACGAAATTTCGCCTCTTTGCGACAGGTGGCGGTGAAGGGCCCATCGCATTTAGGTACCGGAACAACAACCTACACCGTGGTTTCACAATGGACCGATTGACTGAATTAGACGCACAGAGTAATGAAGATTTTCGGCCTCAAATAAAAAAAGATGATATTTCACAATTATTACCATTGCAGGAGAATCAGAAGAAATACGAAGATACGAAATGAAATACGAAGGTATGTGCAGGAAATACTAGGCAACGGGTCATCTGCTGGCCGGAAAGTTGTCTGCTGGTTCAAATGAATCAGCGTTCACGTTTTTCGAACTCTGAACCGACAGTGGTTTCATCCGATTTTATTTGACATTTTTATGTATAAATTGTGATTTTTTTTTTATAAAATATACTTTTAGAAGGCATCGTTATTTGACAATATAGTCATCACTAGAGACCGGATTTTTATGTAAAT
Source organism: Teleogryllus oceanicus (assembly GCA_964035755.1). NCBI lineage: Eukaryota > Metazoa > Arthropoda > Insecta > Orthoptera > Gryllidae > Teleogryllus > Teleogryllus oceanicus. The sequence goes on along the minus strand of CAXIVR010000001.1, from coordinate 203,261,543 downwards.
ATATATTTTTTGTCTTTCTACTTCCGGTTACCAAAATTTTAATCATGGCAAGTTATCGCTCTCTTAAGACAATATCCATTATTTTCGTAACATATTTTTACATATTTAGTACTATATTACATATTTTACATGTTTTGCTATTTTCACAAAATATTTTTTGTTCTACGGATTTTCTTCAATTTTTTACGTTTTTTGAAAAGAAGTATTAATGTAAAAAAATAATTTTTACGGAAGAGCACATAACACTGCACTTCCTAATTTCATTTATTTCTGGCGGCGCACTATATTTTTGTCGGACGAGGACATCACAAAAGGAAGCGTCGAAGCCATTTACAAGTTAGCCAACTGCAAACGAACGAATGCGGGAAGGGAGTCTTGTGGGCTCAATGGCACAACGACCACAGAACTTTCAGTTATGTTGCCAGCACTAGCTGTCACTTTGGCTCATCCTTAGGAAAATCGCTCTATACCATGAGTGCAATTATACCCTTTATACACATATTACGTTCAATATTTTTTCGTTTCCATTTACGAATAATTCAAATTTTAAGAAAGCAAGTGCACCTTTTTATTATGTATGCATTTCATGACCTAGTATTACTTCTGAAAAATATCTATTTTAGTGGACTTTGCATTGTTTTTGTTTCCACGAAATATTTGCAAGTGGAAGGTTGTACATACTGAACATATTGCGGATAAAGCTGACCAAGGCAAGAAAAACATTACTTCCCACGAAAAGTAAAGACAGGTATGAGAGAGAATACATGTATAAAATTTTGGGGGAAAACCAGTCACCTCTGACACAGTTTTGCTATAGCGTTCTTTTCAGAACTGGTGAACACAACTGACGTTTACATTTACATTCGTACATTACATTACATTCGTAAGAATGAAGAATTTCTAAGATTAAATGTTTTACATGTTTCATTTATTCACGTTAATTATTTTATGTTGTTCCGTAAGTCAGCACGCTTAACGTTTACTTTCCCAATTTAGTTTTACTCATCCGTAGTGTATATGTAGTTGTTGTAGGTACGTAATATGTGATGAAGATTTTGGTTCACGTTTCATGGCCGTCTGCAAATATCTTGGTTATATTTTCTTAATTACATGATTTAACTCTGTTTCTGAATTCTGATTGGTAGGGGTGTTGTTTTAATTGCACGTTTGAATTTTAATTGCACGCGTGCTATTAACATAGAGATAATCAACGATTTTTCATGGAATTAATTAGCATATTTATTTAACTAAACGGGAAATATTGTAATACAATTTAGTGCTTTTAAAGTGCATAAATGAAAATATTTCAGGTCCCTCACAATCTTTAAAGCATTAGAAAACATGTCGATTGTTAGCGTGTAATTTGCTTCTTGTGCATCCACTTTCTGATCATCAATGTCATTTTCTTGCTGGGTTTCACGACGAGATCTCTAACAGAACCGGATGCTTGATCTGCGGGGACAGTACTATAGCTGTTGATGTATTGTGTAGCATTTATATCAAATCCATGAGATTCACTAACCTGCTCAGCTGCTGTAATTTTCGTTTGAAGAAAAATTCTCTATCCTCAATATTGAAGTTGTGAAGAGACGCTGAGGAAAATTTAACTTTAGTAACCTTCCAAAATTCAAAGTTAATATTAAACATCGGACCTTCAGAAGCGTATTTCAATATATTCTTATAACAAATTTGAAGAAAAAAATTGGAGCCATTTTGCGAAAATTTAAAATATGTCCCAGGGGCTTCTTCTAAAGTATCCCGAAATTTTAAAGAATCTTTTTCAAACTTGCTAAACTTTGAGACAGGCCAGATCAGCCGGGGAACAGTAATTTTCGAAAAAAATTCTAGGAATAGTTTAGGCGCTAGTGTTGTTCACTGATGGTTAGACTGACCAAGGGACTTCTTTTCTGGGGGCGGGGATCACTTTTTCGGTATCCGGGGACCCCAACACATGCATTTCCGTTGAAATCCGGAAATCGATTTTCCGCCGCATTACACAACTTTGTCTATACTACGTATAATTCTCCGTATACGAGATACGAGAAAGTAAAACTAATGTTGTGATGCGGAAAATAGCGAAAGCATGTTATCTTTCGGATCCTAGTCGGTTCACAAGAGAACCGCCCGCTTGCCTGCTTCAACCCCCAGGGGGCTGCTTCGTGCCCTGTGCAGCCGAGCAGACCAGGGTGGCTGGGGCGAAGGCGGAGGCGGGGGCGTAGGCGGTGGTGGAGGCGGGGGCGGAGGAGGGGGCGCTTGCGGCGGCGGTGAAAGCGGCGTGGCATGGGGGAGGGGGACATTATATTTTGCAAAATTTCACTTTACGACGTGCCTATTCATCCGATTTGGACAATTGATACGGTGTTGGATTCAGGAAGCACTTCGCCATCGCGCTGTAAGTCCACATTTTGGAATTTCTTCCTTGAACTATTAAAAAAAATTCAAAACTCAATTTTCAGTTGTTTTTCTTTCTTTTCTTTTCCAAAAGGGTTGTTAAGGAGCTATTTATTAAGGCGTTATTAGTCAAGTAAATTCCACTATGGCAGTGCTGCGATCTGTTGAATTTTCCTACAATTATTTTTCGGTATATTTAGACTTAAAGCGGTAATACGCGGACCAAAACAAATCCACAATATTAATGGTCACTGTTGTTACACAACTTAATTTAAGATCCGAAAGCATCAAAAACAAAAGCTTATGCTTTAAATATAGTTTTATATATTATTTACAAATAATATTTTAGTAAATATCGTCAACAAAACCAATCAATTCTAGTCTTTTGACCGAAGTTCGCTTCATCAGTCCAGAGATCCAAACGGTTGAAAAAACTTTCTGGGGCTGAAGTATTGATGCTCCTCTATCTTCTGCAGAATACTTGATAAATGAAAATTCTGAACAGTACTTGTAACTTTCTCCTTGTGGCCATGTTCTGGGGCACTTGTTGCCAGTGTGCGGCGCCGCAGCGCGGCCGAGGTTGGGGGTGGCCAGAACTGGCCTACCTGCTGCTGTGGCAGGAGGGCCGGGGCTTTTGTCCCAGCTGCCTCCCGCGTCTTTGAATGCGCAGGTAAAGCGCCTGCGGGCTGGCCGGCCAACGCCGACCCCACCTGCGCCACGCCAAGAGGGAAGCCGAGCAGGAGAGGGGGACGATGCGTTTTCTAGGGCAGAGGGGCACAAGCGCCCCATTTGAGCCCCTTCTTGGGGCGCTGGAAAGCCCGCGCCCCGCGGTGACCCACGAGAACCAGGAAAGTTGGCATAATCCCCGACGGCCGGGCTGTCCCCGCACTTTTCTGCTCTTTAGATTTTTCTTTCAGAAATAGTCAGTCGGGAGGTTGAACTGAGGGTGCACACCGTGCCAGCTCCAGAACGAAACCGAGTAGTTGGGAATCGTCGCAACTGCTCGGGTATTGTCAATCTTCGATTCCACAGATATAAATCTGTGAGCAATTTTTCTCCCGCATGAACTTACAAAAAACCAAGTCCAGAGGCCGAATGACACTCTCACATCTGTTGTCGACAATGCGAGTGGCAGTGGCACGAACACTCGACAAATATTGATTCTAGCCTTTCTTTAAAAAATATGTGAAAGTTTATGTGATTATTGTTTCATAAATCGATATGATTGTGTTTCTCGAAATACTTTTTTCTCTTTATGATTATTATCTCAAACTATGTTTCTATTTTCTTCTTTATATAAATAAAATTACCAGCATCGAATCATTTAGAAAAGTATAGTCAAGTGTATGACAATCAGAATTAAATTTATGATGTGCGTGTAATTATTAACAATGATAGATCGTTATACATTCTGTTCTTATTATTTAAATTAGAAATAGTTTCAAAATCAGTTGCAACACTAAAGATTAAACATGAAATTCGTGGGAGTTGTTGAGCAATTTATCCTGAAATAATAGTATACAATACGAAACCTTCCCTCTCCAGAAACAACAGCCTGTTATATCAAGTCCTTAGTTGTCAAATTCGACATGATTCAACAAATTTCTGACTTAAAGCCACAGGGCTTTCCTCCCACCGAGGGCTCGGGCAGCGGTCACTTGCCCCAAATGTGAAAGTCATTAGAAGCCGGTGGGGCGCTGAAGGGCTGCTTTTTTCATCTTTAATATTATGCCCCCAAAGTTTTGTAAAATCTCAATACAATTCATCATAATCACGCTAGTTGGTAACATGTAGTTTAAAATGTAATAAATAAACTAATGGAGCAATAGCAGCACTTACGTTTTTGCATTACTGGTAACGCCCACGCAATAAAATGTTACTCGAACCTGCAAAAGTGATTCCAACCAGTTTTTTCTGCTCTCAGATTCGTACTAACGATTTTAGATTTAGCACGCCACTCACTCTACACCTACACCACCAGCCTCGAAAATAAAAAAAACATCTCGACACTTTGAAAAGAAAGTCGAACATGCATTTGCAAATTGCGGTAATGTAGAGATTTTATATGTGAGTTGGCTGGATGACGCAGAAAATATTTAAAATTTTTGCAATTTTCGAAAATACAAAGAGTTAAATGAAAATGGAAACAGCCGTTTTTATAAGCGTGCTTTCTTCAATTCGAGAAAACTGTAAAGAGCAAATTTTAATTCGTTTTTTGAATTTTTTTTTCTTACAATTTACTTATTTCACGCAAACGTATGCGAAAACAACTCATATTTTCGAAAAATTCAGATGATCTTATTTAAAGTTCTTATTTTCAAGAGCAGGCTTCGCAAAGGGAAAAATGTCTATCTTCATTTCTATTCCTGAAACATTTCTGTTCCATAGATTTCAAGGAAAATAAAACCTGCGCCATTTTCTTTACCTTACTTTCCTCTTTCCTAGGAAAAATCTAAATAGTTGGAGCCATTTTGGAGAAAATTTTGAAAATGTTGAGGCTTCATGTAAAACATCTCCAAAAAAACAAACTATCCATTTCATATTCGGACGGCCCTCAAGGTGGGCCAGATCAATCACGGAATATCAATTTTGGAGACAATCGTCTGAACAGTTCAGGTGCAAGGCATCGGTTGTGCACGGACAGACACACAGATTTATCCATTAAAAACGGAATTTGAAGCTCATTTTCACAGTACATTTTGGAGTTTTCGAAAAAATTCATTTAAAGTCATTTCAGATACTTAAACTCACAAATGTGATAGTGTTTACAAATCGCAGGAAATGTCCATATTAACGTGACGTATGCTTTAAACAAATGCATTTGTGTCAGTTTTGAAAAAAAAAGAATACCCAAAAAAAGAAATTTGTCATTTTGAACAGTGCAATTAGCACTGCCCGTGGGAAGAGTTTGAAGAAACAATTTGGAGACTTTTTAGAACATAGCGTTTGAGTGTTTCCTAAAATGCGAAACTTTTGAGTTCAGTTTATCAGAAAATTGTCGAGTTTTCCAGAAACTTTAGAGGGCATTTAAAGCACATGTACTCATAAATTCTATTTTTTGAAAAAACAAAACACTAGAGTAATATAGCGTTTATGTCATCCCATAGGGTACATTTAGCATTATCCCTACCAAAAGTTTAAAGAAAAAATTTGGAGCCGTTTTTGAGAAAATCTTGTTTTTTTTTTTCTCATTGCAAATATTGCATGCAATATTGCTCGAAAACTACTACAATTTTCTAAAGAATGATATGACCTTAATGAAAGAACTAAACATGGAAAACAAATTTCACTTGATGGAAAAATTTCTTCAATTTTATCGTTGTAGGAAGGCGCCAAAAAATGCAAAATTTTGGATTTATAGTAAATTTAGAGTTACAGTGAAAATTGGCCACATTTATAAGTCTATTTTACCCTATTCTTGCAAGAAATTTAAGAAAAAACTTTAAGTCGTTTTGGCAAAACTTTGAAAATGTCCCTGGTGCTTCACGTAAAGTATCCCCTAATTTTAAAGAACGTTTTTCAAAATTTCAAAGTTTCAACTAGAGCCACATGGGCAGGGTTTTCTTCAATTTGAAAAAAAAACATACGCATGGTTTAGGCGCTAGTAGTGTTCACAGAGGGACAGACTGACGGACATTTTGGGGATAAAAGAGAAGAAAAAGAAAAGAAAAACACTTTTTTCAGTAGCAGGGCACCCGAAAACGTGTATTTTTGTTGAAATCTCGAAATCGATCTTCCGCAGAATTACGAAACTTTGTCTATACTACCGTATACTACTCCGTATACGTAGTATGTATATGTACGTATGTTTACGAAAAAGTAACTAGTAATGCTACAGAATAGCACAGACGTTCCCGTAGTAAAGTTTTCCAATTTCCAGGCTTTATGGTATGTATGGTGTATCGTCGCCCACAGTACACATTTTTTCTACATTTTCTCAACTTTCCTGTTTCAATAGTAGCACAGGAATATTATTTCAAAAGTATTTAAGAAGAGTAAAGCCGCATCCTCAATGGCAATTTTCAGTGAAAATATGGAGTGGTTTTTAAGAAAATGGTGTCTAAACGTCACTATAAATGCGAAATTTTCACTGGAATTTCTTGAGTTTTCGAAATACGATCACGTTTTTAAAGTCATTTGAAGCATTTCCACTCACAAATGCAATAATGTATACAAATCGATGGAATTAACGGCATGAGAGATATTTAAAAAAAATACATTTGTGTAATTTTTGAAAAAATAAAAGAATACACCAAAATTAACTTTACGTCATATTAAATAGTGGTATTACCACTATCCGTTGGAATAGTTTGAAGAAAAAATTTGGAGCCATTTTTAAGAAAATGGAATTTGAGAGTTTCGGAAAATGCGGAAATTTTAGTTCATTTTCACAGAACTGTGGAGTTTTCCAGAAATTTTATATGACATTATCTTATGCACATGTACTAATAAATATAATAATGTGAACAAATTTTCGGTTATGTAAATATTAACGACGCGAGAGACGAGTCAAAAAATTACATTTTTATAATTTTTGGAAAAACAAAAGAATAGAGCGCTATGGCGTTTATGTCATCTTATACAGTTCATCCATACCACATCCATACCAAAAATTTTAAGAAAAAATTTGGAATCTTTGTATTTTTTAAAATAGCAAATATTGCATGCAATATTGCACGAAAACGACTAAAAAATCTATATGACCTTATTAAAAGAGCTTTTTAATTTTGTAGTTGCAGGAAGACGCTGGAAATAATTCAAACTTTTAAAATTTTCGAAAATCCAGAGTTAATCGAGAAAATAGGACATATGCACCTTTATAAGTATATTTTACTCTAGTCTTAAAAGAAATTTAAACAACAAAATTTGGAGTCTTTTCAAGAAAATTTTAAAAATGTACGAGTGTGTTCGTGTAAAGTACCCCCATATTTTAAAGAACGTTTTTCAAAATCTCAAAGCTTCAACTAGACCCAGATAGACATAGTTTTCTTCAATTTGGATAAGAACGTACGTGTAGTTTAGGCGCTAGTAGTGTTCACAAACGGAGGAACGGACAGACGGACGGACGTTTTCCTTTCAATTGGTTTTTCGGCATCAAGAACCCATAAAACAGGGATTCTGGCTACATCACGTGTTAGAGGATTTTGTTTTCTTAATTTAGCACTGGGATTTATCCACTTTTTTGTTGTCAGGGCCTGGCAATGAATTTTTTGTGCCGAAAATATATTTTTCGGGCAGCATTATACAACTTTCTCTATTTCGTATATTTACTCCGTATATACGAACGTATACGTGAAAGCAAAAAAGGGAGAAACTGCTTTCAAAAAGATATATCCAAAAAGGGAAGCTCTTGTATCGAGTATCAGGTAAAAAACCAAACGTTTACTTTTGCTTTCATTCTTCATATAATAATCGGGAGTCAGCACAGCTTGACATATAGGAAAGCTAAGGAATGAAAGAAATCCACGTATTACATTCACGCGATGGGCAATTTTGAGTTCAGTAATATAAATATTTATATTGACATTAAAAGTATTTTTTTTTAGATTCAATCAGTTTTTCAATGATTATTAACACAGCCAGTTCCACTTTTTTTTTTGACATTCAAGAATTATTTATTTAGCGTATATTGTTACATAAAGTATTTTTGATGACGTTTCGGCTACACCTTATAGCCTTCTTCAGACCTGTTTTTAATTGTACATTTTAACAACTAACATAGTGCATAATTTTAATACATTTTGCAATAAAAATCTGTTGACAAAAGCTTACTTTATAAAATACAGTTGGAATATTACTATACAAGCATATTTACATTATATACATTATGAATATAGTAAGCGCGAGAACTTCCCTGTTACTTCATTTCTGTTACCGTCTCCTTGAATACTGGAGACGGTTACAATACAAAACATGTAATATTTATCGGCCAAGTAAGGAGGGGAGAACAATGAGGAAGAAAGAATTAATTTTGATTTTGATTGTTAAATTGGAAAAGCAAGTTGTAAATTCCAGTGAAGGTGTTGGATTCTATCATAATTAAATATTATAAGTTGCATTCATTTTTCTGTGTAATGTCTCTGACACTTAATCTCGCGCCTTTCCGAGGTTCATGATCCAAAATTTTAACTTGTCCGAAATCCACTTTATGTTCTGTTTCAATTTGACGTCTCGGGACCGAGTTTAGGTTTTGTAATCTGAAAATGGAGTAAATACATAGCAACTACAGTCAGATGCAGCAGAAAAACATCCATGTAGGTACTTGCAAAAGATGAACATACTGCACCATAATGTTCAATCCCTTTCAAACAAAACTTGAGTTTATCGAGGCAGCTCTACAGAGCGATTTAAATCAAATGGATGTTCTTTGCTTTACAGTAGTACGTAGGTTACCTCCTAATGAACTTAGCAATTTCCAAATTCCAAACTTTTACCTTGCAGACTTTGATAGTAGAGAGAGAGGAGAGAGAGAGAGGAGGGAGAGAGAGAGAGAGAGAGAAAGGAGAGAGAGATAATCCCATAAAGGTCCTACATATGTGTGTTCCTGTAATTACTGTAGAAATAATACCGATTCTATCTCCTTGACGGACTTAAATGCCTATTCCGTTGAAAATGTTTTCAAAATTTCTGTTGTACATCTTCCTTCGCTAAAATGATATTACTTTGTATCTACAGGCCTCCAACAAAGAGAGTTGGAGATTATATTTTGTTCGTAGAAAAACTGAAAATAACACTTAATAAAATCAGCAATCGCTCTTTGAATCCATTGTTGCATGCGGAGATTTTAACATTGATTTTCTGGTCGAATCTTGCGAGTAGAGCCGGACAAAAACGCCCTCAGTTCCGTTCGTTCTCGGCGGCGAGACCAGACGCGCCGATACTGCTGGTCCCGATAATCCCAGTTCCGACACTGCCATTATCGAGAACGGACGATACCGAAACTTGGCCTGTTATAGGGGTTTCTCCGACATCGTCGAACATCGTCTTTTGTCAGTTTTCTCAAAAATATTAGAGAGGCTGTTCTATACGCGAATGGAAACCTTTCTTAGGAAAAACAAAGCGTTTTCAGACTCACAACACGGTTTCGGGAAATCAAAATCTACGGAAACTGCCATTTTTTCTTTCCTTAAAGATGTTGCTTCATCAATGGACCAAAATGAAGAACCAATTGGGATATTTTTAGATCTTTCTTTTGACGTTCTTAGCTTTTGACGTTATTAACCATAACATCTTGCTCTCAAAATTACCTTTTTATGGAATTCGTGGTATTGCCCTAGATTGGATAACCTCGTACCTTAAACATCGATCTCAAAGAGTAGAAATACCGTACTGGCACGAAAGGACATTATTTACTTATCTCTCCAATTCTTTGCCAATTGAACATGGGGTCCCACAAGGTTCGATCTTAGGTCCTATCCTCTTTCTGTTGTACGTAAACGATATGCCCTCATCTATTAAAGATGGAAGAACAGTTCTGTTTGCCGATGACACGAATGTTCTTTGCAAGAAAGAAACAATAAATAGTACAATTTCAGAAGTTTCAAACTGGTTTTATAATAACAAATTAATAGTTAACGAAGGAAAAACAGTCTCAATGCAATTTTGCGCTTCAAATCGGCAGTCATATGCTCCATTGGAAATGAACAATATGCCATTAGCTGATGTTAAGGTAACAAAATTTCTAGGTCTCTCAATTCAATCAAACCTCAAATGGAATGTACATATAACAGAATTAAACACTAAAGTAAGCTAATTATGTTATGCATTCAGAATTCTTTCTAATTCTGTCAGCCTTCATGCACTTTGTTGCGTGTATTTTGCAAATGTACATTCCCGCCTGAGATATGGCATAATATTCTGGGGAAGCTCATCCTTTAGTTCCCAGACATTTAGATTGCAAAAGAAAATTATCCGAATAATGAAAAAATCCCATCCACGTGATCCGTGCAAGCTCTTTTCATTGAGCTTGGAATCTTACCATTGCCTTGCCTATTTATTTATGAGTCTGTAGTATTTGTCAAAACTGACTTACTTAACGGTGGGAACTTATTCTCATGTAATACTGATATTTATAGTTACAACACTCGACGTAGAAATCATGTTCATCAAGTGTCAGTATCAACAGCTTACTACAAGAAATCCACATAAAATACATGTACGTTACTTTAAAACGCATTGCCAGATGAAATTAAAGCATTAAAATTGGTACACAAATTTAAGTTAAAAGTAAAATCTTTTCTGCTGCAAAACTGTTTCTATATAATTAGAGACTATACTGATCGTCAAAAAGAAAAATAATGTTTACTTTAACAAAAACAAGATATAGTATAATGAATTAGTCTACATTTGCATTATATAATTTTAAAAAAGACTCAATAGGCCTGTAACAAACAATGTACTTCCGGGTCAATGACCCCCATCTCGATCGGGTTTTTGTCCAGTTTCCCTGATCCATTGAGCAAATGCTGAGATGGCCCCTTGATTTATTTCTGGACGTAAATGTAGCTTCACTATGCGCACGTTTTGTTGAACTTTCCTTTTGCTTGTAGTGGTAGTAGAGCTTAGGGTGAGTTTCTATTTTGTTAACAATAGAGAAAAATCAAATCTGTTTGTGCCTTTACCGTTAAAAATAAGTTTTCTATAATTTGGCAACGAAAATATCAAGTTTTTGAAATGTGAATCCCTCGCTTTTTTAAATGTGTTGTTGTTGTTATTATTATTATTATTATTATTATTATTATTATTATTCATCTTTAAACTATTAATAGTTAAATTGTTGGGAAGGAATTCTGAAACTCAAGAAAGCGTGCGCAGATGATTTTCTCCCCCATACGTCACATACAGTTTTTTGACTGTTTTTGACTAAATAAATTTTAAAAAAATACTGGAGGCGTCACTTCATCTCTCGTGATAAAAGCATTACATTTGATTTGTACGAAAGATGATTCCATAACAAATATTGCAAACACGCATCTGAAATGTTCCGTTTTGACATAGCGATCGTATCATAAGATATTAATTTGTAGCGAAGTACGTAAGAAATATGTCGTTATAGGTAAAATATATAAAATAAAAATAGTTCTACTTAATTCAGAATGCCTTGTAAACTCTAAAAAATATAATTGGATGCAGGTATCTAGTTTCTGTAAAATCATGTAATTACATGGAAATCCGTTCCCTATTTATTACATATGTAGTATGATAATAAATTATTTATTTAAAATTATTGAAAACTCTACCCGTGTTTGGACAAACAGTTGAATAGGCTGATTTGCAGTGGGCGCTGTTGTTTGGCGCCCGATTTCGTCGACCAATTCAAAGCCATGACGGCTTACATCATCTGTTCCACAGTAAATAGTGCCCAGTAACGAAAAGATGTTTTCACAAAGGGAAGACACAGCACCCATCTCAGTTTTGTTTAGCATATACGGTTTTATTAAATAATGATGAAATTAATACCAAATGTTCATTGGGTTTAATAAATATGCCTTACAGTCGAATTTGTAAGAAACTTAAATGGCACTCCAATAAGTGTGAAATAAATTATTTTCCTTTAACGTATCTTTTTGTGCTTTCATATGTAATTCTGGATTGTAAACATTTTACCTTGTATAGTATTTTCATTCCTTCCTTGCAAATAAACTGCAGGTTCATTTACATTATTGGTTTTAAAACCATTATATATATATATATATATATATATATATATTGTTAAAAGTTGATTTTAAATTACTTTTAACACTTTTTTTGTTTTCAATTTTTTCAAAAATTGTATTGTTTTGGTTTGTCTCTCTACAATTATTTCCCATTAATCAATTGATTGTTACTTTTCAACATATTAATATATTAACTGAAATTGTATTTCTTACGATTATAATTAATCAATTACAATTAATTGAATGAGTTTTGCGATCACAACGCGCAACGACTTTAAATCCCGTAGTTGCGTTAAGTGACCGAGCCTGTGCCGAGCGGCCGCAACGCCGAGACCGGCCGATACTGGCGAGATCACCCGAGAATGTAGTGGTTCCAACAGTTCCGATTCTTGAGGGAGACCAACGTATAGAAGCTCTTGGAGTGATACGGGTGTTATATGATGCGGGTGCCCAGGACCCGTATACGGGTATTGTAATGGGACAAACCCACCCGCATTCACACGGGTACCCGTACAATACGGTTGTTTTTGATAGACACGAACAAAAGGAATTATGTTTAAAATTGTAAAGTTATCTATTTATGGTCAGGTTACCACATAATTAGCGAAGCAGAAAAAAGCGGAACGATACAATAAATCGAGAAAATGTCTTAAGGGCTCTCAATGCTAATTGTAAAGCATTGCCATTGCTAAAGTAAAATAATAAGTAGGTGAAAATTATTTCTGTTTAAGCAATGAGGACGAAAATAATGAAAAGTACGAAAATGACGAAAGGACGAATAGGCGAAAAGAACGAATTGGCGAAAAGGACGAATGGGTGAAAAGAACGGAAGGACGAAATTGACTAAAGGACAAAAGACTAAAGGAAGGAAAATGACGAAAGGATGAAAATGAAACGATGAATGGTCGAAAAAACATATAAAAAAAAGGAAAAGGAAAAAAAGACGAAAAGAACAAAAGAACAAAAAGATTGAAAGGGCGGAATGGACGAAAGGAAGAAGAGTGAACGGCACGAAAAGACGAAAATGACGAAAGGGTGGAAAGGACGAAAGAAAGAAATGATGAATGCCCGAAAAGGACATACGGTCCAAAAGAACGAAAGGCGCAAAGGACGATCGGTTTCTTCTAATTCCAGGACTTCGCACTGCATAGTGTTTATCAATCGACTGCAGTCTCGTTTTTCTGCGCAGGTGCAGATACCCAAGTGACGAGAAACTCGAATTGCGCATGCGCAGAAGACAGATAATGCTTCCCCGCGATTACTATTATGTTTTGCCGCACAAAACTCCCTATTAACGAAGATGTAAATGCCACGGCTTCAAGTGACATTCAGAGGAAAATTCAAACATTCTAACTGTAATGTATACGTACCAGTATAATTGTAAAAATTAATTTGGTTACATTTATTCCAAAATAAAATTAGTACTGAGAAAACACCGCCTGTGGAAGAGCGGAAATCTCCGCTCGCCGCTGGTTCTGCGGCCGTTACTCAAACGCCGCGACGCCGCTATCGGCCTAGTATCTGTCAGCAGGGTCTCAGTTGCCTCGGAGGGCAGGCGGGGTGACTGATTGATTGATCGATTTTTTCGTGTTTCCGGGCGCGCCAATTGCTTTGGTCATTAGTCTCGTAAGTGTAGTGCATGTTTTTTCTCTGGAGGTGGCGGTGATTTTCCCCCGCTGGACAGCGAAATCCGGCGCCGACCTACCGTCGGCTAGTGGGGTTTCCCCCTAACCAGGACTCTCCCACCAGCAGGGCACCGCCCCAGCCGCTCCCAACCAGTCTCGCGGAATATGTGGTAGTGTAGTGCATGTTAGTGTAAGTGTGTGTGTAAGGGGAGAGGATAGGACAAGGAACCTTTCCGTCCGTCCCTTTTTTTTTCCTTTTGTTCCTTTATTCATTTCGTCCAGCCTTCCATTTTGTGTATTTTGTCCTTTCCGTCTATTTGATCCTGCCGCCATTTCGTCCTTTACATAAATTTCCTTTGGCGTTTCTTTCCTCCTTTTTCCTTTAATTGTCCTTTCCGACCAATTCGTTTTTTCCACCCAATTCGCCCTGCCGTCCTTTCTTCTATTCTATTATTTTCATCCATTTCGCCTTTTTTCATTTCTTTGTCCTTTCATCTACTTTTCCTTACATCAATTTTGTCATTTCCGATCATTTCATTCTGTGCTCCTTTTGGTCCCTTTTGAAGAAAAAAGTGTTATTGCTTAAACAGAAATAACAATTTTGATCAGACCCGCGACCCGCATTATAAGGCCGACCCGTATCGTACGGGTACCCGTATGAATGCGGGTGGGTTGAACCCGCACTTTTCTGCGCCGGGCGGGCGGGCGGGCGGGCGGGTTGACGGGTCTGCGGGTATTAAGAGCTCTAGTATCGATTTCAACACGTAGACGCGCGTGCGCGCGACCTCCGAGGCTCCGAGACTGCGAAAGCAAAGCCAGCGACGCCGATCGATAATAAAATGAGTTTTGTCCGGCTCCAAAAAGAACAGTTTCTTAATTTAACTAATTACTTCAGTTTAGATATTACAATACACGGATCACACTAAAGTCAATGAAGGCAATCGTTCAAATTACAATCAATCATGTTCATTATAATCAATCAGAGGCAATCAATTATGTTCAATTTCTTGGGCCAATGATTTGCTTGTTATTTGATACTCTACTGTCACCAACCCACTTACGTCGTTGAAATGGCAGATATGTGGCATACATAGTGTGACTTCATTACTATGTAACAAGAATATTTAATATTTCACTTTGTCCTCGATGACATTTTCTGTAAAGTGGAAATGGCATACTTATTTGACATTCCAACAAGTTAACAGGGTGGTGACAATTAATTATGGAATTTTTGTCGTATTGCTGACGAATTCATAATTTCATAATCATTTATAGACAAAAGTGAAAAAGCATGTGGGATATGGCGAAGAAGTATAGTTTGTGCAGGTTTTCTCAAGCTCCAGAATCCATACCAGTCACTCCGTCACCTATACGTCAGTGTATCAATAAGTGGTTTACAACATTTTCAATGTTTCACTCCCACGTAATAGAAACTACATCTGCACAGAAACAACAGATACGATTTTATTACATTTTGAGATAAATAACACACTCGACTAGCATCTAGCACAATGAAAAGTCAAAAAAACATGCGCTAATGGTGAAGCTATATTTATGCCCCGAAGAAACCGTAGGCCCATTCAATATCTGCTCAATGGATCAAGAAAAATGGACAATAAAACCTGTTTGAGATGGCGTTAATTGAGCCAGAAGTTGAAGTAAAATACTTGTACTTACAATATTTACATATATACGTAATCTTTTAAAATTACACACTACAAATGCTAACTAATTTAATGATACAATTTTATATATATATATATATATATATATATATATATATATATATACACACACACATATAATTTTCGTTTTTTTCAATATACGCTCAATATACGCTCTAGTATAATAGTACAGAAACGGTTAGAAAGGAGAAAAGTTTTCACTTGGCTTACAGGGAGACAAGTGTTTTCGTTCGCGTCAACTACTGAAGTCATTAGTCTCGCAAACAGGATATGTTATTTCCCGAGAGGTGATGGTATGCCCTTCCCTACGCTGCAACCTGAAGTTCGGCTCCGACCTACCTATTTGTTAAGCCGACTTTCGCCCTCCTCATAGCTCCCCCAGCGGGCCTCTGCCCCAGCCGTGACAAACACTAAGCCTCCGATTGCTCTCTAGGTATGAGAGTGTAATGCGTGGAAATGTATAAGGGGGAGGAGGGGAGGGATCGCGGCACAGGCCGTGGCCCGTTTGCTTGGTACTACTCAGTATTTTTACTGATGGGAGAAATCTCGGAAAACTAACGATCAGAACAACTGTCTATTAGAATTCTCCTCCAAACAGTGAATTGAAACTAAATATTTAATTCTGTCGAAAATTCGCTACCTTCAGGACTCAAAACTTCGAACTTCATCGCTTTTAAAGTCGTGTTCAGAATGGAAATATAGGAAACATTTTAATGAAAAATCCAAGTGATAATACTCGTATCAATGAAACCCATTAACCGAGATAATGTTAGAAAGTAAGTCAAAATCTGGAACACTGAACTGAAGAGGCACGTGTTTTAATGTTCACTCAAACCTTTATAACTTGAACGTCGATAATTCGAATTTTTGATATGTCGAAGCAATTTTTCATTGAAAACTGCAGCTATGGATCAGGGTGTCATTAAAAACCTGAAGCGTTTCTATAGGAAAAGATGTCTCCAAAGAGTACTGAAATTTGAATCATTCAAGCAAGTGACTGATTTAAATTTACTTGACGCATGTTGCTGCAAAAACCGTGGTCAGATGTGAAACCAGAAACAATCACAAACTCCGAAAAGACGGATTATGTCAACGCGGGGAAGCAGTACGCGAGCATGAAGACTTGCAGCGTGAGGAAGAGCAGGATACGACCATTCTTTCTACCTCTGACGAGTGGCAAGGATTTACAAATCTGGTACGACGCATGTAATATGTTGATTAATGCTACTTTTTTATTATATTTTTGAATTATGGTCTGTAAAATAAATAACTTGTTTTAGATGCAGAATGGCTCAAAGATATTGGGAACCAGCTCTTGCCAAATGCACGTGGAAGTTTTTAACCATTATTAAGTCAATATACAAAGAGCATTTACTGGTACAGTATGTAACTGCAAACCTGAGATCATTGATAATGCTGATAGAATAAAATTTTCGGAGCCGCGAAATCCCCTTTGCGAGAAAACATAGCCAGATTTTGATGCACACTTTCCAGTAGAAAGAAGTAAGTTTCCTATTTTCTTCCAGGTGCATTAAGATATTTCCATAGTGCGTCGTAAAGTGATTTTCTAATGTTTATTTTCCATTTATACTCGGATTGAAAGAATTGCACCACAAATCTCAGTAGATGTTGCTCATGGTAAAAAGTTATTTTCAGTGGAAATCAGAAGAAATTAGTTCAGAGAACAGTTTGTGGCAATATTCATTGCAATAAAATAGTAAGTAATTTGAATAAGTGTATCTCACCAGCAGTTTTTGCTTTGCAGGGCCTTCTGTAGAAGTGGCGCATTGTACTCTTAAGTCCAGGTCACATTGTAGATGGTAAATTTCTTCATTGTAAAATTCATGTACAATAATGCTACTGAAATCTTGGGATAATAATTCATCATTTGTGATTACAGACACTAGTGAATGGTATGCTGCAAGAAATGTGCCCGAAACATTTGCTGACTATTCGTGGGCAGTGTTTGCCATGAAAGGGCATTCAAATAACTTAGTTGTAAATTGTGGAATTTCTTCTTACTTTCTCGTATCCATACGTATATACGAAGTAATATACTTAGTATAGAGAATGTAATGCTGCAGAAAATCGATTTCGAGATTATAACGTTTTGGGGCCCCCTGATACTGAAAATGTGATGGCTTTTTTCAAAACGTTCCTCCGGCTGTCTGTACGTCTAAGCGTGAACACTACTAGAGCCTAAACCACACGTACAACCTTTTCCAAATTGAAGTAACCACTGTCCATCTGGTTGAAGTTTTGAAACTTCAAAAAACATTCTTTAAAATTGGGAGGGAGTTCCCAATTTTTTCTTTAAATTTCTTGTAAGAATAGAGTAATATACACGTATAAAGGTGACATAGGTCTGATTTGCACGATTAACGTTGCATTTTCCAAAATTGCAAAAGTTTGAATATTTTTCGACATCTTCATAAAACTACAAAATCGAAGATAGAGATTTTTACTTCAAATGAAATTTGTTGCCCATAAATAGTTCTTTCATTAAGGATAAATACTTTTTTGAAATTTTAGTAGTTTTTGTACAATAGAACATGAAATATTTGCAATTTTAAAAAATTACAGAAACAAAATTTTCAAAAAAAGCGGCTGCAAAGGGTATAGGCGAATGAGGCGGTGAAAAGTGGCCCAAACCAAATCGATAATCGCGATGCTCATATGAAAGATAATACAAAATGACGTAGATTTACAAAAAACAGCATCCTAGGGCAATCTGTCGCAGAGATACGAGAAACGTGTTTTGCGAGTTTTATTTTTTTCACATCTATTGCGTGTATCAGGCTGAAAAAATTGAAGAGGCGGGAAAACATAGTTCAATTTGAAGGTACTTTTCTCAAGAAATTTTGACACCGAATTCATAGAGAAAAAATAAATAAATTGTTTAAATTAATTTTCGACATGATAACGTTGAACTATTGTCTCAATTTTCCCCTCTAAATGGGTCTTACATTCTATTACATATATTTTTTGCGGATTTTTAAACAATTTGGCTGGGTGTGAAAAAAATTAAAATTTTATTCGGTTTAAACATTTGAAATTCGCGCCAAAATGTGATTGGAAAACATGTTTCACCAATGTTTAAAGAGTTTATATTAAAATTATTGAAAGGTTGCTTACCACGATGATTTGGAACTTTTTGCTGAAAAATGTTTGTTTTATGTGAAAAGTATTTAAATTATCGAAATAAAATTATCAAACCCCTTTTGTTTTTAGACTTAGCTATTGTTTCTAATATAATTTAAATTACTTGGATTTATGTTTATAATACAAATCAAATTACTTACTTGTACATTTATTAATCATTGACAATTAGGCAATCATAGACAATTAATGATTGTCACTTTTTTCAATAACTGGGATCATGCATTTGTTTTTATAAACAGTCCACTCAAAATTTCTGTTTTTCTCAACATTTCTATTTAAATATACCTGTTTAAAAATTTTCGCCAAGTAACGACCGTGTACCAAATGTGTGTTTAAATCATCGCAGCTATGTGGGGGTCAGCATCCGAGGGTGCCACTTCCGTTCGCACGTTGACAATATCGTTTCCCTCCTGATATTCCCATGGTGGAAAGAGATGGGTGGGCTCCTCCGAGTTTTGCTCGTACTGCACAGCACCAGTTTCCGTCACGAATCATGTGACCACTTCGTTTGAAAAACGAGTCCAGACGTCTGCCGCCATGTTTCATGGAGTGCAAGAAGCGTTGAGAAAAATTTTTTTATGTAGCATAAATCGACAATTTTCAACGGTCACCGACCAAAAATAACACGATGAAAGGGTAACTGCAATAAAAGGTTTAATATTTAAAAAAGGGTTCTTCTGTTTCTGTTTCAATGACTTGTAACTGTGATAATTTTGACATTTAAAATTCACGCAAATATTATGACGCACACTGGTGCCTGAAACTTATTGGCGAAGTCGAATTGGCAAGGCCCGTCTCTTTCCACCATGTATTTCCACCATGCTTTCCGGCAAGGATATCTCGATTGAGTATGATACATAACCGATTAAACACCTATAAGATTTCGAGTTCATATTGCGTGTTTAAATCTGTGCTTAAATATCGGTTAAACCGTTTTTTCAAACATATTTAGGCGCGAATTCCAAATTTTTAAACTGAAAAAATTGGTTACAATTGTGTTTTACTATCGTCCACATTGTTTAAAAATCTAAAAAATATATGTTATAGAATGTTATAAGACCCATTTTAGCGGCAAAATTGAGACAGTACTCCAACGTTATCAGGTCGAAAACGAATTTTTTTTCTATAAGAATTTGGCGTCAAAATTCGTTGACAAAAATACCTTCAAATTGAACTATGTTTCCTCGTCTCCGCAATTTTTTTCAAACTGAAATGCGTAATGGATGCTGAGAAAAAAAATAAAACATGCAAAAGACGTTTCTCGTAACTTTGCGACATACGGTTTCAAGTTTTTCAATGAAAATTTCCATTTAGGACGAGGTTTTATTCTTCTTTAACATTCTTGAAGTAATATTTCGGTTCTACTATTAAGAAAGCGAAAAGTTGAAAAATGTCATAAAAATGTACTTTGGGCGACGATAGATGGCAACTGGCCAGAGGCTGGAGCAAGCCAGTCTACACCAAGGAAATTAGACAAATTTGCTACGAGAAAGTCTGTGCCATTCTGTAGCACTTCTAGTTAGAATTAAATTGTGGCGCTTAAGCATAGTTGAACCTGTATTACATTCCACTCTTTGTAAATCGTTGTTTTAAAAGTGAATGTAGTTTCATCCTGGATCCCAATTTCGAACAGCGAGGCCCTGAACTTTGTAAGGCCCCGTACTGTGCATGTATAAACAAACTGTCACGTGTTTATTAACTAACAAAAAAGTTTTAGGCAGCAACTAGTAAAAGCGGTTCTTTCAAGAACTGCATGGCATGCTAAAAGTTCGATTTTTAGTACTTGGACTAAAAGTGAGACGATGTTGTGATTAATCTGAGAATACAACAAAGAAAAAAATTATTTCGTCTTATCATATCACCCACTACTATAAAAGATTGATATTAAAGTTCATATGAGAGATAGAAATTTCGTATATAACCATTTTAAAATCACTAAAACCGATGAAAATCAGACGAGTATAAAAAACGTTGAAATTTCGTAAAACAAGTCGGAAACGCTAAGATTCGTTATTATCATAAACTTTTCCAAACAAATTCCAGTTCGAAGGGAGTATGGAACACTTCGAAAAACTTAGAAATTTGCAAATTCATTAGAAATTCCCTTCAATGACCTAAATGATAATTTTGCTTCCGCTACACATCCAATAATAATATTATTAAAGAAAAGTCACTTTAGTTTCTGGAATCACATGCACCTCGCTGTGACGACAGTTTCTATTTCAATAATGTTGAGTGGCAAGAAGTCGAAAAAATAGTGAAGGCACTCAAATCAAATTCAAAAGGCTCTGACGATATAACGGCAAAGCAATTAAAATTGAGTTTAACGAGATGCTCTTCCAGCGCTTACACACATTATAAACTTTTCTTTAACAACCGGATGTTTCCCCAATTGTGGAAACTAGCTTACATACGTCCCCTCCCGAAATGTTTAAATTCGTTAAATTCTTGTCATTATCGAGCTATTAGTATCCAAAGTCCCCAAAATAGTTGTACGTCAACAAATAGACAAGTATCTTGCCATAAATTATGTTCTCGATAATTTTCAATCTGGTTTTAGGGAAGGTAGAAGTACGCAAATGGCCTGGCTACGAGCCACCGAAGACATTCGTCAATCTGTGGATGAAAGCAATATAACAACGCTAACGCTTTTAGATTTTAGCAAGGTCTTCGATTTAGTAGATCATGCAGTGCTTCTGGCAAAATGTGAATACCTCGGGTTTTCTGATTCTACCTTAGTGTGGATTTCAAGTTATTTTAGTAATAGACAACAGGTCGTAGTTGTAGAAAATACTTTCTCGTCACCTAAACCAGTTTCACGTGGAGAACCACAGGGCTCCGTACTAGGTCAACTTTTCTTCCTTATCTATGTAAATGATATCCCGTCAGTGCTATCAAGTTGCAGTCATAAGTATGCAGACGACTTACAGATCTACGTCAGAGGGAAACATTCTGAAGTGGCTCCTTTAATTAGTAAAACACATCGGGATTTAGCCTCTTTACTCGAATGGTCAGTGAGAAACGGCCTTAAGCCAAATCCATTAAAATCTCATTCAATTTCAAAATTAAAATCTCAATCAAATTCAAGAAATCAATCGCTGACGCTCTTCAAAAAGTTTCGATAATCGCGATGCTGCTCATATGAAAGAGAATACAAAATGATGTAGATTCACAAAAAATCAGCCTCCTAGGGCAATCTATTGCAGAGATACAATGAGAAACGTGTTTTGCATGTTTTCTTTTTTCTCGGCATCTATTGCGTGTATCAGGCTGGAAAAAATTGCAGACAGAGAAACATAGTTCAATTTGAAGGTATTTATGTCAACAAATGGTGACGCCAAATTCATAAAGAAAAAAGAAATAAATCTTTGAAATTAATTTTCGACGTGATAACGTTGGAGTACTGTCTCAATTTTATCCCCTAAAGTGGGTCTTATAACATTACATAATATAAACTTTTTGAGATTTTTAAACGATGTGGACTATAGTGAAAAAAGATTAAAACTCATTTATTCAGTTTTAACGTTTTTTCGACCTCATTGCACCACCTTTCCTACTCACAAAATAATATGGCACTTTTACCAATTGTCATAACCATTTGATTTACCTGAGCAAAGGTGTGGTAATGATTTTATTTGTTTCTTTTAAGCATTGTTTATATATAGTGTTCTGTAGTAAAGTAGTATTCCATAGTATTCACATTAATTTGACACGTCTCTAAGCAAGTAAAGTTGCACTAGGACTGGTGCACTGTGTTTATTGCCTTTTGTATTACAAAATTGTTAATGCTATTGAAATTATAAAACTGTGTCAATACGCTCAATAAATACTAGATTTTACTGCTATAATCGGACTTTTTTCCATAAAATCCTTACAATTGTTTCTGTTATTTTTTGATAAGTTAAGGTTGAAAATATGGGGAGTGAAATTTTAAAATTCCCGCGTACCTGTTTTTTTTTCTCTCCAAATTTTCTGTTTTTTTCTACGCTATCGGCTGTTCATTTGCTCAATAGAAATCAATACGTTTGCATACGGCGACGCCGGAAGTTGGGCAAATAAGGCTTCCCTGTTTAACAATGAGTACCGCCTCTGAGATTGCCGTCTCTTTGGCGACGCTGACTGTCGCATCTCGGACTTCTCATGGGCGCTTCTGTATTCCCCCTCCCAAACTTCGCCATCGCCTCCTTTGAGCACCTCCTCCTCTTTCAGTAGAGACCGGGAGCGGTAGCTCATTGCATCAATTGATGTCACTGCAGCGCCTCTGACCGGGAGGTCCTAGGTTCGAGTCCTGACGGCGGCAGGATTTTCGACACTATCTTTTCAGCAGATAGCGATAACACATGCACTAAGTACGTGCACTATACTTACAGGTGAAAAACATGCACTACACTTGACGCGCCCAGAAATTTTTCACTGGACGGACTGGCAATCCCAGTGATCACGTGCTAACGACTGTGGCCTCCTTCGCGTGTGGGGTGGGGGGCATTTGACTATACTACACGTGCATGCGCACGCATGTTTGCCAACTGTCCTGATCCAGAATGTGATTTAGGAGACGTGGGTTATCAATACTGACCAAGAACTCTCACCGCCCACTGCTGGTACCAATTCCTTCTTACCAATTTTTCACGTGTACTGTGTTGTTGTAAACTCCAAAAGATCTAAAATCCTTTATTACTTTATTTAAAATCAATTCTGAAATTACGGGCATTCATTATAAATGAATTGCTCAAGCTAAATTCCATCAGCACTCTAATGAATGACCTTATCATATCTGTAATGCGTCACGCCTCACTTGTTACAGCTTGTTTGAATATATTTATATGTTCTGTTGTCTCAATTATTTTGTTATTGTGTATTATTTGTATTTGTTGTATTTATTTATTTTATTTATTTTACGTCAAAAAAGCAGTTAAAAACTGCGTATGACGTGCTATGGGGAAAAGTGAATTGTGTGCACATTTTCAAAATTCTGTGATCCCTACACTAAGTCATATACTACTTAAAATTGAAAAAAAAACTCCCATGTAGTTATATCTATTTTCAAGGATAAAAAGGCAATAAATTTTGGCTCTTATCCATGTTGTCCTGTATTATTTATGTTGTATTATGTATTATGGTGTTATGTATTATTTATATTGTATCCTGTACTAACTACCTGATCTAACTCGGACAACCTGTTTTTATCAGAAGTTATTTGAAACTTCTAATGCACCGTGAATATACTCGGCAATTTGTAATAGGATAATCCTGTAAGCAAACTACTAATAAAATTGAATTGAACTGATACTCCTAATTTTTGATAGTTCGAGGAAATAATTCACTCAGGAGACGCTTCTAGATATAGAGGTTCGGCTGCATTTACTTAGAAAAGAAAATAATCAAGAACTCACTTTCTTCCTTGCATCCACTTACAATCGCGTTGTAAACGCCAAGCACGTAGAAGTACGAAAACTCACCTGAAAAAGAAAAAAAACATTATAACTGATAATTTGCTGGAGAGTATGTACAGAGTATAAACAATAATCGGCATGCCAATGTATTAAGTTAATTTCAATAGATAAACGAGGATTAAAATTACACCGAAAATATTACAATGAATAAATACTGAAAATGTTCTTTATATTCAATGGAAGTTGTATATAAAAATTATCAAATCTTCAAAATATTTTTTACAACACAACACCAAAATGATTGACTATTTAAGAGCTGGAAAATGTTTCGTAATACGTAGAAACATTTCCACACAATACAAATAAAGCCATTATAATGGCCAAATTCATACACTAACTTTATCGAATGGCGAAACAGTTGACAAATTTTATTTAAGAGAAATACTGTGGTGCTAAAACAGTATATATTTACTCGTATTAATTGTAACAAGTACGAAATATTATAATACTAGCTGAACAAGAGCGAAAATTTCGGGTTTGATTGATTCACTGATTAGTGTTTTCGGGTGCGTCTACTGCTAAGATCATTAGTCCCGTAAGTATAGTGTATTTTTATCGTGGAAGGTGGTGGTGATCTTCCCCCGCTGGATGGGGAGATAAGGCGCCAGCCTACCTATCAGCTTGTGGCGTTTTCCCTAACCAGGTATTTCCCACCAGCGGCGCACCGTCCCAACCGGGACAAGCTCCCAAGATGCGTGGTGGTAGTGTAGTGAATGCACATGTAAGTGCATGTACGTACGGGATGATGATAGGACAAGGAAGAGGGAGGAAAGATCGCGCGCGGTGCGTGGCCCATTTGTTAGGGTACTGCTCTGGTACTCGCCTAATGATGATAGGAGAAACTAGGTAAAACTACCGATCGGAACGGCCGTGACAATTCTTCTCCAGTCAGCCGCTCAACTCGACCACATTTGTGGCTAGAGTCGAAAATCCTACCACCGTCGGGACTCGGGACTTAGGACCTCCCGGTCAGAGGCACTGCAGTAACAGCAATTGATGCCTTGAGCCACCTAAAATTCCACATATTTGACGTCGATTGCAGAAGTTTTCGCATCCACCAGAGGGTTACTTTTGTTGGGAGAGCCTCATTGACCCAACACATACCTATGCGAATGTTTCCAAGACCCAGACATTTTTGAGTTACGTATTTGTACTTGAGTGTATTGACACCGCGAACAACGCCCTTATCCTTTAGGTTTCTGAGACCATAGCTAGGAGAAGGTTTTCCCGACATTAAAGTGCACACCACCACAGGATCTTTCAGCAGTTTCGAAAATTAATTCATTTAAAACCATCCATTAAAAACCGCATCTTCAATTTTCCTAGAGATTTCATGTGCCCTTGGAGCTTCTTATAAAATACAACCAAAAACTAAGAGATCAGTTTCACATTCGCGGGGCCTCGAGTTCCGTCAGATCAATGAAGTAATATATAATTTGACGAAAATTATGTGACCAGTTTAGATGCTAGTTCTCGAGAAAATTTTCCACAATACGTAAACAAGGCATTTTGAAAATGATTCCAAAATTTCGCTTTAATCCGTTATAAGGATAAAAGAATTCTAACATACAAGTGCAATTTTCTTGAAAAATATCAATTTACAAAAAATAGTTACGTATTTGTCAAAACACCCGCGTTTCGTTTGGTAAAGATTTTTTGAAGATAAGAGGTCAACAAATCGCAATATTCTAATATTGTAATATGTTACACATTGTTTTAACACTACTAGTTTAAAATAATTAACTAAAATTTGCTGTAGCTTTTCAGATTAATACGTTGAAATTCTCTAAGCAATATTGTACAATGGTAATCATAATAACGAAAGCGGTCCCTGATAAATACAGTGATCCAGCAGAACGTCACTTCGCAACTTGCATGACAAAAAATATTGACAACTGAATTAACTCTTCGTTACCTAATTTTTCTAGTTGGCTGGGTACATTTTGGATCCACAATTTGTGTTTCAAAATAATTACTTATTTTTCATATTTTTATCAATACAAGATTATGATTATAGCTGTGATATTCTGTGACTGAGAATATAATTCTTATTTGCACTGAATGAAGGTAATTTTTATTTTAATTAAAAATATAAATATATTCAATGTTTTTCATTCATTATTTTTAAATGCAAATTTTGTTTGGCGATAACAGTCTCGTCGGACCCCGAACCCTTTAATGGGGAGGGGCGTATCTTAAATACTTTGTTGTACATTTTAAAAATAGTTGTAGTTACGATATGGTTAAAATAAAGACCAATATCTTCTGTAAAACACTCCCGAAACATGTTTTTTGGGGTCCACTGACATTTGGAAGTATTTAATATACCAAACATGTAAAACAACAAACTGGTAAGTGTTCTCTAACTACTAATAAAAGATTAACGGTGAACTGCCAGAATTATATTTTAAAACCAATAATAACGTTTTTTAAATACATGGTGTGGGTACATTGTACCTCTTCACTAAACGTGGAGTGAAATTCACAGTGTTTTCTGAACAAATTGTAAAAAGTAAACAAGTACAATTTAATTCAAGAAATTACTACAGTATTGCATATGATATTCAACATTTGATTTTTTGTAAATATACTATATAAGAAAACAAGAGGACAATTTTTCATATTACTCTGCAGCAAGTTAATTACTTCTATACTTTCAGTCCAGATAATCATTCCGAGACGGACTATTTAGCACTCCAATTGCAATAAACTTGAATATACAAGGTTAAAGAATCATGTATTGTTGTTTTATGAAAAATGTTTTATATTTCAGATATGTAGTACGTATTTGGCGTCATTGGGTCAGCAGTCCGACTTCGCAGGCCAGCCACCGGTGTCCCCCATGACTATGCCTAGTTATATTCCCATGCTTGTGGGTAAGAGCGACATGAGGTAAACATGACGTATTCTCTTCACCGTAACTAGCAAGACCCGCCTGCTTGAGTTTTTGTTCGTCACACCGCTACAGAAATTGGGACAGAAATTTTAAAGGAAAGCCACAACTCTAATTTTGCCTTAACCGGGAATCGAACCCAGGACCACAGAAGGGGGAGATAGTACGCTGCCCATGAACCATCCCAGAGGTTATTTCAGACAAGTCTCTTTAAATAATTCCCCTTTTGTCCTGAACTATCCTTCAGTACAAAAATTGATTTCTTAATGTAACAATTGTTCTTTCTCTTTTGTGGTCTGATAAGCGCGAAATGAAAAATTCAAAACATCAATACATTTTAACAAAATATCTTCTTATATTCTGATTACACGATTACAAAGAAAAACAATTTCTGAACACAATTTTTCAGTGGCGTTTTCCACGGAGCGAAAGGATGTGAAATAGAAACATTGTGCGAGCGGGCGGCAGTAAGACACCTTGAAGTGATACCCTCAAAGAAAATAAAGGAGAGTTAATTTTTTTCCAGAATATAATCCTGGTCAATATGCAGATGAGATGTATTGTTTCATATTTCCTAACGTTGGCCATTTTTTTCGTATCACTCCTACTATGCCAACAGTTTTTCTGCAATTTACAGGTCATCCAAAGCAATTCTAATCATAGTATATCAGAAAGAAAATATTGAAGAAATGCCTGGTTTTGGAAGTAAAAGAACAAGAGATCAAACACTTAGGTGTTTGGAGGAATGAGAAGGAAAACGGCACAAATATGAAATATATACTTGGTAGATATAGCAGTGAAAAATCATGATATCACAGTTAAAACACGCATTATTTATTGTACCAAGAACAGATGTCTGCTTCTCGGACTTGTCCCACTTCTCAAATGCGTGTAATGTTTCAGCAAGCTGTTGCGTGAGGGACAAATGGTTCAGGCCAGGAGTATCGTGTTATGCATGAGTATACGTTTGCATACTATGCGTATTTTATTAGATTGTAGCACAAGAAGACTGGCAGCACATACGGGTTATGATGGATCAGCCCGTGGCCTCTTGACGTACTGTTGCCCGTGGCCTCTTGAGGATACTGCTCCGACATCCGTCTAGAGTTGACCGAAGGAAATCACGGAAACGATCCATTAGAGCAGCCGGCCTCAAGAATTCTTATCAAGATGGAGACAGCCTCAAACTATCTAATTAGCTTGCGTCGAAAATCCTGTCACCAAGGGAAACTAAATCCAGGCGCCGGCTGAGGACCCGTCACTACATACGTTATTGAAGTGAGTAGTAAAGCGGACAGTCCCATGTTAGTAGATTTAGTGAATATAAAAGATCATCAAGCCTAAACGAAGGCTCTGAGCTAAATTCAAATTCTTTCGTCGCCTTTGTAATACCTTCTTTCTCCCCTAGTTGGTAAAAGAAGCGTAGCGAAATTTGCGTGGTCAGACGAAGGAGCAGGCCTCATGACCTGAGTCTCGCCCCGTGAAATACGGCATCAATTCAACCCCCAATCGTCAATTAGTCATTTGCAATATTTTGGTTTCAGATAAAACAGTTTGAAAATATTCGATTCATATTTATTCTAAAAATAAGTATTACATATACACAGTGGTGTATACACTCATATCAGATTACTCATGGACACGGAACAAATTTATAAGGCTTAAAATTCTTCGAAATATGTAAATATACATGTAGTTTTTTTCATCAAAATATGGAGTTTAATAGCGACTTAAAATGATAAAAAATTACTACAGTAAAATAATATTTTATTGTTAGTTGATAAAGCTTCATCTTTAAATTCTGAAATGTAACTTCTAATTTTACACTGGATCATTGTCCTACTTTGGGAATTTTACACTAGCTTAATAGAGATATTAATATAAGCAACCAAACACACAGTGTTCTGATTGGTTTGTAACTGACAATGCGGAGCTGTGTAAGTTGAATTCTAATATTCAAATCTCTGTGACGTGATACGATTCCCGGGTAGCAGCCTCAGAGGGAAGGAGAAGGGTACTGAAACGAGGTGCATTTCCCACAGACCATCAAGGTGTCAAGGTCATCTATCAAACAAATCCAATAATTCATCGCCTCCTCACACACACCCAATTCCCCTGGAAGGACATTCAGACCCCTCAGACAGAGCATGAGGGCTGGAGAGTGGATCTATTCTTCCCATAAATTAAAACTTTCACAATTTCTTAACTTGCTTTCCCATTGTCAATTCTCCCTAATTTTGAAAAAACTCTAATATTTAAGGAATCACTGAAAATTTTTTGTTCTTTTTGTTGGGATGTATGTTTAATATTTAATAAAATTTCATTGTTAAACCTAATATGAATATATGGACTTTTATTCATTGTTCAGAGTAAGCAATGTTTCAGTTCCCTCTCACTGTCAGAAAAACTTGGTTTATAAATTGTTCAGCAAATGCAGTAGCAATGGAAAAAGTATTTTTATTTTACCTATTGCCGTGATTATTTTATCATCTCCATTTTTATCCTTTTCCCTATTGCACACAATGTTCAGTTCACACTCTAATTCTTTACATTTGCTTTATTTTCAAATTTTTCTTTATAGAACTTATTTTTTGCTTTACGTATTTCATTCTTCAGTCTATTCCTAAACTTTGTATAAGACAGCCAGTAAACATTTTTTGGGTTGGATTTCCATTTTGTAAAGAACCTGTCTCTTTCTTTCATTTTACTAGTTTGATCATTTGTGATCCACCCTTTTGATACTCCTCTTCTGTTGATTCTTGATCTCTTTCACATTTTGCAAATTTTTAATGTTACAATCATAAATATTAAACTAACAATTACCTCATTACAAAACACATTAACATTTTACACTTTTCCCAATCATGTCTTTTGATTGCTTTTTGTATGTTCTCATCATCATACTTGATAATAATTCCGGGTTGGTTACATGCAATGTCATTATTTATATAATTATTTGAATTAATGTGGGAAGCTGTGAGATAGTGATCAGATACTTTACCTAGCATAACTGCTGCTTCAATTTCGTGTTTTCGACCGTATATATCTATAAAAGATGATCGAATAAAGTAGAACATAATAATCCCTCTCTAATTTCTTCCCTTATAACTGATTCAATGGTATTTACAAGCCCCTTACTACACATCATACCTTCATAATCTGCAACGCCATACAAACTCTTATTTAAAATAGTGATATTAATATCCCCAATGACTATTAAAGTTTGATTGTTACAACTGTCAATAAGGATTTCAAGTTCACTAATGAATTCAACTTTCCCCATATTTGGAGATCTGTATATGCTGATTACATCTATGGATACATTTGTATTGATAATTGAAAGTGCCTGTTACATTTTCAAAGCTATTTGATGAATAAGAAATCTCACTAAATATCATTTAATTATTATAGTATATTACTACTCCTCCTCCTCCACCTCTGTTATTTCTTAAATTATAAATACTTGTAATTTTTAATTTCGTACTGACTTATTTCACGTACTTGGATATTTACTTCTCTTAAACATATAATATCAAAGAGGCTCTGATTTAATAAGATTAACAATTGGTCGAAATATTTTCTTATAGATTTTATATTTAAATGAAATGCAATTATTCCTTTATCTCCTGAGCAGTCATTTTATGAAGATCTCATTGATTTATATCATTACGCTTCGTAAAATGAATTTGAGGATTTGGAGTGATGTGGTTGCAATCCGTGATTTTTACTTAGTCCTTAATTCTATACATTACCTATATTAAATTTTAGTCATCATTAGAGGAATTTATACTATGTACACTTTCATCAGATTTTCTGGTTGGGATTCTACCATGTTTCACCCATACATACTTGAATCCTGCTGTTTTCCCCCTAATTCTGGCTTCTCTAAAGAGAGCCCTATATTCAGGAATTAAGGACGCATTAAAAAACAGTATTGTTGTGGTTTTCTCCTCTGCAGACAGTTTGTACCACCATCACTTGTTTTTGGAAATAGTTATTTCTTTCTTTTTCGTCCTTCACTTTCACCATCAATGTGGTGGATCGATTCGTGTTCATACGTTCTACATTCTTAACACACACATCACTCACTGCCATTTCTGAATCTGGGCCAATTGTTCCTCGGGATTCACATTCTTGAAATTCTCGACGTCGTGAATTTCTACGCACGTCCTTCTTTTATATTGTTCGAGATTGTTGATTCTGTTTGATAGAGCTTCTTCATTGTCTATCTTTATTGCTTAGCGCTTCTTTTAGACCTCTCACTTTTAAATTCGCATTTTCAGTATTCATGTCCGCCATTACACTGTATATTTCGTCGAATTTGCCCGAAATAAATTATACAACAGTCGGCCCGGTGGCCGAGATCGCTAAGGCAGTAGTGTCGTAGTGATCTCGGACCGAAGGGTCGCGGGTTCGAGTCCCGCCTCGGGCATGGTTGTATGTGTTCGTCCTTTCGCTCCTTATCATCACCATATCGTTTCATCCACATAGTTACCATACCGTTAACAGCAATAGTGGTCGCTAATGACCTAAGATGTTGATGCGACCTTAAATAACCAAAAAAAAATTGTACTACAGATTGTAGCACTTTCTCTAACAAATGTTTAACCGATGGTTCCATTCTTCTAGATCTTTCTCAATTTCATTTAAACCATTATTAATATTTTTGCTGACAGTATGTAGGGTTCTAGGCTGCTCTTTCATTTTTTCTCTAGCCGAGACGCACCGCCCTGCTGCTTTTATCTCATTTGCCTTTGTATGTGGATTCGGATATGGAGCAACGATAATGGTAGCTAAATTTATTGCACTTCATTTTGGTAGTATTCGAATTCCAGACACGCTTTGAAACCTTACAGATCACCAAAATACGCACTTAATAATAATAATAATAATAATAATAATAATAATAATAATAATAATAATAATAATAATAATAACAACAACAACAACAACAACAACAATAAACCTAGCGAAGTGGCTCAAAGCGTAGCGCACTGACTTCGAAGTCGGAACGCCAGGGCTCGAACCCCGAGCCGGCCATCCTAACCAGGGTTATTGTGGTTTCCCTCGATCAAACAGGCGAATGCTGGCATTGTTCAAAAAGCCCACAATCACCTCTCATCATCATCTTATCACCTCATAATTCAAAGCTGAACTTCGCTTACCAAGTGGCACAGCCGAAAAGCTGATCCCGATAATGACACACGTTGATCTTTCTCCGGGATAAAATATGAAAGGGCCTCGGAAGAAAACGCGTAACGTCGTCAGAAATGTCAGAAATAATAATAATGCATCCAAAATGCAGTTGGAGTACAAAACCATACAAAATTGTTTCCCAAAAAGTAGCACATAGTAGCTCAAGGACTACAAATAAAAATACTGTCGATTAACACTATGATAAATTTAAAAATTAACAAAACTAGTTGCTGAAACAGCAGATGTACTTTCTCGACTGTATTCTCGCCAAAAATTACGCAAAAAGTACTTAAATTTGCGGAAAATTGTACACGACCTTATTTCAAAATCTAACAGATTTCATAACTTCAAGAGACAGATTTCATTAAGGGGGAAATCTAAATCTTTAGCATTTTAGTTGTAGGAGGAATCCGAAAATTTTTTGAACTTTTGCAATTTTCGACATATTAAAAAGTATTCAACGAACATGATACCTGCACCATTCTCTTAAACGTCCTTCACACTATCCAACAACAAAATTTAATACAAAATGCTAGAGCCATTTTTCTGAAAATTCTAGAGCCATTTCTCTGAAAATTTGGAAAATCTCCCAGAGGCTTCATGTAAAGTATCCTAAAATATCGGTTTCAAATTTAAGGGTCGGCAACATCAACCACGTCGGTTAGGGAACATTAATTTTGGAGAAAATCGGTGAACGGTTTAGCCGCTCGTGTTGTTCACCGTTTCATGGCGCCGCATTATATAACTTTCTCACTACTCCGTAGAGAGAAAGTAACAGCCTTCACGATTAAAGTAATAGCATTATATAGTACATATACAGTATAAGTTCTTTACACACCGAGAATATAAATATAAGTTGCTGTTCCATAACACAAGACGTTAATAGCAAATATTTAATAGTGGGCGGACTATTCCATGGAACCTTGGAGTCGCATGACGTCAGATGTGTCGTATTGAGCAAATATGTTGGTATGAGCAGTATGAGAGTAGGAAGCATAGCACAATCAAATACATTCCTTTACAGCATTTGAGTAACACCACAGTGTGCAGATGTACTACGTACATGCGGTTCCGTCACTCACGGCTAGACTACTTCCCGTGCACCAGTCGAGACATATAAGGTGTCATTCAACACGTCTCGGTCTCCTGATGGGAGACTGATCATTTGTTTCCGGATCCGGCCAGAAGATGCAAAGAAATTTGCAAAAACGCGGTTTTGCGTGTTTTGGCGCTGCGTTCTTAGTGCGTGTGCCGGAAATTAAATCAATGCCAGTCGGATGTACCTACACGGATCACATTACATTCAATGAACGCAATCGATCAAATTTTAATTAACAAAACTACTACTCGATATAAAGTTGAAAGAAAAGATTTAGGATACAGTGACCACGAAATTCTTACCAGTGCAAGAAATACGAACACTGACACAATAAATAATACACGTATGAGTAGATAGTTTACTAGAAGTAAAATAAAACTATTCATTGATTACTTGATACAGAGGTCATGGGACGCGGTTTATAATACTGTTGATACAAACGATAAATATTTTTTTCAACGCTTTCATTTCATTTAAACACTTGCTTACCTATTCAAAAAGAAAATTAAATAATTGACGGAAAAGCAATTCTTCGATAACACAAGGGATTAGTACATCATGTAAAAAAAAGCGAATTTTTTTTCCATCTCTAAACATTACAACGTATCTCAAGATTTCCTCCTCTACTTTAAAAAATACAAATCATTGTTAAAAAATGTCATAAGGCAAGCTAAAATCATGACACATGATCAGGATATTTTAAAATCAAATAACAAAACAAAAGCAATGTGGAATATAATTAAAAATATGATCAAATCAACTAAAAGCCTTGTAGAGAATGTTGTTTTAAAATATAACGATATAAATGTGAACGATGGTGGCTAGTCTCTTTAACCAATACTTTTCGAGAATTGCTGCCGATCTCACTAAGGGTCTTCAGTCACAAAATTCAATATCAGACATTTCCTCACAATATTTATTATTTGGACTGTATAATGCTAAACAACTCATAACAAGTATTGTACCGCAGTCTCTGGGTCAATGACCCCCATCTCGATCAGGTTTTGTGTCCATTATCCCTGATCCTTTGAGCATATGCTAAAATGGCCCCTTGTTTTGCTTCTGGCATAAATGTAACTTCATTACCTGTACACGTCTTGTAGAATTCAGTGGGAAATACAGTTATTCAAATCATCGTTCTCAACGTTGTCACGGCAGGAAGCATTATTCCTTGAAGAATGACATGATGAGGGATAAGAGCCAAAATTTATTGCTGATTTACCCTTGCAAATATATTCTATTACATCGGGGCGAATAGTTTGTTAACAATCCGTGCAAAAACGCTCATTTATTTCGGTATTCAAAATTGAAGTAGTATATGGGGGATCACAGAATTTTGAATACTTTCACAGAATTCACTTCTCCCCATAGAACGTCACACACAGTTTATAACTGTTTTTGACGTAAAATAAATAAATAAAGAAACCATACTCCATATGGACGGAGCTGCATAGTTTTCTTTCAGTTTCCGCGCGTATTGGAAATTAGTAATACAGATATTCACTGACCAGAAGTTCACGAGCTTCTTAACATTCATTCTGGGGATCGTGGTAAAACTATTCTACAGTAATACGTTAATTATATGTAACTTTAATACTGAATAATAAAATGTACAAAAATAATAATCAATAAAATAATTATCAAATCAATTGTTTTAGAGAAGAATCAACAATATTGAAGATATAAATGCAAGTACATTGAAGTATATCGTCAGTACCATACTTAGGGCTGCTCATGGGAATTTACATTGAGCGGTTGCAAATATTGGTGCATTGCAATGGCTTTTCCTAGCCTCGTCACGTGTAACGGCTTTGCGGTGCGTGAAGGCCACGCGCCGAGCACCATGAGTGGGCCCCAGGGCGCACGTTGGTCTGAACGGGGCCGAGACGCGCGCATACGATGTTAAGTTAAATAACTATTTTTTTAGTGAATTTAAAACGGTTCTTTAAGTACAAATCTATTGAAACATCTCCTAAGTGCAAAATAATAATATTCCAAATAATTCATATTGTTTATTTATTTGTCGAAAACAGTACTGATCTTTATCTCACATTATTGAAGATGAATAAAAGCTTCATTTATTTGTCCAGAAGTAAAGAAAAAGTTATTATAAGCATTTGTTCCATGACTCAACGGAACATTTGTTAAAAACTAGGCGGAGATAGTGTTTAAAATGTTTTAACAATAGTTTTTTAAAAGTAGAAAAAACGTACGCATCTTCTTTAAGTAGTAAAAGGGATAAATGGTGTATAATGGTAGTAGTGTATTACACTGTAATAAGTGTACTACTCGTTTGTCATTTTTATTGTCAAACAATAATTAATAATTTTATATTATTTCACTATTATATTATTTAATCTGTCAGAGGTGGCACATGGGTGCTTTGGACGAAAAGCCAGAAAGTGATGTGTTTCATGATATGGAAATGCCAGACACCTGATCGCCTGAGTTGGCTTCCTGTGAAACTTATCTTCATGTCACTTGAGTCTTATTTTTAGCAGTCGTGGTTATGCATTTACCATAGGTCATTGCCTGTCCGGATCATTTCACCCTGCGCGCCACCCCTGGCATGACATTCAGCGCTGACGCTTCGACTGCTGACAGCGCGACAAGAAAAACATATTTACAATTGTTAATTTCATATCATATATTAGTTTCTTGGAGATGTTTCTATTTTTTAATGACCCGTCAATGACCACTTAGTTAAATGTAATTGCCTGTGAAAATTTACTTAAAAGAATAAGCAGTTTTCGCACACCATAATGACATAAGGATTAATTTAATGAAAAATAAAATAATTGACACTGCAACTGCTTTAATATATTTAGAAGGGTATATGAAAGCGCATATAGTTTTTGGAAGTTGAGAAGTTGATTAGGAAAAGTTATAAACAATGAAATATACGTATATTTTCGCAGCTTGGGTAGCTGAATTTTTCCTCAGTTGAAACGGTTGGCCTTGAGGGTGTCGTATACACTGATAAAAATTATTATTTTTTCTGGTTTCTAGTAATTTTAAATATGTAGAATTGATATTTATCAAGAAATAATCGTTTTTCAAAAATGAACATTTGGCGCCTGTGCGCGCGTTTGGGCCCTCTTCAGAGCAGCGAGCGGCGTGGGCGCGCTGCGGGCACCGCGGACGGCTCTGGGCGGGCACTTCCAGAGGACATTCAGCTACCGATAGTCACATTACGTACATGCCCCAAAAGGTACAAACGAATGTGTGAAAAGTAGAAAGAGTATCAAGGGAGGTCGTTGAGCATCTGTTGGTTACTTTGAGACCGAAAAGACGTTACTAACTTCCAGGGTCGTCAAGTACTACGCACCTTGGAAAGGTCCGTCGATCATGACGTCAAATAAATATTCAACTGGGAAGCAAAATGCATTGGCAGTAGAGCAACCGCTCGTGTAGTCTGCTGTGGTTACTGAGAAGCAGTGTCTGTGGTGTTTAATTGGTGAGGTGATTTATTCGGGTGATTGCAGGTGAACTATTCAACAATGGGAAGAAAAGTTAAGGAGACAACAGAAGAGGAACGAAAAGTAGCTGTCTCCTGCTACAAAAATTGTAAAACGTTTAAAGAAATAGGGTAAATTCTCAGTAGACCTGTGGATACATCGACGAGCATTATATATATATATATATATATATATATATATATATATATATATATATAAGATATTACACACTAAAAAAACAGGGGAAAAAGTGGCCGCCGGACCCCACTCACGCAAAGAGAAAAATGCCAGACCGGAAAGTAAAGAAAAACCCTCAATTGAGTACTCCAAAAACCAGAAATGAAGTGGAACGGGAAATTGGAAAACAGGTAAATGTACGAACTGTTAGAAACATTCTACAGGAAGCCGGGTACAATGGTCGCATGGCCCGTCGCAAACCATACATCAACTGGACGAACAGACAGAAGCGAGTGGCCTATGCGAATGAACACCGAAATGACACTTTTGATGTTAGGCGGAGGGTGATATTTACTGATAAAAGTAAATTTAATATATTAAAGTCAGACGGATGTGTGATTGTGTGGAGACAAATGAACAGTGAACTAGGAGAGAGGAGAGAGAGAGAGAGAGAGAGAGAGAGAGAGAGAGAGAGAGAGAGAGAGATCGTTCTTTGAGGTTCAGTAATTGTGTGGGGGTGTATGAGTGCTTATGATGTTGGGGATTTGTGTTTCATTGATGTTATTATGGACCACAAATGTTACGTCAACATTTTAAAGAAACGCCTAGCCAACAGTGTAAATATTATGGGGCTTACTGGTGATTATGTGTTTACCCAGGACAATGACCCGAAACATACAGCCAACACCAAACTCTGATAATTGTACAACACCCCACACTGAATGCAAACACCTCCCCAGTTGCCAGACATAAACCCCATCGAGAAAATATTTGGCATATTCTCGAAGAAAGAATTCGAAAATGCCACATATCCAACAAAAATGATCTGAAGAACGCATTGTTGAGCGAATAGCGGTTGATTACTCAATAAAAAAACACAGTCATTAGTGAAATCAATCCCTCGAAGGCTGAAAGAAATTATCAAGAGGAAAGGGGGTTCCACAAAGTATTAAGAACTTCATATACTCTAATATTTTACTCCCCAACCACAGACGTTGAATACTTATTTGAGTTCTAAATACACTCTCGGATTTCTGTTCCTCTGCACTTATGTGTTCATGGGAGTTTCTTTTTGTGTATTGTATGTATTTAAAAATACATACTTACGTACAAGAAACTGGAGTCTTCATTGTTTTTTTAGTTAAAAGAACTTTTTCACATCAGGACCGTCCTTACAAGGGAAGTAACTGGTCCTTCATTTCGAAACACCCCTCGAAATTTTTATGACACACTAAATGCACTATCAGAATCTCATATCCAAAATATTAGTTGCCATATTACAAGCCTTGGAGCCTTGCTGTTGCGTGACCTCAACTGTGTTCTGAGTAGTATGACAATTCTTAGGTAGGTACACCCAGTACGAGAAAAGGAATAATAACACAATTAAATAATTGCATTTTTAGACAAATTTGAAACTTTCTTCATTTTTGAACTCATTTTTTGTACAATTTTCCCCAATATTCTGGGTAACTAATGATTTCATTTTATGGCAGAGGCAATGATGGTGATGAACATGATCATAATCATGAATTCATGATCGTGATCATCATTATGTTTACCCCGATTGGCAAAGTAATACGTTCGTGTCTCCGGCGGAAGAACCATTAAAAGACGTTTTTAACCATTAAAAGCAAATTTTAATGTAGTAATTCTCAGAGAGGAATTTGACTCGCTGACTTATTTTAAAAAAGCGAAAGGAAATTGCAAAAGAAGTCGGACCAATCAGGAAAATGGGAGCCCTTTATTTCGAATAAATTCTTTAACGCAACATAAATGAAATGTGGGTTCTTATTTCAAAAACACTATATTTCTATTGATGGAATAATCGGATATGTGAAAGGTGTGTAATTTTTAATATTCATTAGTTTTATTTAAATGAATTAACATAAAATTTGAAAACAATTTGTTCTTTGAGCGTGTTTCATCTTATTCGTTTGATTTTATATGTTTACTTAAGTCTTCGAAGTAAATTAATGGGTCATTCATGACCGATTAATTTACTCCGAATGGGTCATTAATGACCCATTATTAACTCCCAAGATTTAAGTAAAAGGGATGACAGATTGTTTGAAATTAAATGTTTTAAAGGAGTATGATTATAGATTTTTTAATTTGTTGCGTCTACAAATCGACGCAACGCATCTCTAAGCCCCTTAAGGGGCGTTGAGCGTTTTGCGCTGGGGAGTGATCCTCCATTACCTCTTTAAGTCATGTCACGTCACGTCGCAGTCAAGAGGATGCCAAGATGACAGCCAGGTAGCATCTCCGCGTACGCGCCTCCTGCGTCAC
This sequence comes from Teleogryllus oceanicus, assembly GCA_964035755.1. Lineage (NCBI taxonomy): Eukaryota > Metazoa > Arthropoda > Insecta > Orthoptera > Gryllidae > Teleogryllus > Teleogryllus oceanicus. The sequence continues at coordinate 203,222,459 of CAXIVR010000001.1, read as the reverse complement.
TACCCAGCGGCCAGAATTGATAAGGAATAAGGATAGGGGTAGGGTTTAGGACACTTCACGGAGGTTGGACTAGCTATTGCGAAGCAGCCAAACTCGTTTTGTTGGAACAAATTTCATACGAAATTGGACGGGAATCGAACCCGGACCTCAGTGGTGAAAGGATAGCGACTTCGCTATGTGCCACGAGTGAGTTATTTCTTGCCAACAGCGTCATAAGGTCAACAAACATGTGATGAGGACCTACACAATTCAGTCAACATTTGAGGTCAGGAGTCAAATAGTAATGGAACAAATGTTCCAAAGAGAATGTTTGCCCTCCATAATAATTGGATATCTACACATGTCCAAAGAGTCGTCAATCGCATTACTGGTTTAAAACCAGCAATGCTACAAAAATGTCCAAAATTCAAACCTTGTTCTTTATTATTCTTGTTATTTAAGTTACAAATAGTTTCCAAATCAGTTGCAACACTAAAGATTGAACATGAAATTTGTGGGAGTTGTTGAGCAATTTAATCTGAAATAATAGTACACAAACCGAAACCTTCCCTCTCCAGAAACAACAGCCTGTTATATCAAGTCCTTAGTTGTCAAATTCGACATGATTCAACAAATTTCTGACTTAAAGCCACAGGGCTTTCCTCCCACCGAGGGCTCGGGCAGCGGTCACTTGCCCCAAATGTAAATCTTTCACTAGAAGCCGGTGGGGCGCGGAAGGGCTGCCTCCGCCATTGTGGGGCGCGTCGCTGGGGCCCTTGTGCAAGCCTGCTCTAACACAGACGAATACTCATAGCAGTAAACGCGCCCAGAAACATCGATAGATGAATCATTTGATAAATTGAATAAAAGCACTAATTGACGGAAAACTGCTGTGTGCGGCCTCACGTAGCAAGCAGTTGACGTGCTCGGAAGCATCAATCAATCCATCCATCCATTTTCCACGTGGGGAACAATAAGGCCTAAGAACCAATGTATTATCTGACCAGTTAAAATCGAATAAAAGGGGCGATAATGGAGTTTTCCGTTGAAACGGCCACGCCGGCCCACTGTGAAGGAAGCGGCAGGTGGGCGTGCAGGCTCGCGGGCTGGCGGAGAGGCGGGCGGAGAGGCGGGCGGCTGCATGCGGAGTGCGGTGGAGGGGCGAGGGGCCCTCGTAGGGAGCTCAGCCCACGCTGCACCCGACGCCCTGGCTTCACCGCGCAACGCTTCTCACGGGTTCACCACCTCCTGCGCGTGAGCTGCGGGCTGGCGCTTGCCAATGCACATTTCAAGACACTCGGAGGGACCTACCAAACCATTCACCATCAAAGTGAAATTGGCCGGACTCTGTTAAAATGCATCTTTTCAGCTTTAAATCGTAAACAAGATTATACTACATATCTCGACTACACAGAAAATCGAAGCACGAAACATGCCAAAGAACATCCATTACCAATGACAATAGCAATTAAATGCAGAGATGTACTAAAATTATTTCAAATATGATTCAATTGTGGAAAAAATTCATAAATATGGAAAAAGTAAACTACTATAAGAGAGGTTTACTTTTCCATATTGTTTATGGATTTTGCCACAATTCCATTAAAGCATTACATTAATAAATCAATAACTGCATTCCCCACACTAATGTTCTACTACAAAAAGGCTATAAACATGTTTCAATACCAACAAAGTTAGAGGAAATTTAGTGGGAATGCTTAAAAAAAGCAAAGCAAAACTATTTTTTATAAGAAAAGAAAAAATGGTAATTATTGTGATAATGACTCCAAGGTAAAAAAAATTCTCGATTTTAAATCATCTCGCAAAGTGCGCTACGTTTACATTCGATTTCCATGCAGAAGCTTCACGCCATGTGCGGCATTGATCCAGGATATTATAGAGTCGTTTTGCCCAGAAATGCATGAAACATGAGTCTTGAAGTAGTAACAAAGGTGAGGAAATATTCTCTGCACAAAACCGTCAAACGTGCCAATGCTAACCACGGCCGATTCTCATGTGAAAATTTTCAGTTGTCCCCTTGTCCATAAGCAGTTCCTCAGTTTTCCATTTGCGATGTATTCACCTGCTGGATCCTACACACAGCTTAATACTCTCTCAATCGGATATTGCTACTTGCTAGGATAGTATAACAAGAAACATACACACGAATAAAATTATAAACCCGAATTAAACACTGCACAATATAGAATGTACGAAAACAAATCTCATAGGAAGGGCAGTTTTTGCTCTCATGATTTTACAGATAAAACTCCTTTGCAATGATTTTCCCTTTAATTCCATTAATTCTTTAACTCGTCGCGCTTCAATGCGGTTGTTTCTAACGATAACTGAAATTAATTTACACACGAAACGTTTCCTTTGACCGGCTATTTATATAAATAAATATCAAAATTAGGAAAGAAGACATATTGAAAATGCAATATATGAAGATTCTTCATCCTCACCACCGTTTATACACATCAAAACGGTTTGTTTGTTGTTGATGATGTAGTTGTAGAAATGTATTGATGTTGGGTGTATAAATAACCGTACTTTTAGATAACATGCCCACTTTTTTACAGTTCATTCCCGAATCCAAGATCTCATTTGATTGCATTGTTCACTTTTCAAGATAATCAGAATTGCCAAATATCCCCAAAACATAATACAATAATTAATTTAAATTTTGTTGGAAGATTTGTCATATTACCTAGTAATTGGAGGCTTCCTCCAGATAACTTGAGTAGAACTGGGTAAAAAAACTGGTTCGTATCCTGAACCCACTATTGTGCGCGCACATGGGATAGCGTTGCTAAGGGTTGATAGAGGAAACCGGCCATTCTCAAAGTTTACGAGTTTTCAAAACTTGTTTTTGCAGTAAAATGTTTATGAATCAATGAATAAATAGCAACATGTCAGAAAAGGGGATTTAATGATTTGAGTCTGTATTATTAAGAGAAACGCATGTCATGTCTCGTCATGTAAAGTCATTAGTCTCGAATGGTATCTTGCATACACTTTTTGAAGATGAAGTTCATTCAAAATGGATGAGGAAGAAGATATGGTTCATGTTCCAGGGCGGAGATAGAAACCATCAATCTGGTCCTCGAGAGGGCAGCAAAGAACTTTTCCCAATTGCGGTTTCTCAAGGGAACATTGTTGATCGTAGCTAGGCGAAGTAAACAAAGAATTGAATGAAATAATTCCGCCATTGCTACAGCATAAGAATGTTTAACCACAGAGTACGTCAACGTGGAAGTATAACATACAGTAAGTGGTACTCCAAGGCACAGACAGACACCGTTACCTGCGGCAGCCGCAACGGCATTTGAGCGACCGCCGGCCGCCCGCCGGCCCGCGGCGATGGAAACAGCTGCCAACGCTTGGGTTGTGTGGCAACCGCGCTTTCCTTTCAAAAGAAACGCGATGGTCTCCAGGAGTGTTCAGTGTGGCAGCGCTGCACCCTGGGCGGCGGCAATGTTGCGCGGCTCCCGCCACTCGCCCGTCCCTTCTCCTGGCCCCCGAGCCCGAGCCCGAGCCCGAGCCCGACCCGCGGCCGCAGCCACCCCCCCGCCCCCCCAGCTCTGCCCCCCCGGCGGACCCCACGAAGGCACAGCGCGCCAAGCAGCGACCAGCCTTCCTTCTCAGCCTGCGTTTGCCTACCTTTCTCTCACGCCGGAGACGGGGCTGCGATGCCACGCTCGCTGGCGGAAAACGTTCCTGTCCCCCAGGTTTGTCAGAAGTTCGCTTCGTGGACAGGACGCTGCAAGGGTCGAGCGCAAAACAACGTCCGTATAAGCCCAGACATTTCCGACAAAACGCTTTTCATTCCAAATAAGAAACACAAGAAATAGGATGACAAAGCACATGCTCAGGCTTTTCACAAAACGTCGACACGAAATGTAGATTTTTCTCTCCTCAAGCGGCACTTTCTTTTCCAACGAAAATAACAAAAGAAAGCACAATAATTGTAAAAGTTATGAAGGCTTGATTGACTCTTGATTTTCCGTTCCGCCTTTGACTCACTACCCCAACAACAAACTCGAGCCACAATAACAAATACACTCTCGTATTTTTGGTAACGGTTACATTATTTAACTTTCACGTATACGTTCTCAATACGGCAGAGATTACCATAGCAACTAATTACCTGTAATTACGGATATGTTAGGCAGCATGTGTTAAATTAATGTCATTTTGTATCGTATGTTGCTCCCGCGGAGGGATCGGTTTTTTCACAGCAAATTATAGTTGGAATGTTGTTAATTTCCGTATGTAATGATACATCATGTAAAAGTGCACTACATGTATATTGTTCTTGTATTATTGTATATTTATAGTCCTAAAGCAGGTCAAATAAATGGCCGAAACGTTGGCATTGTAAAAAACAACTTGTCTTTTATTGACCTGCCCTCAAGAGGTTCTACATTATATTTAATTCGAGGTCAAGATCAACATAAGAACACATGATTTAATATTGAGGAATAGAATGCGAAGAAATAATTTCTAGCGCCGATAATGAAGTTGTATGTCGAAAAAACTACAGCCTTCCTTTCGGCAAATTTCAAAATACCAGAGTTTTAATGAAATCGAACATATATCATATTTGTAAGCACAGTCATTCTTTCAAAACATTTGGAGCTTTTTCAAATGTTGAAAATGTCTTAAGTTCTTGAACAGAAAAATTACTAGTTTTGATTCAAAATCCACAGTGCCTCAAGTTCAGCTAGATTGGTCAGAGAAAATCCATTTGGGGAAAAATTCTATGTTTAGTGAACGTGCTAATGTGGTTCAGAGACGGACAAGTGGTTTGAAAAAAACAAACACGTTTGCATTTTAAGGGGCCACCAGAATGTGTATTTCATCAATTCTCGGCATCGATTTTTTTTACAGCGTTATAACTTTCCCTAAATAAAGAATACATATCCAAAATATGACTAATTCACGAATAAGGCGGTTAATTCGCATATTAACCCGACTGTTTGGATAATACTATATGAACCTCTGGATCAACTTTGGACATTATCCGACTGATGTTGGATTTAGCCAGAGGCAGCTGAAGAATGTAAGGTGTTCGTCCGAGTGTGAGGCGTCTTTTGTGTTCCGGAGAAGTATTTTGGAATATGAGTTGGAAATAATGAGCTGCGCATGTTCAAGGTTGTTTTATGTTAATTGCGAAAGCCTCGTCGACTCAGCTAGGAAACGCGTAGCAAAGTGTCAACTGAGGTACGTAGTGTCGTGTAAATAGCAATTTACGGTAACACACCGGTCAGATTTCACATTCTGCCATTGCAAATCATCGCTACGTACTACATCTATCCTAGCCACCTTGTGGATGGTTAATGTGCACTTTATCCGGTGAAAGTCCGAAGTGGGCTTGGCACTTTACCTCCTTCGAACATCATACACCTATTTTGGATAATGTGAACATTATCCTTCAATTCTCGAATTACCCATATCCGGACATTCACCGTAACATACACATTGTGTATTAGAACACAAGAAAGTAAAAGCCATCAGCCTAAAGAACCACCATCGCAAGTTTATGGAAGCTACATATATAAAACTAATGTATGATGTAAATAAAATCATATTCGTACCCATATTCAAATTCATATTCGTATATCCTCAACGTTTGAGACAAATGTTCTCCAGGGATAAAAAACAACTGAGCAATGTAAATCATAGTAGGTATCTAACCAGGAGGGAAGTTGACCAGTCAAAATCAGTCACGAAAACCTTTATTTTCATTACCAAGACTAAGATCATCTGACCTGTCCCGCTCTCATTTCAAATAAACGCATCCACACATTCAGTCCACCTTGATCATATTGTTTATTGTATACGAATATGTTCCAGAAGTTAGAAGTCTTCGAAGCTCGACATTGTTAAATTATTTTCCTTTTTTGATTCCGGTGTTCATTCCTGTGTAAAATAGAAAATATCTACATTTCCGGTCGTGCACCCTTAACTGGAGTGACTCCTGCCACTGATCTTGGAATTTTATTTCTGAGGTCTTCAGTATGTATGATACCCAAAAGTACTGTGGAGTAACATGACGAAACTTCCTCTGTGACACGAGCCGACAAATTCTCTAATAGCTTCGAAGATGGTAAGTTGCGATTTCTAATGCCAAGTAGAGCTATGTCTATTACTCACTGTATAGAAGCTGGAAAAATATCTTCCAATTAGTACGTTGATGAATCCAATTTTATATCAACTTCTTACATATTTTGAATGAATTCTACATATTCTCGATAATTTGACATACATTACATATTTCAATTTTTTCTTTGAGTATGAGTATTGTACATAATTTCAATTTTTTCGCGCGTTTATAACCTCCGAATTCTCGTTATTTTAATGGAAATCATGGGCGTATCTAACTCGTAAAAGTTTGGGAGGGAGACATCAAAAGAAGTTATTTAAATGCAGGTAATTCCTCCGCTGAATTTTAATTTTAACCCAGCCAATGTATTTTTTCGATTTATTGAAGTTAACAAAGTATACATTTTAAAATAATGTTAACTTATGTCACCCCTACTCATTAAGCCACTGAATTCAATATTCGCTGACAAAACGATGGCAGCTATGGATACAATGGCGGCTGCGGCGGCGATAAGAGCAATGACATAGCCGACCAATACTCTGTGAAAGTTCCCTAAAGGCAATAGAGGTCGGAAGCAATGGACTTCTTGGTCTCCTTTGATAGATATGAAAATGCAGATTCGGGGAGGTAGCCAGATATCTCTCCGCCAGTTCGGGAGCTTTTTCATAATCATTTACCATGCAATTTTGGCTAATGAATGACAGCAAAACATTTTTGTGTACACCAAGTGTTCGTTTCACAGTCTGAATGTTATTTAACGAATGGTATCATCGTAATAAAGTTTTACTGAAAATTTTGTTCTTAAGAATGTTCTACCAAGAAAACTCGCTATCATTAAATACTCCACCATCGGTAAGAGATGAGAAGCTTAGTGTTGAAAGAAGAGAAACGGCTGCCCATTTGTGCTACCCTAAAATGAACCCCCATCGCAACCTGTTTTATTTGTTAAAATTAATATAGTATGTAGTTTTCGTAAAGTGTTGTTCTAAAGCCTTATTGCAAATCTACACCTCAAACCCTTTCAATTGACACGTTAACCATTCACATCCGTCCAAAACAGTAAAAGGCCGAGCATTAATCAGTAGAATCACATAGTGTATTAAATATATAGAAAAAAATATGTGATGCTACATATTTCATTACACATTTTGTGAATTTTCACAACTCATTTATGCACTACAAATTTTACAATTAGATATTTCATATAAATCTCAGCTGTAGTAATGGATCATGACTGGAAATCCGCGACATAAGTCAGGGTGTAAACGAGGGTTCCCGAGAGGGCCCTGTATCGATCCCCTGGGGGTCGTTGAAATTTCAAAGGGGGTGATGGTAATCAAGGGGTCGGCTGTGGGTCGATAGTCGAGTATGCAGCGAGCGATTGATGGATACAATCAAGACCAAAATCACACTGATTACTAAAAATATTACTGATTATTTTCTTACACCAAGCTTCAAAGCATCTAAAAATAATTTCCAAAGACGATCCACTTTTCGAATTTCAATATCAACATCGTTTCCATTAACTAAAATCGCACTTTTGAGCCATAAAATCTGTGATCTTTTGAAAACTTGTTTATATTTGTAAAATTAAAAATGAGAATAGAACAAAAATAATAAAACATAAATCTAATAAAAATGATTTTTAAAACTTTTGCTTATATCATTTGCTAATTGTTATTTTTCAATAATTAATTGAAATTTGCCCTTGTATTTGGAATAGACCTTCATTAACTATTGGAGGTACATTTATATAAATAATTCAACTACATATAAATTTGGTATTTGTTTAATATTACAGCAGTTTCAAGGACATTCTTTTCCTCCTCATCAGGCTTGCAATTAAAAATCAAAATACTAAAAACAACACTGAGTCCATGAGATATTCTATATAATTGGTATGTGCCAAGGCATGGTATGATAGTCATCCATGTTACGTTTAAAGAGATTCAAAACCGCCATGTGAAATTAAGATATAACACAAGCATATGCAGGCATGATGCATGCTACAGAGTCAATTTTGAATCTCTTTAAACGTAATATGGATGACTATCATACCATGGTGCCTTGGCAAATATCAATTATTTAGAATATCACATGGACTCAGTGTTGTTTTTAATGTTTTGATTTTTAATTGCAAGCCTGATGATGTGGAAAAAAATGACATCGCAACTGTCCTGATAGTAAACGAATACAAAATTTAATGTAGTTGAATTATTTATAAAATGTACCTCCAATAGTTAATGAAGGTCTATTCCAAATACAAGGGTCAATATTGAACGTATATGAAAGTGAAAACGAATAGGCACATTTGTTGTATCTTGAACACTGAAGAAAAATGAGTGGTGCTACAACTGCACATACTTTCTTGTATTATTTTAAACTTGCAATATATTGAGAGTTCAACGAAAATCGCAATAGCATCATGGCTTACTTTGATCATTTCAAGAAAAAAGCAAAGAAAAATTGTGTTCCATTGTTAAAAAAGCTTCTTAATTCCCTTTGCTTCAAGCAAAAAATACTCAAGCGAAAAATACTGATGTTTTAAAAATATTGTACATGACTGTATTTAAAAGATTATATTTTAAAAACATGTTTCATCCCGGAAACATCCCCATCGTAGTTTAGTTATGTTAATTTTTGCAATTTTCGTAAATTCACTAAAAGTTAAATCTGCGCCATTTTTGCAAGTGTCCTTTGCACTATTGGAGAAAAAAGTAAAGAAAAAATTTGCACCCATGGCTGAGAAAATATTTTTTTAAATTTCCTTTACTTTACACATTTATTATATATCAGCAATTTTTACCCATTTTTTCGATATCAGAGACCCACAATTTGAGATTTTTTTAACGAAAAATCTCCACTACGCGCTGCAGCATTAGCATACTTTCTCTTTACTATGTAGGTAGATAGTGGGCGATGGATTTGATAACTGAAGTGGATCGACTAAGAAAACCATGTTTTTAAAAGTGGTCGATGCTTTAAAAGGATTGGGAATCCCTGGTGTAAACAAAGAATCGCAAAGTCGTGAAATAAAACCATCTATTCGATTTTATCGTCTCTCAGCTATGGCAGAATATCTGGGGATATATTTTGTCTCAGTCGGGAAGCGTGCACGGTGAGTGCAAATGAACTGAAGCGACATGAACTGACACGAACTTGTACTGACACTGGAGCTCGTTTCACAATATACAAGCTGTAAATAAGAACATAAACACACTTGTAACTTATTTCTAAAAATTGTCTTTTACAATTCTTGTTATGATCAAAATGCTACTAAATGGCTTTATCTTACCAGCGTACGAAAGATTGGCGTTCTTCATGGTCAAAAGTCGTGGTATTGCGAAAAATCGTGAAAACGGGCTCGAGTCGACTTTTCAGAAGCCACGATCGAACATGACTCACTGACAACTAGCCTGCACACTTGGGCATAAAGGAGAAGTCGAGTTTCAAGAAAAGGGAGGCGCTCAGTCGAGATTCGACTGGCAGCCGAACGGGAACAGAACAAACCCAGAGCACGGACCCAACGGCGAAGTTTTTGTTGTTGTTTTTTACCAGCATCTTGGGTGTAGAAAAACAGAGAAAACAACAACGCAGTAAGTGGCAGAAGTTCATGTTCTCTTAAGAAAGTACTTCACTCTATGAAAATTTGGGAGCGGAAGCGTGAAGCAGAACATCTTGCTACTTCATCCGTATAATGCAACAAGATCTCATCTTACTCTTTAAAGCAAATGAATAGATACAAAAGCGAGACCATATATTTCGGCGAGCTATCATATCCATTGATATTTTAGGTTAGGAAGCCCGCACTGAGAAAGAAACGACCTTGTGTTCACTTGACGCACCATTAGATCTACCAATCACAATAAGTTGGCTCCAACCGCGCACCAAGATGTCGCGCGCTCTGTTCGTGACTGGGCTACATCAAAATTGAGAGGGCAACAGCTCGAGAGGGTGCGTGCCGTAGCCTGTACGCGCATTCATCCTTCCTTTCTGAACCTTTTTTAATTTATTGCCTTCTTTACTTGTAACCTGAAAGTACTGTAATGCCGCAGTACTTTCTCGCATTCTTTACGTAGTAAACTGAAAGTATTTTAATGCTGCAGTAGGAAGTGGCGATTTTTCGACAGAAAAATCTTTGACCCCGGTGAATAAGCTGATAAATCATAAACACTTTATTTTACATCTGTGCAAAAACCAACTTTCAACTAATGCTGTAAATCAGGGATTAATAATATTTAAACCAAACCTACACACAAATAGTTTCGTTTGAATATCACCTACATTTCAATATCATTAATCCCTGATTTAATTCATTTAAAAGTTGTTTTTTGCTCTCCTGTAAAATTAAGTGTTTATGGCTTATCAGCTTATTCACCTGAATCAAAGAGATATGGGGCTTATTATCTCCCATAGCCAAGTCCTTATCAAAGAATACGGCTTATTAAACAAAAGACGAGCGATTACGATCAGAAGCTGGCAAATTTAACACTTTTAAAAGCAAAGAAAATAGGTACTTTAAGTTCAACAAATGTAGCAGGTTCGGATGTTTCCTATCGTCAAAATTAAATTAAAGAAAATGAAAATACTGACTTCCACGATTCAATAAAAAATCATGGGGACTTCTCCCCCCTCCCCCAGCAGTCAATGATAGATATTCAAAAATATAGCTTTCACTAGTTTTCTATACTAATGGAAGTTATTTTATTCATCAATTGTTAACATTATAAATATTCAATATTAGTCTACAAATAAAAATATATTTTAATACAACACAAATGAAAACTTCTTTATGTGAGAATATCAAGTCGGCTAGACACTATACGTTTACCTCCCTCCCCACTCAAAAAAATCATGAGTGGGCCTATGTATATCAGCAATTATTACGTTTCAACTACTACTTAGGCATGGGCTTTTGCATCGGATTCAATATTTCTTAAGAAGAGCTCGCGTGTCAATTCACCCGTTTACGGAAACACGCACTTTCATTTTACCTTTATTATATTATTTACTTCAACAATATTCAGTTGCTATCTGGAGGAGACTTCTAGCGCTCGGCAGCTCTGATCGGTAGCTTTCCGTGGCTTCTCCGATCGACGCCAGGCGAATGCCAGAGCAGTATCCGAACGAACCGCGAGCGATCTTTCCTTCCTCTTCCTTATCCTATCCTCACCCCTTACACACGCTTACACTACCACACATGCCTGGAGACCCGTCGGGGACTTACAACTTGTCCCGGCTGGGGCAGTGCCCCCCTGGTGGAAGATACCTGGTTGGGAAAACCCCGCTAGTCGACGGTAGGTCGGCGCCGGATCTCGCCATCTAGTGGGGGAATATCACCGCCACCGCCTCCCGATGAAATAGCATACACTACACTTTCGGGACTAAGGATCTGAGTAGTTGACGCGCCCGGAATCACTAACAATCAATCAATCAACTTCAACAATACTCATGATTTTTACGTACTACTTCTAATTTACCTGACATTTCTAACGACTCGTATATTCTGTTCTTAATGGTAATCTTTTCTCGGTTTGGTAACTAACGAGTAACTAAAACTACCCATGATTTCACAGAGTTAACGCCAATGCTACCATGCTGTTACGAGACGCGTAAGCCCATACGTGTGTAGCTGGCACGCACCCCAACCATCCCTACAAGAATGGCTGGGGTTTTGGTTGCTCACTCAAACTTTCTCCAGTGTTCTTTCTTTATGCGTGTCGGGAGAGCAAGAAATAGCGCTGTGCAGTGTTCACGCAGGAATTCTGATTTGGTGTCGGGTCAGAGAATTTAGGGATGTGATAATTTTGTAGGTCTTTATCTACTCGAACATTAATGTGAGCACAACAAATAGGTTGGGCTCTATTTTTACGAAAATTCATACCTTTAACGATATAGATGCAAACAGATATATTTGTAATTTATACAGATGTAAAAAGGTATTACACTCGTGATAGAGAAACCCAATATTTGTCAATATTGTATTACTGGTACATTGCACGTCATAGCACATAAACATATCTCTTCAATGTTTCACTTTTTCAATTTGTCTCCCATTATTTTTAAATTTCATATGTAAGAAACAACTGCATTGTCTTACATAAAATAGACTGAAGAACAAAAAATAAAATATTACATGGTTTTAACTGTTAACACTTCTTTTCATTCATATGTCAAAGTCCGCGTATTGTTATCAGACCTCACCCCAAGGGCCCAGATCAGTCAAGGATGTGATGTCCTAAACCTCTCTGGGAGCACCGGTTGAGGCAGCGCCAACGCTGACGTCATCTCTGCAGCGTTCCTGACCGGGAAGCTTCGGGACCCAATGGTGGCGGATGCTCGACGGAGCTAGGTATACACTGGTTATATCGAATTCAGCCACTGCATGGAGAATGATTGTTAGGGATTCCGGGCGCGTCAACTGCTAAGGACATTAGTCCCGTAAGTGTATGTTCTTTCTCGGGAGGTGGCGATGGTCTTCCCCCGCTGGATGGCGAGATCCGGCGCCGACCTGCCGTCAGCTAGCGGGAGTTTTCCCAATCAGGTCTCCCACCAGCAGGGCACCGACCCAGCCAAGACCAGCTCTAAGTTCCCGACCGGTCTTCTGGCATGCGTGGTAGTTTAGTGAATATTTGTGTGTGTGTGTGTGTGTATGTAAGAGGTGAAGATAGGAAAAGGAATGTGAAGGAAAGATAGCGCGTGGTCCGTGGCCCGTTTGTTAGGGTACTGCTCCGACATTCGCCTGGTGTTGATTGGAAAAACCACGAAAAACTACCAATCAGAGCAGCCGGCCGCTAGAATTCTCCTACAGACAGCGGCTGAATTCGACCTAGCTGAAAAGCTAGTGTCAAAAATTCTGCCACCGTTGGGACTCGAACCTAGGACCGCGGCTCTGAGCCACCTCTCCCGGTCATTGAGTGGAGAAGAATTCTAGCGACCGGCTGCTCTAATCGGTAGTTTTTCGTGGTTTCTTTCTTCACCTCTTACACACACACACACACACAAATATTCACTAAACTACGGAAGACCCGTCGGGAACTTAGAGCTGGTCTTGGCTGGGTCGGTGCCCTGCTGGTGGGAGACCTGGTTGGGAAAACTCCCGCTAGCTGACGGTAGGTCGGCGCCGGATCTCGCCATCCAGCGGGGGGAAATCATCGCCACCTCCGGAGAAAGAGTTTTCCATGGTTTTCCGATCAATACCTGGCGGATACCCGAGCAGAACCCGATCAAACGGGGCACGGACCGCGAGTGATGTTTGCATATGCAATCTCTAGAAGTGTTTAATTAGTATATGAAACTTTCATTCTTCTAAAACTTGAAATATAACGAATATTACCAGAATTAGTTAAAATATCACCTATCTTCCAAAACTTAAATGAAATATTCAAAAATGTATCTTAACAAAATATTTCGATTTAATTATATTTTTCATTATATTCATTTCTGTACATTCAGGGAACAATATTTTTTAGTTGATACATATCATATTTCTTGAAATTGCGATTACACGTTAATTATTTTTTCTTTCGTTTTTCAACTTGTATATAATAATAAGGAACTTTACAAACACCAACGACCGGCGATTTCTGTCTGTGAACCGAAACTAAAATTTGTAGTAGGTAGCATTTTTTCTGCAGAATCGAAATAAAACAGTGGGGTATTTCATATTCAGTAGATGACCGAGATTGAGTAATTGACCCTGACCGAGTAATTCTGTGCGTCGGTAAAATCCCTACGTGTGCAGAAAAATTGCGCTGCACCTCACACTGTACTAAAAGGCAGGATACACTCAACTGACTGTTGACAAGCCAGATTATGATTGGTGTAAGTCGAGATCATACGACGAAGCTCCTGGTTTTGGTGTATTTTTTTTAAATTATTTATTTTAGGTCGCTTTACAAACATCTAAGGTCATTAGCCCACTACTTTAGACCACTTTTGATTTAAACCAGAGATATATTTGATAAATTATAACAATATTAAGTACAATAAATTGTACAATAAATCAGATCATTTATTAAGACCAGCAATACTAAGATAAGTTAACAACCTTGACATGCAACTTTCAATTCAATTTCATATATATATCGTTTTTGATGCCAAGAGAGTTTGTTAGATTTTGGAGGTTTAAACATTCGAGGATAATGTTGCTTGGCTTGGTGCTTTTGTCTTAGCGAAGTTCGACAACAAAACGCGAAACAAAAGACGTGGTATGTGCCTCAAACACCGAGTAATGTATCTGGAACTGCTTTAGTATCAATGTTAATTTATATAATACACTGTATGCCAAGTATTTCGTCTTATCGTGGTATTTTTTGAATTGTATTTGCCGGATACATAGATCATCGATTTTCATCATAGAAAAAAACATTCATGGGTCTCAGCACAAACTTGTAAACTTTTGGGACACATGTTCAGTTTTCCTTTCAGAAGAATGGCTTGTAGTGGAAACTTGCATAATGAAAATTACAAGCATGCAGCTACTTGTGAAATCCCCGTAAGAAATGCAATGTAAGAGGTGCATGCCGGATATCTCCACAGGATTCCAAGGCAGCTTTCATTGTGCTAATGGCAAACAAAGCGAACTTGCACTTTCAGGGTCTCAATAGAAGTCATTTTGGTTCTAGCCGCCAATGAAGTGTATTTTAGGGCCTCAAGAGCAAGTAAGATCTTTTATAAAATAAACGTATTTATTTGTCGGTACATAGAACATATATTTTGCGAGATTGGATATAATGAGAATATGTTTCAAAACAACGAACCCACGACATTAAAACATACTACGTACATATTACTAGTATTAAGCAGAATGCTGCTGCAAAGGGTCATCCACAAAAGTTTACGTTTTGGCAATATTACTTGCAGTCAATAAAGTAAAATATTACTGTGACTTTATAATAGTGATGAGTAGAGCAACAGATTTTACTTTTCCGTTTTATTACGTACTTCCCGCAACTTTACGTAGTATGCGTTCGGACGATTTCCTCTAAAATTGATATTTCCACTTCCATCCGGATGAAGTCGAGGCCCTGCTAGTTTGAAATGGATATATTGATTTTTGAGGGTACTTGACATGAAACGTCAATAACAATTTCAAAATTTTCTCCTACTAGCTTCAATTTTTTTTTTAACTTTGTCATCTGTTAGCGTAAATTAAACTTTTAAAAAACTGCGGAGATCTCATTTTCGGAGTAATCTCTGAATTTTCGAAAATTGTAAAAAAGTTCAATTTTTTCGAAGTCTTCTTACAACTACAAAATTGAAGATAGAGATGTCTTTCCTTAATGAAATCCAATGCTCAAAGATAGATAATGTCATGTATAATTTTGCGAAAATATGAGTCATTTTCGCGTCGAATATAGGCAAATTTTAAACGATTATTTTCTCAAAACCACTCCAATTTCTTTCTTTGATTTTTTTCCTTGGATAGAGCAAAGGCATTTAATAAAATATCGCAGATTTCCCATTTTCGATGAACTTTCCGTATTTTCGAAAATTGCAAAACATAAACACCTTCAATAAGAGAGAGATTTTCTCTCAATGATGGATAGCGGATAGGGTGACGAGGAATAGTGGATATCCTATTAACAGGGATCAGACTGCTGGGGGACGTTTCTAAGGACACAAGAGAGACAAAGTGTGGTTTCGAATTCCACTGGGTCAGTACTACATTTATTCAGTGGTGACAGCAGGAAGCTCGTGGTTGTTCGTATTAGAATTAGAGGAAGATAACCAAGCCACGGTAAAAATTGGTATGTTAACTATAAACTAATTACATATAAAACCTAAACCGTTTTAGGGAACAATTTATCTCATCATCAGTGGAGTGTAGCAACTAAAAAAAAATTATGGATACAATTTTTTAAACGAAGGAATAGGTTGCGAAGGGTGGAGTCCAACGGAGGGACGGTTCAGTTTCATGCGAGATATCATGGCGAAATTAGTGAGTACTTTTTGGAAGAGGAAAGAAATGGCTTTCGCATTTATAGTCCGGTAGTATTTAAAGCGCAAATTAGCTACATACGAGTATATACTCAGGTTTTCGTCATACCAATACACTCAATTTATTTTTCCTTTCTGTTTGATCTTTTTTGCAAGTCTTTCACGGAATGCATTTTCTAACATTAAGGGTCTTTTATTAGTTAAGCTCTTTGTGATGTACTTCAACGATTCATCTTCTTTAATTTACTTTATTAATTGCCCAAAACAATAAAACCTATATGTGATGTCTGAGGGAGAAATGTGATCAAAACACGTTTTCTTTCCAATCCTTACCTCTATCTTTTACTACACGTAGTTGAAATATAAATAAAGGTGCCACATAGTGGGGTTAGCAAGACTTAAACACTGCATTTTCACTGCAGGCTTACGGTCTTTGGATCAATAACTATACTGCAGTTTTCAATTTGTAGTACTAATGACAAAATAACACTCTCGTCCTACTTCTCCCGCAACTAGCAAAAGGAGATGACAATAAAACGTATGCAGATAATGAAGATACGTTTATATCCAGAATGAAAGCAAAAGGCTACCTCAACATTTGTTTAGTAGATCAAGGGAAACGACGAAATACCTGATCGAAAAGGGCGCCCTTAGTCCCAGACAAACTACGATATTCTTTTAGAGGGTGTGTTATTTAGGGTTGAATCAAACCCACCTAGGTCATTATCGACCACTATTGGCGTTAACGTTATGGTAACTACGAAGATGAAACGAAATGGTGATGATAAGTGGTTAAAGGACGAACACAAACATGTCCGAGGCGGGACTCGAATCCGCGACCCTTCGGTCCGAGAACACTACGACACTACTACCTTAGCGATCTCGGCCACCGGGCGGGCTACAATACTTTTTGTTAGTCGTATTAGTATAGTCTCTGATCGTCTAGAAACAGTTGTTCAGCAGAAAAGATTTACTCAGCATTTAAACTTGTTAATTGCCATCTGACAATGTGATGCAAAATAATGTACATGTGTGGTGAATTGTTCATACTAACACTTGATGAATATCATTCATTCAACTATATTAAAGTATTCGTCATTGCATGCCGAAACGTCGAGAATGTAACTGACATCCAATGATGCAATTACGTAAATTTGACACTATTGTCAAAATCTTGTTATCAACCATTTGTACTACATTGTTAATTTTAATGTAAATTTTATTCATCTTTCACATTGCACAGCTGTTTTCAAAACGGTCATTCAAGTATTTTGTAAATATATTTTCCATTTTCCACCAGGTTAATTAATTTTGTGAAATTTGTTTATTGGAGGGCGAGAATGAAAATTTTCAAAGCCAAAAGAACTTTCGAGCGTTTCACAGGACTTAGGACGAAGAAAGGTTTGCCACGCATCCCTTCAGTTTATTTTAAAGTAATTTCTTCTCAATCGACATTTCGTCAGAGGTAGCTTTTGAAGTCACGAGTCGAAGTAAAAAGTCCAAGATTAATGTGGAGAGAGAGTAACAAATTCTTGAACGCAAGAGGTACGTGCATTATAGTGTGTACCTGTGGTAACTTTCGTGTCTGCAGTGTAAGGGGTTTTCAATTATACAAAGTTATGACATTTTATTAAGTTTTTAATCATCTGAAGATTTTAGTAATATTGCTTGTTGTAATGCTAATTATGATTATAAATGTGTTTTTCCGTCAAATATCAATATCATGGATTGAAAAATCAATTTTAATTTTTGCTTTCAAAAACAACTAAAATTAAGTGCGTATTGGGTATTTTACAGACATACTGAGAAATCTGTCTTGCAATACACAGATACTATTGGTCATTTTTAAAATTAATAATCTTACGTTTCATCCAAAATGTCAGATGCCATCATTTAAACTCGAAAATACAATGCCGAAACTATACGAATGCGAGTTAAAGTACCTCAAATTACTTCAATTGAAGTTTTTTGAAAACTCAATAGAAAAAGTGAAAAAGACCTTCAAATTTCGCCGGCTTTGCCGTCATCGTCAGTCTCGCTGCTGTCGGCAAAAGTCGAGCGACTGTGCCTCAGTCGTGCCACAGTCGCTCGACTTTTGCCAACAGCAGCGAGACTGACGATGACGGCAAAGCCGTCGAAAGCCGGCTATCTTAATAAAGCTGATATGTTGACGAAGATGACCTCTTTTATTTCTTCTTATAAGAACGTCAACAACATCCAATCAGAATTCCCACTTCAAATTTCGCATTTAAAATAAAACTTAAATGCCATTTTCTTAAAAACGGCTCCAAATTTTTCAATCAAAATTACCATTTATGACGAGGTTTTACTCTTCTTTAATATTATTGAATTAATATTTCGGTTCTACTATTAAGAAACCGAAAAAATGAGAAAATATCAATAAAATGGGCGGCGATAGATGGTAGCTGGCAAGAGGAGGGGCTCTTGCCGTAAAGCCAGTCCACACCAACGGAAGTAGATAACTTAACTACGAGACAGTCTGAGCCATTCTGTAGCACCACTAGTTGATATTTTTACCATTGCGCAGACGATGCATAATGAATGATCATGAACTTCATAGCGTAATTCAAACGTCCCAATTACTTTCGTTTCAGGAGGTGAATATCCATATGGAAGCATTCACCAAGTTTCTCGCTTGCATCACTTAAATTTTATTTATAGAAGTCAATATAAGAGAATCCTTTTTGTTGGACATTCTGCACCCAAGCACTTGGAATCTCTACGTTTAGTTCTCAGGTGTTACCCTTACTTAATAGTCATTCGTGTTTTACTTCTGCTAATAACTTTTAGAACATTTAATTTCCGTTGGGAGATCAGAGTCACTATCCAAAGATTTAATAAATAATTGTTTAACAAGTGCAAGTCTGATGTGGAGAGAGAGAGAGAGAGAGAGAGAGAGAGAGAGAGAGAGAGAGAATGAGAGTAGCATAATCTACTCTTGAACACAATAATGTCACTTATATTGCGGGTGGGTGGGTGTGGGTGGGCGGGTGGGTGTAGGTGGGCGGGTGGGTGGTTGGGTGGATGCATGGGTGGGTGTGCGTTTATTTCCGATACAATGGTGATCGTCTGCCCTGATATTCGCGCAGGGAAAACAAGCTGCATGTCCATTAACTCAACGACTTCCTCTAACGAAGATCAAAAGCAGCCGAAAGAGACATGAGCCTATAAAACATCTCGGTCCACAAGTGCCTAATCCAAATGAGCATGCTATACGCAACACGGAAATCCGTCCCGAAAACAATTTTATGCTGATTTGCTTACAACCGATATAACACAAACAACAAAATGCCTGTTGTCAATTTATGAAACTGGATACTGCTATTTGTAAATGTAAAATATAACTGAATTGTATTTATAATCACAACTCCAACTGAATTGAAAAACAAAATGAAGATATTTTGTTTAAAACAAGGGATATAAGTCAATGAATTGTTCAAGATAACGATTTATGTCCTCCAGCTCTGCACTAAAGAAATTTGAAAATTAATTTAATACTATATTTTGTCAATGGCTTTCAAATATGACCGTCACAGAGACGATTATTTAATTATTGAAAAAATCAAAAATTGAGAAAAATAATGCCATTTGGAACAAAACAAGTAGTCTTTCGCGTTCAGAACATTAAAATTAATCAATAAACAGAAAATAAACATTCTGTACTTAACGCGATAGTACATGCTGACTTGAATATTTGAGATTTTGGTAGCAAATTCATTTACTCCGGATTTCTTTTTAATTAGTTTCTTTTTAAAATACTATGTATTTGACGAGAAAATTAAAAACAAAATTGGGTGTGAAGTATGGGGAAGAAGTACAGTCTATGTAGTTATATACTATTATAGCTATTAACATACCTAGAAATGTTATGAGTGTTATTAGTGCCGAAGCTAAAAGTTAAAAATCGAGGCGGAGCATAGCAGAGTCGAGATTTTTAATTTGGTCGAGGCAGTAATAACACTCGTATCATTACGTGGTATGTTTCGCATTTTATCGATCACCATAAAATCTCAGGAATTATGCGAAAATGTACATTACTGCTCATAATAAACACGTCAATTCTGTTGCTGCGGCACGTTAGAACGATATTGTGGGGTGTTGCTTACGATATATCTATATAAACAATATTCGTATACCGTGGTTCGAGAAAGATGGATGCAAATAATTCTCCTGAACCTAATAACGACGTTTGGTTCATTGGCGCGTTGATTTCTAGTGGTGACACCTTCGCATTGTCAGTAAATATGATTACTGGAATAGTTTCATTAGGTGGAATGTGAGGAAAATAACGTTAATTTACCTAATATACATTTTTTCGAATTGTACTTCTGAATTGTTTGAATCTGATTTGTTTTGTACATCGCCATGTTTTTTCCTAACAAACATTTGACTTGCTATGAATTAATGGTGGTTTACGTTGCAAAGGATGTTAAAACCCGTTGCTAAGGATGTTAAATTTTTAACATACAGGAAGGTAAATTGCACTTAACAAACCTGCAGAGTTGCATCTTAACTGGGCTTAAAGATGCATGCCACCGATAAAAGGTTTAATTTTGATTCATAAGTTTGCTAAAAGTACTGGAAGGGTATAAGCAAGCAACAATAGGAAAAACAATAATGAAGAAGCAGTAGTTTAGGAAAGTTTGAGCATATCGTGGAAAAGTTGTATTTGATACCATTTAGGACGTTTGCTGCACGTCGTAAGTGGAATTCGTGAGTGGAAAGATGAGAGAGTAATAAAAAAAAACATTTGTTACTTATTTCACGTCTTACAACTGTCTATTTTGAGTTCTTTATGGCTTTGATAGTTACATAGGTATGGACCTGGAATTTAGTCTTTCTAGGGACATTCTTCATCTTTTTGGGTGCTGAATCTCCTAGATATTTTTTTCTATTTCGATATAACGGGTGTTTCTACGTTCTTCTCACGGGGAATAGTTTGGGACAAACTGTTCCATTACGACACCTAACATCGTGTTGATTTTTTTAATACTATGGTTAAATACTAATACAGTAAAACCTCATTAACACGAATTCCAAGGGACCGAAATCATCGGAGCTCGTGTTATAAAAATTCGTGTAATCCGAGTATTATAAATGTCCGTACCACGGTAATCTCTTGCTGGGACTAAAGTTTTGTTCGTGTTAAGGTGAAATTCGTGTAAGGCGAGTTCGTGCTAACGAGGATTTACTGCAGTTAAATATAGAGTATAATAGAAGAAAAATGTAAAAAATTGTTGTCTGCACTTCGGCAGAAAATTATTGTTCAGAATCGCTTTTTTTACCACCCTCTGCATCTTCTTGGCTGGTGTCCTCTTCCGAAAAACTTCCTTTCCTGTCTTTAGACATAAAAAACTCTTTATTCGATTATCTAACATGCTGTCATTAAGGTACTATTTCATAAATTGTTCAGACATTTTATTTGTCCAGTTATTTTGATGAATATAGTTTAAATTGTATGTTTTTTCTGTCAATGTGTCTATGTTTTAATGATTTTAAAAATTCTATCTGAAATATGTCTGGACAAAAAAAACCTATTAAATATATTTATTCTTAATTATAGATGATTTGTTCTTTTTGGATGTGATCCAAAATCCACTAACAAACGTTTACCCTCACGACCCTAGGGGCATGTAAAGGAGAAACTATTTAAGCATGGTAAAAGACAATTCGTACGTGTAATCATTAATTGCTGGCCCAAGTCCCCGACTCGTTCTGAAGACTCGGCTCAGCTTGGCCTAGCCCGGCGCCATCAGAAATTAGTACTATGTTGGTCAGACTGAACCATGCTGAGTTGGGCTATGATCCCGAGGATAAAAAATGCGCAACTAGAACATGAATTGTCAAATTAAATTTTCATAGACGTTATATTATTCAAATATTTTCAAAATGCCGGTTCACTGGAAATGTTAACAAATGCTTTTCCACGCGCACTCAAACTCATTTCGTCCATTAAAAGCATTTGGGAGTGGAGTTTTAAGAGAAAAGTGATTATTTCAAAAGTATAAAAGATATTTTATTAGAACATTTAAAAGGGGTGTACAATAATGGACATACCAACGGGAATTGCGAGAATTCACGTCATTTAAAGCGACTCATATCCGCGAAATTACATGCAACCCCAGAACCCGGCCACAGGCAACTAATTAAACGTGGCGCGCAATCGGCCATATCTCGGGCTCCCCTCCCCTCCCTTCCTCCTCAGGCCCCTCCGCGCTCCCATGCGCCCGACACAATGAAACTTCGAAAGTTTTCACTTCGGGTGGAAGAGGAAGTCAAGGAATCTTTAGGGTAGATAAAACAACGTATGCCATAGCCCAAGATCCCTATAAAACAAAAACAAAAATGAATTCACGATTCAACGGTGGAACACAACCGGAATTGCTGCAGAGGTAGCGGGGGCAGATGCGTGCTAAATGCAACTCGCATCAACCAGAGGCTAAGCGTGGTGCAACACGTCACTACGCAATTCTGCTTGCCCGCTTACACATCTCTTCCACGATTCAGTGACTCATGTTCATTTTCGTGGAAGTTTTATAAATATTCTTCAAGTCTTTCTGAATATCGACAAGAATTAAAACTACGAATACACGTTCTCGGTGAATGCACTGGTGCCAGGAAGTTTAGAAAGCGATGAGATTCTCTCCCACAATCTCTCCCAGATGACTGCAGTATACACTAGTAAAATATTGGACACAAATATCCCGCCGTCACGCACGTATTCAATGATGTATGCAGACCCAGAACACGAACGTTTTCGGGTAGCATTCGCAATCATTCCCCTACCATCAGTCACAAAACAAAACACACACATCAAAATAACAATGTTTGACATTAAACGAATGTCATTAGAAACATCATTTTCCAGTTATCAGAAATTCAGAATAAAAAACTGTTGTTTTATTGTTTTTTTTGTTTTTGTTTTGTTTTAAATGGTTTCTCGAACTTGCAACCCAAAACCCTAACATTGAATAAATATAAATTCGATCATTAAAATGAAAATGCACACAAAAAATCCTAAGTGGAATGCACAATAAACAACATTTTTCATTCCGACAAAAAAAAACAAGTAGCTATGACCCTGGGACTAAATAGGTTTAAACCGAAAGTACAATTATGCAAATTCTATTGTTGCAAACGCGGCGCTCTTTATGCAAAAAGTTAAATGTGGGTGTCTTTAACTCAATAATGTTCTTACATCCTTCGATGGCATTTAAATATCTTTGATTTTTTTTTCCACTTTCTTGCATGAGTATGATATCGTTTTACTGCTACTTTTGACGTCAAATAATAAAATGAATTACATTGTATAAGTTGACATTTAATCAAGAGTTATTTAACACAATATTTACGAACGGACATGCACATCGCAAAAGTTATATTTCATTAAATTCATTTATTGACGTCCTGCGACCGTATGAATACAACCTACTACAACTCGTTTTGAAACTTATAGGATACCCCTCTTGCTCTTTCCTAGGAGATACAAATCAACTTACCAATTGCGATTGTGATGTACAATGCTGACACTTGTCGAACCGGACGACGACATACTTCCGCAATGACATTCATTTTCCCTTTCCAAGTCAAAAGACTTGGGGCAGAGCCACTCTTCGTAAGTTAGGAAGGTTCCTCGGAACCTGTGTTACTTCGATGACAGCATTGAAAGTATATCACATCTACTATGAATAGTCTTAGCTTCCTTTGTTTACCGAACCCAACACACGTCACAGTTCACATTCCATATTAAGTACACTGGATTGCCTCTCGGCTTCTAGCAGATCTTGTTTTCACATTTGAAGAATGAAGCATAAATTTTAGTATTAGCTGGTTACAACAATCACAGCGTTTGTTCACGCATGTACGAAAAAATACCTTTTTGACTCAGACAAAATTATTTTCGAAGCTCGAGTACTTTTGGTACGAACAATACACATGTGTTATTGTATGGTTCCACTTAGTGTCACAAGGAAAACATTTAATACAGCACATAAGAGTCATAAAAATCCCATGGATTCACACCGTCACTACACAAGCCACATGACTGGGTATTTAAGAAATTGTTTCAAACAAATCTGGTCCACTGGAACGCGCATAGTAAACTCATTTAGCGCGCAACGAAGAGCCGCATCATCATTCACCACACGCGCTTCAACACTTCACTCAGAATGCGGCCGGTAAATGTTCCTCCCCGTCCCGTCTTCCAAGCAACGCGGTCCCCCCTCCCTGTCCACTTCCATAGCCAATCCCAGGCGCGAACCTCGTGTCGCTCACCAACGGCCGTATACGCGCTGAAATCCCGTAAAGCTCATTGTTCCATCTATTCCCATTTATGCTTGCGCTAAGGCCAGCAGTAGTAAATCAAATCTACAAATAATAAAAGTTCACAATTACGAAATGAACAGGTAATTGAAAACTATATTTTTCTCACAGTGTCTATTACTTCCTTCCCAAAACCTGTTTCTGGGTGCTCCAAACACGTCTGTCCAAAGAAATGAGGGTACGAGTTCCGTACAATAATACTTGACCTGTCTTTGTCTAAAACATGAACGCGAGTTAAATGCCCTCAGGTGTATTTTGCTTTCTGCGTTTTTATTTGTGCATCGATTTCGAACCTCCAGTGATGAATGATCGTATTGTTCAGCTTAATTGACTCATGCCATCTCATTTACATAAGTCAAAGCAGCACTGCCTTTTAATGTGATATACATGACTACCTTTTAACATTCTTTTAATGAAGTGGCAGCATTTATTTTTTGTCTTGACAAACTCTTCTCTTTTCAACAGATGCGAATGTAAGTGTGAGGTAAATCAGCAATTGCCTCGGGTGTACTGTTTGAGAGGTGGTACATTTTTCCAATTAAAATATTTTATAAGTAAATGATTTATATTTTTAAACATACTTTTTGTCAGCATAGTTTTTTGATAATTTTACATAAATAGAAATCGTTACCTTCAATGCTGCATTTGTTTGGTTCGTGCATAGAAATAA
This sequence comes from Teleogryllus oceanicus, assembly GCA_964035755.1. Lineage (NCBI taxonomy): Eukaryota > Metazoa > Arthropoda > Insecta > Orthoptera > Gryllidae > Teleogryllus > Teleogryllus oceanicus. The sequence goes on along the minus strand of CAXIVR010000001.1, from coordinate 203,197,416 downwards.
GGAACTCAGGTGGTTCAAAAACATTCGAATAGTGTGGAGTGATTTAATTCAAATTATTATTTTTTATTCGGCAACTTAAATCAACAAACCTTGCTTAACTACTTTTAATCAAAATAGTCCTGAACTGTGTTTTTTTCGTCTGAGATTATAATAAATAAAATGCACAAATTAATTAATTAACAAAATGGACCGTAGTAATTCATAGCCCTAAATAAACATTTGAGAAACGAAGCAGCTTTAAATTTTGCAACTCCCAACAAATTAAAACAATATACAAAAAAAGTTAACTTGTTTACTAAATAACACGTCAATTACGCTTGATGAAACTTCAACTATTGCTTGTGAAGTTTTCTTTAAAATAAAAATGTAAACACAAATTATTATAAGTTAATAATATTTAAATTTACAATATTTTATCAAAACGGATAAATACGTAGTTATTCCGTTTACATTGCTTTTTTCAAATACGAGTAATATTATTTGTTATAAATATTTTAAAAATTACATGAGGGAATTTAAACATCCCTCACTTAAGCTGACTCACGTAATCACGTAAGCTTTTGAAAGCGGTCTGTTTTAATTACCGTTATTATTTTAAATTAACTAGAGGTGCTACAATAGCGCATTTTCTCGCATTATTTCTATCTGGCCCACTATATTTTGCTACTACGTAAACATACAAAAGTGTTTCCAACTAGCAAAATTATTTTCCACATCGAGACTCGAACTCAGATCCTCCGTGTCTAATCATTGCCGGCCACCTACAGAAGCGCCGCGTGGTTCGAACTCAACTAAAAATGTAATTGCCTCAATCCAATACATCCAACACGCAACTTTCAAAAATATGGAAAGCTCCCCGAAATATGGGACTAGCGCCATATTGGTTACCGTCCGTTGTTACATGCAAGGAGAAAATTAAATGAAAAAAATTGGTGCAGTGTTTGAGGAAATATATTTTAACCATTGTATAAAGGGCATAGCGGAATAAAATAGGCAAATCTGTTCCCCCCCTCACCTTAATTCATTCAATATTCAACTTACATTATTGCCGGGCCCTGTAACGCAAAAGTGGATAAGTTTTGCTCCCTATATGTAACAAATTACTTTTCACACTTGCGTAGTCAGAATCCATGTTTTCCAAATCCAAATTTGATTGACGGCAAAACATCTGTCCGTCCATTTATCTGTTCGTCCGTCTGTCTGTGAACAACGCTAGCGCCTAAACCGTTCAGCCGATTTTCTCCAAAATATTATTCCCTGATCGGTCTGAACGAACTCCAGGCTTTGGGAGTTTTACTTTTCGTGTAATTATGCATAAAATATAGGCAATTTTAAATTTTTTAAAACAATTTTTTTCTCAGAAAGGGCGTGAAATTTTTTGATTAAATTTTCACCTCGGATAGCACAAATGTCGCTGAAGAGAATGGTACAGAACTGATATTCGTTGAAATCCCTATTTTTTTTGAAATTGCAAAAATTCAAAATTTTTTCGGGGTCTTCGTACAAGTACAACGGGATGATAATTTTTTTAATGAAATTTTTTCATCAAAAACCGATATTTAAATAAGGTCATTTTAATTGTTCAAAAATATAAGAATATTGTGCCCTATGTTGCTTGAAACAAGACCTTTTTAAAATTTTAAACAATTATTTACTTAGAAATGGCTCCAAACGTTTTCTTTATTTTTTTACGTATGTTCCAACGAACGGTAAAGAAAGTGGTGCTGGTCCAATTGTCGGCATACTGTCTGAAGTTTCGGAAAGTGGAAAAAAAATCGAAATTGTACATTCGAATTTCCCGCGCTTCGTTTGAAGCGTGTTGTAACACATTACTCTCTGATTAGTAGACATCGGATGTTTAGGGAAATGCCAATTTTTTTTTCTAAAGAACTTATTTAAAGGCTGATAATATATGTCCACGAATCATAACAAATGATGACATTTGACGGAATTTTATTATGCTTATGTTTGCTTATTTTAGCATAAATGCCTATTTTTTGCATAAATACCTTTTTTTAGGACTTTTTTGCCTTTTATTTATTATATTTATATACAATGCTAAGATATCAGAAAATCGTCGATGGTCCAACGTGACCGTTCATTACGAAACCTTCAATTTACGTCTTGAAATTTAAAATTACGAGAGAATTCCTGAAAGGAATACCATACCAACTGTTGCCTAAACCAACTGATTTTTCTCCATTTCCCTATTTCACAAATACTAGCCATGATCTGAGAACATGGACGATTGACAATACGCCGAGGGAACCGAAATTTTAAGTGGAAATAAATATAAATTCCCAGAAGGTTTCAGTGTTGCTAGTGTTGGACTGCTAAAATATATGCCAGTCACGTTGTTCATATATCCTTCTCCGCATTCAACCTGATTTTGTCTCCCAGTCGTCGCAAATTTGAAATTGTGATCCTTGAAAAGTTACTGGTAATATGTAAATATTACTGGTTAATGGAAACTATTAAGAATAAAATGTAGAAGAGTTGTAAATATGTAAACTAGTTTTACATTAAAATATACGAACTGGTTTTGTGCATTTAAGTTTACAAAATAACATATACAAAAATTACAATTTTTCCATTTTATTGTGTACGTAACTTATGACAGCGCCTTTTTCCTCCTTATTCTTGACTTTTTCAGTGCCTTTTTAGGTGCAAAAAGACGAGTTCTTAGTACCTAAACATCCGATGTCTACTGATTAGCAAGCAGATAAATTTCAGACTCATAACTCTTGTTTATGTAAACTAGAGGTGCTACAACAGCATGAACTTTCTCGCGGTATTGTAAGTGGCTATGTAATATTATGCGAAATTATGCGAAAAGTACTTTGTTTTCGAAAAATTGTGCGTGACCTTATTTCAAAATCTATATTTAAGGAATAGATTTCATTAAAGGAAAAAATCTTTATGTTTAACATTTTAGTTGCAGAACGACTCACAAGACACACACAAGACAAGACATAATATTTAACTTTCAAAATTACCTTCGTATAGAATACGTAATATTGCTCTAGATCGGTTATGTTCATACCTTAAACTAGTGGTGCTACAGAATCGCACAGACTTTCTCGTAGAAAAGTGTTTTCAATTTCCTTGGGGTGGACTGGCATTACGGTCTTGGCCCATCCGCTTGTCAGTTGCCATCTATCGACGTCCAAAGTCCATTTTTTAAAATATTTTGTCAATTTTTCGGTTTCCTAATAATAGAACCGAAATATTTCTTTAAGAATATTAAAGAATAGTAAAACCTCGTCCTAAATGACAATTTTCATTGAAAGGTTTGGAGGATTGAGAATTTTTTTAGAAAATGGCGATTATGCGTTACTGTAAATGCGAAATGTGAAGCTCTTTCACAGTAATTTTTTGAGTTTTCGAAACACTTCATTTGAAGTAATTTGAGGTACTTTAACTCACAAATTCAATAGTGTTTACAAATCGCTGGAAATGTGAATATTAACGGCGTGATAAATATTTTAAAAAATACATTTGAGTAATTTTTGAAAAACAAAAGAATACAGCAAAATGAACTTTATGTTATTTTTTAACAGTGCAATTAGCTCTACGTGTTGGGAAAAATTGAAGAAAAAAATTGGGGCCATTTTTGAGAAAATGGCTTTTGAGCGTTTCTGAAAATATGGAATTTTGATCTCCTTTTCACAGAAAACTGTTGAGCTTTCGAGAGACTTTATAGTACATTATTCAAAGTACTTGTACTCATAAATACAATAATGTGTCGAATATCTGCAAATTTAATATTAACGACATGAGAGACAAGTAAAAAAATTACATTTTTCTAATTTTTGAAAAAACAAAAGAATAGAGCAATATGGCGTTTATGCCATTTATATAGTGCATTTAGCGCTATCCCTACCAAACGTTGAAAGAAGAAATTTGGAGCCGTTTTTGAGAAAATCATGTTTTTGTAGTTTTTTAAAATTGCAAATATTGCACGCAATATTGAGCGAAAACTACTATAATTTTCAAAAAATGTACGTGACCTTAATGAAAGAACTAATTATTGTGAAATGTTAACACTAAATTATTAAATTTACTTTCAACGTAACCATGGGTTCGACATACAACATATTACTCCTTACCTGTTGCACGTAACCGTGTAATTCTATACAGATTCACGTTTTCTGGAAGTTCAATTGATTGAAACCAATTATTAGATTGATAGAAACTAATATAAATGATCAGCCTTTTTCAACAATAAAAATTTAACATTTATTCTTCTTTTTATATATATAAAATTTCTTTCCATCTCATGAGAATCACTTTTCAATGTAGAACATTAAAACACCGTACGGGTTTCAAAATAAGTTCGTAAGCTTACTATAATATCTTGATAGATGGCTTGTCGGCTGACAAGCAGAATGTTGTCCATGGAATCCGTTACACCAATTCTTGCGATCTTGCCTGAATGAAAAATGTTCCTAATGTCCTCAACGATTTGCTAATAATAGAACTTGATATTTCCTACAAAATTAACACGTGGTCGCGACTTTATCTGTGTTTCGTACCTACTCGCAACTAACTATATTCAGATTCTTACTGAAAAATTCTTCCATTTACGAAACAACCCTAATTAATATATATTTCCTCGAAACATGGAGTCTATTTTTCCGAAATTCCAACTACTACATTAATAAAAATTCCACTTATAATTTAATACTACTTAAACAATAACAAGCTCTCAAACTAATCAAATATTTCCGGCTTTACACAATACCCAGCCTATGCTGAAAATCCGTTCGCACCTCACCAACCGCTTACGTGCGTTCGCTTCAATAATTTTCTAGAGATGGATCCCATGCGTCCTTCCACAAGATCATAGATTCCAACGCCCTCAACAAACCTCTTGCACATAATGTGTTCGGGGCCGTGTCCATCTGCACAGCGTTAAGACACCAAGCATGGAATATTAAACTTCGTTGATCGGTTGTCCTTACAATGCGTATTCTTTGACTTCCTATTTTGTAAGCAATGCCGCTGGATGTCGCTTCTATCATTAAAACTAAGCCCAGGGTCCTTGGCTTATCACATTATGTACAACAAATTTCATTTGAAGGAAAAACCTCTCTCTTCAATATTGTAGTTCTACGAAAACGCCGAAAAAATAAAAAATTTTGCAATTTTCGAAAATTCAGGGTTCCCCGTAAAAATCGGACATATTCCACCTTTAAAAGTGTATTTTCCTATAATCTTACAATAAATTTAAAGAAAACGTTTGGGACCATGTTTTTAAAAAAATTGAAAATGTCCGGGGGACTTCATGTAACTTTGAAGAATTTTTTCAAAATCGCAGCGCCTGGAGTCAAGCCATATGGACCGGGGAATATCCATTTTGGAAAAAATCCTACAAATGGTGGAGGCGCTAGTGGTGTTCACGGACGGACAGATAGACAGACGGTCAGACAGGCAGGTGGAGGAACAGACGTTTTGAAAAAAACAACAACACACTTTTGGTACCCCCGAACATGTATTTCTGTTGAAATCTCAAAATCGATTTTCCGCAGCATTGCATAACTTTCTCTATACTACATATTTACTCCGTATAACCCGCCCAAGCGGAGTGTAGACTGGCGATGAGGGCAATATTGTCCTTTGTTTTGTTTCGGAGAGACTGAGACAGAGCTATTGATATACTAAATGCAACTGAAAACTGAAGAACTGACAAACCAAGTCCCGAAAACGTACATATATAAGACGTTCATATACCTCTTATAATGCCATCTTACTCGTATGTTCAACAATACCCGTGATAGTCCATTTAAAATCACGGGAAAATGCCGACGCGGTCTGTAATTACATTAATAAATATTAATGACGATATGAAGAATGTAAATATATTGAGTCTCTAATAGAAACCATATATTCTCGTCATGCTACACAACAAATTCTACAACATGAGTACGTGACATTATTAAGTGCAAGATTACTGAACAGTCTGAAGAGGTTGCAGCCGGAGGGGGGGGGGGGTTCAGGGCGGACGAATTTCAGCGGATGCAAAATTTCATAAAGCGAACCTTTGAATGTTTTATATAACTATTCCTTGGCATATTTGTAACAAAATCAAATGTTAATTTATGAAATATATATCCATTGATATCTACACATAAAATGAATACAAAAGTATCGTATATTTATTAAATCGATATCGTGGTGAGAATTATTTATACGTATAATCAGGGCTTGATTTCTGGCGAAATGCGACGGAACGGCGTTCCGGTACTTTTGGAATATTTTATTAAACTATACTATATTATAAATATTAAACTACTTCTAATAAATTAATCATTAATTTGAGGGGGCGTTCCGGATCCTAAAATGTTATAAATCAAGCCCTGCGTATAATCAGTTATTTCTACATACACAATATTTGCTCGATTACAAATATCGTAAAACAATTGTCTTATTCAAAATATTATAAATAGCTTTCATGTTTAAAAAAGCAAATTAAAAGGGCGCTAAAACATTTGATAGCCCAGAGTGCACGTAAGTCCACGTCAGGCACTGACATTCGGTGTAAAACATCCAGGAATTTTTCTTCAACTTCTAGATTCCCATAATATACAGTGTTTCAAATCGTTAATGTGTGACCTAACTATTAAGTGCTTTACGGGTGATTAACGTAATGTTCTATGAAAAAATTATCTGAAGAAAAACTAATTGGGCTGATTAATTAGCATTACGTACTATGTTAAGCAAAAATGCTTCATTAGCTCGGAACACGAACGTAAGTGCATCAGACTACGGCACCAAGGCGCGACAAATTGAAGGTGTTCTTAGTTCTCAGATGCGCCGGTCTCTCTTCAGTCCTACCCTTCGCTTGGTCGGGTTATACGTACGCTCTTGCCCCGGCCTCTTGCCAGCTATCGACACCAAAGTTCATTTTTTGACATTTTCTCAATTTTTTGGTTTTCTAATACTATTATTAGCCGAAATATTACTTTAAGACTATTACAGAAGAGTAAAACCTCTGCATTAATGACAATTTTCATTGGAGAATTTGGAGCCGTTTTTAAGAAATGGCGTTTAAGCGTTACTGTAAATGCGAAATTTTATGCTCACTTTCACAGACACTTTTTGAGTTTTCGAAAAACTTCAATTAAAGTCATTTAAGGCACTCTAACTCACAAATGCAATAGTGTTTACAAATCGCTGGAAGTATGCATAATAACGGCGTGAGAGATACTATTAAAAAAATTGTGTAATTTTTGAAAAAAACAAAAGAATACCTCAAAATGAACTTAATGTCATTTTAAACAGTGCAATTAGCACTATTTGTTGTGGAAGTTTGAAGAAAAAATTTGGAGCCATTTTTGAGAAAATGTCGTTTGAGCGTTTCTGTAAATACGGACTTTTGAGCTCATTTTCAAAGAAAACTGTTGAGTTTTTCAGAAACTTTATATGACATTATTTAAAGCACTTGTACTCATAAATACAATAATGTGTGAACATATCCGCCAATGTAGGACGTAGGACATTAAGGACGTGAGAGACAAGTAAAAAAAATGATTTTTTTCTAATTCGTAATTGAAAAAACAAAAGAATAGAGCAATATGGCGTTTATGTCATTTATAGAGTGCATGCGCTATCGCTACCGGGATCTAAAATTTTCTAATTCAGGCACCGTGTATGTGTTTGTTATATATATATATATATATATATATATATATATATATATATATATATATATATATATACACACACACACACACACGATTGACTGATGGTGACAGCCTGATGGCGATTGACTTGAACGGTATGCCATTGACTGATGTTAAGGTAACAACATTTTTTGTCTTTCAATACAGTCAAATCTCATATGGAACGTCCTTTTAAATGCATTGAACAAAAACTTAGGTTCAGCATGTTACGCGTTCAGAATTATTTCAAATTCAGTCAGCCTTCGTACTGTTCGTTGTGTATATTTCGCGAATGTTCATTCCCGCTTGAGATATGGCGTAATATTCTGGGGAAATACAAGTTATAGCTCCCAAACTTTTAGATTACAAAAAAGTATTATACGAATAATAAGCAAAACCCACCCACGTGATTCTTTTAAGACTCTTTATTAATCTAGGATTTTTAATATTACCTTATGTCTTAATTTACGAATCAATGTTCTTTTTTGCCACAAATTAATTTCTTAACGGCGGGAATATACGAATCTTCGTACATTCTTGTATTTTCAGCAAATGCCAATGCCGGGCTTAGTCATATTTATCAGGTGACAGCTCACCTATTCATCAACAACTCACTACAAAAAATTCACGTACAATCCATGTACATTATTTTACACTTGATGACATTAAACGATTAAAATCGATACAAACGTTCGATACAAACGATACAAAAAACGATACAAACGATACAAAAAAATCGATACAAACGTAAGTCCCAAGTAAAGTATGTTCTGCTTCAGAACTGTTTCTGTACAATTAGAGACTATACTAAGCACCAAATGGGAAGTAATATTAATTTTAGCAGTGATATTTAATGTATTATTTACCATTTGAACTATATCATTCTAAACAACCTGCAACAATTATTGAACCTAGTTTATCTTCTGGATATAAATGTAACTTCATCATCTGTGCACGTCTTCTAGAGTTTGGTGAGAAATATAGTTATTCAAATTATTATTCGTCATGGTGTCGCGGGAGGAGATACGTATTATTCCTTCACGAAGAACACGATGGATAAGAGCCCAATCTCTCTGGCGAAAATCCGTGTTGTTGTGGTCTGTGAAGCAGCTGTGTACTACGTATTTTCACTTGGTGCACTGCTCCTGTCCATACTGTACAGTAGTCCACATCTCTCTTACACCCTGCACACATCCGCTTCTCCTGTGTTGTGGCACTTGCCGGACACTCAATATACATTTCAACATCGCACACATATCTCTATAATAAATAATAATAGTAAATTTATTATTTCAGGGATAACTAACAAAAACAACAACAAAAACAAACGAATTGTGGGAATTCTGAAGTGGTGTTGTTGACGTTCTTATGAGAAGGAATAAAGAGGTCATCTTCGTCAACATATTAGCTTTATTAAGATAGCCGGCTTTCGACGGCTTTGCCGTCATCGTCAGTCTACAAGATACAGAAAGATATAACAAAATTATAAATAAATGCACAATAAGATAGAAAATTAAATTACAATTAATGGATACATTTAAAGTTTTTTGTTACAGATAGCAGATAAAATTTAAAAAAAGAAAAAAAAAGAAAAAAAAACGGGAGGATGAGTACCAAAAAAAAACAAAAAAAATCAATAAAGCAAGACACATTATATGATTGCAAAAGATAAGGAACATATAGCAGATAAAATTTCAAAAATGAATTGCGAAGGGGGGGGGAATTAATACAGATAATAAGTTCAAATTTCAGATTATAAATATATGCAAAGAAATATACATTCTCATATTCAAAGAAAGAAAAACAAAATTAAAATAAATATGAAAATTAATTTATATATATATATATATATATATATATATATATATAAATATATATATATATATATATATATATATATATGTATATATATAGATAGATAGATAGATAGATAGATAGATATAAGTAAATTGGAGAATTCCATCATGTCTTTCTTCCCACCGTGTATCACAGAGCTGAACAAGTTTTTTACCAAGGAATTGAATCAAAGCAGTGTTTCGTTTAGGTCTGGATGTTTTGAAAAAAATTTCACTTCCCTTATAATGATGCAAACTTTCTCAATCATAGATACTTTTGATGATTTTAATATGCTGTTATTGAGTTCATGCGAGAAGCATGGTGTCATGACAGCATTCACAGCATCTTTTTGTATTTCTTTTACTGCTCCATGTTCTCCAAGCATGACAGGACACCCATCAGTACCTATAGCAACACAATTTTAAAATTGAGATTCATTTTGTTAATTTCCTTCAGAACTATTTGCCCTATTGATGCCCCAGTCAACAAAATTTCTTCCGTCGTATTCCCGCTACTGGTCTTGTTAGTCTGCATATTGTTGCGTGGTATGAACTCTTCAGTTGCAGCTTCATCTTTCGTCATCACTTTCGTCTTCGTCATTTAAATTCTTCGTTAATTCTCCGAAAGCATCAATAAATGTAACAAAATCTTCTCTTAATCAAGGTTTATCAGTGTTCGTGTAATCAACATATCGAAGAATAACCTAATCTGAACTTTGGCTGGTATATCCGGAGATTCATCAAACATAATTGCGTAAAATATCTTGAATCATTTACACGTTTTATTATTTTCTCTAGACAATCAATTTCTCTAGGCAACACTCAATTAGAGACTATACTAAACAGCTTGGACAGATTTGCTGATGTAAGTTGCTCTTGATGTTGATGTTTTCAGATGTTGTTCAAAGTTTAAGTCTCCAGCGTCAACCCTAAGTCTAAGCAGAGCTCTAAAATTGCCTTCATTCTTTGTTATTTCATAATGGACTAGTTTATGCTTACTGCGTCCTTGTGATAGGAATAGAGCAATGATTTTCTAAATCGCTCTTTCCTCCAGTCAGATTTTTAAAATTAGCGAACGGTCGTGTGACTACAGCTTCCACTGGCACATTTTTTTAGTAGCCACCCTCATTGCGAGTTGTAAACCATGGGCACTACTTACAGTATAAACCCTTTTTAAGATATGATAGAACCAGCCCAGTCTCGATACGTTTGCAAATGCTTGTTGCTATAATAGTTTTTTACTGTTTTTCCTGAAACAATTCTCGTCATATAGGAAAATTGTAGTCTTTTGGCGGAGTCCAAGGATTTTCCAGCAAAATTGCTTAATTGATCGTAATATTTTGACCAATGTAAGCCCCACATCATTGGAAATCACTGCCAATGTATTATCCTGTACATTGTCTGGAATACTTGATGTCGACGGATGATTTAAAATAGATGAATTGGTGGCTAGGATCACTGCTGTGTTATCTTCTGTTGCACTAATAATTTTGACTAGAAGAGAAGTTTAATGTCGGAGAATTTCTATCTATTGACTGATGTTCCGTTACGCTATTTTCTATTCGATTCTTCTTTGGCGGTATTAAAAAAGAAGAATAAACTTTGCGCTTCTGTAAAAGAAATAATAAATTTTTTTATACATTTTATTATCATATTAGATATATAAAAAAATTTTTTATAATTTAATAGAGGTATCACTTGACTGACAGCCAAAAATGATATTTTTAAAGTCTGCTCTGATATCAATATAAAATTACAAGTAAAATGATTTAAAAAAGTGTTTTATAATTTTATATTCTCATTCTAAAAAAGTTTCATAATATTTAAACTTCAATGAAAATATAGTTATACCAGAAATCATATTGTACCTAAGGATATTACAATATTATAAAACATTACTTTTTTATATAGTATTATTGAATTTATTAATTAAAATGCATTTTATAACTTATAATGGGTATTTTTTTAATAATATAACCTTTTAAGACAATCACGATTATAGGCACAAACTTATATGATGTTTAAAATGAAAAAAATTCAAAATTTTAAAAATGACTAATTACAAAGATAGTTTTGAGTTTTATTATAATAATTTTGATTACGAGTAAAATATTTAACTGTACAAGGCGATTTAATTTTAATATTGTGAAAAATCACATTTCATGTTTTAAGTAAATCGGCAAGTAACAGTTAGAACTTTTTATTTATAAATCCAAGTTCGTTAATTATTAACGGACGTTTGCAACGTCCTGACCAACTATTTCAATGTAAATATTACAGATCTCGATTTAAATTAATAATTAATTTATTTATTATATAATGTACGTATAATATATGTGCAATATAATATATGGTATATGTTCTATTGAGTGTGTTATACATTGATATACTCTCAGTTAACAATGTGATTGTAATAGAAATGCGATATATATTAATATCACATCAATATCCATCAAAAGTGCATAGTATGTTAATTAAAAATTTACAATCGAAAAATAATTTTCTCAATGTTTTTAAAAGTTATGTAAATTGAAGAAATAGAAATAGTTTAAAATGAGATTAATAATTGATTAGATACCATTCTTAATATTATCTCCGAAAATGAGGTTTCCTAGTAATACTAGGAAAGAGTACTAGGCTAGTATGGATGTTAAAAGGTGTAATTTCGACTCGTCCTGGGATAACAAACAAAAATTACACACGATATTTAAATAAAAGTAAGTAGTATATGTACATAATACAGCAAAATCAATTTTTTAACATACATGCAGCAGTTTTAGTTATTTAATTTACTTACAACTTCATGGAATTATGTTTTATCAGTCCATGTATATGCGTCCAACATACTTAGTTCAAAAGATGCAGTAGTCGAAAACCGATTTCCTTATATACAGAAAAATACTTACCCCTACTACAGGGTGCTTACAGATTTTCATCACTCAACAACAAGTTTCACCAGATGATTCATAAATGGTTTTCCCATTATTTAGATAACATAACTATTATATAAGATATTAGTCATAACAAGGCTTAAACTATAGCTGTCACCATCAATTATTTTGGGTGTTTTCTGCAGGTGTTTCTTCAGACATTCCTCTGCAATATTTTTACGTTCACGATTTTTCCACAACGTTTGGAACACAAGAAAAATTGACATATTTGACCAAATCTTAAACCTTCTATAAGATAAGAAAACAAATATACTTATAATAGGATTAGGATATTTGTTTCTGCTATCGCATACTTTTCTCGAAACAACAACAAAACTTTACTGGCTGAAATATTTATGTTTCAAATGCCTGTGACAAATTAAAATGTACATTGACTGACAAATTTATTTTTTTTCGGGGGGGGGGGGAGGTTTCCCTTATCATCAATTTAACGTTCCATCCTATTTTTGGGGACCAAAGTATAGCGTTTAATTTTGAGAATGGCGTTCTTCCTTTAGTTGCTCGATGTTGGATTTCTGGATCACATTTTCCATCCTGTGTTAAGATGCTGCCCAGATACTTAAACTCTTTACATACTTTGATCTGATGGCCCTCAATATTTAGATTTCCGGCATCTTCTCCACAGCTCAAGTATTCTGATTTTTCAAAGTTTATTTTTAAATCCCATTTTGTATATTCTTCAAATAATTTTCTAGTCATAAAGGAAATATCTTCCTCATCTCCAGCTATGAGCACCTGATCATCAGCAGACAAAAATGTATATATACATTTTTTTCCTATCTCAGTACCCATACCTGCACATTTCCTGCACCACAACTTCAGTGCTTTCTGAATATAAATCTTAAATAATGTTGGTGAAAGGCAGCAACCTTGTCTCAAAACCTTTCATAATTCTGAAAGATTCCTTTGTGATTTCTTTCCTCACTTTAATCAAACATTCCGATGATTTATATATAATAAATATACTTCTCACGTATATTTTGTTAATTGTGCTTTGATACAATACTTATAATTTCTTATGTGGGACGGTGTCGTATGCTTTTTCTAGATCAGTAAACACTAAGTGGCTATTCATATTTTTTTCCAATCTCTTTCCAACCATCTTTCTTAAAGAAAAAAATGTTATCATTGCATGACCTCCCTTTACAGAAACTGCTTTTTTCTTCCATATCATAGTCTCCTCTATTCTTGATTTCAGAATTCGACCATACAACCTACCAATAGAGTATATAACACTTATTCCACGATAGTTGCAACATAGTTTCTTACTCCCTTTCATATGAATAGGACTGAGGTATGCTATGTTCCATTCATATGGAACTTCTTCACCGCCGAGCATACATTTATTGAACACTTTGCTCAGCCACTCCCACAGAACAGTTGGCCCATATTTCACCAATTCTATCGGTATGTTTCCAGGTCCTGGAGATTTTCCATTTTTCATATCTATAACGGCTCTTCGTACTTCTTCGACGGTTATTGGGTTGATATGTCCTACATCGAACCCTCCTTGAAACTCATAATCTGTTCCTTGATATTCGATTCTGTCTTCCATTAGGAGAGATTTAAAGTGTCTTTCCCATTCATTAAAAGTGATAATAGGGAGGTTGGCTCCTTCTTTAGCTTCCTTCCTCAAGTTTTTTATGGTTTTCCATGCTTCGGTAAGTTTTGTGCCACCAAAACATCTATCTATCTTTTCACATTTCCTTTCCCACATTTCATTTTTCCTTGTGTAGATATCTCTCTTAACTTCTATATTCATTCTAGCATACAATTTTCTGTCTTCTTGGTCTCTCATCGTCTACAAGTCCATTATAGAACCTATAACAACATATGGAAGTGAAAGTTGGGAATTAACGCAAAAGAATAAAGAAAAATTGAAAGCAATAGAAATGGACCATCTCAGAAGATCTTTGAGAAACTCACGCTGAGAACATGTAAGCAATGAAGAAATAAGGGAAAGGGCGCAGTCTCAGTATAACATTGTTGACAGATTCCAAGAAAGGCAGCTTCTCGGGCTCGGTCATGTATTAAGAATGGGAGAAGACAGATGGCCAAAGAAAGTTATGCTATATCAACCGGCAGGAAGGAAAAGAAAAGGAAGACCTAGAACATCGTGATATGCAGGAGTACAAGAAGCCATGGGTGCAAGGAATATTGAAGAGGAGAAAGAAGCTTGGCGAGACCGAGACCTGTGGCGTCAGAGGGCCAGGAAGCGGCGACAGCTGTAGGACCTCGCAGAAGAAGAAATTTCCCTTATTCCCCCCACCCGTGTGGATCCGCGCCTGACATTGCCTATACACAGCAAACTGCACAGTATGTCGTTTACACATTCCTTGTCCCTATGAGAACATTAAAATATCTCTGCTCGTCCAAACCTTTCTGACTATAAGAAAATTTTACTGTAATATTCTCAAAAACAAAAATATTTTTCCGCACATCTTGGTACATTTCTAAATTCTATAGCCATCCTAGCAAGTCTACGCCAGAATCTGTGCAGTTACGGGGAGTTCAATGGAAATGTTTGCCATAGAAATGATAAACGTCTGTGACCCACATGCGGTTCACGGATGTAGCAAAACCATCGAGTGTTATGTTTTGTGAACCACATGTAGATCACAGGACAGTGAACATGTTAATATACAATACTACACATGTAATAGTCAAATTTCTACAGAGAGATAATAGTTATTAATGAAACAAGGTTGATTTGGACTATTTTATGTTGTTATGTAAAATGGGCATCTTTCAAAATTTTATTTACAACAGCCCTGGAATTATTGTTATTTCATTAAATTAACCAACAACTAGGCATTGAATGTGTTTATTTCAACAATAATGACTCATTTTTTTTATTGATTTCTCATAAGCATCAAGCATTCCATCAACATAAACATTTTATAGGTGTTTAAAATGCATCAATGTTATTGTGTACTTAAAATTGTTTATAAGTCAGTTAAGTTAATTATAAGTAGTAGTAATCACTTAATTAAAATGATAAATGTTTGAAAATTCTCTTTATTTTTTCCTGTATTCTTGGATAAAAAGAATATAAGAACAGACGTGATTAACTTGGCTATCCGGGAGACACCGCGTCCAGGGCACAGGTGCCCTGGACGCGGCGTTTCCCGGATAGCCAAGTTAATCATGACTCCGGCCGCGGAAGGCTACGCTCTCATAAGAACAGACATTTATTTATCTCATAATATCAGCTGAGTGAGTGTGTTATTCAGTGTTTAGTATGGAGTTACATTTAAATAATTAAAGGGTGAAATTTTTCACAGAAGTACCAAAGGTAATGAAGCCTTTTATAAGAAATTTCCTTGACATGAAAACATTGCAATTGAAGCAAAATATGGGAGTACATATTCATAATGATTTAATATAAGGTAAATTTTCTATTTATTTATAAAATATTGGAAAAGGAAAATGTGCAAGATGATAAAAGCAGAATCTCATTTACTTATGATTATTGTACAATTGACAAAAAAGTAGACAGTCTGAATGAAAATGTTTCTCCTAACGAGAAATTTTCAGTCCAACAAGTGAGTATGTGGATTGTGGATCCTGTAAGATTAAAGATCATGCACTGGTGAAATTAAAACATATTTTTTTCAATAGGCATTGTTCTTCATAGCGTTCAATGAATGCACTCTACTATTGAATTTTTGAATGTTATTGAAACATCTGGGGTACTATTCAATAAGCTATAGTCAAAGGTAGGAGTCCCTGTTCTTTAACTAAGATGTCTTGATGTGCCATGGTTGTGCAATGGTACGTCACTGAATGTGAAGGAACAAAAAATAATTTTGTTGAATGTGAAATACAAACTGGTTGTGAAAACAGCAATCTGTATTAATACCAAGAATTCCCATTATAGGCCTACCAACTGATTTCAATTTCAATTTCACAAACATCAGTTCCCATTAAAAGTTTCATTTGAAATTACAATAAATAAATAAATGAACAAACAAATGAACAAACAAACAAACAATACACAAACAAAAAAAAAAAAAATCATTAAGTGAGATGGGCAGTGCTTCACACATGAACAACTAGGCTTGCTTACGAGTCTTTAGAAATAATTATTTATTTAATGTTCTGTAAAAAAAAGCTGTTAATATAGTTATAAAATAGCACTAGGAATTGTGAATGAATAAATGATAAAAAATTATTTTCTTTATCAAATTTCTTTAAATGTACGTTAATATTAAAAGTAATTTAAAGTTCATTTCTCAAATAAATAGAGCTGAGAAATTAAATTTTCTTATTAATATATGCACCAACGTTAGTCATTATTGTGCCAATTACCATGATGTAAATGAGAGCAAGAAAGTATAAATGAAAGACTGTGTATGAAAGAATTTACAAGTTTCTGGAGTGTTTATATGTTTCTAAAATGCAAATTTTTCCTTAGAAAGTATTTTTCAAACCAATGTTTGAGTGCTTATTGTGACTCAACCATTCGAAATCTAAATTTTTTTAAATTGTTTCCTCTTAGAACATTCTGTATTTCACAAGTACTAATATCAGGAAAAATGGATGAAGTTCCTCATCAACACATTCAAAACTTCAACACAGAAGTATGTATATGGTTTGCACAAAACAAACTAATAATGAATGAGGGAAAAACAGTAGTACCTTACATCATACACAAAATATATCTCTAATAAAACACTTCAAAAAATAAATTTCTATGACTAATGCTGCTTGATAATTTGGAAAAAATTAAAATGGTTTGCAACAGAATCATAAAACTTACAATACCTAAAAAATGATATTCTCCAGACTTTCTTCTTTGATTATTTTTGGTCTTCATTAACAATTTCCAGTACATTTCATGGTAACACACCTAGTTCCAAAATAATTCTTACCCTTCTAGGAAAGGTAATAAGGACTCCATGAAATATAGATCTATAAATTATATAAATCTTAAACTACAAGCCATATCCCTTTATTTCAATTTCATCTCCTAAAATACCTACCCATATCATCCTTATTTAATTATGGAAGTATTTTACAAATAAAATGAACAAGTCAAAAATCACAAAACAAATTCAGCGATTCCCCTATGGTTTTCTATCTTCTATCTTCTACCTATGGTTTTCAATTTTTTTCAGATGTCTTTATTTCTCAGTCGGTCTCTCCTTGTGATTCCCATGAGGGTCTTAGAAATCTCATATGTGCTGCCTGTAGTTTTTGCATGTCTCTCTCTTTATTACTCATGTTTCAGAGCCATTCATGATTCTAGGTTTAGCAGCTATATTATGGAGTTTCATTGCTGTTTCCAGGTCCATGTCTCTGCCAAAATGTCTCTTTAATTGTTCTACATATTCTATTGTAGTTATTAAGTTTGTTTTATATGTCTTCTTGAGTTTGTTTGTATACATTTATGATATGATGCATTTATTTCTGAGATATGAAAATTTATTTACTTGTTCCACCAAATTTCCGTTCATTACTTTTTTCGTTTTCCTTAGTTCCTTGTCTTGTATTGCCATAATTTTTGTTTTCTGAACTGCTATTTTTATGGAATATTTTTGGGCTCCTTTTGTCAATTCAAAAACTGTTCTTTGTAAATTAAATGTACTACCATACAGATGCACCAATACAATATAGAAAGACAGTTTTGGTACCAAATATAATACAGCAAATTTTAATGTAATTTGCCGTGAAAAAGAATATAAAACAATACAATACATTTTAAATTTATAAGTAGCAGTGCAAGGAGACTAAATTTTTTAAAAAATAATAAAAAAGAAAGAAAGGAAGGGAAGGAAGAACAAAAAAGCAAGAAAGAAAAAAAAAAGAGTTAAGAAAAATAGTTTGCAAATGAGCTTGAAGCCTGGACTGGGTCTTTATGTCCATGGATCATTTTTTGGGATGCCAAACATGGAACAGAATAAACGAAATTATTAGAAGTTTATATTGACATAGATGCATATTTGTGAAGTAAATATTCTTTTTCCTGTAGAATGTATGTTTTAACTGGAAAGCTTTCAGGTCTTTAAATGTGTGTATTGAATTTAGACTTTTAAATTCATGAGGGAGTTTGTTATTTAGTGTAATGCCTTTTATAAGAGTACTTTTTTGAAAGAGTGAAGTTTCACTGTAAGAGACGTGCAGATTGCTTTCTTGTCTAGTGTCATAATTATGAACTATTGTGTTTAGAGTAACAGAATCTTTGTTTCTCATCAGGGTCTTCTTTGTGAAGAGTTTTATCTCAGATATGTAGTACATACATGGGTGTGGTATATCTGTAATTTTTTGAACAGTGGTTTGCAAGACTCATACTTGTGAGTGTTTGTCAATGTTCTCAATTTTTTTTTTTTTATGATGAAAATGTGAATACTTTCGTGGGAATTTCCCCACAATATGATTTCATATTTTAGATGTGAATGAATATTTGCAAAATAAACTGTTGACTTAAGGATGTAGATGTCATAACATGGCTTGGTTAGATTGTTATTTAGATCCATTTTAGATCATCTTGAATTGTTGTTTTGGAGTTATTTTTACAGGCATTTTTTTATGGCCACTTGTGCTGGTGGCTTTCCTTTAAAGAGAGGATTCCTGGAGTTTAGGGAGAATGATATATAGGTTCGATTTGCCCCTTCACCTGGGCTTTTGCCAGTCCACATTGTGAGATTACATTGTCTGGAGGAGAATTCTAGAGGCCAACAACACTGATTGTTAGTTTTACATATTTTCTCTGATAAATACTAGGTGAATGCCAGAGCAGTACCCTAACGAACTAACAAACCATTGTCAAGGCCTTTCATATACATAAACTACACTACCACACATGTCGGGAGATCAGTAAGGAACTTACAACTTATCCCGACTGGGTTGGTGCTGTAGGGGTAATGTAATACCTGTAATGTAAAACCTGAGTTGGAAATTCCCCACAAGTCGATGTGTAGGTCCCCACTAAATCTTATGATTGAAATTCCCTTACTAGAGCAAGTGAAGAACACACTCACCTCTTGGGATAAATACACTAACAAAACCAATGACTGTGGCAGTTGACAAGCCCAAATACATCAATCTAATAAGTATAAGCTTAAATTAATGGACAACTATGTAGAATGTGGTTTCATGTTCCAGCAGGGGGGGGAACACCATTACATCTTGTGATATAACATGCTCTTCACTTACAGGACTAATTTTCTATCTTCCTCGTTTCTTTCAGTGGAATTGCAATTTTCTAATTTAGCGGTATGTTTGAATGTTGAAAACAAACTAAAATGATAATCATGACATTGTGTGTACTATAATTTTTACCAGTATTAACCTTTCATTCTCTGGATACAAGCTATCAAAACTTCGGACGAATATGATCACTTTCTAGAATGAATGGCAAATGGTGCAAAGATTAATTAAAGAGGTAGGAGAACATAGTGCTAACCTTTTTTTGGCCAAAAAAAAAGGTTTTAATTGTTTTTTTCCTTAAACTAATGATATGCATAAAGAACACAATTTATTTCTTTTGTTTGGGATCAATATACAAATTCTTATAGTGCATATTTCTGCTATTTATGATGATTGAGCATATTTTCATTTTAAGGGCATATATTTGCATATTTTACATTTTTTTGTTT
Source organism: Teleogryllus oceanicus (assembly GCA_964035755.1). NCBI lineage: Eukaryota > Metazoa > Arthropoda > Insecta > Orthoptera > Gryllidae > Teleogryllus > Teleogryllus oceanicus. Next base: position 203,177,365 of record CAXIVR010000001.1, on the reverse strand, counting down.
TTTAATTTATTTATTACTTTTTTTCTTTTGTAAAATGAAAAATTGAGATGACTCTCGAGTTTTCATCATCTTTGGATGAAGAGAGCTGTACAGTTCATCCGAAAGTCTATGTCCTGATGTATGCCATGGGAAAGAAGCAGCCTCACGCATGGTCTGCCCCATCCCCTGCCCCTTCCTGCTTGCGTTGAACTGCTTCGTCATCACTATGCAAAGGCCACGACAGCACGAGTACCAACAATGAAAGAAGGGTTGGAGAGAGAAAAGTTCTCATTGGTGGAAAAATGAAGAAAATTTGAAGAAAGACTCTCAATTTGAGAATGGTGAAAAAGATAAGTGATATTTTACAGGATGAAATGCAGTATTGAAAATTACACAACTAAAAAAATTGCAGCTTTTAAGTATTGTCCTCTAAACTCATATGTAGTTGAAATAACTTTTTCTTGGTGTAAGAACATTCTTCCAGATAACAGAAAAAGATTTACACCAGAAAATTTGGAATGATATATTATAATCTCTTGTAATAGAAATTAAGTTGTATCACTCAACTTGTAAATCAAACTATTTTGTGTACAATAGAACATACACGTTTTTTGTGCATATTTTTCTTTTTAAGGGCATGTTTTCCTGTTTTTTAAAGCATATTTGCATGCATATTTCCAGGATTTTTAATGCATATGAATCCGCACCCTAGACATGTCTAATTAACACATTTCTTCAGCATTTCAATCATGTTTGTTTTAGGAGCCATTCTACGAAATTTTATTTGGATTTTTGAAATAAGAGCACTATCTTCTCCTGACTCCTTCAATTGTGTGGAGAGAAAAAAAGAAAGAAAAAGAAAGAAAAGAAAAAAACAAAAAGGGAGGAAAAAGAAGAAAAAGGGGACCAAAGTCAATTTTATTGGTCATGGACTCCATTTTCAAAACAACCATTTCTGGGATTTCCAATTATCATTCTGAATTGATTAATTCTGTTTTTAACTTTTGTCCCTAAAGTTGGAGTAAATGGAACCACATGAAAGAGTTTTCTAATTTGTCTAAAAAAGAGAAGAAGCCTACGGGCTCTCTCAGTTTCAAAATAAAATAGGTTAAGAATAATAGCACAGCTTATTGTTGAGATTAATCACACTTACTCCCTGTTTATATTTTATTTTCATGTTCATCTGGCAACTGTTATTTACTTGTCAGTTTGGCAACGTCAGTTCAGTAATGTGATTGGTTGTGTATATATAAGCATGCGTTATTTAACTAATGCTTAAGTAACACTTCTGATTAATTGTCATCGGCCTCTGAAGTCATTTTTCGTTTTATCTTAACAACAGAGCGTGATTCTGATATTGAATACGGACTTGAATTTTATTTAAGTTGAAATGAGGAGTACGAGAAATCTTTAAAAAATGGCAGCATGTGTCGATAACAAATACTGCTTGAACCGTTTAGCGGTAATAACTTTTCTGTAGTCAAACGTCGTGTCGAAGCGTTTTTGCAGCGAAAGGAAAATGGAAATAACATATCTTCAGAAAAATGAGTTTTTGCATGTCGTACAATCGGAAACGTACGTTAAAACTAAGAACTAATTGGAACTGAATACCTCTAACAGGATCTAAAAGCTTTTATGGATCATCTGTTTCTCTGACTCTATTTTTGGTTTTATTAGCATTACAAAATAGTAAATACATAATAATACATGAAATCTCATTGTATTATTCGAATATGTAATACTTGTCTACAGGGCCGTCTTTGGGTTTGAAAGTACCCGAGGCACTCAGAGATTTCGGGGCCCCTAATTCTTAGTTCAACAAATTACGTTCTGGCGATCATAAGTTATTAAAAATTGAATATTACACAGTTAATAAGCATTTTGATTCCTCTTTTTAAGGTAAGGAAGGATTTGTAAAAAAAACTAGATAAACGGAATTAAATAGTATCTTTAATCTCTGTATTTTCTATAGTAATATTTTACTAATAACTCTAACAATTTAAAAACAACACAAGCAATATTTACATAATAAGATCTAAGTAAAAAACAAACTAAGCATTTGTCAATGGTACTTTACGTAGTTTCGCACGCACGAAGTCGTCAATTACATCGTCGAAGATCAATTCGTTCAAAATATCGTACTCAATGTTTAATAAAGCTAACGAAGAAAGTCGTTCTTGAATCATATTACTTCTTAATTCATTTTTTATATACTTCAGCTTTGAAAATGAGCGTTCACCCGTACAATTAGTGACCATTAACGTTAAGAAAATTCTTAACGCTATTTCAATGTTAGGAAATGTCTCTTCAAGATTATCTTTTTTTAACAATTTATACATTTCTGCCAAAGATACGGTGCTGTTTGTTGGATTTTCAATGCGAAGATAATGTTGAAATTGAAAACACTCCGATATGAGCTCTTGTTCATTGACATCTGTGTTATAAAACTCAACAAATTGTTTACATTTATTAGAGAATTATTTCTCATCAATAAGTTTTAATTCTGATAAAAATTGAAATCGTTTACTTATAATACTGATGATTCAGCTCTTCTATCCAATTCACTTATTAATGTGTCGATAATAGGAATATAAGTTTGTAATTTAAATTTTTCTTTGGCAGAAAAGATGACTTCGTCTGTTTCTGAGTCAAAATAAGTTACACGAGAACTTCTGTTTGTTACACGCGAATTTTGATATTCTGAATCGAGAAACTTTTCTTTGGCGATTGTTTCAAAGTTATCAAATTCATTTCTCGTGACATGCAAACAATTGATCAATGATGATATCAGCTTTAAGCAACATCCAATGAAGATTTTCTTTTTGCAACGTTTTGTTCGTTTCATTGACTTTTAAAAGTACAGCACTCCAGACTTCGGTTAAAATAATATTCTCTAATTTTTTCATTTTCTTAGCTATACTGTAGGTTCACATTTTGCGTTTCTGCTGGGTTTTCTTCATTATTTTCAATAAATTTCAAAGCTAATATAATCTGAGAATAACCACATTTTAAAAAACTGAGACTGCATCGTATCTAGCAGACCACTAAACTTTTTACTACTTGATATTTTCCCAAGAATTTTTTTAATATATCCCAACGATGTGTTGAACCCGAAAAGAAGTTGTACAATTTTTGTACAAGTTGGAAATAACTCGTTGCTGTCATCACGCAACCAGCAGCTTTAGCCCCGACTAAATTCAGTGTATGTCCAGCACAAGGAATGAAAATAGCGTATTCACATAATTGACGCAATCTTGCTTGTAGTCCTGAGTACGCACCTGACATATTCGCGGCATTGTCGTAAGTTTGACCGCGGCAATCATTAATTGATATCTGGTTATTTTCGAGAAAAGCTAAAACCGTATTTGTTAAATATTCGGAACCATGTTCTTGAATAGGTATGAACTCTAAAATCGTTCAATCGGTGTGTTATCTTTTACATATCGAATCGTAAATGTTAACTGATCAACATGGCTACAATCTGGAGTAGAATCAATACTAATTGAATAATACTTGGCCTGTTTCAACTCAGAAAGTATTTTTAGTTTTACTTGTTTACCCATAATCTCAATAGAAATTTAAGAAATGGACAAATTTGCTAATTAGTTTAAACAACCCAAATAATTTCCATTCTGCTGAGAACCAATTATTTCATTATCACCACGAACCGGCAGTCCGCGGCCAGCAAGAAATTTGATTATTTCAACAATTCTAATCAAAACACTTTTCCAATAACTGACTTCTTCATTGAATTGGACAAGTATTGATTCATTTACAGTACCCATTTTCTTACTTCGAACGATGTAATCCATAGTTGCATATCTATGCCGCAAACTGTTTTCATGTTCAGTAATTGCACGGTTCAAATTTTTCCAGTCGTGAAACCCGTCCGGAGAATTAAACGCCGAATCGGAAGATGCAAAAAGACGGCATGCAAAACAGTATAACGCATTTTTAGATGGTGAAAATAGAAGCCATGATCAACAGACAGTCTCACTGTTTTGCAATTTACGTGTAAACACAGATTTAGTAAGATGTCTAATTATTCGCTGGATATTTGATTCCATTCGCCGGAATCGTTTGATGTGCACCTGGATACTTTTGAAGAAGTCAGAGCATCACCTATATTTTCAGATGAGAAACATTTCTCATGCAATGAAACATCTTCCAGATGAGAACTACCTTCGGAGGTACCTGATTCTGGCTCCATTTTCTGGTTTTCTGATCGATTAATTTCATTCGGTTGTCCAAAAGAATTTCTGGTGTTCATTTGAAGATATACATGGATTTACTGATTTTGTAAAGAAAGATGTCAGTTTGGGTAATTTTTTAATCCTTTCGTTCTCCTCAATCGCTTTTTTTCTCTTAGAGGCACCGCTTGGATATGTGCGTTTCGACCAGTAAAACGAAATACCAATGAACTCTAGAAGAAAATACAATATACTGTTATACAAATTAGTTTATTTACAGATACTTTCTGCATGCGTCAAATTCACAGTTCACAAAAGCAAAATTTTTTTTCAATTTTTTTTTTTTTAAAAAATTGATTCGTTAATATATAATTCTTAAATTCTCTTAATTTTCAACCATGAAACTTTATTATACAAATTATAATATAATAAAATTATACACTTTTTAATATCCTTTAATCAATTTTTATTTGTTTGTTGCTGAACTTTTAAATTCATTAATTATAGTGTTATAGTATTGTTATTTATTATTATAAAAATATAATTTTATTAAAATAAATAAACATTGTGGTTTACAAAATTATACATTAAAATGTAATTAAATGTATCTTAAACTTACATTTTTTAGTGTGTTCCGTCGTGGGTTCAAATGATATGATAAACCTTTCAGATGTTAATTATGTAAAGATGTTGTATTTTATATTATACTTATAACACTTAACACTGTATTGCACTTGCTCTTCATTCGATTTCTGAGTGCAAACTAAATTCATTTTCAATATTTGCCGATTGCTGCCAAGCAATACGAAGTTCGTTTGATACGTGTGGTAAATTTCTATGAAAGAGCGCGCATTGTTGTTAAACATGTGCATTGTTAGAAAGAACGATTCTTTGTAGACAGCTGTTTGACTTGGCGACAGACTTCGAAAACTGAACTGATCAAATTATAAGTGACATATTTTATTAATTTCTCGACATTTGTACCATTGATGTTAGAAATATATAATATTACTTTAATCGCGAACATAAATTAATTCAGATGCAGTCTATATTGGTTCCACACAATATATTTAAGTTAATCAATATAAATGTAGTAAATATTACATTTTTTCAGTTTTGTTACATATTTTTTATCTGTGGGGGGGCCCTTTGATCATGGGGGCCCTGAGGCACGAGCCTCGTCTGCTTGTGCCTAAAGATGTCCCTGCTTGTCTATCTCTTTTTTTATTTATTTTTTTAAAATTTGTTGCGTCTACATCTTGACGCAACGCGTCTCCAAGCCCCTTAAGGGGCGTTGAGCGCTTTACACTTTGGGAGTAATCCTCCATTAATGTGTTTTTACTTGTTGTCAAGTCTCGTCACGTCGCAGTCAGTCAGTGCCTTTTATCCCTTCGGCCAGGGGCTCGACGCCGTTAGATCGCGGGGTTCCTGGCCGGTCACCCAACCACGAACCCGCGAGTCTCGAATGCGCTTAACCTTCGTGACTTCACGGAGAAAACTATTGCTTCCTATATAACCCCGCTATTTTACTATAAAACATTTATATTGTTTATATAAGGAATGGGAAATGCTTGGCAATTATAACGCCCTATGGATAAATATTAAATTTTTCGTGACAATATAGCTTCACTATAAACATAACCTCCAAATTCTAAACAGTTACGTTAGTTTATTCCTGAAATATTTGAATTAACTTGCGAAAAATGAACCATTAAGTTCCTGCGATGTTACAATGAGCATGGAAGTAATGAAAAATACAATATCCATACTACCAATATGTGTTAGTATTGAATTCGTGTTTAGTGGTGGCAGCGAAAACTACGTAAAGTGTAAGTTTGTCGTAGACAAAACAGGAACAATGACGGGACCTGACAATCGAAATCCCATCATTTGATGCTGGCGCATGCGCAGTACAATTTCCCCCAGAATTATCGTGTTACGTCTTTCAAATGCACGACTTGTAAAAACTGTCTATTTACTTGGTGATATCGTTGCCTGCATTGTGTTATTAAACCAACAATTGAAAATCAGCCAAGTGAAATCCTTACGTTGGACCTTCTTATACAAAGACTCTTGAATGCCGAAGAATTGAAAGATGAGAAAAACTCTGATTATAGTCGTGCTTCTGTTTCAAGTGATAATGTAGCTTTTAGCGCCGATAAACACGACATTACTTGCCACAAATGTAAAAGCAAAGGACATATTGTCAAGTTTGGTACAAGAAAATTAGTTTGCTTTGGTTGTGGACGTTCAGGGCACCACGAGGACTGAAGATTGAAACCAAAATCTGATTTCAAAGAATCAGCTGCAGTAACTGCAGAAGTCATGGTTGGTGAACCTGTTGGGAATTTCACTCTGGATTCTGGAGCATCCACACACATGTGCAATAAAGGTGAGTGGTTTGAAGAAATTAAACCTTTTTCTGGAACTATTGAATGTGCTTCAAAAAATGATGTTTTGGAAATAGAAGATATTGGCACAGTACCGGGAATATTAAATGGCAGAAAAATAATTATAACAGATGTGTTGTATATGCCTGACTTGAACGGTCAATTAATATCTGCTAAAAACATTCGAAAGACAAGCTACCGTGTGATTTTTAAGAACAATGTAACTGTCCTTGAGAAGAGCAGTGAAAAATTTTAATTTGCTTGACTAAATGAAAAAGGACAGTATGTGAGTCAATTTGAACCCATTAAATGCAAATCATTATGCTGAATTATGGCACAGGCGCATGGGGGACTCATTCAACAAAGTACAAAAAGAAATGTGTTTGCCGGTTTCCGAATCAAGTTTCTGTGAAGTGTATTGTAGCAAAGCATTCCAACACTAACGAGCAAGGATCCTAGAAGCAGAGAGCACATGTCAATAAGAATAGTAATTAATTAATTAAGAATAGTAATTAATAATTATAAATAAATAAATAAATTATAAATAGTCTACACTGACATGTGGTCCCATTGATTCATCCACTAAGGAAGGTGAAAAATACGTTTTTACCATCATATACGATTTTTCTAGATTTTGTGAAGTGCACCTTTTGAACCACAGACGTGATATACTTGAAGTGTTCAAATTGTTTATAAAGCAGAATCCAATGGCAAGGAATATGTGTCTGGTGGACTAGCTCACTACTGCAAGAGAAACGGTGCCATGATAGATCTGCATCATTCATGACAGTGTGTGCCCAGCTTGTTAGAAATTTTCTTACCTGTGCTTGCTTCCCAGGGACACCCAGTGGGAGGTGCAGCTGGGGCAAACAGTCCCAGGCCTTGACTTAACTCGGGCACACAATTTTTTCCTAAGCAAAGTGTATTTATTTTGAATTCAAATTAAGCGCATTAAGTTACTTTTTTTAAATTGGTTATTTAAGGTCGATCAACATCTTAGGTCATTAGCGACCACTATTGCTGTTAACGGTATGGTAACTATGTGGATGAAACGATATGGTGATTGATGATAAGGGGTGAAAGGACGATACAACCATGCCCGAGGCGGGACTCGAACCCGCGACCCTTCGGTCCGAGATCACTACGACACTACTGCCTTAGCGATCTCGGCCACCGGGCCGGCAAAGTTACTTTTGTTTCATGGATAAATTATTTTTTTTATGTATTGGGGGAGAAACTTTTGTTTGAAATAAGGGGCCTCTATGGATGAACGGCCTCTTGTTTTCTCTGTTGCCCTTGGTCTTTCCTTCACTCAAATATTAACCCCAATCTAATTGTTAGGGACAGTCAACTTTGTCAACTAATATTGACTTTAATTATCAAAAATTTTAATATATAACACGAATAAAACTAATGCAACTTTTCTTACTGTTATATAACTTATTTTTACTTATTATAAATTGGGAGGTGTTGATTGTGTAATTATTTAGAGGGGTTCGAACACTACAGGTGCATTTAAAGAGGAGAGAGGGTATAAAAATACTCCTAATTTGTGTAATGTAATTTATTGATTGACTTACCAAAAAACTTTGAATGAGAATCAGAGAATGCACCCTATGTAGATGACATTTGTGTCAGTTATAATTTACCAATAATTGTTCCGTAGATTCGTAGATAATCCTCCTTCATCTAACTTATATTTACTGAAAGTGTGATGCTACAACTTGTCACTAAATTTCAACAAAACACAAGAGCTGATTATCCCGTATGACACAAACATCAATGATCAACCAATTAAATTCCTTGAAATTTTTATACAAGGTAATCTTCGTTGGCGGTCGCATATAAATAGACTACAGAATGCCCCCAATAAAACGTATACACCCTTTAAATAACTATAATTCCAGAATTTATTATAATATTCATACCAAAACGTTTATAGATTCGAAACAAGGACAACAAACGTAGAAACCAGCCATTTATCAGAAGTGTTGTCCATTACGGTTCAGTAACAGCTGATAACACTTATGGATGAAATTCAAAATGTTTTTTATTACTTCAATTAGTATTTGTGCACACTCTTTCAATGGCTGCACTCAACTCATTGGCTGGTTTTGTGTTACAAACACTGTAATTAACATGTTCCCACATAAAAAAATCCTTAGGGGTCAAATCTGGTGAGCTTAGTGGGCACTCGGTACTATCTATTCATCCTATTATGCCGCTCCATCTGTTATGCAGGTGGCCATTAAGATAGGTCCTCACGTCCGGATGGTAGTGGGGAGGTGATCCATCCTGCTGGAAGTTCCATTATTCATTCCTAAACATCTCTTGGATGTGTGGCATGATAGATTCTTGTAGAAAGATTAAGTAATTTGCACCATTCATGGTGTTGTTTAAAAAAGAAAGGTCCTATTAAACCTAATGCTGACACCACACCACACTGTGATTTCTGATAAGTTCACATAGAGTTCCACTGTCACATGAGGATTGTCACTTGCCCAGTAGGTGCAATTCCAATGATTAATTGAAACATTTAATTTAAATGTGATTAAATTCGAGTCTGTTCCATGGTTTAAGACACAATATCAAAAATATTTTTCTGATAGTATAAATTGTTTTCTTATTTATCATATTTTTTCAGCCAGATAAAATAGTGTTAAGTTGACAAAAAATTAAAAAAAACACGTTTTTGGCTGTAGAGGGATGTGGGAGGTGGGACGGGGGCTAAGAAACCTTTCAAAAATATTATTTTTATGTTAGAATTATAATGTAACCACTCATAAGTCATTTGGTTTAGGGGAACTCTTTACGATATTATCTGGGGGTACCCTTTAAAACAAGGGCACGTTGTGGTCTGTTCAAAAAATACGATTTGGAACTGAACTCGACACCGATTGAGAAAGTGAGAAGTTCGATGTTGCGAAAAGCATTTTAGATGGCACCTTGTTTTACACGACCTATCAAATAACGACACCCGTCTATACTGGAGAGAGTTTAAAAAGGCAGGCACTCGTTGCTGCTGTTGAGAGATACCCGAAAAATCAAATTAAAACGGCGACCATGGAGAGCGAGTCGGATGCACTGCGCGCCTGCGGCGGAATGCTATACTCCGATTTAAACATAGCTGCACTTCAGGGTTACGAGTTGGAAGGTGAGGAGGACATTGTTATCCAACCGGGAGCTCCAATACCAAAAATTTGGTATTGCCAGTATCAAAAATTTCTATTGCCAAAGTCCCGACGAAGCTAACGATTGGATGACAGTGTTCCTCTCTCCTGCCCGCTCGTGACCTTCAGGTTCAGCTATGTTTAAATAGGAGTATAATCGTAGCAGGCTGCCAGATACAACTCGTCATCTAAGAAATGCGCAATGCGCCTGCGCAGGAACGGTCAACGATGGAGGAATCGTTGAAGGCAACGACGGTCCCCCGTCAGGAAATTCGTTGGTCGCTTGGCAATTCTTGTAGAGAACGGAGGAAACACGTGACAATTAATGGTAATGTATTAGCCCCCCTGCAAAATTGTTTCACAAGAGATGTATGCAGCCAATCGCATACTGACGTTGGTGATGCCTGTATTGTCAGTCTAGTCAGATAAGATATAAGTACTTACCTTTTTTAATATTTCTGAAATATTTTTATTTTAAAAGTAGGTAACATGTATATCAGTATTTATTTTGTCGACTTAAGGCAAAAAGAACAAATGGGGAGAAAATGTTGGACGCAGATGTACCAGACAGGTAAATACTATTCGATGTACAGACGTCGACATTGGCATAATTGAAGCTTCAGCTTTCCAACCGGAAGGCACAAAAGAAGCTGAGGAGTTAACCGACGAGGATATAGACGTCATTCTGCAGATGCGTCCATATCAAACAGCTGCAGCACGAAAAAAGCTACCGCCTCCTCCACAAACAGAAGGAAGAGTTGAAATAGAAAAATATTTCTTATACAATTTTGCTGAGAAATGCTTTGTTTGTGTGCAGTAGTTTCTTGAAAATTGCTCTTCTTCTATAACGTGCCTTTGAGAAAATCTTTCTACATACGACAGACTGACCTATTAGAGCATTCAGTCCCCATAAGCCAAATAAATTAAATTATACTCGTTTCATAAACGATCTGCTTATTATTGGTGAATGATATGTAATGAATTGTTTGTTTTGTTTATTGAAATCCCTGGTAATGTCTAGAAAAGAGTGCGAACGACGGCGCCCGGCCAAACATTGGGAAGAGATTCTCAAAGGGACGTTATAGAAGAAGAGCAATTTTCAACAAACTACTACTCACAAACAAAGCATTTGTCAGCAAAATTGTATAAGAAACATTTGTACATCTAATTACTAAGACGGTGATGTTTTTTTTTTTAATTCTTGAAATGACTGATTCTGTATAAATTGAAAGGTAGATGGGCTGCGTTTTGTTGCATACATTTTTGTGAAGAACGAACATTGTTACGGCAGGCATCAAAACTAGCATTTCGCCCTTTGGTAAAGTAGACATCGGAGTTCCTACACCTCTGGCATAAAAGTGTCCTTTCTGCCATGCGTTGAAAAGTCATTTTCAATCCATTTATGTGGAACAAAATTCTCTCTCCCGAACTGTTCTATCCCTCAATTCTAGATACGTTTGATCTACGTACTTGATTGAAATAATATTCAGTAGGTCAGTACTTTGTCGAAAGTATTCAACACATTTTCTCAATACCTGAAATTAAATCTTTATGAATTAATTTTAAATATGACTACAAATACATGTTGTGTATAATAAAATATGCATATTGATTTTGTATGTAAAAAGGACAAAGATCAACTTTAGTGTCACTATATGATTTAGACCTAAATACGACGCAGTGTTACATATGTAATACTTACATATATCAGTAACAATAGAAAAGATAAATTATAGACTTTAAGAGGTTTTGATGTTGTTGATGATGCTTTTTGGAATTTTGGTACGGATTCTGCTTTATTGGAATTGTTAATGTGTACTAGGAAGGACTTACAAGATTACATGAAATTTGATAATTTTACATATGAGATATTTTTAGAAGTTTTCAGCATATCATATGTATTTGTAGTAGTACAAAATAATATTTTGTGTTCTTAAAAATATGGAATATGCAATAATGTCTTTGTTAAAATTCGTATTTTAGGATTTCAGCTAAATCATTCTGATATAAATATAGTTATTTTGCCTCAGACACTGTTTTGATGGAATGCTGTATCTGAATGACAAAATGTGTTCAGAAAGTAAATGGAACTATCTTAATTGTGCTTATTTGACACACCGTCATTACTGATGGTGATAGAGAGTCGCCTGATGTTGGGTTTGTCGTACTCTTCCATGCTCATGCCCCGTGAAAGGCGGCGAGGACCTCCTTCGCCATCGAAAGAGCCTCCGGAAAAGGCGCGTTGTCTGTCCACACCTGGTAATGTGAGGGATGTGAGCAACCCTTGTCCTTTGCAGAACAGCAAAATGCTCTGAGCTACTTTGTATGGCTGCAACACACATCGAGAAACGTATTACACGAATGTCGTTCAAAGTAAACGGAGACAGTATTTTTAAGAGAGAAATATAGCAGGACAGAACCAACTGTTTACAGTTATGACCAGCTTCAAGAGTCTTCTGTCACAGACACGTGCCGCTCTACTAGCAAGTGGAACATGCAAAATACCACTACCCACTAACCACTACCACTCTCCCTCTATTACAGTTCTCTACGAGGAGCGGGAGGATACACATCGCGCTCCGCTCTGCTTAGAAAGGGAATTACTGTTTCGATAAGTTTATTTAATTTAAAGTACTAAAGTATTAGAGTCAGTGTGAAGTGCAGTGTACAGCACAGCGCCGTCCAGCTCTGGCTTAGGCCAGTGCATCGCCGAGGCCATGGCGGACGTGTACAGCACGAATGCCATGGACACATCACTTAGCCCAACACAAATTCATGAAGAGGGCCACCTAGAAGCCGAAGAACAGCAAAGAATCCGTGACCTGCAGCTACCTTTGGCCGGCTAGTGGCGGCTATCAACTGGGAACTGAAACACCACTCGTGAGCACTGCCGATAACGGCATACCCGAAGTTCGTAACCATGACTTAGACAGCGGCCTCGCCCTAAAGCAAAATCCCCAAGTGCCTCCCGGTGACGGTAGCAGCAATGTAAACTTTACGAACAACAGTAGAAAAAGAAGTTTTAACGATGGCAGTGATGAATCATTATCGAACAAAAAAATCATCAAATACCACAGACTATGTATACTCAGTGTCGGTTGGAAACAGATACGCACCACTAGAGAAACTAAATAAAGAACCAAGGTTCATCTACATTAACGACACTTCGAATCAAGAAAACGAAAATGTCAAAATTCCTCCTATTTATGTTAACGATATAAAAAGCATTTCAGAATTCAACAGGGCAGTAAAAACTAAGATAACAAATCAGTTCACCATATTAAAAACAACCGAATCAAATTAATGTTCAGAACCATTACAGATTTCAGAAACGCTTTCAAATATTTAATCAAAACGAGTAGGAAATTCCACACGTAAAAGAACCCCGCCAACAAGAAGTTTAAAAACTTACACACATCAATAACCCAAGAAGAAATATACGAAGACTTGAAAGAAAAGTGTTTATTAATTAAACGAATTATATATTAATGAATATAATTTGAACACTGGCAAATCATGATTGTTTAGCTGCAGTGAAGCTGTTATCGTACAAAATGGTTGCCACAAAAGCTTGTAGTAGTTCAGATTAGGCCCAGTAGGTTGCAGTTCTATGCATTTCAACCGATAACTGCCAATAACAGGATAAACGAAATAACTGTTATTTCGCGTAACAGTTACGAAACGTTAACGGTTAAGAAATAACAGTTTAGCTGTTAAGAGTACATCCCAATGTTCGGATACTGCGAATTCCCTTCGTAAATGCCAGTCGGAGCGCACTCGAGAAACGCGAACGAGGAAAGAGCATCGTTGGCTGCCGCGGGGCTGCAGGGGAAAGAGGGAAAAGAACGGTGGCTTATGGACAAATGGAGCACTCGGCTGTTGATGCGAATATTACTGCGCAGACGCAGTGGCGATCTCTGCGAGGACTTTGTCATGTCTCTAATACATAACACTCTGCTAGCTGCTAGCTGACGTTTTTAAAAGAAGTAAGACACTGAACGAAGCAAGTGTGAGAAATCTCTCCACTTAAATGAGACCTCATCCCTTCCAAAACAGAAGTTCTTCGCTAGCACGCGAAACAAGAACGCATTGCTTTGCAGTATTGCATTTATATGTATTGTGTTAATTGAATATTATATGCACATTTTCTTAAGTTTTAAGTATCAATTACAAATCCATTCCGAAACATATGACGAACCCAAATTATTTTGTAAACGTATGTATGATTTTACATTTTAATACGTTTTGGAAAACCGAAGTAAGAGTTCGTTTTTCTGTCAAGAGGGGTTTGTACAACTAACATGGTATAAAGTCGAAAACATTAAACACTAGAAATCAATGACTTCAATGAAATAGTCGTAGAAAAAGAGACAGCGTTGAATGAAGCGAAACAGACTTTGCGTTTTGCCATACAGTGTAGACGGCAAACCATCCAGATATTTTGAGTATTGGGTATAGAAACGTGTACTTTAACCGTACATTTGTACAGCTAGTTTATGGAAAACACTCTACAGTGCGAGTTAAAATGTTTTGACCCAATGTGTAAAATAAGAATCTTGACGCCCTTGGAAAACTATATATATATTGTATGTTGCTGATGATTGATGCAATAATAGTATTTATTATATTGATTATATATACTGTGATGGAATGAATTAGTGAGTGCATAAACGAGTTATAACTTTGATTAGGAATATTATGAGTAGATTGGCCGGGGTTTTGATTGAAATGGGTATTTGGATTTGTTCTAGACTGATTATTCATATAAATGAAGTTTGGAATTAGATTGTTTGATTGGAGAATAGGGGTGCGGGAGGCCTGACATTGTTTGATGTAGGTTTGGGATTCCTTGCTTGTGCATCTGTTGGGGGGGGGGCTCTACAAGTTTCTTGTAGTAAGGACATTCCTCAGTTCGTGTACCTTCGCGGTGGGGGCCCTTGCAGTTCTTACAAATCACTACTTGTCCCGTTGGGGAAAATTTACTGAGTAGTGGTTTTCTGCACAGTAAATACACGCGATTGTGTAGTTGCAGTAATTTTTGGTGTGCCCAACGTCCAGACAGCGCAGACATTGGACAGGGATTTTGTTTTTTCGTTTTTGTTCAGGTTTAACACTCAAATTACAAATTTGTTTTATTTTAATCATAGATTCAATACTGTGTCGACCGTCAAATTCCGCGGCTGCAACAGGTATGGAGTGTTGTTTTTATGCAGTCATGTGACACTAATTAATGATTAATTATATATTCCGAGATTCACAGTGTCAAGTGTATGCCGAGAATACCTAATTTCAGGTATAACCTCTCACCGCAGACAACGCAGTGGCCGACGCCCTTCACCTAATGACCGAGAACAGCGGCGTTTGCGTAGAGTTGTCGCTACTAAAAGGCAAGCAACACTGCGTGAAATAATTGCAGAATTAAATGTGGGAAATACGACGAAGTATTTGTTAGGACAGTGCGGTGAAATTTGGCTTTAATGGGCTATGACAGCGAAAGACCCATTCGAGTGTTTTTGCTAACCGCGCGACATAGCCTGCAGTGCCTCTCCTGTTCAGGAGATCGTGATCTCATCGATTGAACCTTAACGACTGGAAAACCGTGACTTGGTCAGATGAGTTCCGATTTCAGTTGGTAAGAGCTGTTGGTAAGATTCGAGGAGACCCACGAAGCCTTGGATCCAAGTTGTCAACAAGGAATTTTGCAAACTCTTGGTGATTCCGTAATGGTGTGGTGTGTCTTTTAGTCCAACTGAAGCGATCATTGACTGTAAATGGTTATGTTCAGCAACTTGGAGACCATTTGCTGCCATTCATGGACTTCCAAACAAAGATGGAATGTTTATTGACGACAATGAGCCATTTCACAGAGCCACAATTGTTCGCGTTTGGTTTGAAGAACATTATGGAAAATTCGAGCGAAAGATTTGGCCACCCAGATGTCCCGACCTGAATCCCATAGAATATTTAGGGAACATAATAAAGAGGTCAGTTCGTGCAAGAAATCTTGCACTGGCAACTCTTTCGCAATTATGGACGGCTATAGAGGCTCAATATTTCTGCAGGGGACTTCCAGCGACTTGCTGAGTTGATGCTACGACGAGTTGCTGCACTTTACCGGGCAAAAGGAGGTCCTACACGATATAAAGAAATATCCCATTACTTTTGTCACCTCAGTGTATAGTTATAGACATCGATTTTTGCTTAATATAGGTTCCCACCGTTGAATAAGTCATTTTTGACAAAAAACACGCATTCATAAATCAAGAGGGAATATAATAGTAAAATTCCTAAATTAGTAAAGAGAAGCTTACAATGATCACGTGGTTGGAATTTGCTTATTATTCGTACAATTCTTTATTGTAATCTATGTAAAACTCTCGGAGCTATAAGATGTGTTTCCCCTGAATATTATGCCATATCTCTGGCGGAAATGAACAAAACATACACATAGAGCAGTATGAAGACGGACTGAATTTGAAAGAATTCTGGACCCACGGCATAAAGAACTTGATGTTGTGTTCAATAAATGGACGTTACATTTGAGGCTTCACTGAATTGAGAGACCCAAACATTTTGTTACCTTAACAATGGCCAATAGTACATTGTTCATTTTAATGCAATGGCCAATTATTTATTTGAAGTGGAACACTGCAATGAAACTGCTTTTCCGTCACTATTAATTTCTTACGGAACCTATTTGTAATATCTGATATTGTACTATTTACGGTTTCTTTATTACAAAGAATATTCGTATCATCCGCAAAGAGAACTTTTCTTTCATTTGGAATCGATACGAGCATATCGTTTACGTATAGAAGGAAAAGAACAGAGCCTAAAATCAAACCTTCCTGGACCCCTTGCGCAATTGGCAATGAGTCAGAAAGGTGTGTATAATGTCCCATCATTTCAGTACCGTATTTCTCATCTTCAAGAACGTTGTTTAAAGTACGAACATAACCAATCCAGAATACCACAAATTCCATACGAAGGTAATCTTGAAAGTAAAATGAATTGATCAATGGAATCAAAAGGTCTTGAGAGATCTAAAAATATTCCAATGGTTGCTTCATTGTGATCCACGGATGAAGTGACGTTTTTCAGAAAAGTAAAAAATGGCGTACATTTTAATTTTCTAATCCATGTTGGCAATCTGAAAACGCTCCATGTTTACTGAGAAATGTTTTCTTTCGTACGTTATAAAGGCCCTCTAATCATTTTACTTTCTCGCTTCGGAGTAGAGAGAAAGTTATGTAATGCTGCTCGAAAAACGGCAAATTTTCGTTGGAAAAACTCTTTTCACAGGATCCTGCTAACGAAAAAGTGGATAAATCCAGTTGTTAAATTTAGAAACAAATTCTCTATCACGTAGTGTATCAAGAATACATGTTTTGTGGGTTCTTGATATCGAAAAATCGAAAGACGGCAAAACGTATGTCCGTCTGTATATCTGTCCGTCCGTCTATGAACAACGCTAATGGCAAAACAGTTCAGCCAATTTTTGTGGGGAGCATTGCATCATTTGTGGGGAGCAGGGGAAGGCAAAATTATGGTACCGTTGTTACAGGTGCGAATCTTGAGTTCATGCTGAATATTCGTATTGGATGATCATCAAGCCAAGCACATAGCCTGTAGATAAGATTTTTGTTTGTGAATTCTATACCTGAATGTTTCGAGTATTTGTTGTGTTGTAACCGACCGTTAGGATTTCAGCCCCGGTTAGTGTACTGTGTTTTGATAATTAGTTATTTCTTTTCTCAGCCTTTTTAATCAAGTATTATATACCGTGATTTACATGTTGTCCCTTTCGTCATCTTATCCATTCTCCTTCGTCACCACCTATCTATTTTAAGTGGTGCAGCACTGGTCGCTCGACTGTCTCGAAAAAATTCATATTTTGTGCAGAAATTTACTGATGTTTTGGCTGTCCAAAAACATCTTTGATTTATTTGTATTGTATCTGGTTTACAAATGACGGCAATTTTAGTGTTACGCCGTGCGCCATTTTTCGCGTTTGTAGACATTTATTCTCTTCAAAATTATGCAGCTTTGGGTTGTTCTAGCATTCTAGAATAAAAGGCATTGAATTCAGTATACTCTTGCCTACAAATCTAAATATTATTTACCTACCTTCTATGTTTGTATTTGAGAAATATTTGCGACCAAATTTTTGGAACTCGAATGAACCAAGTTCGATTTTCAGAGAGTATTTTCTCAAATAAGGATTAGAATCTCAGTCTTAATTTTTTCTGTGCTTTTACACATTAATGTGTAGTTACTTTCGTAAAAATTAATAAATACCTTAAAATTACAAAAAAAAACAAAAAAAAATTGGAATTTTTTTTTAAATTTTAAAAATATGAAAATTGCAAAAAATTCGGAAACTTTCAACTTTTAGATTTAACTCAAAACATTGTGACAAGTAGTAATCATATTATTTTGAAGCTATTTCAAACTAAAATACATTTTGATTTAAAATAATTAATTATTCTTTATTATTAATAACTTAAAATTTGCCTAATCTACTTTGAATATTTCTTTACTTTAAACAAACTTACATCTTGACATCTATGTTTGTAATTGAAAATATGGTCATTTTTATGTCAAAAGCAGATCCGGATAAAATAAAAATAGTTTATAAAAGATAACAAATAAATAAAGTCAGCGTTTTGTTTATTATTTTGCGTTTAAATTTGCCATTTATTATTATTATTATTATTATTATTATTATTATTATTATTATTATTTCTGAACGTTTCTTCAGAGATACGGACGATTGCACAGTATTCCTTAGATTTAACTTTTTTATTCGTGTAATAATGAGCCAAAGCTATTTCTCTCAATACTTCTGAAATGGGTTTTTTAATTTTTTTGTACGGATCTGACGAAGACTAGCCATAGAGATGAAATTTTTGGGAGTATTTTATCTCCAAATCTGTACTTACAGATAGATATGATATGAGAGTTACTCCTTAATAAAAATAACACTTTTTCCTATTCACCAAAGTTATCAATTGACTTAATGACTTTAGGGAAATTCCATAAACAGTTTTATGGCAAACTTGATTAGTAAAATAACCTATACAACACTAACACTCCATTCTGATAAACGGTTACACAACTGTAAACGAAAACACAAAACACTTTTGATGGAAAGGGAAAGCAACAATGAAGCCACAAACTCATAGACGATTCAAAACCCTGTGCGATTTAGATGTCGTGTTAATCCAACGTTTCGGAACGTTTCGGAAAGTAGTTCTATCAAGGAGCATTTTGGTGTGACTTGTGTACATTAATAATATATTCTTCTGCTTATATCTGATTCTGACCATTGTTAAAACATTATATTTATTTAATTTGTCAATTAAGCCTGACGATGGAAAAAACTAGTTTCCGGCACGTTGCGCTGTATGTATCATGTATTAATATAAAGCAATTACACTGAAAAATGTTCTATCTTTAATATCATAGACCAAAAACATTCTTTTCTGAACGAAAAACTGGACAAAAACCTGACCGAGATGAGGCCATTGCCCCAGAAGCTAAAGTCCGTTAAATGTTACAGGCATATTATTTTTTTCAATTATACAATACAAAATGTAAACTAATTCATTATACAACGTTGTTAAAATAAACATTCTTTCTCTCTTTGATGGCAGTATAGACTACACTTGTACAGAAACAATAATGCTGCAGAAAGTATTTTACTTAGTACTTAAACTTATGTATCGACTTTAATGTTTAAAGTCATCCATCAATGTAACGTATGTGCATCGTATGTAAATTTCTCGTAGCGAGCTGTTGATACTGACATATGATAAATGTGATTTCTGCGATTTCTGTATTTATAAATATTAGTATTGCATGAAAATATGTTCCCACCCTTAAATAAATCAGTTTTGACAAAAATTACAGATTCGTAAATAAATAGGTAAGGCATAATAAGAACCAATGCACAATGAGGAGAGTCTTGGAAGTATCACGTGGATAGGATTTATGGATTATTATTCGTATATTTTTTCTCTGCAATCTAAAAGTTTGGGTACTATAGGATGAGCTTCCCAAGAATATAATGTCATATCTGAGGCGGCAATGTACGGATAATTTGCAAAATACAAGCAACGACCTGCATTAAGGGTGTCAGAATTTGAAAGATTTTGGAAGCGTAATATCTTTGACCCCGGCGAATAAGCTGATAAGTCAAATGAACTTAATTTTGTAGGTGAGAAAAAAACATTTTAAATAAATGCTGTAACTCAGGGTTTAATGATATTCGAACAAACCTACATACAAACACTTTCGTTTGAATATTACTGTCGTTTGAGTATCATTAATCCCCGATTTACTTCAGTTGAAAGTTGTTTTTTGCCCTCCTGTAAAATGAAGATTTTTTGACTTATCAGCTTATTCACAGAGGTCAAAGATATAATGTACTTAATTTAGTGATTAATTCATTTATATGGATATTCCCTTTGAGGTTTGACTGAATTGAGAGTTCCAGAAATTTTGTTATCTTAACTCCAATTGCATATCGTACATTTTTAATGGCGTGTGTGATTGACCGGTTTCAAATGCAATAACGCAATGAAACAGTTTTTCATTTGTTAACTATTAATTTGTTATTACGAAACCAATTTGGAAGTTCTAATTTATTACTATTTATTGTTGCTTTTTTTTTAAAGAACTTTCGTGTCAT
This sequence comes from Teleogryllus oceanicus, assembly GCA_964035755.1. Classification (NCBI taxonomy): domain Eukaryota; kingdom Metazoa; phylum Arthropoda; class Insecta; order Orthoptera; family Gryllidae; genus Teleogryllus; species Teleogryllus oceanicus. The sequence continues at coordinate 203,156,943 of CAXIVR010000001.1, read as the reverse complement.
CAGCAAAGAGTAGTCTGCAAAGCTCTTCCGTTTCGAATCGACAAGGGCATATCATTTACGAATAAAGGGAAAGATGATAGGACCTAAAATCGAACTTTGCGGGTCTCCATGTTCAATTGGCAAAGGATTTGAAAGATAATTAAATAATGTTATTTCGTCCCAGATCAATATTTCTACTCTTTGCGATCCATGTTTAAGGCATGAAGATTTCCAATCTAGGGAAATACCACGAATTCCATACAGAGGTAATTTTGAAAGCAAAATGGTTTGAGATAAATGATGTCAAATGCTTTCTGATGATCTAAATAATATTCCAACAGATGATTCAAAATGAATCATATATAATCCAATGATGAACCAATTCCAATTTTTTTAAGAAAAGAAAAAGTCTCTGTAGATTTTAATTTTCTAAATCAATGTTGAGAATTTGAAAACGCTTCGTTTTCCTTGAGAAATTTACATTTAGAATTCCATTTGCACGTAGAAAAGGCTCTCTAACGTTTTTGGAAAACTGACAAAAGAGAAATTAGACGATCATTTTCAATTATACTATTCAACAAATCATTTTTTGACAGAAAATATAAATGAGCATATTCTTAAACATATAAAAAGAAGTAGAAACTCTGAACTCACAGCCTGAAGTAAAACATCCCCAGCACGTTCAATTTTTAGTAGTGTTGCTTTAGTCTTGTCCATATCACGATGTAGTTTCTCCACAACATGTGCATATGAACTGAGCAACCCAGTGATGAGGAGGACATCAGTTTTGCAGTTTTTCAGTGGCAGGTCTTTGCGCCTATTTAAAAAGTTGAACAATATAACATTTTTAATAGAAATTTGTTAGCATATGAAAAAAAGCGAAGGTAGAATGTAACCTTTAAGAAATGGCACGAATACAATTTAAAACAAGAACATAAAACAACGTACCCCAAAAATGCATTGACGTATAATTTAAGATTCTTGTTGTTGATCGTCCCTCGCAGACGGGATTGGAACTCTTGCATAACTTTCTCTTTATCAGGATTACAGTCATTTACCAATTGCTAAATGCAAAAAGAAAACATTTACATAAATAAATTAAAATAACAAATTTAATTATAGTTGCAATTTGTGAATAACCAAGGAAAGGCCAGGGTAAATACGATTGGATGAAAGTGTCAAGAGGTTTATAATGGTGTATGATGTAAGCACACAAAATGAACACTTTCAAATGGATAGGAGGCTTCGTAAATGAAAGTCAGAAGAGGAAGCGTAACATAAAAGGAAATAAATGAAAACTAAATAAGTCTGACAAAATATAGTAATAAGTTTTATTTATTTATAACGCATCCAATCTCAAGTTTTTAGGTTATTAGGACCGCGCGCGATCTTTCTTTCCTCTTCCTTGTCCTATCCTCTCCCCTTACACACACACACACACACACACACACACTAACATGCACTACTCTACCACATATTCCGGGAGACCGGTCGGGAGCTTAGAGCTTGCGCCAGCTGGGGCGGTGCCCCGCTGGTGGGAGAGTCCTGGTTAGGGGGAAACCCCACTAGTCGACGGTAGGTCGGTGCCGGATCTCGCCAAAACTGTCCTGCAGTGACATCGCCGCCTTCAAGTACGCTCCCGTGACGTCATGTGATGTGGAGAGGAGCTTTTCCATTTACAAAACTATCCTCAGCGAGAACGGTAAGTCTTTCAAGATGGAAAAACTAAAAATGTAGCTTGTGATCCAATACAACTCTCAAGAAAGTCAATTGGAAAACGTTAAACGATGTAAGCGCCATAAAAGCAAGACATTTTGTTTGATGGGTTTTATTGTACTGTATTTGATTTGTTTTACAAACACAAGCAATTTTTTAATGCTAGTTGGTTCCAAAGACTGCAAAACGTAAGTATAACATTCACAATCTGTTCTTAAGTGAATTTTGTATTTGTTATATCTAAAATACCAACAGGACTATACTTGTATAAGTCATATTTTATTTTTAAAATCATATTTATATAGGTTTTAGGTCGTAAATGCTTGCATACTTCGCTGATTTTTAGGTCATTAAAATTCGGTCCCTAGTAATGACTATCATTCACTATTTAAGGTAAAAAATAATTGAAAATTTTGTGAAATATCAGGCTACGGTACCGCGACTCATAAAATTATGATAACGATTATTTTACAATTAAAACATTACAATGATTACGCTTAAAACACAACTAAAATTAAGTGATAATTTTACTAATTGTCTTCTTTTTCTACATATTGTTTCATTGTAACCCATCTGATACATAGAATTAATCAGATTTAGCAATGTAGCATTTGTCACAAATTCAGGTCTCGCAATTGATGGCAATTAGATACGATGAGACATATAATTCTCTAGCATTTCCAAGATAAATGTTAATAAATGCCATATAAATATTTTGAATATATTAGAATTTAACGCGCAATTTTGGAGAAATACGAACAATATTACAAAATTCTACAATCAAACTTTTTTCCAAAAAGGCAACATTTTTTTAAATTTCAACATTTTGTACGAATAGGAATATATTTTTTGAAATACGTGATATTAGCGCCATTTTGTTTTTTCCAAAAAAATACACAAATATAATTTTTTCATACATCTCACACGTCGTTAATATTTGCGTATAATAGGGCGATTTTATCACATTGCTGCATTTGTGAGTGCCTGTGTTAAATGATTATGATAAAGTAAATAAAACAATTGATGATGAAAACTGGAAATTTTTTTTGTGAAAATGAGCTCAAAATTACGCCTTTTCACAAACGCTCAAACGACATGATTTGAAAAACTCCTCCCAATTTTTCGATTAGCATTTGCTCTTAAAACAAATTTCACTCTTGAATAATGTTCTAAAAGACGTATTTACAAAATTTCAAGTATTAGGAAATGGATAAATTGTGCAAACGTTAAACAAAGAATTAGGAGATAGGTCGGTCGGTAGAGGGTGCGGAAAACCGAACAGCTAACTCAGACAAAACAGATTAGAAAGCGAGCTAATACGAAAAAGTCTCTGCCGTTCTTTAGCATCACTAGTTGGATTTGTATCTCACAAATGAAAAAAAGCAGAATTTACATAAAAAGTAACGCTGGAACAAGAACAGTATTTAAACAGAGAGAGGAAGGGAGAGGGAGGGAGGGAGAGAGAGAGGGAGGGAGAGAGAGGGAGGGAGAGAGAGGGAGGGAGAGAGAGGGAGGGAGAGAGAGGGAGGGAGAGAGAGGGAGGGAGAGAGAGGGAGGGAGAGAGAGGGAGGCAGAGAGAGGGAGGCAGAGAGAGGGAGGGAGGAGAGGGAGGGAGAGAGAGAGGGAATCAGAGAGGGCAGCAGAGACAGAGACAGGGAGAGGGAGAGAGACAGAGACACAGAGGCAGGGAGACAGAGAGACACACACACAGAGACAGAGAGAGGCATAAAGATACAGGGAAAGAGACAGAGAGAAACAGAGGGAAACAGAGATAGTCAGATAGGGAGACAGAGTGTGTGTGTGTGAGAGAGAGAGAGAGAGAGAGAGAGAGAGAGAGAGAGAGAGAAACGCAATGCATTGAAACTAATTGTTGAGATTTTTATTAAAACTTTCGATTTCCAATAATTTATCACATGTAGTTTTTCCACGCTCACGTTCTGTCTTGTTAAGAGTTAAAAAAGAAAGAAGAAAAGCTTATAACGTAAGAGTTGATAAATATTATGTGATTATTACAAATAATGCGAGAAAAGGAGAACAGTTTTTTTAATAGAATATTAGTAGCTGAACAGATGGAGAATAAATTGTGTTACTGTATATGGTTTTCTTTGAAGTCGATAAATATTTCTTAGATTCTAGTGATTTCTTGCTGCAAATGAATTCTGAGTTTCGGACTGTCGAAACTCGTTAGGGAAGTTTAGTTCAGCCTTTTCACTTCTCCTCATCTCCCCTTGGCGGAGGGAGAGGAAAGATAACGACTCTGCTTAACGATACTGAAAGCCAGATGACTGGGAGCAAAAATTACATAACGCTGAACTGAAATATTTATAAATAGAATGCACTATTCTATAGGGACGCGTAGATTGTTCTGCATTCTTACTGTCATCTAAGGGTAATTTATTGAATATTTTAAGTTGCAGAAATGCAAAATTTCAATGAATATTCAGATAAAATTCATTCGATAAACAACCCCGTCCGGTCGCAGACATCGCGACGTAACACAACGGCTTAGATGAGAGACTTGTGATCGAATCCGGCAAGACCACAGCAGTTTTTCACTTAACGAAAAATGAAATTTTAAATAACAACATCCAGAATCTTCTAAACATTGCCTCCCTTTGGGAAAACAAACTAGTTTATCACATTTGCAATACAAAATTGTGGAGATTAATCAACTGCTCAAACACTTCTCCATATTTTCTCTGTTTTTTTCGTCTTTTTTGGCTTTACGTTCGTTTCCTTTCCGAACCTCTATACGACGTCCCTTTTTATTAATCATTTATTTATTCGTGTCTCGCTGCGCGTAAAAATTGTGTCAAGATCTCTGTCTGAAATTAGTCCCTTGCTTGAATCTTACACTTTGCTACTACTAATATATAAAGAAAAATGGAAAGAGAATTTCCTGTATCCTATTCGAATTCACTAAGGTACAACTCGGTTTAACAAACCAGGACGTTTGCTGTTCGCCTACCTGTCCGCCGAATAACTCAGCCAAACATCACGGTTAGATAATGTCTGAAAAATGTGTCAAAACGACAGGAAGATATTACACATTTTTTTTACTGATTATTATGCAAAATCTTTTGCGTTTGCGACTCTTATTTGAGAATCAAAATATACGGAATTTGTAGTTGTGTAATGCCTCACATACATCGCGAAATTGTCTCACAGCTTTCAACACGATGAATGGTCACTGTTAATTAGATTCCCTATCCCCTCCACATCTTTCTTTGAGATCAAGGACGAAATTATGTCCAAACATGTATAGAAATACGTTGCCAATTTAAATTCGTACTACGTGATTAAGGTAAACATTATAAGATAATTTCAATCTGCTACATTTTTCATGAGACAGGAACATCTAAAATAAAGCAAAAATTGTCAACGAGCTCTTGTCTCTTTAGACAGAATTCTATTTTGAATACATACTTCAATTTAACTCTAGAATATAATTAAACATAACTCCACGTAATATATTAAAGTTGTCCTCTGTGAAATACATTACATTGTCCTTTCGTAAATACACAAAAACTGTCATTGAATATTTGTACCGTTGAAAAATTCAAAATATATAATGGAAATAAGACTATTACTGTCTTTTTAACTGCTAGACCGACGGACAGACAGGCGAACTTTTAACTTGAGTGAAAATTTCCAAGAAGAAAGAAAATAATAGAAAATTGTTGTTTATATTATATGAATTATTTATTAACAATATAAATTATTTCAATTTTGTAATTAATACCACTGGGAAGGGATAGCGGTAATCTCTTCGGTAGCATAATAGAAAATTGTCAACTTTTGACAAATGTATGGTAAATAATGACAAATATATTTTTACAATGATATTTGACATGAGATGTTCCCTAGTTCTTTTCTGCAGATTATCACTATAACATTTCAACAATATTACAAATTGTATATACAATATTAACAGTTATAATATTGCAATGATTCTTCACTTGAGACAGCCGCTAATGATCATTAATTAACGAAAAAATTGTATTGCTTATATAGAAAAAAGTTGGCGATTTTAAACCCATGACGCGCAACAAAATGTGTGCATTGCTTGCATATCGATAATAAAGGTGTAGTCAAACTACAAATTGTTTTAAAAATATAAATATAAATTTCAATATGCTTGATAAGAAATGTTAAATATTAAAAATGTATTATATTGCTGTGTGTTTCCCGCAAATGATTATACAATATTTCGTGTACAGAAATGTTACTTTGCTATACATTAGCACTTTACATACATATACAAACATTTGTGACAACAGTGAAGCACAATACACTCTAAGTTAATAGTACCAGTAATTTAAAATATAATTTGACGTATTAAGAAACAATGTAAAAGTACAATAAGATCAAACATCAATTGTACTTACACTTAAGGCCAATATATTGTAGTTAAGATAATAATGATGGCAGTACAAAGATAGCTGTATTTTAGCATTTTATTTAGAGCGTCGCAAATCACTTTTGAATATTTTATTTCAACAATTTCATTAGGATACACAGAAAAATGTATGATTATTAATAATTTAGATGGTGTGAGAGGGAATGAAAAATGAGAATAGAGTAATGAGGAATGGGATGGAATTATGAATTTAAAGAGTGAGGAAGGTGCGGCGTTTAGCGGTGCGGTGACCGGGTGCTTGGAAGTGGGAAAAGTCTGGAGATTGAAGAGGACATTAATGCCATTCTATATGTCATTATTCATTACCCAAGTATTTAATTCGTTTTTGAATTCACGGAAAGTATTCGAATGTTTTAGACTCGTTGGTAATTTATTCCAGGCCCGGATAGCTGTAATAATCTGAAAGAAGAAGTGCTATGACGTGGCACACAAAGTAGAGATGAATCACGAGCTCGATTTAATTTCAGAGGATTGAAGGTACTTATAACACGTGTTACATGAGAACCGTGTAAAATTTTTATTAAGAAGTAGAGATTGGAGTAACCGTCTTTTGTCTAGAGTAAGCATATGAAGTGAGTCAAAAAATTGCGATACATGGTCGTATTTTCTTAGATCAAAAATAAACCGTACGCATGCGTTCTGCGCTATTTGAAGTTTACGTTGTAATTTAGATGTCATGTTTGTCAGAAGAAAGTCGCAATAGTCGAAATGTGGCATAAAAAGTGATTTAATGAGTGTCTCGCGTGTATTAATTGTTAAAATAGCGTTCGAAGGCGTTTCAGCGAATGCATTGCAGAAAAATCTTTACGGCAGGTTGAATCTACTTGCGAGTTCCAGCTGAGGGTGTTGTCAATAAACACACCTAGGTTCTTGACTTCGGAACACCAAGGTAGAACGGTGTCATTTATATAAATTTTAAACAGAGGAGAAGATGATATTTTATTCACAGTGCTTTTCAAACTGATAATCATGGTCTATGATTTACTTAAGTTTAATTGTTGGCCTAAAAACGCTGCCCATTTGTTTAAAGTTATCAAATCTTCGTCAATTTTATGTGCGAGTGAGAAGAGTTGGGACGGGTGGCCACTTAGGTATATCTGAAGAACATACGCCTACATTTGATGACTGCTATGTTTAAGTGCATTTCTCACATCGTTTACATAGATTAGGAAGGCTAGTGTCCCTAATACAGTGCCTTGAGCAACTTGGCGGTTATGTTTCAAGGCTCTTGAGCTGCGACTACTGGACACCACTCTTTGGGTTCAGAAAGTTAAATAGTTAAGAAACCATGTACACGTGAGCTGGGCAAATTCCACGATTTTTAATTTTTCGAGTAAGATGTGATTTACTGAATCGAATGCTTTGCTGAAATTCAGAAGAATTAAGATAGTTATATTACTGTGATCTATAGCTGTTCTCGCGTCTTCAATAACGTTCAGTAGCGCAGTTCCAGTATTCCTGCCCGAACGGAAACCTGATTGCTGATCGTTTAAAAGTGATTTTTTTAGATACAGTTCAGTTTTCTTCCAGACGACTTTATCGAGTACTTTAGAAATAGTCGGGAGGATGCTAATTGGGCGGGATTCAATAGGGTTTCTGGCTGATGCTGTCTTGTGAATAGGATGCACGAGGGCACTTTTCCAGGATAAAGGAATTGTCCGCTCATTAGTGAGAAATATACTATTTCGGTAATGAGTGGGTATATCACATCTAGGCTATTTTTTAGCAGTTTGGTATTTATACCATTGGAACCTGAAACATTTGATTTGAGACTTTGAACTATTTTTATTATATCCTTATCTTCCATGGATGAAAAGAAAAATTCGTTGTTGAATTTTATTTCAGAGTTTTGGAGAAACGCGAGGGATTGCTTCTTCAAGTTATTTCCAAATGAAGGAACGTTATTTATGAAACTATGATTTAGTGATTCTAGGAGGGTATTCGTTTCAATTTGGGGAGGAGCTTTGCCTATTCCTAGATTTTGCAGATTTTTCCAAATCATTTTCGAGTCGAGGGTTCTGTCGAAAGTGGTGTGGTAATATTTTATTTTAGCGTTGCGGCATTTCTGCGTAACTAACTTTCTAAGCATTTTGTTTTGTTTTTTAAATAGATTGCATTTAGTTTTACCGAAATAACATGCACTGCATCTCAATCTTTCATTAAATTCCGAATTTCACCAGTTGACCATGGTGCAGGAGTACGAGTTATGCGTGATATTTTTGAAGGCGCGAGTCGGTCATAGAGTTGTGTTATTAAGTTAGTGAAAATCGCCACTGTAGCGTCCAGCAATTCTTCTTCGTGGGCAAGGTGCCATGGAAGTGTCAATTCATCTACATTAAATGCTTGTTTATCGAATTTTGAAAAATCGCGGTATTTGGTTAAGTGCGGTGTGTATTTACGACACTTCAGATTGTAAACAAGATAAATTAGATCATGTTTTGAAATCCCTGGAACTGCAAATTGACCGTGATTTCGAACTTTGTTTTTATTAGACAGTATCATGTGATCGATCCAAGTTTCCGTGCTCTTTGAGCTGTGTGTAGGTGCTAGAGGTAAAGTTTCCAGGCATGTTCTGTGTAAAAAGCGCGTGAACTGCCCTGCAGAAGGAGAGGCCATAAGTTATGATTAAAGTCACCCATTACAATAATATGTTAATAAGAATTGATCGCAGATGCAAAGGTTTCGTCCAACATATCTATGCTGACTGACCTAGGAGGTAAATATATGACAGTCAAGAGACTTTTTTTTCCTAAAAGTCCGACTTATATAAAAATATATTCAATACGTTGGCAATCCGTATTTGTGGAAAAGAGTACAAGCGTATGTCTAAGATCGTCGCGAATGTATATACCGACACCTCCACCATGTGCGGCGACGTTGGCCTTCCAATCTGCTCTTATCAAGAGGTACCCTGGAATTGCTACTGGCGTGGAATTGAGAGAAGTTTTCAACCAGGTTTCGTTTAAAAGAAGCGCATGAAAACGGTATTTAGAAATTATTTCCGTTACTTTATCGAAATGACAGGGCAGAGACTTGGCATTTAAGTGTGCAACGTACAAACAGATGGAGCGAGGATTAGGCATATTTCTGGCGTCAGGCGCTTGTACCGTCGGAGAAAGGTTCCGTAACTAAGGAGGTAATCTAAAGGATAACTTTTTACTCTATGGTTCCGGTCACTCGCAGGTAAAAGGGTAATTTGCTGCTGGTTTGCAGAAGAAGAAAGGGAGGAGAATTCTCGGAAATATCCGAAAATGGTTGTGGTAGAGAGATGGAGAGTGGGGAGGTGGATAGGTGGGTGCGCTCCAATGCTAAGCTTGAACTGCCTCCAGCTGGGCCCTGGTTTGCACCCGCGCACGACTGTTACCACGTTTGATGACGATGGTGCCGTCTTGAGGCCAAGGCGGTCGATGGCAGCTTGTAGCAAAACCAGGCGCGATTTCGTGAGATCCTCACGAATTGTAATTCCAGTATGCTTCAGACACCGTTTCGAGAGAAACATTTCATTCCGTTTCCTCTAACTAATAGATTTAACAATGATGGACCTGTTTTACCCAGGTACCTGCCACCCTATCCGATGGTTCCTATCAATATCTTGCGAGGTTAAGCTTACACTTATCTTCATAGCAACTTCCTCGATGACCAGCTTGTCGGTGTCTTCATTATCATTTTCTTTCACGCCGAATATCCGCAAGCAGTGTCGGCGTGAGTACATCTCGAGCTAGTCTGTCTTTTCTTCTAACTGAGATTTTAGATTTGAAATCTCACGGTCATGTTCTGCCAAATTCTTCTCTAAGCCTGCCACAAGGTTAGCACTGAAATTCATCGAGACTTCCAATTGCTTTTCTATAAGTTCAGTAAGCACAGATGCCAAAGAGCGTAAGCAGATAGGCGATGTTACTGCCTTATCTAGTGCCTTATTCACTTGCTCCGTAATTTTAGTTTCAAGATGCGCACTAGATGCGTTTTTGTTGCTCTTCGTCATCTTAAGAGAAGGAATAATACACAGAAAATCAGATGATCAGGAAAAGACTCTAGGAGATGTTTCGTGGATAGTGGCTGAGGAGTAGAAAACTAAAAGAGCAGTAGAGCAGATCTCAGATCAAAGTAAGAACACAAATGAAACTCAAGAAGAAAGATGCAATACAATCTCACTGAACGGTAGAGTACGGCGAAATATGCTAATCTTTGCGGGCTTCTACTACGTCAGGCGGCCGTTGAGTGCGAAAGCTGTAACGGTGGCTACCTACGAAAGGAACTACCTGCTGCCTAGCTCCGAGCGCCAAGGGACGGTGCGAGACTGAAGTAAGTATAGTAAACTATTTAAAAAGTTAAGGAAGTACTAACAATAAAAGTAAAAATCATCGTTAAGGATGATCTAAAGGATAGGGTCTAAAAGGTGTACGTTTACCTCCTGGAATACGCAACGGAGAGAATATTATGAATTGCTGCATACAATCTATGTAGTAATTTAAATGGAAATACACGTGTTCGATATCCCTGATACCAATGGATACCTTTGTTTGATAGACTCGGTCATCTCGGGAGCTCTATGATTAAATAAATTGGATGTAAATCAGGAGATGCGGGTTCGTTTCCCCCTCAGAGCGACTAATACTTTGACCAATGATTTATTTATTTATTTATTTATTTATTTATTTATTTATTTATTTATTTATTTATTTATTTATGTATTTATGTATTTATTTATTTATTTATTTATTTATTTTACGTAAAAAAACAGTTAAAAACTGCGTATGACGTGCTATGGGGAAAAGTAAATTGTGTGCACATTTTCAAAATTCTGTGATCCCTACACTAAGTCATATACTACTTAAATTTTGAAAACAAAAAAAAGAGCTCCCATGTATCAAAATCTATTTTCAAGGAGAAAAAGGCGCAAAGCAATGTTGGCTCTTATTCATGTTGTCCTTCGGAATAATACTTCCTGCCGCGACAACATGGAAACGATAATTTGAATAATTGTGTTTCCCACTGAATTCTAGAAGACATGCACGGAAAATGAAGTTACATTTATGTCCAGAAGCAAAACAAGGGGCCATCTCAGCATTTGCTCAATGGATCAGGGAAACTGGACGAAAAAGCTGATCGAGATAGGGATCATTGACCCGGAGGCTGCAATACAATACTTGTTACAGGTTGTTTATACACATTTATACAGTTCGAAAGGTAAATAATGCATTATGTATCATTATTAAAATTAATGTTACTTTTCTTGTGATGCTCAGTATAGTCTCTAATTGTATAGAAACAGTTATGCAGCAGAAACGATTTCACTTGGGATTTAAACTTTTCTATTGAATTTAATCGTTAAATGTCATCTGGCAAAGTGTAAAATAATGTACATGTATTGTATGTGAATTTTTTGTAATGAGCTGTTGATACTGTTACCTGATGAATATGATTTCTACGTCGAGTGTTATAGTAATAGACATCGGCATTTTCTGATAATATATTCCCGCCCTTATGCAAGTCATTTTTTGACAAAAGCGACTGATTCGTAAATAAACAGACAAGGTAATGGTAAAATTCCTAGATTAATGAAAGAGGCTTACATGAATCACGTGGGTGGGATTTGGTTATTATTCGTACAATTCGTTTTTGTAATCTAAAAGTCTGGGAGCTATAAGATGTATTTCCCCTGAATATTATGCCATATCTCAGGTGGGAATGTACATTCGCGAATAATACACAACGAACATTTGAAAATATTTGGTGAGTCGTCGCTGTTCGGCAACGTTACAGGCAGCGGGGTGAGCTGGCATCGCTGTAGTCACGCTCTAGGCAGCGTAAAACATTTCCTGGATTTGTAAATACAATAGGCGCCGGAAATTGCGGGTGCGTGGGCACGGAATGCGGGGGTCGCCGGCAGAGGATGGCGCCGGGCGACGACTCGGCGAGAGGCGCGGGGTCACGTGTTGTTGACATCGACGGCAGACACGTGGCGCTTGGCTGTAGATGGAGGCTAGACGTGTAATGCTGCGGGATCAGAGGGAAAGGAATCTCCGTGAAGAGTTATAATTAGAAAGAGTTATAATTGTTATGACCTAGACATTCTTGAAATATACTTTTAAAAATTCGCATTTGTCATAACATTTTTAAATGTGCTCTTTAATATGCAATTAAAATTAACAATATTTTATTTCCTGTATAAACTTTTCTTTAAACAATTCAGGAGAAAAATGCTTGGAATGAAAAGATATTTGTGCAAACATGATATAATCTACCTTACTTTGCGGGATAAATATTTGAAGTAAATATGCGCCTAGTATGTCTTGTTGCATTTCTTCTGTGTGATTTAAAAATATGATAACAAGAACCTGAATTTGCACAATTATTTTATCATCTATAGAAAAGAAGAAAAATAAACGCGAACTGTGACAAGTTCTTTCAAATGAATGAACGCTCACCAATAAAAAGATTCTATGAAAAGCTGAAACGTTTTAGAGATAAGACTATTTTAACGAAATATGCAAAATATGCGCTTATAATTACACGAATATGCAGCAACAGGAAAATTCGGCTCAAATATGTACTAACATTTTAATCTACATATCATGGAAATCCGCTCCCTAGTTACAATAGTCGCCCAGGGCGGTGAGAAATTATTGCTTCGGCTTACCGTAGTGACTTTTAACATCATGTTATGTGAGTTGCGTTCACAAGGGGACGATTCGGGATGAAACGTTTTCCTGCTGGAACAGTCATGCTTCAGGGTGGACTGCGGCAAACGGTCCGTGACAAGTTCTGGGGTGTAATATATTGTAAACTGTATTACATCCCATCAAATTCCGATTTTTTTTTCAGTAAATCCTGATCCTGGATGTTATAATATTCAGCGTTTGAAAGCCCGTGCACGGAGGGTCGACAGTAAGCGCAATTTAAATTTACTACAAAAGTAGAAATTTCTGTAATTGTCAAAGGGATTCCTGAGAGACAAGCAAAGCGCACAGGAAACGTTCATGCAGTCACTTGCAGTCATGAGTTCATGCTACCTGATGAGAGATACAGTTGGCATAGTTCTTATAAATATGTGAAGAGGAAAAGGTGAAACAAGGAAAACTTCCTCGCGATTAGAAACAAGAACGGAATTTTCATTTCAGATCACGTTTTTAATCGATGCCTCACTTCTGTGTTTAATGGAAACGACGACGTTCCTGATATTTCAACGGGCAACGAAATAGAAACGTTTACTCTTAATCCGAAAACTATCAGAAAAAGACTAAATTAAGAAAAAATAAACATGTTGATTTGGACGGGATTTCCAATGGATATTCTACAGCATGGAGGAGAAGCCATGATTGCGTACCTATCGCGTTTAATGGACGTCACATTAAACAATTCTTCTACTTAGAAAAAGTCCTTGGTGGTACTGTTTTACAAGGAAGGAGACCGTGAATACGTTTCAAACTACAAGACTGTGAGCACAATAGCCGTCGTTTTTAAAGAAATGGAGAAGTTAATTGAGAAGAACTTAACGGAATTTGGTGAATGGTTTTATGCAATATGGCAATATGGTTTTCATCCGTGTTATTCTTGTGTCAAGTCACGTCTGTGTGACAGGTTAGAGGTGACAGGTTATTTTAGATGCAGGTATACAAATACACTATGTAATAATAGATTCGTTCGATTTAGTTCCGCGTGGATCTTAGACTTCTTTCTTGGACGTTCTTTCGAATGTTACTGCATCAAAGGTGGATCTTAGTCTTTCTTGGATAAAGGTTGTTCCTTAATGGGCACTCCCAGAGAGTAAAAATTAATGGCAAGCTTGCATCAAAATCGTATGGGGCACTGGGGGTCCGCAGGGAAGTGTACTCGGACATCTCTTGTTTCTGTCTTACGTAAATGATATCTGTGAAGACATTGAATCTACTTTACAACTTTCCCCGATGATTGTGTAGTCTATAGAAATGTTAGGACGCGAAAGATGTCGAAAGCTGGCAAAAGAACCTAGATCGCTTAGAAAGACGGGCACAGATGAAAAACATAAAATAAACCGATATCGTAAAATAGTAAAGTATGTTTTGATATATCTTGGCGAAGTGAAAACGCCAATTATAAATTAAGTAGTTATTCGATTAGTATTGTGACTAGCGGCGAGTACTTAAGCATTAAGTAGAGACTTGATTTGAAGAAATCGCGCCGTGAAAAAATCGCGGAGAGCCCTAGATTTTGTAATGCAAACTTTGGAGAAGGCCAAAAGTAATATTAAAATGCTGAAATACACTTCCCTGATGAGCCTATTTTCAAATATGAGACCGTATGAAAATTCTGAAAAGAGTTTATAAATTCGCTGGCAACCGACTCGCTCACAACGAATTAATAACGGCTTCACATCTCAGTAATGTTAGCGCTTTATATAAGGCGTATGTAGACTTTTCTTTATTGATTTTCTTTATTGATGCCTACAGGATTCCTTGACTTCATTGCATGGAAAGATATTAGGTGCAGGCTACTCAAACCGACGTATATAAGCAAAGGGATCATAATTTCAAAACTGCTACACGAACGTACCGGTCTTGTAGGGGAAATTTTCTTTTGCAAATCGTTCAATCAACGACTGGAACAAACTTACATGCTGAAGTATTTGGAACTGGCTGGGGGGATTGAAGTTGTGTAAGAATTTGATAAGGAATAGATTATTTTGTGTTTCCGGGAGCGTCAACTATTATGATAATAGTCCTGTAATAACGGGTTATACCCCGGGAGGCGGCGGAGTGCTTTTCTGTGAGAACGTGAGATGGAACGTGACGTTTGGAACGTGAGATCTGGAGACGACATACACGTAAACATAAGGGTTTCCTTTTAGGTATCTCTCTCAACGGTTCGGCTGAGATGACTCAGGGCAACAACTTCTGACACTGCAGCGTCTCAGACCGGAAGATTCTAGAGATCGAGTCCCGACCCTGCGGAATTTTCTCACTAGCTATGTCGTAATTTGAGAATTGTAGCGTCCGACTGGATAGGAGTGGTGGACTGGATAGGAGTGCCGAGTCGGCCGGGCGGCGGGACAGACGTTAGGCATGAGGTTGCCAACGGCCCCTGGACCATTTTTAGGGTATATTGAAGCACAAACTACGCATACAAAACTAACATTTCCATTTATGACCGCCAAACTTTAATTAGCTGTATCTCAAAACTGCTTCGGTGTGGCTTATGCTCATCTCTTCATATTTAAAAGAACAACTGTATACCGACATCTGCTGACCTATGTTTGTGCATTATCAATACAAACAAAACACAAACACGAATACTATATTTCCAAAAGCTCTGGTATAAGATCAATCGAAATCGATCAAATATAAAAACACAGAAAGGTATAAACTTACCTTTTAGCAGTATTGATCAAATATAATTGAAGTAGGATAAATACAAGCACTCGTAATACTATGCAAAATATTTTTTCTATCAATAGTTTTGTTCCTTTTCTAGCGTAAAAATATGTGCGAATAGTATTTTTGTAATATTTTGTCTGGCACACGGGAATGGATTTTAGTATTTCAATGTTTGAAGATAACCAACACACAACAAATATTTTCTTAACATTTCGCATTGAATTCACGTCCTGCTCGTGACTGTTTAACACGAGTCTTGTGCTTCATTTCTAAGAACCCCAATTAATTTCAACTAAGTGGCTGATCTAGGGTGCACAAAACATATCAGTCATAGGGCCGCTAGAAATTGTAACCTGTGACTAAAAATTGCACACGGAGAACGCGAATTTTATCTTACGAATAAAGTAAGATTTTATTTTACAAATTCATAATCAGAGAAATGCACATACAACATTTTTTAAAAATATTTTTTTGCAATTTTTGTAAAATTTATTTTAATAGCTTTCATGCAAACAATTCATCGCGTTAAGAATTTTTTGTGATTTCATTTTCAGATTTTATTTTAAGAACAGCACAAACGTGATTCTCACAAATATGCGAAGTGTAGTTTCTGTATTGTGACATACCAATATGTGGGTCATTTTTATTTAACGTTATTTGTCGTAAATGGGTGTGTTAGAAGTATAACTTGTTATTTTTCGCGAGGGAGTTCTACTCATTATTGAACTGAGAGAATTTCGAACGTTCACGAACAGTTTGAACTTTAATTACTTTTACAACACGCGGAAATTAGAACTTGTGAGAAGTCGTATATAATAGGACTCGGAAATATTCTGGACAAGTAATTAATTTGTGAAACTTTAAAACATTTCCGCTGTGAAATCGTAAAGAACTGGGTATTATTTTTGCAAGTTAATCGAACGAGAACTACGAATATTTGAAGTAGTGCGGATCAGTGGCTCGGCAACGTTTGCGTGGAAGAACAGGAGAGAAGAACGCGGCACTTCGACTCTGGAATTCGCATCACCGGGGAGAAGAGAAGATGGTCCTTCGTGGCGACGTCAATCAAGAGCGCGCGAAGTATTGTGCATTATAAAGGTTCGAACAAGGTCATGACCAAAGGACAGTCTTTCTGTTGCAATAAGCAATAAATCCT
Source organism: Teleogryllus oceanicus (assembly GCA_964035755.1). Taxonomy (NCBI): domain Eukaryota; kingdom Metazoa; phylum Arthropoda; class Insecta; order Orthoptera; family Gryllidae; genus Teleogryllus; species Teleogryllus oceanicus. The sequence goes on along the minus strand of CAXIVR010000001.1, from coordinate 203,140,319 downwards.
AAGTTTCTATTTAAAAGAAAACAAAACTATTTTCATTGGCCAATTCGAGCTAATAAGTAGCTAGATAAAATATTTGTTTTCAGATTCCTCGCCACTCTGTATGGATGGCAGATCGGGTAATCGGCTATCAATAGGTAATAGCGATTATTTCAGATGCAACCCATCGACCCAGCTTGCGCGACAATATTTATTTTTCTTTGAAGCAATAATAACTAAAAATATTATCGTAACCTTTTTCCTGGCGCCCCTGTTAACAAAAATTCGGAAACGGGTTACCACGAAACGCCCAATAATTGTGAGCAGTTTGTGAGCATGTTTCAGTATTATATAATACGCAGTAATACATTTCTGAAATATCATGTCTGTCTTATCAGCAATTAAATGAACAAATGTTTCTAACGTCATTTTGCTGAGAAACGCTTCTTTTCTGGACAGCAATTCCATTTCTCTGCTTCTCTAATGTCCAGAGACTGTTTACAGTAATTCGAAGCTCTTGAGATAGTTCAGAGTATTGCCGAAGAAAATATATATTTTGGATACAAACGGAGCAAAACGCAAATTTGTGAACTGTTGGAATTGGGTGCAATTTACATCAGCCTTGCATCGCGTGCGGCCCTGCGATCGCCGTCAGAATAGCAGTGCACTCGCTCTTCACAAATAACTTTAACAATCTCCCGAGTGTACAACAGCGCGTGCAGTCCTGGGAATGTTTATACATTTGCGACAATGTACAGGCTCTGACGAAATCGAAAAATTGCACAAACACATTCTAACGAAATCTATGCTTCTAAGACAAAAACGGTAAATTATTTACAGCCAATATTACAAGGAACACGTTGACTTTTTACCGCAAAGGACTCAGCTAGTATATATGAGATAAATATGAATAGTTTTCTTGCTTTGTCCCTCTTTAGCTTTTAGACTTACTACCTTATACTATTCCGAAAAGAATAGAAAAACAGAAAACATTGGTAAAAGGTATTTAGTAAGTTCTTATACTTCAATTAATCCTTAGACTCCTAGTTCTGTTGAACACTGGCACACACATATTAAAATGCATTCTCGTTAGATTGTAATTCTTACATATCGATATGACAGACCATTTTAGTTTCCTTCATTAGTAATGAGGACGATGTCTAAGTAGACTTCATCCGGAATAGAAAAAATTGAATTCGGCACTTGAAAAAAAATTAAAATCCACATCTGATTGAACGGTGTTCACTAATGTGCTTTCAATTCTCAGAACAACGCTTTGTAAAAACGAAGAAGTTCACACAAAAATTATACTTACATGTCCAAACTTGTGGAAAATGAGATACTCTTCTGCAGATTGGCTCACAGAACTCTCCCCCTTCCAGTTCACGAACTGAAATAATAGTATATTATAATAGTTGTTCAAATCATTGAAAGAAACACTTTAACACATATTATTTGCGTATTCAAACGTTGCAATATGTTGTTTCATCTGACCTATCTTAGGCGTTAAAGCCATTAATATACTCAGTTTTCGTGAACGAAATTTTTAGGGGAATAGTGAAGTAAATTTTTTTTTTCAGAATAACATTGTCCATTTCACACATAGCAATTATAATTCGCTTCCTATTTGAAAGTATTAAAAACTGCAATTACCTACTGATAATTGATTATTTTAAGCCTAACTGAAGGTACTAAAATTTTGAATTCATGGTAATTAATCATTTTCCCGAAGTGATCAATCGTACAGGAGAAACTACATTACATTTTGCTCGTCATCTGATCAAGGGAACCAAAACTCCTAACCTGCAGTGTAACTATATTATACATATAGGTACTAGTAATATACGTATAGATACCAACAATACGAGTATATTACTTCACATTACATAATATTGTACTTAAATGTATAGTGTCCAAAACAAATCTGTGATTAGTTTCTCAAGCTACTGGCTATAGAGACTACGTCACACAATCATGCAGCAAGAGGAAAACAGAGTATCCTGTACGTGCATGACACCTAGATGGCAGATGATTGTTTAAGGTGGCAAGCTTTTGAATTTTTTGATTCCATATTTTGTAGTGAAAGCGCAAGTAGACATTTTGTTTGTATCTGAAGATATAGTAGAGATTAATTGGGTGCGCATTGTACGCATTGCATATCATCCGAGTAAGTTTGATCAAAATATCGGTGCATGATAAGGGTGAACAGATTGAATGTGATGTGAATGAATTGTAATTTGCCTCAACAGCGGTAAAATTGTTGTCCAGAAACCATTCGAAAATGCGTGAATCGGAAGAGGACGTTCATGCTGTACTAGGCAATCGGGTAGAAATAGTACAACCATTTATTGAAGTAGCTCGCTAATTCTTCAATCTCAACGCGAAGGACTGATTGAGATGCTCTAGCAAGACGTGTAGAGATGGCACTCCTAAAAAAACTTATCCTAATTTTGTAGTGCCTTCAAAAAAGAATGGATAGCTCTGTCACAAGAACTACAAGTGTTATTTCCAACATATCACACTTGCGTCAGCTGTGCTTTTCTGTTAGAGGAGGGTATTTTTCATATTCATGTTTTAATTCGTAAATGTCAAAAGCGTGTGAATCTTAGATTAGTTGACGGATGAGTCAACTTAATCTGCAATGAGTGAAAATATTTCAGTTTCAGAAGATCAGTTATTGTTATCTGACATATTACATTATGTGTCGTATTGTGTGTCGTAGTGTAAAGTACTTTGAACATAAATAAAATTAATTAAAATCCTATGCATTGGCAAGAATATACTTTGTAACTCGTTCTCAAGGATTGAACTCGCGAGAATTTTTGTGAGATGAAATAATACCTCAGAAATAATTTTGACCATTTATGAATTCATGTTATCACTCATACATTCACCACATTAAATGTACAATATTTTTGGGATATTCCATTTCGTTTTTCTGAGTTAGTCACCACTGCAATAACAGTCCAACACATACCTTACTTTTGAAAGTATCCATGACTGATGCCGCACTTCCAGTGCAGTTAATAAGTATGAGCCCAAGAGCTCGTTGGGGAAAGGCTAGTCCAAAACGGGCTAAAACGTTAGCACCCGCACCTTCACCGAGACCAATCACATATTTGACGTGGAGGAAATCCAATACAGTGACCAAATTTTCTCCCAAAACTTGAAGAGTTGGAAATGGAGTTGTCAAGTTCGGTGCATTGTCTTCGTGACCAGGAACATCAATATGGATGAACACAGAACGTTCCTTTATTTCGCACATACAGGGGTGATTGACAAAATCGTGAAATGACGTGTCTGAAAAAAAGAAAGTATTGTCACTTCTTAACTTAAAAGGTTGCACGGAAAATGCTTGACACTTTATCAAAAATATTATGCCAGGTACTCAGAGATATTTCTCGGTAAATGAAGCGGCTCCTGCTTAGGTTGCGCGATTGCACAACCTACAGATACTCGTGAAATACTTATCATATGTTAAGAATATATGTTTTTAATTTAATGTCATCCAATAACAGAGACATTGAAGAAATATTATTGTATTAAATCATATTGAAATATAATGATATATAATAAATAATGAAAAATAAAGATAAATTAGCACTTAAGGTTCACGCTGGCACTACCAAAATTGGTTACCACAAAACCAAATATGCCATCCTGTATGGCGATTTAATTGCTAATTAATTACGCAAAATTAATTTAATTGCTCTTTAAACTTCGGAGTATTGAATTGTGAGCTGCTGGGCTCGCCCGCTTGCCGGGCGGACGGTCGGGTGATGTCACACAGTGGGCCGCCGCCGGGCCGCCAGCGCGCCAAACTGCGCGCTCCGCCGCCGCCCGCCCAGCTGGTTGGGGCAAATGGAAACGACACACGGGCTGGCTGCGAGCTGACTTCAATATTGTATTTTCTTTGATCAAGAAACCAAAATAGTCGAAAGAAAATTATGCCAATACTTTATAAGGTTCATAAAGATTCTCCATACACTTTAATTATGATCGCTGAATTACTATACGCGTGTCCTAATCTACGGTATGTTGGTAATGAATTGATTTTATCATAGTACGTTATATATCTGTGGTGTCGAGTTACAAGTTTATTTCGTTTGTAACAAAATCGTCTCCTCCCTCTATTAAATACGTTAATAGCCCGTTTGCTAGCTAACTTTTCGTAATTCTGAAGATTTATGGGGTCGTGGATTTGTGATGGGCGCTGTACAGGGTTCGAAACGTAATACTCGTGCAACGCGCGCGTGGGTCATGGTGGCTGGAGCTTTGCGGTAATTGCGCCCTGAGGGTGTGCAAATTGGTGGCTGGCGACGAACGTGACCTGCTCTGCGTGCCGCGACGCCGAACCAGCAGACAGGGAAGTGACACGATTGATTTATTTTGATTGCTGCAAAAACGCATTTTTGTCCAAGATCAAGTCATGTTAAATTGCTACAAATTAAAAGTCAATAAGTTGGTATTGCAGAATGCGCATTCGGTGTGAATGAGATTGTTTTTTGTAAAGTTGCAGAGTGAATGTTTTTTCTTTGTTTTTATGTCAAGTGAACTTTTTATGTATGCCATTGAAGGTTTTTTTTGGTTATGTGTTCATTGTTGGTGTTTTAAGAACGAGAGAATCAGTTAGTCATGATAGAATAAATCAAGATGAAAACAATCCTGTTTATCGATAAAACCCTTTCAATGACGTGTTGTGATTTATAGTAGTTAGACGCTGACCCACGCGCGCGTTGCGCGAGTATTACGTTTCGAACACTGTACAGGGCCCATCATAAATCCATGACCCCATAAATCTTCAGAATTACGAAAAGTAAGCTAGCAAACGGACTATTAACGTAAGGAAGGAGACGATTTTGTTACACGTTGAAATTGTGTTGTTTGAATTGTATATCGCGAAACATTGACAATATGCCATTTACGCCTTGCAGGAAGAATTTTTTCACGTGACCTCTGTTCATTCACGGTGGCAAAATTATTTACAACTCAAGATTTGATTTTGGACATTCTTTGCAGCATCTGCTAGTTTTAAATCAGTAATTCGATTGACAACTTTTTTGCACATGTCTAGATGTTTTATTTATTGTGAAGGGTAAACATTGTTTACAACATTTGTTCCTTTGCTATTTGGCTCCTGTCCTCAAATGTTGACTTATTTTTGCACGTCCCTCTTTACATATGTGTTGTTGACCTCATGGCATTGTTGACATGAAATATCTATATTCATGTATGTTACTCCTTTAAAACATTCAATTTAAAACAATATGGCTTCCCCTTTTGCAAATAGTCTTCCTATTTCTTGAATACATGTAATTACAGTGTTGTCAAAATATTTATGTTTTTGTCGTCATTGTTCTTTTAACTAATTTGACTTATGTATCTAAATCACAAAATGAAGGTCGGGTATGAGCCCTGATAAGTTCAATTAGGCATTGTTGGCAATGTTATAAAGCATTAAGAAATGAACCAACTATTTCAAAGACTAGAAGAATGAAAAACTTCACTGCTGAGCAGCAAGTAAAATGTTAAGGCGAGTGAAGTAAAAATATTATAACCAAAAAATATACGTAAAAATTAAAGTGAAATTTTAAATTAAATGTAAGATATAAGTTTGATATATTATTTTGTTGCCCGTTCAATAATTTTTAATTTTTTTATTTTTCTGTATCAATAATGTCAGTATTAATAATACACGTAGTATTGATCATCATAATTCTACATGAAAATATTAACAGTAATTATATATTAATTATGACATTGTTCAGTTACAGTAATCTCATGAAATGAATAAATACTAGTGGCCTGCAGCAACAAAAATGCTGTTGAATCACACAAACTGGTTATCCATAAACAAGCACATACACTGTTCATGAAAAACAAGTAAAATACTCTCAAATAACTACCATTGTATTATGCACTCTCCCATCAAATATTTTATAAAACACTGATGAATACTGCAGTAATATCATGTAGTGTATTCGGATAAACATTGCAACAGTTGTTTACATACCAAGAATATCAAATAAGTTGTTTCATAATGTAATAGCAATTTTTTAATGGTGGGTGGCCTTTTTCTTGGAGCCTTGCTGTTGCATGACCTCAACTGTGTTCTCAGTAGTGATGCACTAAGTATGAGAACTATGTTGCTACACCCAGTATGGAAAAGGCAGCATAACACAATCAAATATTTGCATTTTTAGACAAATTTGGAACTGTTTCATTATTTTTGTACATATCTTTTGTACAATTTTCCTCAAAATCCTGGGTATCCTGGGTAATGATGTCTTGGTCTCTCTCAAATCACTATGGGCAACTTAGTTTTCTCTCAATTCTGCATACAAAATTAGTAATAATTATTATATTCAATATAACTGAATCCATAAAACACATAAGTGAATGACACAATAATTACACATATTTAAGAAATGAGAAACATATAGAAGACTTTGGAATCAAAGATGCCATATTTTAAGGAACTGAATGTTGTAAAGCAGTAATACACAAAAATATAGATATTTCTTGTAACATCTATTTGAAACTATTTATCACCTTTACATCATGAAAATACATTCAATTACAAAATCGAGCCAGCTGATACTGCTACTCAGCTGACCGGCGGAAGAATATTTTTCGGAGAACGAAGAACGGTCTTCGGCGTATTTGTTATAGAAGCAGTCATTATAATCGTCTACTGTTCTGAACGCTCTGTACAGTAGAACAAGTTTGTATTCTCCCTTCGAATGCGCATGCGTGAGGTGACTCTCGTCATCAACCGCTACTTCCCTTGAACATATCGCTCTCTCACTCGCACTGCGCGTCAACCGGCGAAGCCGGTGAGGGGAGGGGTATCTGAACGCACGGCAGGCTGGTGTGCCTGACCCAACGCGCAGAATAAGTGTCAGCTACCCAAATCAAAATAATTTCAGCGGCCTAAGCACAAAAGCTAATATATTAAGGTTCAGTAAAAGAAACATATGTACAGGAACCATCGCCCCTGGTCCCCAGTCCTACTCCTTTCGACTTTGAGTGCTGTGCAGTGTGGTGTGTCAGCGTAGGCCTAAATTCAAGTGAAGTTCACAGGCGTAATAATGTGCTTATTTGTTTCTAAGACAATCATTCGCAGGTAAAGTGGCCTCAACATCAAGCGCCCTTCTTACCATCACGTTCCCAATTCCATCGAATTTGTTTGGGGTTACATTAAGAATCGTGTTAGTAAACAAAGCATCGGACCGCTCTGCGAGTTAAAGAAAATGTATGCCGAATATTATTTTCTGTAAATTGCCCATATTGATGGAAGAAGTGTTGTGAACACGAGAAGAAACCGAAGCAAAATGTATGAAAATAGACATGATCATGAACGAAGAAGTGGCCAAAATTATTGTTTCTTTAAGGGACAGTTCCTCTGAGGACGACAATGATCAAAGGGACTGCGAAGGCTGCAGTGACAGTGACGACTAATAGTTTGGGGGACTCCTTGCTGGGGGAGGGCGACGAATCAGGTGCGCGCTGCCGTGGGCCTAGATAAATTCCCCTGTTTGGAGGTAAAAGCGACATGAGGCGAACAACGTATTCTCTTCACCGTAACTAGCAAGATCCGCCTACTTGAGCTTTTCTTCGTCATACAGTTACTGAAACTGGGACGGTTTTAAAGGAAAGCTACAACTCTATTTTTGTCTCGACCGGGAATCGAACCTGGGGCCACAGCATGGGAAGCTAGTACGCTACCCATGAACCATCTCAGAGACTATTATTTCGTTAGAAAAATAAATAACTTAAAAATACGTTTTAGACTCAGTTACATGAACACGTCTCCCGCGACAGAAGCTTTGAATTGTCATCCGTTTCTGGATGACCGAATACAAAAATACGATATGGAGAAGGAACATGAATATATTTTAATTACAATAGTTTTGATATATAACATACTAAACAAAATAAGAATGTTTAATGTTCATTTGGTCGCAGTAAAAGGTTTCTACAGAAATTTCTATTGGAAGGTGCCGCTCTATGCAAATGAATAATTTCTGATCTTTTATTTTTTGGGATAACGACTAATTATTTCCGGTCAAAGTAACGTAAGCATGATTGTATTTTACATGGTGTTCTTTACAGCGAATATAAAATATCATTTGTGATAACAAAGTCATGAGGAAGTTTACGTCAGAATAAGGAACGAGATGTGATTGTTATAAAATATTTTTAAATCTTAATATTTACAATTCTAGAAACGTCAGATAGCGTCTTTTGCGTAATCACTTGGGAGAAAAACACTTCCACATCCACTTCTTCTAGATAAGCAGACGTATGCAAACACTGTTTTCGCTAATCCATTAAAGATCAGTCGGGAACCAACGAAGTGATGAATCGTTTCAAAATTGTCATTGTTAATATTGTTTATTCATTTTGTAAAATTTCGAAAACTTACATTACGATAATCTATAGAAAACGAATAGGGAAACACTTCTGTTAAATATAATTGAAAAATTGAATTTTGTTCATTTTTTATACATTTAATAAAATTAACAATTTTATATCACGTTGTTAAATATATGTCCACTTACGCATTCCCAGTGATATTGTATTGCAAATTTATATTTTTTGATGAATTGTAAATAAATATAAACAATTAAATTTTTAAAAAATTAATTAAACTTTTACATTAAAAAATTAAATATTTAAACTTTTTTGATTCGGGGAAAATTTCACAAAGTGCTTAAATTTCATAAAGTAATTTAAATGAAGTACTACAATAGTTATTTATGTAACAAGTTTTTAAAGACTAATAGAGGATATGTTATAAACAATTTTTTTGTTATTTCTAGTTATTCAAAAGACACATTTCACACTTTAGTGAAGAGTTTAGAGTTAAGAATTGGCATTACTCTCGACGTCCCTTAGCAAACGTTGTGTACAGTTTTTAAAGAACAATCGCAGTGCGCGGAAGGATCAAAAGGACGAACAGGGATAATTGGGGACAACTGGAATAAAGCGGGGAAAGGAAGACGAAGAGGGGCAAAATTGGGAAGGGACAAAATAGACAATGGAGACAAATGGGACAATTAGACTTACGGGACAATGACGCATAATGGAGCAAAGGGGACATATGGGGAAGGGGAAAAAGAAGGGAAAAGGAAATGGGACAAGAGGACAAACTGGGAAATGGAGGTAAAATGGGACATGGGGACCTAACGGGGCAACGGACAAGAGAACAAATTCGGACAAAGAGACAAAATCGGACAATGGGGACAAACGGGAAGGGGACTAATGAGACATGGGGACGAATGGATGAAATGGGACATGGGTGAAAAGTAGGACAAAAGGGACATTTATACAAAGATTTGGCATTGGTAAAATCTAAACCTGAGAGTCCGCTAAAATATTTTTAATGGACTCACGAGGATTTTAACGGCCGTTGATATGGACGCGCTCTTAAAGCGTTGTTTAGATGGTTGGTTGCTAAGGAACTAAGCGCGCTTTTTCCGACCTAAATAACAAAAAAGAATTAAAGTTGAATTCTTAAAATTTAACGTGTTATTGTTGAAATGTATGAAATTATACATACAATGCAACGGTTTATAACGAACTTCCTATTGATTAATATTTTGTGTTCCTATGTAGTAAATCTCATACACAGAAAAATTTGCAAAGAAAATATAAATAACATATTGGCCTCAAATGCATTATTCATTCGTGTTTGGTCGCACTCTTCGGTTACATTTAATACGCAAGTAGACGTTGAAGGTCTGAAAGGAGGTAAAAGTTTGTTTTCGTCAACTTATCACTATATGATTTAATTGAAAAAACTATTAAAATAACATAACTGATACTATCAGAAAAAACATTTTTTGATATCTTCTCAGTGCCAAATTCAAACGCAAAAAAGTATTTTTCAAAAAATAACAAATCAGTTGAATTAAAACCTTTAAATAAGGTCATGAACTACAATTTTATGAAAATACGAGTAGTTTCCGCGTAGTTTTTGCTTGAAGTAAAACCAATTTATGAAAAGGCTTGTGAATGTGCTCCATTTTTTAATTTTTCTCCCTAGCTAGAGCAATTTATGTTTAAAGAAAGGTGCAGGTGCGATTTTCCTTGAACTTACTGAATTTTCGAAAATTGCAAACGTGCGAGACAATGCGAGAAATTATGTACTGTTGTATCACCACTATTTTTTATTATTTTTTATTATTTTTTATTATCACCGCATCTGTCGATGATCGAATGCCTCGCGTCTGCTTAACAGAATAGCATAATGTGCGATTTTGTTTAAATCCTCGGGAATTTTGAAAAGTGCAAAATTTTATTTTTTTACGAACATCGTCCCCACCTTTAATATTGAAAGAAGTTATTTCTTTCTGAAATAAATCTATTTCTAAATATTAGATCTCTAAGTCATTTGAGGGGTTCTTTAAAACAATTAGTAGTTTGCGATAATTTGGGTCGTTATGCACTAAAGTCATTGCAAAATTAAGAATTCATTATAACATAACCAATGGAGAAACTCTAACAAGCTGAGGTTAGCGTCTTAGCTTAACAATTGTAACGCTTGAACAGGAAACCCAGTCTTGTTAAGTATGTATTTTTCTTTCAACGTTTTGTAAGAATATATCACAATACACCTAGGTTCAACGTCTCACGCTTTATTAGGTTCAGTAGAAGTGATTCTGAAGGGTGTGTAAGTTAGAAGTTGGAAGCAGTGGGATAATATTGCGTAATCGTCACAAGAATACGAGAAAGAATGTGTTCTTGTAGCACCACTAGTTAAGTGTAAAATTTGAAATTCAGACATTACAGTATAATTTTTGCGAATCATAAAGCACGCGACCTCTCAGAGTTTGCAAACCACAAGTTGGGAATCGCTGCGCTAGTGTATCATTCAGATTCGAACCGACCCCTCCCGGCCTCCTCGGTGTTGATACTGATTTCATTTACCGTGAGGGGATGTTCTCGCCTTCATTTGGCCACTGTGTTCGTCATTCTTTCCCCGAAAGCTCTGACGCAATGAAGGCGCATATACATAATCGTCTAGCATATTTTTCGTAAGCTATCATCGCTGAAGAAGGCAGTCATGACGCCCGGTCTTTTCCATATATCCAGGCGCCATGTGATGACCGCGCTTCGAAGCGCTTCTTCACCCAAGCAGCTTTCTCTCGAGTTCAAGAATTCACATTTTTTACAAGAATACGAACATTATGGCTTAGGGCCCTCATTGGTCTTAAGAGTTAGCGTAAGGCATCGGCAATATCCCTATTGATGTAAATGAAACCAATAAAAAGCTGCAAGTAAATTCGGAATGCCCAGCTCAGTACTACCTCATTGGGCAATATGCAGGTAATTAATTTTTGATTTTGAGACCTGTAATGGGAACAGTATATTTCTTACATGAAATTTATGAATCAGCCGTACCGTAACCTGTTTTGTTGCTCCTTCACACTCACCGTCCAGCGCCACTGAGCGTGGGAAAGGAACTGCTGAGAGCGCTGCAGTCGTAAGGCAGTCAACATGTAACTAGTGATGCTACAATAGGACATACTTTCTCACACTATCTGTAAATTTGCAATTTTCGAAAATTCAGACCGTTCAACAAAATTGAGGCATGGAATATTCTATTAACCGCCCCATATTTTATACTTGGAAAACATTTAAATAAAAATTAATGAGTTTTTGTGAAAATATATCTTCTATAAATTGCATTAACTTCAAGCACAAATTACGCGAAAACTACTCGTTTTTCAAAAACATGTACATGACCATTTTTTAGGACTGATTTTTTACAACAGATTTTTTTGGGCAAAATCTCTTTCTTCCACTTCGTAGTAATGAAATGTCAATGTTTCGAAATTTTCGAAAATACAGTGTGTATGCCGGAATGAGACTAGCACCATTTTCTTCACCGTTCTCTCATACACACAACGGGAAAATTTAAAGAAAAACTTGGAGCCATTTAGAGAAAATAATTGTTTTAAAATTTTTAAAAATTGCCAATATTCTCACACAATTATGCGAAAACTAGTAATATTTTCAAAAAAATACATGACTTTATTCCAAGATCTCTTTTCAACGAATATATTTTTTATTAAAGAAACAATCTCTATCTTCAATATTGTACTGTTTGAAGACACAAAAATATTGAAATTTTGCAATTTTCGAAAAATCAGACATTTCAACAAAAATGAAACCTGTACTCTCTTAAGCGTCCTTTACACTATCGGAGAAATTTAATCAAATCTTTTGTCGCAATTTTTGAGAAAATTCGAAAATGTTTTTTAGGTTTCGTGTAAAGTACCCTCAAAAATCAAATATCTGTTTTGAACTCAAAAGGGCCTTGAAATCTCAAAGAAACTTAAAGGATCGGTTGAGAAAAATTAGTTTCGGAGAAAATCAACTAAACGGTTTTAACGCTATCGTTCACAGACTGTGCACAGTCGCTCGACTTTTGCCGACAGCAGCGAGACTGACGATGACGGCAAAGCCGTCGAAAGCCGGCTATCTTAATAAAGCTGATATGTTGACGAAGATGACTTCTTTTATTTCTTCTTACGTATATACTAGGCACTTTAGGATTGCCTGGGTTCCCTAGACTTCCCCACGGGACCAAGAAGTTCATTTTCTGAATTTAATATCAGCAATGCTAAATTGCTCCGTCGTAATTTACAAATTGTGTTTAGAACTTAATAGAGCTTCTGAGAGCAATTAACGATTTAGTCAGTAGATAGCCTCGAGACATGATCCCCAACGTCTTGAGGGCACTGACTATGGGTCGTGGCATAGCCCCAGAGGTTCCAACCACCACAGGCAGGATTCTGGCGTTGGGCACTCCATGAAGTTGGGCTGCCAGGGAAATGACTGATTGGTACTTTACCACTTTTCCTCCCCTGCTTTAAGGTTAGACCCATCCTCAGTCACATCGACCACAAGGACCCCTTCCCGGCTTTTTATTACCAGGTCAGGTTTGAGTCTAACCCCTTCAGCAACGGAGAAAGTGGCTACCGTCGGCACCACAGCGTTTTATTTTCGGAGCATCTTCGTCTCTATAAAGTTCTTGATCTTGTCATGACGATTTATTCTTGCTGGTTTCGTAAAAATGCACTGACCGATGATGTGATTCATGGTTCTACCGCTGTATTGCACTTCCTGCAGTATACCTCCTCTCTGGGCCTTCCTGTATTAAGAGTACTTTTATTGGCAGCGGTATTTGATCTCAACTGGAGAACAGTGATAAAAAGATCAGGCGTTAGAAGATTATAGTCTTTCAAAAAGGCATTTCCAATCGGATCGTTTATATGCGCCTTAACCGCTCTCCCTTGGTACCCAGCTTCTCCCAGGCTACACCTCGTCATCGGCGCATTTCTTCTTATAAGCTCTCAGATCTTGTTCACTATAGGTCCAGTTGAGTTTCCGTGTTTTGATGATATTAAATGTCCGTTGGTAGAAACTCGGACAGGAGTTCAGCCATCTGCAAATGGAATCTGCAAATTATTCTAATCGTAACCCTAGGTTCAGCGCTATCTTAGGAACGTGTTGGGCGAGTCGCAGCATTCCCAGCCCTCCATATCTCTTGGACAGGTAGAATAAGCAATCTGCAAAACTGATATGCAGATAACGGTGACTGCCACTCTGATCTGACAGTCCGCTTCCCTGAGCATCGAGCATCGACTAATTGGTAGAGGCAATGTGGCATTATGTAGGTGTGAAGTAATGCCAACTTTTGAGTGGGATTAAAATGCGCCTTCTAAAGCCTCGTCACTGCTTCCATCAAATTCAAAATGGATGCTTTACATGGGAAGCCGTTCCAGATAGAGTAGTTCACTCCCAAGTATGTTAGGGTATGATCATAACTGACCAGAGGAACTCTCTCCTCCCAACCTTTCCAGACAGGGGTCTTCAATGAACCAGGATCGTTCAAAGGTTGTAATTTGGAATGATGAAAACTTCGCGACGGACAATATCATTCTGAGGGCCCCAAGATATTCCACCACAATATTAAATAATTCTTGAGCTCCTGGGGCATCTTTTCCTAACAGCACCAGGTCGTCAGCAAATGCTAACACGGACACACTCCTTTGCAATAGCGGATATCCTAACATGTTTTCCAATTTCTCAAGTAAGCACATGGAGTGCAGTGCTTGGGGAATCCTTGTCCCCACTCCTTTATAATCTCATTATGGAAATGAGATTAAAAAGGAGTGGGGACAAGGGGTCCCCGTGTTTTACTCCTCTACGAATTGTCACCTCAATTCCTTTCGAGGTGGGCTGAATGACGGTGGAACGTTGGCATAAGAGTCCATTACTAAATTGGTAAAGGCGTCGGGGATCCCTTTCCTGGACAGAGCCCACCGAATCGCCGCGTGAGGAACACCGTCAAATGCTTTGGATATGTCTAGCACAACGCAACACCCTCTGTTCGCAAGTCACCGACTGCTACGTGAAGAATTTGAACATTGGCGAAACAGCCAGGTTCAAGAATAAACCCTTTCTGGCGTGGATTGAACTTCACCAGGGATCGAATACGTTTGTCCATAATGCCCCAAAACATTCTACACACCAGGGAACTAATTGTGATGGGGCGATTGTTAGTGACAAACTTATTATCTTACCCTCTTTTTGTATAAGGATGGTGCGATTTGCTTGGCACCCAGAAGGCACAAAGCCACTGTATAAAATTTTGAGTGTACAATAGAGACAATTTTTGCTACTGATGATATTTGGTCAACTTTTGCTACTGATGATATTTGGCCAACTTTTATCTTATCTGGTCCTGGAGCCGTGGCATTTTTCATCCCAGCGAGACGGCTTTTAATTTAGGCAACTTGCACCGCGTGTAGAATTGTTTCTGGGTCCATTTTAGGTGTCGACAATTTATCATCCTCTCTTAATTCGGAAAATCGAATCGGGAGCGTATTACCGCAAATGGATTTGTACAGGTCATTAACCTCATCCCTGTCAAGGGGCTGTTGGTTGACACTAGTACAGTCAATACCCGTTATAATGTCGAAAGCGCTGGATCATTCTTGAAAAGGTCCTGCACCCTAGCATAAACGTAGCGCTTCCTAGCGCGTTTGCCCCCATGCCTGCGGGGCTTTTTAGGAGTGGTGGTTGTGGGTACAGAGGAGCCGCCCCAAATCTCCACAAACTTTGCATATGTCTCGTTCAATTGGTCCTGGGATTGAGAATATTTCTTTTGAGTTCATTTTTTACCTCTACGAGTTCTTGATCTACATTAGTTTGAGAAGTTTTTTGCGACCACCCTCTTTCTAGGCACAAAGTGCGCAGCGACTCGCCTCGAAGGGAATCCTAATAATGAACCGTTTTAAGCTAGTCATAACGGTGGTCTGTGTTTCACGGGGCGCGCCACCATGCGCTTCCGCGTCCGAGGCTTCGTCTAGTGTCCGCTGCCTGGCGCTCCGAGGAGCAGGACGGGGCGTGAGCTGCAGACCCCCGACCCCCCCGGGGGACGTTTATTCTGTCTGGGATTCCCTTCCCTTAGCTAGATGCTCCCGTTTCAAGGCGCCGGAGACTCGCCTTTCGCCCATCCCTCTTGGCTGCACAAGTTGCCCCGAGATGCATTACCGGGGGCCACCGGAGGAGGTGAGAGTGTGGACTTGTCGGCCACGCAACGGCAACCCCTTTACAGGCGGTGATTACGGCCATACGGTTGCGATTCCATTACAGGCACTTACTGGTGTGGGTTTACTAGCATCGCCTTCACCACCGAGACCCTGGGTGACACCGGACTCCCAAGAGGAAGTAATTTACTACATAGAGTGAGTCACATAACTTTAGCACCTCCTGCAGTTTTTGAACGATTGAAGTTTTTGCAATGCAGTTTTCACGAAAGTGTATGAGAGAATGGGACTAATTAATACATGCATTCATTTCTATTTAATCATTTGTGTTTTCGAGATATTGAGGTAACTGTTTTCTAAATAGATCTGTACATATTGTTTAGTCTATCATGACGAGCGAAAAAAGACAAATCCAATTATTTACATATTGTTATATGTTAGATAAGCATTTTCTTGAGTAATTTTGATTTTTTGTGACTCGTGTTTAACGTATATTATAACGCCCGGAGCACGTGCTAGCAGGGAGAGCGCTGCGCGACCTTGGTTGGTGGACTGTTACATTCAAAATATACGTTAAACGGGAATCGCAAAAAAATCAAAATTACTCAAAAAATGCTCATTTATATCTTCCATTTACATATTACATATGCATATCATTGGATTCGTCATTTTACGCTCGTCATGATAGACTAAAATAGATGTATAGTTCAATTAAAAAAAACAAAGTTTCCTCAATATCTCTTAAAATACAAGTGACAAAACTGAAACGCATTCGTGCATCATTTAGCCCCATTCCCTCATACACTTTCGTGAAAACTGCATTGCAATAACTTCAACTGTTCAAAAACTGCTGGAGGTGCTAAAATGACGTGACTCATCCTGTACATAGGAACAAGATTTATCCACTTTTTCGTTACGGGGGCCCGACTGTAGAACTTTTTCTGTGGGAAATTCGCCGTTCTCCGGCGCATGCTTGCAATATTTCCTCTTCTTACGAAGGGCGTTCAAGTCCAAAGCTAAGCTCCGTGGCGCGTCGGAGCGGCCCAGTGTGAAGGCTGCCACTTAGAACTGTGGCCAGACGCCAGGACGTGTGTCTGTGCAGCTGGTGGCGGTAGTGTGCCACTACCAATCATAGCAACACCACTGCGCTGGTCTGTGAACAACTCCATTTAAACCAATGCATTGCAGCTGAAGCGGCACTCGAAAGCGCTGCTAAGTGCGCTGATAAAGATACACGTTTGTCGTTGTATCTCTGCAACAGATTGCCCTAGGACGCTGATTTTTTTTTTGTGAATCTACGGCATCGCGATTATCGATTTGGTCTGGGGACACTTTTCACTGCCTCATTCGGCTATACTTTTTACATATTTGAAATAAGCAGAAACTAAACCCATACCACATTGAATGTTTGTGCATACGCACTCTGTAGGCAGAATGTATCCAAGTGGCTTCGTTGTTTTCTGCAATATTCCTTAAGAGTCACAAACAAATATGGCTCAGTTGCACAGAGTTCATACCGAAAACTATGCTTTCTTTGGATTCGATATTTTTTGTATAATATGTAATGGAACTTCCATGACACATTTCATACAATACTTTAAAGAAGTTAACTTTGAAGGTTGGTAGCTTTCTGCGGAACTGGGTCCCAATGAACTCGCAACATTGGTTACAACAAAATTTGTACCATAAGTATCTTGGACATTCAATTGAACCTCAGAGAGAAAAGACCGATAGTAGTGACCTTATTAACATAGACACTCAACCAGAGGCGTGTAATCGTCATGAGAGTGCCAACCCCGTAGCAGACGATGCTCGGGCAGATATTTACTGCGTTTGCACCTAACAACACGTCGCTTACAAAGCCTTCAATGATTTCGTGCCAGATGATCTGAATCATTGTCAAAATGCCAGCGAGGCTTTGTGATTGTCGAGTCTCGCTTTGTGTAGTAAGAGCCGTCTAACGAATGTGTTTGAGTAAGCCTGAGGTCATTTGCATAATGAAAGGTACGTTGTGGACCGGTATTCGTGTAAAATGTCTGCTAAAGGAAGCAATCTCTGCTGAACCGCGTCAAAATCCATGATATTCCGATGGGTGTCAAAGAGAAAACTCGTCGAATGCGATAAAGATGAGGTTCCAGTTCTAACAGGTTTTCACGGAATCTCGGAATAAATCATTCAGCAACCAATTACAGTCCAACTGAATATTAAATTAAGGTTATTCCTTATTGGTGCTGGAATTTAATGATTCAGTTAATAAAAAAATAAAAGAAATGAGAATAAGCATGGATTGAGAGGATTGCGACCGCCGAGTCGTCTATGCTTCCGCTCTTAGCAGTTAGCTGAACGGTTTGTCCGACGCCTAACTGTCCTCCAGGTCCTGGAGTCTGAAAATTAATACGTAAAATTTTCGTTCATAAACTATGCGATTCAAAACTGGCAACAGTATACAAAATGGATACGCGAGCAACTTATTTGTGTTTTACAAACAATCGCAACTTATACTTATTTTGTCCATAACTCCAGCCACCCCGAGAAAGTAAAATCTAAAACTGTACTAAAGTTCAACAGGGAAATAGAGTCATTATTTTATAGCTATTTGGGACTTAACATTGTAAAACGAGAAAATTATTTACGGACTTCAATTGACAATATATGCCATTTTGGAGGAAGAAAATCTACATTTAATATTCATAAACAAAGCAAGGAACCATCTCAGCCTTTGATCAATGAATCGAGGAAAACTGAACAAAAAAGGTGGTCGACATAGGGGTTGATTGAACACACTTCTTTAATTTCTGCTGAACCGAACAGTTATAGACTAAACCGCATGATGTAAATACGTAACAGTTCATTTTAATGTGGCCAAAGCTGAAATATTATTCTCTAAATTAAAACTGATCAACATCTACTTTTAAAAGTTCTATGGTTTAAGAAATCATTTGGGCCCTGGCTGCCTTGGCCCAAGGGGTGGCGGTTTCGAATCCCACCTCGGGCATGGATGTTTGTGTGTGTCCATGTCCTTAAGTGTTCTCCTAACAGTTACTCCAATGTTCAAAACCATAGTGGTCGTTATGACCAACTAGTTAAAAAGCGACCTCTAAAAATATACATTAGAGATTACGATATCGGGCTCCCTTACCAAGAGAAATTATCATTTTCTCTAAAACATTTCCGCAATATAAAAATCAAAGAGATTTTGAAAAGTACGATGCTTCATTGTAACATAAAACAGTACTATAAACTTGTTTATTTACGAACTGTTTGAGGTTGGGATGCAGGATTTTAAATATTATAGTGAAATGGCTGCATGTTTACAAGAGAGTGCTTTCTAAGTTTTAGTAGATATATTTTATCTCAATTAAACTTGAAGTAGTGTCGTGGTACTTTCTTTATACCGGATCGAGAAGGAAACTTACGTCACCTATTTGCGATATTGTCTCATTTACGAGAATTTTTCTGCACAATACCATGTGGAAAAATTCACGTCTATCTTTTGGTAAATCAATGAATGTTCTGGATCAAGGGATTTGGTCAAAGCAGGCTGTGATTTTTTTATTGTGCAGCATACCTCAACGAAATTCCATGATGCGGGACATTCTATGAATACATTCTTAACATATGAACTTAAAATTAAATACTCTAGAAGAGCTACCCAGCGCTTCTATTTGAGTCGAAACAGAGTGGATGTTTTGTCTCTGAGAATTTTTAATTGTAAATTTGGTAGTAAATAAATTAATTTCATCAATACTGTTGTATTGTGAAGTTAAGTTTATTTTTATGATAATCAAGTATATTCCTTATCATCAGCGCGTAAACATCTCACAATAAAATGAAATAACTAAATATTAAAAAATATCTACAAAACCTGACAATTATCCCCTGACAGAATAAGCTTGTGAATACGAAAAGTTTCTCTTTTATTAGAGATAGCGACTTTTGTCCATAGAAAAATGCCATTACATTAAAATTACATCCAGTAGGAAAATAAATCGGCTTCATTCTAGGTAACGGGTAAAATGACCAGAAATAAAAGCTAAGTCCGATATAAATAAGAGGACTTAGAAAAGTTACGGTGTTAATTATTTTTTAAAACACGTATTAATTCTTAAAAGAAAAAAGTACTTACGATTGCAGCCAAGATCATGCACTGTTAAGAAAACAGCTCGTTTTCCTTGTTGGCTCAGGTCTCCCTGAAAGTTAGCATTGCAATTAGCAACAAAAATATTTCAAACATGCGCTACTATTCCTCTATTGTAAAGGCTTACATACCTGTACGTATACATGGAGATCTCCACTCGCCTCTGTACTCACAACATATTTCTGCAACAAAGGAAAAAAATGTTAATGTTATTTCATTGGTGTAAACACGCAACTGAATATTACATCAATATTGACTTTTCGTAACAGGTTAAAAGAATAGGTGTTGTAGGAAAAATCCATAAATATTCGTCTAATAAGAAACGTTGATCAGTACCTCTATGTTGGTCTATGCATCTATCTGTGAAGAGCACTAGCGCCTAAAGCGTTTACACGATTTGAATCAAAATAGATATTTCCTGTTCGATTTGACGGGTGTTCCCTCAGATTTGAAACGTACTTCTTAATTTTTGGCGGTACAATACTTGAAGACAATGGAACATTTTCAAAATTAATTTTCACCATTTTTTCAAACATATTTTTTACCTTCATAATTTAAGCTATATATTTTAAAAAATTAAGATAGTTCGATGCTCGTTTACGTATTTGCTCCCTCTCTGTTGTTTGCGTTGAGGTCCTCTTCTACGCTCTGAGCCCTTTCGTTCAACCTGTCCGGCAAGGGAGACCCTTCCATTAGCTACAGTACCGCCAACATATCTCTTAGGGATATTAAAGTACTGAAGCCCCACCTCAAACGTCAAAGTCATGTATTAACTAAGTGGCAGCACCAGTGGGTTCCTGGTAATATTTGCAATAAATTAGTATTTATCGTTTTGTCTTACAGTCGTTTTACATTTTGAGGTAGTATGGCGATACCTTAAGGTAGCCATGCCTAACTGCGCCCGCAGGAGCTACTTGCCCACTTGGGAAGCCCGGCGCTCCTGCAAGCACGAGCAACTTCCCCTGACTCCGCTCTCATTTCCCCTTAAAATTTAGAAACGGGAGAACATGCGCAACATGTAGCAGGGAAGCTACGTACCAATCGCGCTTGAAATAACGCGAATGCGACTTGAAATAACGCGAATAAACAACATGTTTAAACGAAAATATGATTGCCTGGTGTTTTCTAATAAACAACTTAGATTTGAAATATGTTTGCATTAATGTTTGCACTAATTATTTTTTCACGTTTATTTTAATTTTAATTTCTCCCTTTTTTTAACATGTTTGTCAAGAGGTAAGTAAATTTAAATGTCGATTATTGTGTTTGTTTTCGTTTTGGGTTACATTCTATTAAAACTGTTCAGTTATTTGATGTACAGTACATGAACGTCGTGAATTGTTTGTTGTGAGCTGTTGGTCTTGACGCCTGATAAATATGATACCCATGTCTTGTGTCACAATTATAGACATCTGAATTGGATATGATTCCATCCTTTAGGAATTCCTAGCTTAATAAAAACAGGATTGCAGTAACCACGTGGATGGGATAAACTTATTTGTAAAATTCTTTTCCATATTCTAAAAGTCTGATAACTATATGATATGTTTTCTGAGAATATTATGCCATTTCCCAGGCGGGACATTCGCAATATATACACAAGTTGCATGCAGGCTGAGTGAATTTGAAACAATTCTGAATTCCTAACATAATTGACTTATTTTTGAAGAAGCCCAAAAGTGTTTTTACCTTAACATCAGCGAATTTTGATTGGTTTTATTTTCGTGAGAAAACAAACAAACAAACAAAGAGTAAGAGCTGTATATGACATATGGGAGAGTAGGATAATCTAAGCGCGTTCATGGTTCATTTTGAATGGTGTATGCAATTGTATATTTGAAATGGAAAACTTAATTAAAGTGTTTTTCCTTCGTTTACTATTACTTTTTAATTATAAAACCAATTTGAAAAATGTATCATTCTATTTCCTGTTTGCTTTTTGTAAATAATATTCGTATCGTCAGCGAAGAGACCTGTTCTTCGGTTTGGAATCGAGAAAGGGATATTGTTTACATATACTCGTAGAATGAAGAGAATCAATCAATCAGGCTTAAAATCAAACCGTTTTGAATAGCTGTACTAGATAGAAATGTAATCTCAGAAATGGTGAATAGGAATGCTAGCTCGTAATATAAAAATTGGAAATTTGCAAAGTGCTAAACTTTTGCTGATTTTATACGCGTGGGGAAACTGTGTTTGGTGTATTAACTGATTATTTCGTGTTTCTGGCGGGTCAATTGCTACTGCCCCGTAAATGTAGTGTATGTTTTATCACGGGATGTGGTGGTGTTCTTCCCCCACTGGATGTTGAGATCCGGCACCGATCTACACCTCGGCTTGCGGGAATTTCCTCATCCAGATATCTCCCACCAGCGGGGCACAGCACCGCCCCAGCCGGGAGAAAGCTTTAAGCTCCCGACAGGTCTCCCGACATGTGTGATAGTGTAGTGCATGCAAGTGTAAGCAAGGAGTAAAGATAGGACAAGGAATAGGAAGGAAAGATCGCGTGCGGTCCATGGCCCGTTTGTTATGGTACTTCTCCATCATTCGCCTAATATTGATAGAAGAAATCACGGAATACTACCGATCAGAGCACCAGCCGCTAGAATTTTCCACCAGACAGTGGCTGAATTCGACCTACTTATCTAGCTAGTGTCGAAAATCCTGCCTCCGTGGGGCTCGAACCTTAGCACCGCCCTGTCAGAGGCACTGTTGTAACATCAGTAGATGCCCTGAGCCACCTCAGCTGGGGGATGCGTTGTTTCGAACAGTGGAATAGTTCGAAATTGGTGGTGCGACTAGAAAAGCAAACCGGAAATTCCAGACGCATATCGCACACAATAGTGAAATAAAAATAGGATGAGACCGTCGTCCGAGTTGCAATTCGCAACGGGCAGCCAACTGCGTGGGACCCTGAGCGAGCAGGTGTCCCGCGATACACAAGTATTTCAGTGCTGGCATACAATGACTCAGGAGTCGAAGTCCTCGTGCGAACGCATGAAATGTGGCCGCTGAGTCTGGCGCGGCCGCCCACTTCGCCGACGGGTTGGAAACCGATGTGTCGGAAGGCGATGGATGATGTAAACCAAGACTGACGGCCGTCAGGGCATGTAGGGCAGCAACGCTCCTCCGCAGCGACTAGCGACTACGGCCATCGGTCCGGTGGGGGGTTATGTCTGTAAATAAATATATATGTTCCGGCGAAATAAATGTTCCAGCTAATGCCTGAATCTACAAATTCCCAAATTAGCCGTTTAATGATCACATGATCCAAAATCGATAAGATTCGAAGTAGGAATAGATTTGAAACGTTCTTCCGGCTTAAACGCGGATGAAGAGTCAGGTAGTCCAGGTAGGTAAAGAAGGCAACGGTGACGAATAGCAGGTATATGCTAAACAGGGATGAGATTGCTGCAGGGAAGTTTCTAAGGATAATGAGATGCAAGGTTTGTTGTTTCAGGCGTTAATTTTTATTTAAATGATTCTTATCCAACCTCACTATCTGCCTGAGTTGACGCTTTCCAACGAATTTCCGCGCCAAAAATCTTTACTATACGAAACTTTAGAAAATGCGGGGTTATGAAAAATAATACATTCTGTAACATGTGATATTGTATGTCTTAACCTCGAATATATTCTACAGTGAGTGTTGAGAGTAACGCCAATGACCACTTACGTTAAGTATTAATACAAATAAGGGATACAAGATTCAATCTGCCCAAGATTTATTATTATTTTAATATATTATGGTAAAAATCATGCGAATATTTCTATTTAAAACTTGCATTTGTGATAATTATTCTTACAAAGCAAGAAATTTCCTTCTAACACAAAAACAGGAAATTGTCTCACTAAATATTCAAAAAATCAGAAACATATGTAAAATGGTTGTTTGTGACACCTGAAATGATATAAAAAAATTGAGGAATTGTTTTTTAAAGAAATGTGCACTACGAACCATTAGTGTTTCTCACATGTACTGAAGTCAAACCAAGAGGTGAGAAGTATGTTATTTATTTATTATTCGCTTATTTATTGACATTTCACAAAAAATGTACGGTTTATTTAAGTATAGTGTTATTGGCGTTTATTTATTATTAATTTTGTATTTTGTTTATTTTATAATTTCTCGTTTAATCGAAAATGTTTCAATATATTCCGGAAGAAAATTGCTCCACTGTCGAAAGATGCTTTAACTAAATAATAGACGATAGCAACACGTCAATTTTGATTTGAAGGACACATATTTCCATGTGACCGTCATCTATTCTCTTTAACGTTTGTTATCGTTGTGACATGACCTTATAAGATCAGTGAATAAACAATTCTAAAATATCCTGTTTGAAATTCTTCTTTGCTAGTCGTTGTTTGCATTTGAAAGCATTTGATACAACGTGATACAATCTCCATCAATAGTGAGAATCATTTAGTTATGTGTGTCGAAAGGCGACAGTGACTGCGCTAGCCGTTATTGGATGCTTCATAAAATGACTTTTCAATTGAGAGGTGGATGATCAATTGAACCACGCAATACTAAGTGGGCTGGCAAGTTGCTGCCACTGGGTGGCAACGGTCACGTTCCGTCCTGCCCCGCGTCCACATCGCTCCTGTCGCGTCGGTTGTTTGGCGCTCAAGACGGGAGTCGGGGCCGCGAGAACGCAGCGGGCGCGCCGAGAAGTGGCGGGGCGTGGCAGGGCATAGGTGGGCGTGGCGTGGTGTGGCGGACGGTAGCGGGCCGTGGCGGGGCGTGGAGGGCGGGGCGTGGCGGACATGGGGGGTGTGACGGGGCGTGGCGTGGCGGGGCGTGGCGTGGCGTGGCGTGGCGTGGCGGGGCGTGGCGGGCGGAGCTGGGCGGGGCGTTGCGGGCGTGGCGGACATGGCGGGCGTGGCGGGGTGGGGCGGGGTGGGGCGGGGTGGGGTGGGGCGAGCGTGGGGGCGAGGTGACCGAGGCGTCGGGTGGGGTGGCGTGAGTGGAGCGGGGCGGCATGGGAGGAAAGGGTGTGAGGAGCCGAGCCCCCGACGCACCTTACTGCGACTTAAATAACTCCGGGAGATGCGCAGTCGCCAGAACGTGGCGTAAGCCTCCCTGCAAAGCGAGAGAGAACTCAAGCATTCTCTGCCGCACAAGAGCCCACTTTCGTGGTTTGGCGAGGTAAAATGCAAACGAAAAATATCGTGAAAACTCTGAAGAGCATACGTTAATCATAGTGAGTTAAACACATTGAATATTCATTAAATAATGAGATAGCAGTCATATCCTCCTTCAATGACATTTTAAATACGATTTAAAAAAAACGTTTACAATACAAAACTAATAAAATTAGTTATCACGAGTGAATCGTGACATTGTACACCTATAGATGAATTCTAATTGGTGATTCATCTTACAGTTGCCCAATAGCTATAATGTACAATTAATGAATTTTTTTCAATTCCTGGACTGGATACTATAATAAATGAATAGCTTTATTATTAAATATTTCTCAATTGGATCAGGAGACAGTCTTGGAAGAAAGATAATTAATGACGCCACTACTTATAGGCTCATCTCTTTCATGTTCACCTCAAATTTGTATTTTTGCTTGCCCACAAGGTATTTTGCGACCATTATTAGGTATTAACAATTCATCAGTACCTTTCGCAATTCCACAATTCTTCACCACTGAACTGCTAAGTCGTGAAAGAGAAGAAGGTAAGCGAGAAAATGAGTATAAAGCACTCATATAGACGGGAGGGAAGTGAATTTAACTCCTCAAATGATCTGTAAATGCAGTGTAATTCGTAAAATGATTACGTTTGATTGAATGAAAAACAATTCAATATCCACGAGAAAATGTACCATATTCTTAATTTATTTCGTTCCTATTTAGCATATCATAGTAGTCGAATGTTGCTGCACATTTCAGAAATAATTATAATTTGCTTGTACAGAGAAAAATGCACTGATGATGATGATGATGATGAGGTGGAGGAGTGCCATACTCCCCGTTCCCGAGCGTAAGCAAGGGAGAAGACTTACTCTTTCCCGGGCAAGCGACCACAGAGGTTGTCTCTCAAAGCCTTTCTCTGGATGGTTGATGGAAGGAGTGGTCCTGAGGGGTGAACGATACATGAATGATTATGGGAGAGATGATGGTTCAGACGTGACACGTAGTGGGGTGAGGAAGCAACAACGCCATAACCACATTCAAACACCCTTGCCCTACGCGAGCCCGCACAGGCAGTTTGTGGCTCCGCGAATTTACGATCAGCGTAAGCAGACTCAACAGTAAGCTGACGCCTCCCGAGGGCTAGTGACCTAACTGCTACCTTCATCTCCTTCAAATCTCGGTCGATCCACTTGGGATTTGAGGTGGGAGGATAAGCAGGATGGTATCAGACTTTCTCTCGTTTGCCCTCCATGTCATTCCATTATTGCTTCATTAACATGCAAATCAAATAATCGTCATTTCCCATCCACCAAAACCATTCATCTCAGGTAGAAGGAACTTATGAGATGATATCATCCAATCGTGTAACCCGCAATAATCAGAATATCTTCGCAGTTCTCCAGGAACTGTTCTCACGTCGTCACTAACGCCAGTTACATCTGGAGGGAAAATGCTTGGCCGAAAATGCACGAAATGGAAACGACAAGGTTTTGTTTTTGATTGATATGAACACGCTTTCAATGATCTTGTCATGCAAATCGTTATGTCAAACTATAGTACTTTGATTCTCGCAAAGTCATTAGAGCTGAAGGTGCCTGTACGTATTGTAGAATTAAATTACACATTTGAAAAATAAACAATAATTTTTCGAATAAATATATTATGTTATATTCCCATTATTTTAGACAAAGTTAATTTAGCTGTCTCATTCTTGAAGTCCTATATATTGTTTGTTGTGTTATTGTATTTATAGTTAAAGGACATAACAGTTATTTGTACTTAAATAATATGAAGTGGATAAAAGCAAATTTTAAAAGAATTCTAAGGCATTTGTAAATCCACAAATGAAATCCCCAAGTAATATGAAAAATACATTTCAATTATATCTAGCGATATTACAAAGCATTTTTAGAATTTGGAAACAAAAAAGAACGTATATAGTAAAAACAGCACGTTATTGTTTCAGCACAAATACATGTAGCGATGAGTGAGATCGGCAAAAAATATAAATGTAGTGATAGAATGTGAAACTATTGCTAACAGTATTAGCAAGAGTCTTTAAAATGTAGATATGATAAAAATGAATGACATGAATGTGAATGCAGTTCTGAAATACAGTATAATAATAGAAATATATTCAAAAAGTTGCAATTACTTAAAATCACGAATTGAAAATAAAAACATCCTGTAAGCTTTTAAAGCAGTGGACAACTGAGCAAGAAGGCTTTGGCCACCGCCTCGGTCTATAGGCCCACTGTACGCCTGGCACCGATTGTGCGAAGGAGCGTCGCCACGAGGGTCAATTGTTCTATTTGCCGATGGCAGCAACCTCCAAGCGTGATTCTGCTGATCAGATATTTTCCCAAACTTCCAGTTGATTTCACGTCAATAATATCATTCATGAGAAACATCTCTGTGGCACTTCACATTTCTCTTGTCATCGCAGTCCTCTTTCAACTCTCATAAAAGAACAATACACAACTACGTTTTTCTTTCTTTTAATTTTTTTCAGTCATAGTTATGTTGCAAAGTTCTCACTGCAGTATGAGAAAATGGTTTCTACAAACTCTTAAATTAATTCACATAAAGCATAAAGTAACGAATTCTACTACCTTTTAAAAAACATTATCAAAATCTATCGCAATCTCTACAATGCTTTACCGAACAGTATAGATATAAATTTTTACAATTATTTAAAATGTAATGAATTTAAAACGTTCTGAATATTTTTAGAAAGAGAATAGATCTTTTCTACCACGTCACCTTTCAATCGACATGAAATAACTCTTGACTAATATTAAAAAACAAAACACAGTTAATTGCACTTTCATTTATTTTGATTTTTTTAACAATCAAAAATATCATATTAGCTTTAGCTACTTACTATTATGTATATTATAAGTAGTTTAACTGTAAATACATAACAAATCTTCTAAGTTTGGTTTAGATGAACTATCTTGAGGTTGCAGTGGAGATATTACGGGCTATCAGTAAACAATTTTCATAGAAGATTGACATCATTAAAATACAGGTACATCGATCCTTGAGTTTGTGCGTTACGACTCTCTATCTGCTGTTTTCATTCAATAATTTACTTGGCTATAATTCTATTTGGAATTTATTGACCTCTCGTTCCCATCTCGTTAGAGTTTTTGCAGTTTCTAGAACTTCAATGCAAATCACGGAATTGTCACCTGTCGCACGTTTGGAAGCTACTTTCGTCCGTTCGCATTTTTTTGCAGGTGCAATTGTAAATAAATAAAAAGGTAATATTTACGGAACAAACTATTAGTATCCCTTCTGTTGTTGACGTATGATGTCGCTATGCACGCGCTGCACTTTCAAAATTTACACAAAATTACGAAAAGTATACCAGTGATAGCACCGCTAATTTATTTTTTCTTCCTATTCCTTCCTAATTACTTCCTATATTATTACATACATATTATGAGAGTCATTATTTTACCTAATGCCCTTAGTTCCATTGATATAATGGGACTCTAGATTTTGGGATGAGAAAAATTGGAAACTATCTCCTGATGAATAGGGAAACAAAAGGGACTTGCTATTTGAATGGTTTTCTTCCACATTTTATCAGTAGGTATTCGATTTCAGTAGGTAAAAGAGGAGAATGCATGTTGACAACTACATGATAAAATTCAATTCGTAATGATATCATTTTGTAAACGATTTCTTTTAATTACTTCTTATCCTCATATTCCCATTTTAGTATTTGAATAATTGAATAGTTCATACGTCTAACTTCACAGAGTATATCTCACTTGGATTTCAGAGACCACTATCACTTACTTAAGCAGTAGAAGATGTATTGCTAAGAAGCTACGCACCCGTGTGAAATACATAAGGCAAATGTCTCACATACGTCAAAGGTCCTGACTGATGCGCCGACAACGAGAACCCTTCGGCCTCGCACAACTGAATGTTATTTTCACCAGGCGCTTAAAATTCCTTTTGCGTGTGCACTTTTGTGTGAGCGGTGATGTACGTGGGAGGCGTCCGCGCCGCCTCGGCGTCGCCTGGCCGCCGACTTACCCTGACGACGTCCGAAGACATGGCGCACTTCACGCGAGGGCTGCGAACGGGGCCGCGTTGCTGCTGATTGGGCCGGGGCGACTGCCGTGCTCTGCTGGGAAGCCTAGGGCGCGATATGCCGGCCGCTGGGTCTAAGTAGAATGTAGCGGCGTGGCGCGCTATGGGCGTATAAATACGGCCCGACTGTTGCGTCACAGCGTACAAGCACGGCAGGGTTGTCCAGGCGCCCCGGCAATAAGAGGCGTCGCTGGTCCTGTTCCCTTGACACCCCCGTCCGAGTGCTCAGTATTCCTTACGCTCTACAAAAGGTGCGCCGCTGAATTTGTAAATCCTCGTTTACGTCGGTTCAAGAACACAATGCAGCATGTCGAGTAGTGTAAAGTGCACAAGTTAATAATTTACTGTCGCTGTTATGTCAAATAATATTTATTAATAACTTACAATGCGCCCAGGAATTGAAATAAAACTATGCAGTCTCCGGTCACGCGAGGGAGGCCTATGTTTTCATTAGATAAACAGGTACTCGGGAAAAATATAAAAATCATTTATATTACTTATTTTCAATGCGCGCAGAAATTGAAAGGAAACTATGCAACGTCCAGCCATTTCAGAGGATTCTAAGGATTTATTGGCTACCTAGGAAATCAGGACAAAAGCAAAAACATCTATCCGTATTAGTAACTTCCGATGCACTCAGAAATTGAAAGAAAACGTTGCAGCATCTGGGCACGTGAAAGGGGTCTAAGGTTATGTTTGATATCCAGGAAAAACAACGAAATAGATTCGATTTTGTCAAAAATTTGCAAACATTGGATTGTGTTATTCAGCATATTCTCATATTTCACGATCCGACTGAATTCTCATAAGTGCGTCACTGCTTACGCCACAGCTGATGTCTGCAACAGCAAGGCTCCAAGGATCAGGTGCTTCCCTACACATTTCCTATTCACGTGGTCCGTCATGGATTAGCAACATTTTCTGATATTCTTGAAATGTGAAAAAATATTTTGTATACCCTATACTATGTTATTGCAGTATTCTTAAAGACTGTTCTAAAAAAATTCATTTACTTCTATGATACGAGAGTATTTCATTTGTTATTCTTGAATAGTGTGCGTGCTACGTTTTGGAAAACCATTTTGGGTGATTTGTGGAGAAGCATTTTACTGCTGCAAGGCCACAAGCTACGCAACGTCCGCCCGTCCCATTCCGCTCCGCTCTCCTCGCCACGATTTGCTCGTTCAACCCCGCCCCACCCCATCTCACCTTCCTCCCAGTCCACCCTCGTCCACGTCTCAACCGCTGCACATAACAGCCCCTGTCCATACCGCTGCAACCAATTCCTTAATACATAAATGTACTGCGGGTTGCATTAAACAAATGTAACAATACGTCTTTGGGGATAATATTTGACATCGCAACCCAGCTATTTTGATTCTCGGCAGCTCAAAAGTATTTATGCCAACTTTGGAAGCAATCACTCCAGTACTTGAAACGTTTTTCTGGTGTATATCCTCTTACTCAAAATCGTAGTCGTACTTTTAAGCCATACTACGTATTTCGTAGAAAAGTATTGTAATGTTGCAGCGGAAAAGGGAGATTTTTCGACTCAAAAACTTGTATTTTGAGACCCTAGTATCGCAAAACAGACTACATATCGTTTGTGAATGTAGTAAAATATATCTTCTAACATGGTCTTTTTATCACTGCTCTCCAGTTGAGATCAAATACCGCTGCCAATAAAACTACTCTTAGTAGAGGAAGGTCCACAGAGGATGTATACTGCAGGAAGTGCAATACAGCGGTAGAAACAATGAATCACATCCTCGGTCAATGCATTTTTACGAAACCAGCTAGAATAAAGCGTCATGACGAGATAAAGAACTTTATAGAGGGGAAGATGCTCCGGAAATCAGACACTGTGGTGTCCACGGAAGCAACTTTCTCCGTTGCCGAAGGGATTAGACTCAAACCTGACCTGGTAATAAAAAGCCGGGAGGGGGTCCATGTGGTCGATGTGACTGTCCGCCACGATGATGGGTCTAACCTTCTAAAAGCAGGGGAGGAAAACGTGATAAAGTACCAACCAGTCATTCCCCTGGCAGCCCAACTTCATGGAGTGCCCAACGCCAGAATCCTGCCTGTGGTGGTTGGAACCTCTGGGGCTATGCCACGATCAACAGTCAGTGCCCTCAAGACGTTGGGGATCATGTCTCGAGGAGATTTACTGACTATCTCGTTAATTGCTCTCAGATGCTCTATTAAGATTTACACGCAATTTGTAAATTACGATGGAGCAATTTAGCATTGCTGGCAGTAAATGCAGAAAATGAACTTGTTGGTCCCGTGGGGAAATGTCTAGGGAACCCAGGGGATCCGACAATGCCTAGAATATACTTAGTTACCACGACTTTAAGTGGGAAGTGTATGCTATTTAATGTAGCATATAGAAAATTGTGTAGTCAGAATCAACGTTTTGTCGGAATCGTCAGTCACGTCACACACAGTTTTAACTGTTTTTGACGTAAAATTAAAAAAATTATAAAATAAAAAATACAATCTTCGTATCGAAAAAACTGGTTGACAGCGAAACGTCTGTTTGTCCGTCCGTTCATCCGTCCTTCTTTTATCAACGCTAGCGTCTCAGTTAAGACGACATTCTCTAAAACTTATTTTTATTAAATACGCTGAAGTTTCGAAAATTCCAGCCGTTCACGTTTTTTCAACGTCTTCCTACATCTACAATACTGAAGATAGAGAATTTTTTGAAAAATGAAATATTTTTTCAAAGACTCCTTTCAATAAGGTCATGTGCATTTTTCGAAAATAGTGGTTTTTGCGAACACAGGTATATCATTGCATATTATTTATCAACACTTTTCAAAAAATTGTAATAAGCCAAGAACTCCGGGTTTAGTTTGATAAAATCGGCATCCAGCGTTCATAATAATGGCATTGTTTACAAAATCGGAAATCAACGCATACGCGTTGTTAGGACAACCGATGAACAAAGTGTAATATTCCATGCTTGATGTCATAGCGCTGTGCTGATGGACACGGCCTCGAACACATTTTATGCAAATGGTGTTGAGAGGGCATTGAAAGCCGTGATTGTGTAGAAGGACGTAAGGAATCGCTCTGTGAAAAGATATTGAAGCGTACACACGTAAGCGCTTAGTGAGGTGCGATCGGATTTTCAGCATAGGCTGGGATATTATTGAACTGATAGTGCGTTGGAAATTTGTAATTAGTTTGATAACTTGGTATTGTTAAAATAGCTGTATGGAATTGTAATTGTAGATTCTATTAATGTAGTAGTTGGAAGTTTGAATTAAAATGGACTCCGTGTTTCGAGGTGATATATATTAGGGTAGCTCCGTAGGTGGAAGGATTTATCAATAAGTAGCTGAATAGAGACAGTTGCGAGTAGGTGTTTCATACGAAACATAGAGGGAAAGTGGCGACCGCGTATTGGTTTTATGGGAATATTGAATCCTATTAAGATCAAATTGTTGAGGACATTCTGAAATATTTTTAATTTATTTTAATGATAGGCAAGAAAGCAAGAATAGGGAAACCAAGGATTCCATGGACAACATTCTACTGGTCGTCCGAGAAGCCATTTAATAAGATATTGTAGTAAACTTACAAACTATTTTCAAACCCGTGCGGTATTTTAATGTTCTATATAAAAAAAAGTAATTTTCATGAGCTCAATAGAATTGTAATATATATAAAAATAAATGTTAAATTTGTATTGTTGAAAAGGACTGATAATTTATATTAATTGCCATCAATCTCATAATTGATTTCAATAAATTGAACTTTCAGGAATCGTGATCTTCTTCATAGTATTAGATGTTTGTTGTAAATAGTAGCCAGATTTGGCAATAGTAAAAATATGAGTAGTTCACAAAATAGTTCCAAATTTTTTGATTTAACTTTGTTTTCGGATAGTGTAAAAGATTACAAATGGGGGAGGTCTCACTTTCGTTAAAAACCCTCTGAATTTTCGAAAATTGCTAAAATTCAAAATTTTTTCTGCGACTTCCTACAATTGCAGTATTGACGATAGTTTTTGGTAATGAAATCTGTTCTTTAAAGACATATCCTGAATAATAGTCATGTACGATTTTCCCAAAATATTAGTAATTTTCGCATAATTTTGCATAAAATATAAAAGCAATCAATTTTAAAACATTTATTTAACCCCAAAACGGCTAAAAGTTTTTAAATTACATTCTTTTCCTTGGGTGTAGCAAAGGACGGTAAAAATATGGTGTTGGTCGCATTTTTGGCGTACTCTCTGTTTTTTGAAAATTGCAAAAGTACAAAATTGATACAGCGTTTTTTCTTAGATGAAATTATTTCTAAATAACTATTTTTTATATGCAGTAAAGTATATCTTTAAATAAATGTAGTTATTACGAAATTTCTGCTTGAAATCAATGCCATTTTTCAAAGAGAGAAAAATTCAAACACAGCTTGAATTGTTTTCCTTTTTTCGTTTTATAGAGTAAAGGACGCTTAAATAATTCCGCAGGCCCCCCTTGCGTTGAACTGTCTGCGTTTTTGAAAAAAGAAAAAGTTAAAAATAACGCGAGAAAACATGTGCTGCTGTAGCACCACTAAGTTTTGTGTGTGCTACATATGTCGGTATGAAGCTCTCTACATACTGTCGATATGAAATCATTATAAAGTAGTTAGCCTTCCTTATTTCTGGCAAGTGGAAGCTTTCGTAAGGAATAACATCTCTGGTTACGATACACCTGCATTGGTCCCTTCAGTGCATTATTACAATTTCATTTAAATTAAATTAAATGATTTATGATTCTTCTGCTAATCCCTAGTTCTTTTACGGATTAATTGTAGGAGGTTTTACAACAAAAATATTAACTTATGGAATACTGTTGAGTTTCACAATGCATGATATGGAAATTGGTTCGTAATCATGCGAAATACGAAAATAGGAAATGCTGACATATTTATACATAATTATTGAAGATTTAGTCGCGATAGGCTAGAACGTTTCGGAAGGGGTGTTTTCACATGGGTTTGGTGTCTTAGAGGCTGAGTGGACGACAAAATCGAAATCATAGAGGATAGATCATAGAGGACGACAAAATAGAAATCATAGGATCATTTAGGATAGAAATCCAAAGAGTCAATTCAAAGAATCAGTTCAAGCAAGATGGAGAACAACCTCTGCAAGTTCTTGAAAAGAAAACTCACGTAGTCTGAAAATGTCACGGTTGGTAGAGGCTTAAATTACCCCATACTACATCGAAGTACCACCCAACACATCAGAAATGAAGCTGGATTCGCCGTTTCATTGTTTGCTGTTTTATTGTCAAGGTTACATGCATAAAACTTCTTCTTCGTGAAAGTGTTATTGTACTGAGTAAATATATTGTAATAAAATATCAGATATTTTTGGCGCGGAAATGTTCTACATTCCCGGCGATGTTTTGAGCGATGGCAAAAACGGAGAAAAATGTTTAATTCCTCAGAAGTCGGCATCACTCTAGGAAAAAGAGTACCACATATTTTGTGAAAGGAGGAAAAATCACCAAGTGGAAGGTGTCATTGACAGTATATTAGCGTACATCGATGAAAAATTTTAAAAATGTAAACCATCTTCCTTATGGAAATACACTTCAACACTAAAAACACTTTCTTTTAACGAAAATGTGGATATTGGAAAGTAAGTATATGTGATCAGAAAATATATATATTTTGGAAAATTATTTTTCATTATAAATATTTCAGTTTTTATTCTTTTGTAGCTTTCATAACGCGATGCAAAAAATGTCCATACTGTATTTATTTCCAAACTCGTCTTATGAATTCCTCAAAACAATCAGTAAACTAAAAGATAGATGTTCATCTGTAATAGAAGAATTTCCTAATTGTTGAGTTGTGTGTAAACACCCATTAACTCATATTCAGAGTTCCCTTATTCACGGTGATATTTCCGAACAATTTCCCAACAGCTAAGATTAAAACGCTCTTTAAAAATGAAACAAAAATGAAATAAAAAAACATCGTACAACTCTTTTAGAACATATTAGGTTATTCCGTATATGAATGAAAACTTTCCTGCCGAAAAACGAAGCGTTTTCAGACTCTCAACATTATTAAGAAGATCAAAATCTACTTCGGAAACCGTGTTTTTTTCTATTTATTACAGATGCTCCTTTATCAATGGATCAAAATGAAGCTCCCAATGGAATAATTTTAGATATTTCGAAAGCATCCGACATCATTGATTAAACAACTATTCTTTGAAATTTACCTTGGCATGGAATTCGTGGTATTCCTGTAGACTGGACATCTTCGTGCCTTAAACAGGAATATCAGAGTAGAAATACCGAACTGGAATTAAGGAATATTATACACCAGTATTTCCTATTAATTACCAATTGCACATTGAGTCCTGTAGGGTTCGAATTTAGACCCTGTCATCTTCCTCCTATAAGTAAACGATGAACGCTTGACGATAAGAAACGGAAGAACAGTACTCTTTGTGGTTTTACGAATATTATTTACAGTAAAGTTACACTACAGATGTTTCAAATTGGCTTCGTGATAACAAATTAAACGTAAATAACGGTGAAACTGTTTCAGTGGGGTTTTCAATATCAAATAAACAATTAACTAGAGGTGCTACAGAATGCCACAGACTTTCTCGTAGCAAATTTTTCTAATTTCCTTGATGTATACTGGCTTAAAGGTCCATTCTCTGGCCAGCTGCCATCTATCTTCACCGAAAGTACATTTTCTTGACATTTTTTCAACTTTTCAATTTCTTATTTGTAGAGCCGAAATATGACTTCGAGAATATTAAAGAAGAGTTAAATTTCGTCCTCAATTTTTTTTAATTGAAAAATTTGTAGCCGTTTTTAAGAAAATGGCGATTAAGCATTACTGTAAATTCGGAATTTTGAGCTTATTTTTACAGAAAACTGTTGAGTTTTCGAGAAACTTTATGTGACATTATTTAAACACATTTACTCATTAATATAATAATGAATTATCTTCAATGTAAATATTACCTACGTGACAGACAAGTCAAAAAAATTACATTTCTATAATTTTTGAAAAACAAAAGAATAGAGCAATATGACGTTTATGTCATTGGATACGGTGCGTTTGGTACTATCTCTACCAAACACTTAAAGAAAAAATTGGAGGTGTTTTTGGGATTTTTTTTAATGTTCGGGAGTCTTGCTTGAATGGTCGGGGGTTTGCGGATTCGGTGGTATAACGGTCTGCGTACCGGACTGTTGTACCCGAATTTGCGGGTTCAAACCCGATCGAAGCGGTGGATTTTTAAGGGCGAAAAACGTACGCCTTCCTTCGGAGGGGAAGTAAAGCCAGCTGTCCCATGATAGTAGATTTACTGCATGTAAAAGATCCTCAAGCCTAAAAGAAGCCTCTGAGCAAAATTGAGATCCGCCTGTTTCGTCGCCCAAGATAATACCTCCTTTCTCCGCTAGGTGGTGAAAGGAGCGTAACGAAATTAGCGTGGTTAGACGGAAGAGCGGGCCTGATGGCCCGAGTCTCGCCACGTAAAATAAGGCATTAACTAACTAACTCTTCATGTAAAGTGCCTCCTAATTTTAAAGAATGTTTTTCAACATTCTAAAGCTTCAACTAGAGCCAGATGAACAGGGTTTTCTTCAATTTGGAAAAATTCGTACGTGTAGTAGTGTTTTCAGACGGACGGACAGACGGATAGACAGACGGACGGGCGTTTGAAAACAAACAACACTTTTTCGGTAATAGGGGACCCCAAAACGTGTATTTCTGTTGAAATCTCCAAATCGATTTTCCGCAGTATTATATAACTTTCTCTATACTACGTATATTACTACCGAATAACTGGAGGTGCTACAGAATGACACAGGCTTTCTCGTAGTAATGTTTTCTAATTTCCTTTGTGTGGACTGGTACTGTACGGTCTTGCCCTTTTACTGGTTTTCAGCTAGGTCGCTTTCAGTCGCTGTCTGGAGCAAAATTGTTGCGGTCGGTTGCTCTGATCGGTAGTTTTCCGTGGTTTCTCCGATCAATACCAGGCGATTACCGGAGCACTACCCTAACAAAGAGGCCACAGACCAAGCGCTATCTTTCCTCCCTCTTTCTTGTCTATCCTCACCACTTATGCATACACACACCTACACTAACATGCCCTCCACCTACGGAGGAGACCGGTCGGAGACTTAGAACTTGTCCCGGCTGGGGCGGTGTCCCGCTGGTGGGAGATACCTGGTTGGGGAAAACCCCACTAGTCGACGATAGGTCGGCGCCCGATCTGGCCATCCAACGGCGGAAGTTCACCGACACCTCCCGAGCAAAAACACGCACTACACTTGCGCATCTAATGACCATAATTGTTGACGCGCCCAGAATCACTAACAACCAATCAATCAATCAATCAATCGAAATATTGGCTCTCTGAGTTTTGTAGAATGAGAACCGGTGTATTTATTGCGCTTGTGGATTATCTCGCAGTGTGGTTGGAGCTGCCGAGGCGAACGCTTCGTGTCCGAGGCAGCTCTTATAGCTTTCTGGCAGTGGTCAACCTCAGCGATCAGTGCGATAACGCGCAGTGCCGTTCGTGCGAGTGCTGTGAAAAGTGCCACGTTTTGTAAAAGTGTATAATTTTCGTTATTGGAAAGTCAAATAATCAAATTACACAATTCAATGGCCACAGGTAGTTGCTCCAGTACGTGGCAACTAATTCGGCCACGTATATCGGCAATGAACGCCACTTATATCGATGGTAGTGAAAAGTCGTTCAACGGCGACCTAGTGCAAACACCCAGATCCGCAACCATTCTACACATAATAACAGCAATCAAAAATGTGCCTCCAGAACCACACCCTCAACAACAATCACAGTTGCAACAACCCCAGCTCCAAGGTACTCAGGAACATGGTAATGAGCGCAAACGAAATAACAGGAAATGCCCCTGTACAATGTTCAAGATTCAAGAGATATAAATTACTAGAGACAATAGAAACTGATGAAGGACCAGTGAATGATCTAATTATCAAAATACCCCCCAATAGTGCATAATGCAACTAACTTAATAATTTTGTTAAATGATATTAAAAAGAACGTAAAGGACGATTTCACGACCAAGCAGGAGAGAGACTCTGTTAAAATTATATTTACTTCCATAAGTGATTATAGAAGTTTTAGAAAATTTTGTGAAACTGAGGAAATTGAGTTCCATTCTTTTAAAGATCCTTCTGTAAAAAAGTTAGCCATTGTAATGAAGGACATTCCAATCACGTATATATACGTTCCATACATGAAATATTCCAGGAACTGACAAGACAAAAATTCCCTGTAATTAAAGTAGGGAGACTTTATAACAAAGAAAAATGCCCCATACCAGTATGTCCAATGTATTTAGAAAATAATAAAATAAATTTAGAAATCAATGTAAAGAAATTTTCAAACTTGACCGCTTTCTGTACAGTGCTGTAAGAATTCAGAAAAGAATCAAATATCATGTAATCCAATGTAATCGTCGGAGATTTGGGCATTCTCAGGCAAATTGTGGCGTTCAGCCTAGGTGTGTCAAATGTACAGATCACAACCACTACTCTGGGTGTTCCAAAATTAAATCTTCCCCTCCTAAATGCGTGAATTGTGGTGATGAACATACCGCTAACTACAAAGACTGCAGAGTGTATAAAAAGGCAGCAGATACAATGAAAACGTCAAAAAACATAAACCCACCTTTTAACATGTCCCACCAAACCAATACTTATGCTAACAATGTACCCGATAGACCAATACCACCAATTCCTAACCTTCATCGTAGTCAAACCTTAATAGACAACCGAGGCCATATTCATCATTCTTTAAACAGGATCAATCTAATCTAATTTCAAACATCGTGTCACAAGTCATTCGCTCACTCCCATAATCGTAAATACAGTAGTCTGTTCTGATAAATTTGAGTTATGGCAAATACAATTACTGTCCTTCTTTTAACTGGAATGCTCTGAATGCCCGGAATGGACTGAAACATCAAGAAAATGAATTCAGATATTTTTTAAAGAAATAAGAAATTGAAGTTGCTTGTGTAACCGAAACCCACCTGAAAACAAAATTCACATTCCAGGATTTAGAATATTTAGAGAGGACCGAGTTGCCAACAAAGCACCAGGGAGCGTAACATAAATAGTAGCTAAATACATCGACTCTAGGCAAGTATCTACGACTTTATCATCGAACTTAGAATAAGTAGGAATAGAAGTAAAGAGTAGTGATAACAGTAATAATAACAATAATATTACTTCAACTAATAATAATAGTAATAATAAAAATGACAAAAAAGTAATAATAATTGCAGCTCACAAGCCTCCCAATAAAAAATTCGCTGAAAAGACTAATAGAAAAATATTTAGCACATAAATTATTATTATTATTATTATTATTATTATTATTATTATTATTATTATTATTATTCTCTTAGAAGATTTAAACAGCAAACATCTTGGGACTGTAACTCAATATCCATAAAAGGCCAAAACTTACTGGAATTTGTAACTAATAATAGTCTTAATATTCATGCCCCAACAGATCCCACACATTTTCTCTACAATTTTAATATAACCCCTGACGTTCTCGACATAGTCATAACCAAAAATATTGATTTTCCACTGCATCAAAAAGGAGTAGCTGAATTAGACTCTGATCATAATCCAATCTAATATCATATAAAGAAAACTTTAAAGAAATTACATCAGGAAAAATCTTTAGATAAACATATTCATTGAACTAAATTCACTAACCTAATGCAAAGTAATTATAAATATCCATTTTCTATGACGTCTACTTCAGGTATTGACTCCGAACTTGAAAAGTTTAATTCGGCTATTTTTAGATCTCTGGACCAATCAATAATTCCAAAGATATGCCCCAACATCTACAATACTAAAAGTAAACTTTTCTCTTCCCCTATGCCCCGGAAAATTATTAATTTAATTAAATCGAAACATAGTTTCCGATTTTGGTTTCCGAGTTTTGTTCAAGATTTTGGCAAATAACTCGAACACCAGATGTAAAAGCAAAATTAAATAAATTGCCAAGAATTGTCCAAAATATATTGGATAATCACCGATATGCTTCATTTCGGCAGTTTATAAATGAAACTCATCTCAGTTCAACATATCTAGGACCGGTAGCGGTAGCTCAGTGCATCAACCGATGTCACTGCAGCGCGTCTGTCCGGGAGGTCCTAGGTTCGAGTTCTGACGGCGGCAGGATTTTCGACACTAGTTTTTCAGCTAGGACGAATTCAGACCCTGTCTGGAGGAGATTTCTAGCGGCCGGCTGCTCTGATCGGTATTTTCCGTGGTTTCTCCGATCAACGCCAGGCGAATGCCGGAACAGTATCCTACCAAACGAGCCACGGACCGCGCGTGATCTGTCCTTCCTCTTCCTTGTCCTATCCTCTCCTCCTACACACTTACACCAACATGCACTACACTACCACATATCCCGGGAGACCGGTCGGGAGCTAGGACCTTGTCCCGGCTGGGGCGGTGCCCCGCTGGTGGGATAGTCGTGGTTAGGGGGAAACCCCACTACGGTAGGTCGGCGCCGGATCTCGCCATCCAGCGGGAGAAGATCACCTCCATCTCCCGAGAAAAAAAACATGCACTGCACTTACGGGACTAATGACCGAAGCCGTTGTCGCGCCCGGAAACACGAAAAAATCAATCAATCAACATATCTAGACAACAACAAAAAGACTCACAAGGGATAAAAACGAAGTATCCCAATTAAAAGCAATAAGCTACTATATTCAGATGTTGATAAGGGCAAATCAGCAGATCATTTTCAAAACGTATTTAGGCCACACCCTTCTACAATAATACATAATCAAAAAATTGAAAATTTTATGAAATAACTGTTAATTACAGCCGGAATCAAAATAAAGTTTATTTCACCATCTGAAACAGCCAATATAATAAAACATTAAAAAAAAGAAAATCACCAGGTATTGATGGAATCAGCAATAAGATACTTAAAAATCTCAACAATAAGTCTGTAGCAGGCCTAACTGCAATATTTAATGCCATAGTACTTCCCTACCGCCTGGAAAGCTGCAATCGACCTTCCTTTTCGCAAGCCAGGAAAAGATCCTCGACGACCTGAACATTAAAGACCAATAAATCTCCTTTCCTCTATTTCAAAAATCTTTGAGAGGCTTCTTCTAAAGAAACTTAACAAATATCTGACAGATACGGAAGCAATACCAGATATTCAATTTGATTTCAGACCAAATCACTCCTGCACACACCAGCTGTTAAGACTTACAGTTACATTGCACACAGTTTCCAAGAGAAAAAAAACATACTATAGCCGCATTTCTGGTTATGCACAAGCATACAATAGCGTATAACATACCGGTCTGTTATTTAAAATAACAGACTTGGAGTCTCTGAGTATATTCAAAATATTATTAAAGGCTTCATCACTGAATGAAAATTTAAGGACGAAATTAATCACTCATTTTCTACTCCTCGTGATATCACAGCCGGAGTTCCTCAGGGCTCTCTGTTCTGTCGTCTTTTTTATTTAATATATTTGTGAGTGACACACTTAAATCTTCTAACGTGGAAACTGTTCTTTTTGCTGACGATAGGGCACTCTCTACAGCAAGTACGGATATTAACCTGGCATACAATAGAGTTTTTTTGAATCTGTTGCGTCTTACAAATTGACGCAACGCGTCTCCAAATCCCTTAAGGGGCGTTGAGCGCTTTGCGCTGGGAAGTAATCCTCGTTTTTTATTACATTTCGTTGTTGGATAGTGTACAGGACATTTCATGGAATGGTGCAGGTATCTTGTTTGTCGAAACTCTGATTCTTCAAAAATTGCCAAACTTCAAAATATTTTTGGCGTATTACTACAACTAAAATATTAAAGATAAATATTTTCCCTTAATGAATTCTATTTTTTAAAGATATATTTTGAAATAAGGTCATGTACAATTTTTCGAAAGTTTGAGTAAATTTCGCGTAATTTAGCGTGAAATTACGGGCGAGAAAGTACGTGCTGTTTTAACACTTCTAGTTTAACAATAATTTGTATTTTTGGAACTAGTGATGGAAATTATGAGGTACGTTATGATAGGAATGAAATAATGAATTCGTTTGTTGTTTCATGTTCCCTGTGTTATCTAAGTATACTTTAGGGAAACGTTTCATTTTCTTTTTTAAGAGGAAAATACTAATTAAAATGAAATGAAAGCGTCGAAAAAATTATATTTGTCATTTTATCAATAGTATTGTAAACGGATTCCATGATGTGTAGGTGTTCGCGTTTCTGCTATTGTACCCCAATTTTTCCACTGCAATTTTGTATATAGTAATGGGTTTTGAAAGAGTGATATTTAATTGAATTGATGAAAGCATGAAGTCATAATATTTAATTGTAATTTGAAATAATTTTTTATCGTTTATAAACATTTACGGATAAATACTTTTTTAATAAATAAAGGTTACATAATTCTTGTTGAAATGATCCAAGTAAACAATGAATAAGGTGGATATTTTAATTAAAATTGGTCCTTATAAAGTGGAATGCAATAAAACTATAGAATCTAAACTTAAAAAGTGACTAGAACGATCAGTATTGAATGAATCAATACTCTTGCATTTGTCGTGGATGTCAGAGTAATAAGTAGTTTTTGAACTTCTGGGTCACTGACCTCCACCATGAACAGATTTTTCGTTCTCTCTCTCATGATCCATCAAACAAAGAATGAGATGACCCCCTATTTTATTTCGAATAAAAATACACTCAATATTTTGGCACGCTTTCTTTAGTTCTCTTTTTACAACTTGTGGAATGGATAGGACGGAGGAGTAGTTATTTTGTCAGGAGTACATCTTATAATATATGAAGTCCGATGCAAATCATTTTTAACGCAACAGCTCAGGAAGAGTCAGGGCCACTCGGGTGATACGTAACCACCGCAACGACTTCCGTTAGCCTCTGTCTCAATTTACTAGGCCGGTGATGATGCCTCATTTACGTAGCTTCTCAATTTTTACTCGTAAGGCTGAGTGCAACCCGTTCAAGACCCAATCCCAAGTTGAAAATTTCCCAGGATCGCTTAGGAATCGAACCTCAGACCCCCAGCTCGTAGCTAGTCATGTTGGATCCTACACTACGGAGAGGGAAAATTACTAGTTTTCAAATGTATCCATTACACTTCAACAACTTATACTAAAAGAGTGATGAAATACTAAGCGATCAAGAATAGTAGATAAAGAATTGGTTGCCAATAGGGTTAACTATAGTATAAAAGTTATAAAAACATCAGATATTCTTAAAATGAAGGAAGCGTGAGAAGATGTTACTTCTTCCTTAACCTCAAATAGGTACTTTTTTGATGAAATTAAAATTAAATTAAAAACGCTTTTATTCTGCACAATGCGATTAGAATATCATTCATAATATTCATATCCATTACTCATCACAAATCACCTCTAAACATAACGTTTCGAGTATTTCTCGTTGCTGAACGTTCACGGGATTTTCAAGCTACAACACGACGCAATGTTGGAAAGTTTACTGGAAAAGGAGAAGCTCAAATACAAAAACTGTTTCTTCATTTTACAAAATGTGGCAGTGGCTCTCTAGTAAGAATTTAGAACCTGGTGCACATTTTCAATACGAGAGTTTCCCTATTATTGTGTCTAGCAATGTATCATTTTACTTTCACCCTCAACAAAATTGCTGCGAATGGGAGGAGAAATGACCATATGATTTTACGACATTGTACGCATGCCATCTTGAAAAGTAAAATAATCAAGTTTATCCTTATATCTGTATATTAAGAATTCACAGATTGTATGAGTTAACATTTGTACTGTAATTTTAAAAAGTCTAAATATGCGTGTAACAAGTAATGTTCTTCAGCTTCTGGGTCAGTGATCCCAATCTCAATCAGATATTTCGTCCAGTTTGCCCAATCCATTGAAATGCTGAGATGACCCATTGTTTTGCTTCTGAACATAAACGTAGCTACCTTTTTTTGAAAAATAAATAAAAATAAAAATTATGAAGATAAGATTTAATTTTTAGCACTGAACTGTGGAGCTTATTTTAAATAAAATTAAATTTAAAGTGTATAATTTAATTTGGAATTTGGCAATCGTTCATTTATATATTATCACGCTCTTAAAGGAGAATAACACGATAGTATGATAAGTGAAAGGTTTCAATATGATGACTACAGTTAGTAGAGAATTAGTTGATGACAAAAGTCTTCAAATGTATATTTAAGTTGCTGATGAAAATGCATTGCAGTTTCAATGCTTTATGTGTGAATAGTGGTAGGTTTGACGTAATTTTATGTTATGTCAGGCAAAACATTTGTAGTATGTTGAGAAAGATTGAAATATATCAGAAAAGCACAAGGAATTGTGCCTCTTTGGTGATGAATCTAGAAACTGGAAAGAGACGGAAAGGTAGTGGTGGTACCCGACGGGACCACCGAAGAATAGTTAATGATGTGTTGTTTAATAAAAGTCACCTCAATTCACTTCAGGCACCTCAATTGCATTCACGACGCCTGACACGCCTTTCTACCTTTGGAGGAAGTCGAAAACGAATGTAAATTGTAGACATTGTAGACATACAGACGTTGTGCAATTTTCGAATTGTGTATGCACACAATTCGCCCCGCTGCAGGTGCAAATTGTGCATAATTGCTAAAAAATAATGAACATGTTTATTTTATTTTCTAGACTTACTTCGTAAGAAGAGAAAGTATTGCAACCGTGCGCCAGAAATCGGCGATCTTTGGAGAACCGATTTAATTAAGGAAAAACATCTCTATCTTCAATATTCTAGCTGTAGAAAGAAGGGGGAAAATGCTAAATTTTTGCAATTTTCAAGGATTTCAACGAAAACAGGTATCACGTCGTTTTATAAGAGTTGTTTACATTATGCGAAGACAAAGTTTTCTAAAAAAAAATTGGAACCATTTTTAAGAAAATTT
The DNA here is from genome assembly GCA_964035755.1 of Teleogryllus oceanicus. Classification (NCBI taxonomy): domain Eukaryota; kingdom Metazoa; phylum Arthropoda; class Insecta; order Orthoptera; family Gryllidae; genus Teleogryllus; species Teleogryllus oceanicus. The sequence continues at coordinate 203,095,389 of CAXIVR010000001.1, read as the reverse complement.
TCACAATGTGGTTGAGGCTTCATGTGACGTACCCCAAAATTAAAATAACCTTTTAAAACTCGCAGAGTGTGCAGTACATTCATATTGATCGGGGATATCAATTTTAGAGAAAATTGTTAGGACGGTTTAGGCGCTAGCATTGACCACAGACAAAAACACACACGGACAGACGAACGTTTTGCAGTCAGTCGATTTTTCGGTATCAGAGATACACAAAATATGGATTCTTACAACACAACGTTTTAGAGGAAGTAATTTGTTTCATTGACGAACAAGACGTATCCACTTTTTCGTTATAGACCTGGAGCCAGGAAAAAAATAGACGTGTGATATGCTCGAAGCTAAAACGTTTTGAGAAGTTAGCAAATGTTATAAGGAACAGGGAAACGCAAGTGTAGGCGTGTTGGCATTGCGCTGCACAATTTTTTGAATGTGTTGAAAAAATCTATGCCATTGGCGAACGAGTACACATCGATAGGTAGCCAAAATGTGAAGGAATTGTAAGCCATGCCGATGTGGCGTCTCAAACTGTACGCGATATTGAACTGAAAGTGTCATTTTTAATGCTCTCTTGTATTACAAGCTAAAAGCTAATTTTTTTGGTCTAATGGTAGAAAATTATAGTTTATTGACGAATATGTCCACGCCATACCGAAACTCTATCTTCGCTACCGCGCTGAAAAACTTGGACCCAGCCGGAAACAAGGCCCGCGGGAGGGGCGGGTTGACCAATCGCTAGCAGGTAGAACTAGTGGGGTAGTATTAGGCTGCAAGGCGGAACCTACCCAAAAATTTAATGAAAAATAAAAACTGTTCCCATTACTTCATAATGTGCTTATTGATAATTTTTTAATTCACAATTACTACGTTATGTCTGGTTTTCAAGGTTGAAGTCCCCGCTTAATACCGAACTTGCCCGTCATAGGAGGAAGGCTCTGATGTTCAGTCATCAACGCATGCGCAGTACGCGTGCTAGCGAGACGCTGATGTTCTGTAACTACGGTTGGCTACACCGAGCCGAAGGCTGGCCAATCGGGAATCCTCGAGTTCGTTCGTGGCCGGTGGCGGGCCACGCTCCTACATCAACACGACAGGCGGGCGCACACATACATACCCCAATTCAGCTTATCGGAATTACAAACCTCTTGTAGAATCCGAAGACTTGAAAGAGGTGGAACGGTAGAAGGGCAATGAAATGACGGTGCCGTTAATATACAATCAGTTACATCACACTTTGGGGGAGCAATATCTTACAGATAGTGTAATTTGTAATAGTGTAAATTTGTAATATTGTAATAGTGTAAACAACTTTATTCTTGAAAGTTGCTTATAAATGAATTAAGTATGTGTAATTATCTTATTATAAAATTTAAATATCTTTAAACGACTCGTGTGAGTGAAATGTACAAAAGAATGCGAAATAAATTAATTAGTAATTACACTAAACCGGTTGTTCACCAATTTGGTTCTATAATGTTTTTAAATAAATATTTTGCAGGAAGTAATATAAATATTTTTTCAACACCATTAAGAAAACTGTCCTGGCTCGAATTAACAACGGCTGCCTACTAAAAACGCACGACAATTTTTTCAAGAGCTTCTCTTAAGTATCATCATCCTACTTTCGGGGGGGTGTTGCTAGGAACTATGATTTTATTTGTTGGGGTACCTAAATAATAATAATAAAACAACAATAATAATAATAAATAAACGACGCATTAGACAATAATTGTCATTTTGAGATATCGCAATTAATAATAAGTAAATATGCTCCAGAGCCTTCCTGGAAAATATTACCACGCCTCGCCACACGCTAGAAGCGCCGTTGTCTGTGATTGGTGCAAAATCTCAAGGGGTTGAAAACAAGCTGTTTCAGGGGCGAGGCCAGGTTAGTTTACGTATGACGCGGAAATATCGTCCTTTTCCCCGCCAAAGAGAGATTTTCCCTGCCAGTACGCCATGACGAATAAACATTTCTGAGAGGAAGTTTTCCTTCCAGAATTACTGTCAATAAACCAATAAATATTTAGCATTTTAGCAATAATTATACTTACTTTTAGGAATCAATTTGTAACTCTTGTCAAACTGCTGTTTTAAAATGTTCATTTCAGGCACAATTGGCGCAGCCTTCCCGACCGTTCTAACGCATATTTCGAATTTGTTTATAAAATTGTAAATAGTTGCAAAACTGTTAATTCAATTTTTCTGCTGTGGAATATCGGGAGACTCTCCTCCTAGATTGGCAAAAGTTGGAAGTTTTGCAAATGTTGCAATTTTTTATTGCCTCCTCTGAATAGTGTTTAACGCAATAGAAAATTCCGGAATCCGATCGGTGCTATTATATTTCGTTCTCGAGATATGTAATAGTTTATAAGAAATTAGCATCTTACAATGTGCCCATATTTTGGTACTCAATTAATTCGCTCTACAAGCATACTGCAAAAACAGTTCTCCAATGTGGCGCTTTTGTGTGCGGGAAAATGGGAAATTGTTCATAATTTTGCAATTTTTTGTCTTTTCTAAACTGGCTTTAAACAAGATTCAATATTTCGCAATTCGATTGCGAAACCTTTCACCTTTCACCCTGCTATCACCTTTCGTTTTTTAGGTATGTAGTAATTGTTTAAAGCAAAGTAACATAACAATTTCCCATTTTTGCAATTCTTAAGTGGAAAAGGTTCCCTGATGTTCCAGAACCGAAAACTGCGAATTGCGCAACTGCACTGCGAAAACGTCGCAATAATTTACAATTTTATAAACAAATTCGAAATATGCGCTAGAACGGTCGGCATGATTCCGAAATTTGTGTCTGAGATGACCATTTTAAAATAGCAGTTTGACAGGGGTTCAAATTGACTGCTAAAATTTAATATAATTGTCAGAATGTTAAATATTTACCGGTTATTTTTGGCGGGGGCTACTGTACATTGATTGATCAAAATGAAGAAAGGATACCCGTATGGTGAAATATTGACTGTCATAGAATTTCTGCAGTAACTTTCTTTTCCAAATATGAATACATATTCAGAAGTCAGAATGATTACAACTTAATTATATTTCCTTTAATTTCTCATGTTCCAGACATCCAGTCGGTATGGGATTTAGAAACTCGTAAATATTAAAATCAATGAAAAAAATTTTTCTTGGTGTGTGCTTATCATACATGATCTAGTGACAAGTTGGACATTTTTGGATCAGTATGGCGGCTACTTAGATACGCCGAAACGGAATGACGTGCTCATATTCGTCAATGAAAAATCATTTTCTACCATTAGACCAAAAAATTAGCTTTGAGTTCGTAATAGAAGAGATCATTATAAAATTATCATTTGAGTTAAATATGACGTACTGCTTGAGACGCAACATCGGTACGGCACAAAATTCCTTCACATTTTGGCTATCTATCGAACAATATACAACAAAAATCAGCTGTGTACTCATTCCTCAATGGAATAGTTTTTTTTTCGACACTTTCAAAAAATTGTGCAGCGCAACTGCTACACCTACAGGCCGCCATACTTGGGTTTCTCTGTTGACCATAACACTGGCTAACTTCTCAAAACATTTTAGATTTGAACTTATCATACGTCGTTTTTCTTGATGACATCCGGCCTATTATCAGGGCCCAACAAAAATATTTTTTCAGTCGAAAAATAGTCGATTACAGTTTTTAAGTACTTACACAGAAAGGCAATAAAGACAATTTTTTTCGCATTTCTGTGGAAATCGCAGCAAATGATCTTAATTTGTTTTGAAACTGTTCAAACGTATCTGTACGAGGATATCACTGTCATGGTAATATTGGATGCGGTCCTGTAGAAATGTTATATGCAAAACTTTGTACATTTATCGTTGTTTTGTGATGAGTGTTCCAATAAAAAAACGTGCTGTTTTTCAAGTAAGAAGAAGTGCCCGCTTTTTATGTGAAAATTTAAATATTGTATTAATACACCTTCCTTTGAAACATTAGAAAAACTCTAAAATTCTAAATAATGTGATATACAATTTTGATAATGCTATTTAGTTAGTATTAATTGGGTGTTTACTTGTATTGATCATCTTACTTCGTCTGGACTAGTATATGATGCAGGGGCCCGGCAATACACACTGTGGGCCTTTGTGGGGGACAATGCGCTTCCTCACCCAGATAATCTAAGAATTTCTGCTAGGACTTCTTTATTCTGCATTGTTGTGGTTTTGAAGTCGACTTGTGGCTCGTGATGAAGACTCTTTCTTGGCCACAATGTTTGGGTTTCACTGCGTCGCTGAGTGTGTTGCAATTGCCGAGTTCATCTGGACAGGCAGCTCAATTCGCAGTAATTAAGCTCCAGGAAGCAGATGCCTCTGCTCGTTTGTGGCGTAATGCCTGGGTCGGCCAGCATGGCTGAAACGCGAGAGTGCCGGATTAAGGAGCGAGTTGGCCGCATCTCTCCCTGCAGAGGGGGAAGATATGATACTTTTTCTCAACCTCAATGGGCCACATCTGCAGAAACGAACCAACCAACAAAAGTTAAAAAAAATATTGAATGCTGTTTCATTGGTGAAATTACTTGAACTTGAAAAATTATTAAACCATTGTGTTGTATCATGCAGAAAAGCACCAGCTTGGAATCTGCATTTAAATGCTAAATATGAACGGTTTAAAAATCACTGACAGGAAATACCACAATGTAGTTTCTGCCGAACGGAAGGGTGCGTGATTTCTTTTAGGTAAAATGAAATCTTACTTCATGTCTTCAGAGTAAATGACTCAGTGGTTATACACTGTTACATTTTGTGTAAACTGTTACAGTTTACACAAACCTGTTGTTAAAATTAAAAAAAATTATACAGTAAAAATTGCTCAATGCGGAATGTATATAATGCGAAAATCTGTCTAATGTGAACATAAATCGTGGTCCAGCAAAACATAAATTTCTGAATTCCTGCAAAATGCGGAATCTTATCTAATACTGAAAAATATTGTGATTCCTTGAGATTACGCATTGAGCAAGTTTTACTGTAACAGTAGTAGGGCGTGTCGATTTTTTAAATTCCTTTTTCCAGAAATGAGGGGGTCAAAAAGTTTGTTTTTTTTGTTAGCGATTTACAATTATATTTAAAAGAAGTGGGAATTACATTGGCTTGCTTGGTAAAAAGACTACTTCACATTAGTAATATTTTCACGTTTTATGTCAAATTGGCAGCAACTGTCTTCTCTCAAGAAGGGCATTAATGTCATTATTTCTGTCTATACGTCTGCTCTAAGGTTAAGAATATTCTTATATTATACTACAATATCTGTAAAAAAATTAGCCATTCGTAAACGTTTTCTAACAAACAATACTCATTTGCAGCTGAGTGCCTTTTTATTAATTTTTATGAATATCACTTTCTTGTTTTTCATTTTCCAGGTACGAATAATTTCTTCAACTTGCAATATTAAAATTAGGAACTATGGCTAATAAAAGGAAGACAAGCCTGGCAACTTCCACTCACATGAGTAACTTTATTGGAATTGGTCGAGAAATGCTGCCTTCCGAACTCCCAACTCTGCGTGATGTTCTATTATATGGGCTTCTGCTAACAGAGCAGAGAAAACAGAATGTCAGAAATTACACAGCTGCCACTCTTGCAAATGATATTTATCCAAAAGTGCTTGAAAAGTGGGATCTAGCAAACAATTCTTTTGTGACGCCAATTTTAAATTCGAAAGTGACAGTCCTGAAGAAGATATAAGAAAACTGGGAAAAGGCCAAAAATATATCACTTGGGAGATTTTGTTGGTTGGTTGGTGATTCCGGGAACGTCAACAGATTAGGTCATTAGTTACGTAAGTGTAGTGCATGTTTTCGTGGGGAGATGCCCGCTGAATGGCGAGATCCGGCGCCGACCTACCGGCGGCTAGCGGGATTTCCCCTGTAACCAGGACTTTCCCATCAGTGGGGCACCACCCCCACTGAGATAAGCTCTAAGCTCCCGACCGGTCTCCCGGAATGTGTGGTAGTGTAGGGCATGTTATTGTAAGTGTGTGTGTAAGGGGAGAGGGTAGGATAAGGAAGAGGAAGGAAAGATCGCGCGCGGCCCGTTTGTTAGGGTACTGCTCCGGCATTCGCCTTGGTGTTGATCGGAGAAATCACGGAAAACTACCGATCAGAGCAGCCGGCCGCTAGAATTCTACCGATCAGAGCAGCCGGCCGCTAGAATTCTCCTCCAGACAACGACTGAGTTCGATCTAGCTGAAAAGCTAGTGTCGAAAATACTGCCGCCGTCAGGATTCGAACCTGGGACCTGCTGGCCAGAGGCACTGCAGTGACACCAGTTTATGCACTGAGCTACCGCTCCCGGTCACTTGGTAGAGGAAAACTGGAAGAAGCTTTCATTGCAAAGTTATACAATCTCTTTGACATCCTCAAATGCAATTGTGAAATTAAGGCACGTTCAGAATTTGAGGGTCCACGTCTAGGTAGTGCTGATTGTAAACATGAGATCCACATCTCCTACTCTTTTTCTAAGGACATGAAGATCCCTTTCAAAGAACTATTATTTATTAATAGTCAGAGAGAAGGTTGGAGCTCTTGGACAGCATTAAATTTGATTACCAGATCTATCTGAGCGCAGAAGACAAATTAAAAAGCAGGAGAGGCAAGAAGATAAATTAAGAAGAATTTCTGAATATAAGCAGAAAAGTAAGGAAGAGTTAATATTATAATCCAATGAAATCTTTTTCTCTGACGAAGATAAAGAGCCAACTGATTTGTAGGGATGAGGATTCTGAAGATCCTTTGCAGATTCCATTTGATGTTTTTGATGTACTACCTTCTACTTCAAGTATAAGACATAATACATTACAATTGCGCAATATTGCATTATAAAGTATTAGGTATGGTGTCGGTGTACGTGCTACAGCTTCTATTGCAACAGATGAATTTTTGTATGCTGGATTAAATACTGAAGGAGACAGGAGACTTGTGGTTATTCACAATAAAGTAAAAAGGTCACAAGAAAAAGTCACGGAATTACTTGATGAATTTCTTGATCGATGGCTATTAGGCAATATTGAGTGTATATTTTTTCATGGACGAAAAGACTCCGTTCTGTTACGCGTGTTCTATTACTAGATGATAACTCAAGTCATCAGTACCCAAGAATTGTGAAAGAAGAGCATTACACTATTTGCATTGAGTCAGGTGGAAGATATCTTTGCCATTTTACTCCAGAGAAAGATTTACGAAAAGCAAACCTGGTGAAATTATTGCTAACCATCTTGTGGATTTCTTAAAGAAAAACAGCATTGATAAACGTTTGCTCTCTATTGGTGGTAACTAAACGAATGTTAACACTGGTTGGGAAGGAGTCATGCATTGAGTTGAGACAAAGCTTAATCGTAAACTCATCTGGTTGATTTTTGCTCTTCATATTAATGAGCTACCTTTGCGGCACTTGATGACAGGGTTGGAGGCAAAATCTTTCTCTATCGACAAGTGGAGTGGTAAAATAGGAACATGCTTGATACTGCAACAGAACATAAAATCAATCCATTAGTCAGAATATCCTTTCCAGAGCCTTTGGTTCCATTCAGTGACGCTGTTGTCAAAGAGCTCTCTCTACAGATCATATATACATATACATATACATTTATTTGAACTGCAATTGGGTATGACCCGGTGAAATAATACTTAAAATTAATAATAAAAGAGTATAATAATATAACATTAAAACGGGCCCGGGGAATAATAATAAAGGAGTACAGTACAAGCCGAACATGCAATAATCATACTATCACTAATATTAAGTATTATAACAAATATTTCAACTCGTATGATATATAATAATTATAATTATATGTCGGTGATGCTAAAATTTAATACAAGCTACATAAATATTGGCTAAATTTATTGTTTTTGCTTATGGTTACAGGATAACATGGTTATGGTTACAGGATATCATGCTTATGGTTACAGGATAACTCATGCCACTAGGACTTCCAACTAATCGGGCATTCTTAGAAATTGGTCCTGTAAGCTACTCTCGAAGGTTTACAACAGCAGGTAGGATTTGTCGCATATAGATTTCAAAACATGGCTTTAAAGACAAGAACTTGAAGACACTGAACTGCTTGTGAAATACATTGTTGAGTTTACTATCCCTGCTGGTTTACAATGAAATCAAAATTCTCTTGGGTGGAAGGACCTCCCCACTTTCTTAACCAATTAAAGCTCCTAAAATCTCAGAAGGCAGTAGCAGATATTGTTTCGCCCGCATTTAGTGGTAATGGTGCTTCAGACACGTTTATGCTCGGAAGATCAAGAAGAAAGGAAAGCAGGGATCCAGAAAATAATTGAATTAAGGAATGAAGATAATGATACACCAGGAAACCTATCTTTTCGGCATTCTGCAGTAAATTCAAATGCAACTTCTCTTTTGGAACTGATGGACTGGTCAAAAAAATGATGTCCAGGAATCAATCGAAGAAAGATTTTATGAATATTGTTGGTTGAAGATTTTTACATTTTTTACAACGTGTTTTCAGTGATTGATAACAGAGAAAAGCAAATAAAATTGTATGGGTTCATTAACCACATTTTGAGCAAACATTGTTGGAGTTCATATGGAGTTATGAACTTTTTCTGGAAATTTCAATATTCATTGTAATCAAGCGCAAGTTTAGCAAAGTACAATGAACAAGGAAAAACGTTTTAAATTAAGATATTACATATAAAAAGGCACATTTTTGGACCCCCTTATACAATTATACCTTTACACACAAAATAAAAAAAGTTGTTAGACCCAAACTTGACACATGTTTCTCTATGTATGTCATCGCGCTCAATCTGAATCCAAGTCATTGCGCCACGACCTTCTATTTTTTATGCGAAAAAACATTGCTAAATTTATAATTTACAGCCTCACGATGTTTTTCGTGATTTAAAAAAAAACTGGAGGGAGGTGGGACAATTCTGGCTTCGGATTCAGCGCATCAACATGCATAGAGAAACATGTGTCAAGTCTTGAGTCTGACAACAACCTCCGAAAAAGAATACAATTTCACGGTGTTTTTTGCGATTAAAAAACTGCAGGGTGGCTGTGCAAACAATGGTTTCAGATTCGGATTCAGCGAGTCGACATACGTAGATAACATGTGTCTAGTGTTTGGGTCTGACGACTTTTTTATTTTGTGTACTAATGTTGTTATCAAATGTTTAATTTTGTTGTTATAAATAGATTTTAAATAAAACTATTTTAAAGAATAACGAGTTTGAGTTGAACTCGTGGCTCATTGCAAAGTCGCACCTTTCACCACTGAGATTCGGGTTCGATTCCCGTCGAATCTCATGTGAAATTTGTTCCAACAAAACGAGTTCGGCTGCTTCACAAGGGCTAGTCCAACCCCTGTGAAGTGTCCTAAACCCTACCACAATCCTTATTCCTTCCTAATTCTGGCCGCTGGGTAGTGACGCAGGAGCGCGCGGTAGGATGCGCGTACGCGGAGATGCTACCTGGCGGTCCTCTTGACAACCGACTATGACGAGACGCGACAATGTTAACGGAGGATTACTCCATAAAACAAGCGCAGTAATGGGAGGATTACTCCCAGAAGCGCAAAGCGCTCAACGCCCCCCAAGGGGCTTGGAGACGCGTTGCGTCGAAGTAGACGCAACAAATTTTTCTTAAAAAAAAAGTAAATTCCTAGTCCATCTTCTTTTTGAAAGCAGGGAAATGGAAAGTTCTTTTCATTGTTGTTACAAGTCATGAATGATTGTGGTCCCAAATGAACTGTCTATAATCAGGGTAAAATGAAATTAATAAGAAGTGAGGTAAAATAATGAATAATTATATTTTTAAATTAGTATTTTGTCAGTATGCCATTTGACAGACAGGAAGACATAAAAATACGAAAACTGTTCTTCCGTTTCCAATCGACCAGCGAATATCGTTTACGTATAGAAGGAAGATGACAGAGCCCAAAATCGAACCCTGAGAGACTCCATGTGCAATTACTAATAAATTCCAAACGTGGGTAAGTAATATCTATTCATTCCAGTACGGCATATCTACTCGCTGAGATCATTGCTCAAGGCAGGAAGATATTCAATCTAGAGCAATACCACGAAGTATATATTAATTTTGAAAGTAAAATGATATGATAAATGATTGTTTTGGGAGTAATTGATATCGTCGTATTTTTTACTATACTAGTGACCTGCAGCAGCAAAAATGCTGATATACAAAACCACACAGTTTTTTTCAAGAAGTAGCATACTTCTGAAGAACGATCAATATAATGATCTGTATACACTGAAATATGTTGAAATTTTTAACAAAAAGAGTCTTCACGAATGTTGCAAAGACAGATTAATATATCCAGAATACAACAATGTTTTACATGCCATGAATAAACAGAAAATGCTGTTCTATAACGCAACACGTGAATAGCAAACATGTACTGGAGGGCTGCCTATTCCTTGGAGCCTTACTCTCACATGACGTTACCTGTGGCGTAAGAAATGACCCGCTGAGTATGAAAATTCAATAGACTGGCGAAAGTGAGAATAGGCGGAATAACAGTCAAATGTTTGCACTTTTCTGCCAAAATCGAAACTGTATCATTATTTTCAGATTTTCCCGAGTTTCGGGGTTTTTACATAAACACCTCTCACGTGACCGAAAGCTGTTTAGATTTCTTTCGATTTCTCTTCGAATTGAAAATTATATAAATTACACATTTCTTTTTTTATTGTTGTGTTCAAATTGTCCTGACCATGTTTCATGATTTTAACCTGCCTTAAAACTTTTCTTAACAATGATTGATAACATTGAAAGTAGAGCTAGAAATCATAAGATACATTATGATGTTTGGAATTGCAATAAAGAATTTGTTTGGTTTTACATGATGCTATAATACTTTCAAAGTATTATATTAGTTATCCAAGTATTATTTGTTCGTGAAATTTTTATTTTTGTTTTCTAAAAAAAATGTAATGAATTATATTTGTCATTTTATCAATAGCATTGTATACCACGTTCCATGATGTGTTGGTGTTTGTGTTTATTGTAATTGTAAGATATTTTGCAACGTGATCACTGAATCCAACTTTTTTCGTTGCTACCTCATACATGGTAATGCTTTTGTTAATTATGATTTGGCCGATTACCATCCCTCAACGAAGTATGGTCGTGTAGAACATTTATTTTAATATCTAAACCATAGGAATTAATGAAATTGAGAGACTTCTATTTTTTGCAAGATTCGTTAAGAAAATGTATGTTAAAATCTCCACTTATAACAATGGATTCCAAAGAGCAATTACTAACTTTGTTCAGTTATTTCTAGATTTTCTAAGAACGTGGTAAAATCTATTGATCGCTTAGTTGGAGGTCTGTAGATGCAAAATACAATAATTTTGAGCGTAGGGAGTTACACGATAGATATTTCAAGAATAATTTCAACTGAATTCACATTTACTTCCGTCAGAGGGATAGAATCGGTATGATTTAGAAAGTAAGTACTCGAACCTCCATATAAAGGACCCTTATTTGATCTTCAGATAAGGTTCGAAAAATTTGGGGGTTTTTATTCCCTACACAGTGGACGTCTTTACTAGTAAAATAGTACAATGTATATATTTAGTAACAAATTTTACATAACATTATTATATTTCTGTTACAAAATTATTTTCTCCGCATGACTTCTCTAATCAAGTATACAGAAACGACTTGCGTTCACAACTATGACACAGCGACACTACACGTCTGCGAACTCGGCTGTGCGTGACGGACAAGAGGGCAATATTTTTGCATTAATAATTTTTCAATGTGGTGAAATATGATAAGCGATTTTGCGATACTTTCGCTTTAATTACTTTTAGAATATCGGTTATTCCAGTATATCGGCTTTAGTATGAACACACAATGTATCACATTGGGGAAATTTGGGTACTCAAAGTCGGGGTGACTAGGGGAACAGTGAAACACTGGGCACAGAGAAACACTTCATATTCTGGGAAAACAATTTGTACAATGTTGCAATGACTTGTAACAGCGATTCATTAAACTCTCTCTTTAACTTGTTCACATTTAAGGTAGCTGCCACTATTGTGTGACGAGATATTCGTGTTCGTCTTTTATTGAAGTTGCAAAGCAATTTTTATGCACATCGTTCTGCTACCTTAGGCAAAAAAGTGAATACTTTCTAGGACGTTCTTGAGTAATACACAGATACATAAATGCATTGATTAGTAGGTAACGGAATTTATTTTAATAAAAAATGAAAAATATGTACATATATATGTACTTGTTTTATCCAAAAAATGTAAGAAAAAATAGAAAATATGTAAGATAAAAATTCATTAGTGTGTTTCAAATTGTTCTCTACAAGGATTTTCTGATCATAGAACGTCGTCGATCAGTTCTTATGAATTTGAAGTGGCTGAAAGTAGGTTCTATCTCTCCTAAAGTCATTGTGCACTAGAATTCACCACATATAAGAATTTTATTCGAAATCTATAATACTTCATATTCCACCCTCCAAATTGAAGAACGCGGTAAGACAATTTTCCATATAAAATATTTGTTAGTTTTCAACCGAATAACGAATTTTCTGTTTGAAACATAAGCAAGCACGTGGTTGAAATTACTTTTGCTCATAAAAAATCCGCTCATTTCAGACTCGCAACTACGCATTAAGCGGAGGAGTGAGTTTGACGATTCATGGCAAATATATGGTGGTAATAGAAGCGCAGCAGCATTACATTTGATTTGTAAGGAAGAAGATTCCGTAACAAGTAGTGCAAACGCGCATCCGAAATTTTCCTTTTCGACGTATAAATATATTAAAATGTAGCGAAATGTGTAAGAAATGTGTCAGTAGGGAAAATATGTAAAAAAATGTAATATACCAAAATGTGTAAAAATATGTAAAATAGTTCTATTTCATTCAGAATGTCTTGTAATCTCTAAAAAATATAACTGAATGCGGGTATCTAGTTCCTGTAAAAACATGTAATTACATGGAAATCCGTTCCCTATTGATTAGATTTACAGGAATATATTATTTTTTTATAATTTTGCTATTGTTAGGTACATTGAAACGTTTGGAAACTGACGTTACACCGTGCGTTAAACATTTCAATGTACTCCAAATTTGCTTATTTCAATGTTATGGTATTTTGGTTTGGTATGGGCTAAATTATCTTTCAATTCTATCATGACTATTCCTCTTCACCTGATGCGTAATTTCCACACCCTCTGCCACTGCTGGGATACGCTACTGTCTTTGTCCATGTAGGAAGGGTAAAGGAACACAAAATTATATTGGCGTTTCAGAAACGAATGACGGGGGATGGCCTGACTGTTTCAGTCAACAAACCCAGCCGTCCACGAGGCTCTGCGAGTTCTTAAAAAGAGCGAAGAACTCCCCCTCGCTTTAGCGGGACTGGTGGCGCTCGGACCGTCACGGGGGCCAAAAAGCAGTAGCTTCTCTTAAAGTTTAGAAAGATTGTAACGATAAAACGCTTGTATTACTATTGAAATGTGTACAATTTTACATTTAACGTAAACTGATACTATACTGTCGGTCACTGAATTGCAGGTTCCCTATTTAGTGGCAGCAGCATGCCACGGGCTTATCAGCGCAACTGTTAACAGTGCGTAGTTGAGCGTACAACAACCGCCCCCATCCTGCCGCGCCCCGTCCAAAATGCGCGGCAGCGACGGCCCAAGGGCTCACCAGGGAGGGCTCCTGCGCTTCAGCCAATGAGCTTCGGGCACGAGTTGGCGTCACAGTATTAGCGGGAATTTTAAATGACAAAATTATCACGTTACAAGTCATTGAAACAGATATATGAAGCATTAAAAAAATATTGCATCTTCTATTTCAATTACACCTTTAGCATGTCATTTTTCGTTGAAAATTGTCACTTTAAGCCACTATCAAAATGTTACTCAACACTTCTCGCTCTCTATGCAACAATGTGACCTCCTTCTCAAACGATGTGCCCGTGTTGTGGTGACGTGGTTCGTGACGCAAACTGGTGCTGCGCAGAACGAGTAAAAATCGGTGCGCCGGAGTAGTCCATCCACAGGGCTAACGACGGAAGCCGAGGACGCAAACGGTCCGCGGAGGGGCAGTGGCGGCCACGGAGTGGACGTTTCATGGTGGAGAAATGTCCCGGGTGAATAATCAACTAAAATCAATCAATAGGATAGATATATATCTAATCCTACAAATAAATCTAATACTATCGAACATGTCTATAATTTAATGAATATATCATTTTGAATTGCCGACGCGTATTCTGCGTCCAATTTGCAGATTTCTCATGACGTTTCGTCACCACTGCTGTCTTTGTTCACCCCAAGGGGCCGGCTGCGTTTAGCTCAAGCCAACTGCCGCTGCATCTGCAGCGATAATGATCGGGAGATTCAGGGATTTAAGTCCGGTCGGTGGCAGATATTCGATTCTAGCTAAACAGCTGGGTCGAATGAAACTGCAGTCTGGAGGAGAATTCTAGTAGTCGAGTCCTCTGATCGGTAGTTTTTCGTGGTTTTCGCCGATCAACACAAGGCGAATGCCGGAATAGTACTCTAACAAACGGACCTGGGGAGCGCACGATTCCACGACACTTCCTCTTTCTTGACCTATCCTCATCTCTTATGTACCCTTACACTTACATGCACTACGCTAATATACATGCCGAGAGACCAGACGGGAGCTTAGAGATCGTTCTGGCTGGGGCGGTGTTCCGCCATGGGAGATACCTGGAGTGGGAAATCCCCCGCAAGCCATCGTTGAAGGTCTGCGGGGGATTTCACCCTCCATCGGAGGAGGTATATCGCCATCTGCCGTCATAAGACATTCACTATATTAACGGGACTAATGAACATAGCAGTTGACGTGCCTCGAAACAATCAATTGGTCCACGGAGCACACCACCGCGAGCGCGAAAGCGGCTACCTCATCATTCGCGTGCTCGGCCTTACCACGTTCCCTCCCCTCCGACCGACGCTGGGCGATCCCTCGCTTTTTATTATCGTTAAAACTGTCTGAGGTAAACATTGCTTGCCATACGCTAGAGTACTTTAGTATAGTGAAATATCTAGTGATTTATATGTACTTTTCAACCAATCGATTTATTCTACTTAATTCTTTTGTTTAAAAACTGATAAGCTGGTATGTAGCAGCGTGCCAAAAACGTGAAGATGCGCTGCTTCTGGGTGCGCAGTTTGAATTGATTCTTCCGAGGACAACGCCTGCCTATGTATTTAGATGAGAACTGCTCATGAGGGAGGCCCCCTCGGCGTGCCTTAGTTCTGCGATTATCTTGGGGCAACCGGTGTGGTCTCTCTGTTTGTCGAGTCAGTCGGATAGAAGGGACAAGGCTCGGGCGCGATCGCTTTAGTGTAGTGAATAACGATTGGCGTATGGTAACTGCAGCGAGTCACCGTGGCCAACTTGGACCGAATTCTTGCATTTGAGCAGCTCTAATTTAAATAACTCCATACATTAATGAACAAGAAGTAAAATGAATATCTTCATCGACTCAGATACGGTAATTGAGCAATATTCGTCCGCCCTGATCAAGGTAATTGCATTTGATAAACTCCTTCAAAACCACCTAGCAAATTATTCCCTCTTAGGTAATACTGTGGTCTGATATGGAACATTTTCTGCTTACGGAAGGAACGCGAAATTGCAAAGTGTCTGTTTTTACAAAACAAGTTACACGATGTTCTACGAAACTTCAAAATCACGACAAATGGTCATGAGTATAAGCATTTAGCTTCTCCAAACTGAATTGGCAATCTGACCGTCAATTTCCTTATCCATAGGAGAGGTGACAGTATGCCACTCTCCGTAATCCTTGGGTCAATTCGGGAAACCATTTCATGACGAAGTTGGTGGCGATTCGGGAAATGTTCTGTTTGACTATTTCTCTTGCGATGCAATTAGCAGATAAGCAAATGTGTCGGTCACTTCTTCAAAGTGTACGGTAGTGGAAGATGCGAATGAGTGTTTGCGTCACGATACAACCTATTATGCGACGTGACAGAGCAGTACAGAACAGTAACACCCGTTATTAATTACGGAGGCGTCCGGCCCCGTGCCGGCAACCCCATTGTATCAATCTCCACGCGCCGGTCGAACGCGATATTTTGTGCTCCAGAACCATGCAGTGTTATGAAAACAGTGCGCAGAAAACACACCATATGCCCTAGTTTTTTGCCGTACTGTGAACGTACGTAGTGAAGAAAAAATTGTGTAATGCTGCGGCAAAAGTAAGCGATTTTTCGGCAGAAAATGTCATATCATGAGGTCCTCATATCGAAATAATGGATACATTTTGTTTCTAACTGTAGTAAATTACATCCTATATACATTGTGTAGTTAAAATTCACGTTTTTAATGGTACTTGATACAAAAAATTATTGACGGCAAAATGTATGTCTTCCCATCTGTTCGTCTCTTCGTCTGTCCATCTGTTCGTGTGTCCGTTTGCCAGTTGCGCCGTCTGTCAATCCGTTCGTTCGCCCGTCCTTCTGTGGTGTAGCCCAAACTGTTTGGATGATTTTCTTCAGTTCATCTGAACAAACTCAAGACTACAAATTTGAAATGCATTTTTGACTTTGGGTGGTACTATACATGAAGTCTAGACAACATTTTAAAAACTCTAAAAAATGGCAGAATTTTGGGGAAGGATGTTTAAAAATGACTAAGATCTTATATTCGTTGAATTTTTGAATATTAGAAAAATTCAAGATTTTTGTATCATTAGTTGAAATCACTTTCAACTAATGATACAGATCTTGAAATAAGGTCATACACAATTTTCTGAAAATAAGAGTAATTTTCTGGTAAATTTGTCTGAAATATAAGAATTTTATGTTTTTGTCTCCATTTTTTTTAATTTTTTTGGGAATAGACAAAAGTATGGCTATAAAGTGGTTCAGGACCCATTTCCAGTGAACTATGTATTTTTAAAAATACGGTGTTAACGATAGAGATTTCCTCCTTAATCAAATTTGTGTTAAAATAAGTCTTTAAATAAGGTCATGTACATTTTTTTTAAAAAAAATACGAGTAGTTTCTTCATATTTTTTTCTAGAATAAAGGTAAATTCTCAAAAAGGCTTCAGATGTTTTTCTTTAACATTTTACTCGAATAGAGAGAGCTAAGGACGCATAAAAATGCCGCAGCACCCATTTTTGGAAGTTTTGAAAATTTCAAATGCAAATGTTGAATTTGGTCCAGAAAGATAAAAATCTATCACTATCGTAGGGCTAACGTGAATGGCGTGCTGAATCTGGGAAGTTGAGTTCGAATTCCAATGCGGGGAAATTTTGTTGGTTTGATTTGATGCCGATTGATGCCGTTAATATGCACATTTTCATTGATTTGTATACATTATTTCATTTGTGAGTGGAAATGCTTCCAATTACTTTAAATGAACGTCATCGAAAACTAAATATATTCGTGTGAAAAAGTGCTTCAAATTTCGCATTCACAGTAATGCTTAACCGCCATTTTCTTAGAAACGGATTCAAATTTTTCAATGAAAATTTATATTTGTGACGAGGATTTTACTGTTCTTTAATATTCTTGAAGTAATATTTCGGTTATAAGGAAACCGAAAAGGAGAGATAATAATAATAATAATAATAATAATAATAATAATAATAATAATAATAATAATTTTAAAAAGTACTTTGACGATAGATGGCAGCTGGCAAGAGGATGGGGCAAGACCGTGAAGACAGTCCTCACCAAGGAAATCAGAAAACGTTACTACGGGAAAGTCTGTGCCATTCTATGGCATCACTAGTTTATTCTGGAGTACTCCCATATCTGTACTGATTGCAACGCAGAATAGGTGTCTTTATAACATGCACGTGCACATCATAACAACTGTATACACGGCGGCGCACATCATATCGTATTTCTTTCGTACGCATTAGGAACGTACGTTGGTGCGTACAATAAGAGGCATCCTTGAGCATAGCAGCAACATGTAGAGCCGTGGGTAGCACAACGATTTTTATATATAGCAGCTTCTATGACGTTATCTGCATTGCCTAAAGACAACTGACCATTAGAGTGTTATTAACGCTTTAATGCAGGAAGCCTCTCATCAGCTGGGAGGAGCGACGAGGCTTAGTGGCCGGTTGGTCGCGCCAACGGCGATTGTCATATGCGCGAGCGCCTGTGGGCGGGCTCTGCCCCTCTGGCTTCTGCGCCGCCCGCGCCCAAGGGAACGTAGGCGGCGCGGCGCGGCGCGGCGCGGGCTGTACAGCCGGCACATGTTCTGCATACAGCCCCGCGACGCAACGCATCTTCCACGGCAGCAGGCGCTCCCGTCAATGAGGATGCCGCTTCTTTTCTCTGACGCGCAGCTGCCTGCGGCGCGTGGAGCTGGAGCTGCTTTCCACGGCTACACGTTGCGTGTATTCTTTGTCTTCGGGGGAGGAAGCGCGGAGCAGGAAACGGCATTGTTGCGCACAATGCCTTCCAAACCTCATTCACTCGCAGAGAAAATAGTTGACGTGGAAGCAGCTGTGAAGGAACTTCATGGAGACGTCTTGCTCCCTTGAATTTGATGGTAGAAAGTTCACTGAATATCCCTAAAGCTTTTCACTTTCTCACCTAGTACATACTTAATGAGTAAACATAAAGTATTGGATGGCTGTAGCTGAAAATGCCAGTTTTTCGTCAGAAATGTTCCTATTATGGAGACCTGATAACCAAAAAGTGAATATATCTTGATCCTGTGTGTAATAAATTCCTTCCTAAATATGTTGTGTGTACAGAATCAACGTTTGGTCTGCCCTTCATACCGAAAAATGTTTGGTTTACGGCAAAACGTCTGCCTCTCCGTTTGTGGTCAATGCTAGCTCCTAAATCTTCCAGACGATTTTTTCAAAATGAATATTCCTCGATCGGTCTGGACTGGCTCCAGGCTGTGCGAGGTTGAAACGATTATTTTGATTTATGGGTGTACTTTACAAGAAGCTACAATTGAAAACATCTTCAAAATGTACAAAAATTACTCCACATTGTTGCATTAAATTCTTTCTCGGATAGAGAAAGTAAAAGTTAAATACGTTTAAACAGTACAGATCTCCTTTTCGGTGAACTCCTTGAATTTTCGAAAATAGCGAAAGCTCAAAATTTATTGGGCGTCTTCCAAATAATGCAATTTTGAAGGTAGAGGGTTTTCCTATTGAAATCTGTTCTTTGAAGATAGATCTTGAAATAAGCTCGCGTATAATTTTTGGAAATTTGAGATGTTTTCGCATAATTTTGCTGGAAATATAGGCCATTAAAACAATATTTTATCAGAAACGGCTCCAAATTTTTCTTTCATTTTTTCGACGAGATCAAAGTTCGAGTATAAAAATGTCGTAGGTCCTATTTTCCGCGAAATCTTTGTATTATCGAAAATTGCAAAAAAAATAACATTGCAAAACTACAATATTGATACTAAAACTTTTTTTGAATGAAATGTTTTAAAATATCAGATCTTTAAACGAGGTTATGTACAATTTTTCAAAAATGGTTTTTAGTAATTTTCGTTTTAAATGAAGGCAATTAAAAAATAGGTTCCAAATTATTTCTTTAATTTTTTCCCTCGAATAGAGAAAAGTTTTTTTTAAATAGCATTGTTTCCATTTCCATTGTACTCTTTGAATTTTGAAAAACTGCAAAAGTTACAAATAATGCCAGAAAATATGTGCTGTTAAAGCCGCACTAGTTATTTTTGTGTTTACTTAAAGAATACGACAAATTTGGAAGCGTTTGACCTTACTATATTTTATTTTGCGTCCCAACTATTCGTTTTGGTGTTACAATTGAAAATAAGTTTCCGTGAATTTCAATAATATACTAGCTTTATTAAATATTATTTTTGATTACTATGTGCAGTTCATGCAAAGGTTTTTGTCAGTAATTCTAAAACATTTAGTGGACCAAATAAAAAGAAGAAAGGAGAGCAAAACGCCTTCGAGAAAAAAATAATTAAATTCATTACGACGATCATCTAAGTAAAGCAGCAATTAACCTCAGAGCGCGTGGGAGAAAAAACACAGGAAGACTGCGGTTAATTTGATTGATTTTTTCGTGTTTCCGGGCGCGTCAACTGCTTTGGTCATTAGTCCCGTACGTGCATTGAATGTTATTTCTCGGGAGATGGCGGTGAACTTTACCCTCTGGATAGCGAGATCCGGCGCCGACCTACCGTCGGCTAGTGGGGTTTCCCCCTAACCAGGACTATCCCACCAACGGGGCACCGCCCCAGCCGGGTCAAGCTCTAAACTCCCGACCGGTCTCCCGGAATATGTGATTGTGTAGTGCATGTTAGTGTAAGTGTGTGTGTAAGAGGAGAGGATAGGACAAGGAAGAGGAAGGAAAGATCGCGCGCGGTCCGTGGCCCGTTTGGTAGGGTACTGCTCCGGCATTCGCCAGGAGTTGATCGGAGAAACCACGGAAAACTACCGATCAGAGCAGCCGGCCGCTAGAATTCTCCTCCAGACAGCGACTGAATTCGACCTAGCTGAAAAGTTAGTGTCGAAAATCCTGCCGCCGTCAGGACTCGAACCTATGATCTCCCGGTCAGAGGCGCTGCAGTGGCATCAGTTGATGTACTGAGCTACCGCTCCCGGTGTCACGGTGAGGATAGCTCAGGATTTGCGCATTCGAAAACTTCTGTATTCAACGAGTACGAGTGGGAGATAATAGTTCACTATTGAGATTGTGGCTTCATCTAATCTAATCTAATTTAATAATACCAAAGCGAAGGTGCATTGCTTGCTCGATTTTTTAATCAATATGGCGTATTCACGGAATAGCTTCAACCAAACGTTCTAAAGCATCGCAAAGACGCTAGCAGGTCTTTGCGACAAGGCAACAAAGAACTTAAGTACAGAAATTTCCATGTTTCCGGTCTTATATCAAACATAGATAAGACCAGCTTCGAAATGAAATGATAGCTGAGGGTAATTTTCAAAATTTGGTACATTCTTTATTGTCTCTCTCATTATACATTTTACATTACAAAAAGTAATACCCTGAGGTGGTATGTGATTTCAGGAAAAAAAGCAAAATTATATTCGAAACAAATTATTTTCACACAATCATTTGCGATTATTGTACCATAACATTGAAATGCCATTTTACTTTCTCGCCTTACTACGTTTACGTAGTAAAGAGAAAGATTGTAAATCTGCGTAATAATAGTATTGTAAATAGGAAAATTTTCGACAAAAAAACAGACAATGTCGGGACCTGGTATCAAAAAAGTGGATATATCTCGTTCCTTATGTAGTAAATTACTTCCTCGAACACGTTGTATAGTCAGTATCCGGCAAAACGTTTTTAGACTACGCTAGCGCCTAAACTGTTCAACCGATTTCAATCAAAATTGATATTCCTTGATTCAGTTGAACAAACGCAAGGCCCTGCAAGTTTGAAACATGATATTTTGATTTTAGGTGTATTCTACAAATCAAAATTTCTCCTCAATTTTTTTTTCAAAAATGGCTCCAATGTTTTTATTATACTCTTTCCTCCTTCAACGAAGTAACGAACGCGTAACAATGGTGCAAGTCTTACTTTCGTTGAAATTTATGAATTTTTATGAAATTGTAAAAGTTCACATTTTTCTCGGCGTCTTCCTACATCTACAATATTGAAGATAGAGATTGTTACGTATGTGAAAGCAGTTGTACAAAGATAGATCTTTAACGGACATGTACTCTGTTTCAAAAACATAGATAGTTTTTGCGAAATTTTACGTGAAATATAGGCAATTTTTAAACAATTATTGTCTCAAAAATAGCTCGAAGTGTTTTCTTTAATTTGTGTGTGTGTGTGTGTGTGTGTATAAGAGAACGGTGCTGATCCAGTTTCGGCGAACTCTGGATTTTCGAAATTTGCGGTGAATTAACATTGCAAAAGTACAGTATTGACGATAGAGATTTTTCTGAAAGAAAATTTGTTGTAAAGTATCAGCTCTCTAAAAAGGTTATGTACAATATTATTAAACAATAGTAGTTTTCGCATAATTTCTGCTTGAATTAATGCAAATTCTACAAAACTGGTTTTCTCTAAAATGGTTTCTTTAAGTTTTTACTTGGATAGAGAACGCCTGAAAAATGACGCAGGCCTATTTTTCTTTGAATTCACTGATTTTCGAAAAATGAGAAAGTTGGAAATAATGCGAGAAACTACGAGACGATTGGCTTAAGCTATTCGGCGTGTGGTACAGGAATGACGTTCCTGGGGTGTTAACTCGAACGTCCTGTGTTCGAAACTCGGCTCGGAGAAACAAATTTTGCTGGTTGGAAACATATTTGCAGGTTAATGTAGTAGAAAAATATGTCGTAGACGTTAGAAATAATGCGAGAAAATATGTTATTTCGTAGCACCACTTGTTAATTTTGTAATTTTGTAACAACGATAATTTTATATTAGGTCGTTGGCGTCCCTGGGTGCTGTGATCGGAGGCCAGAATTGCACTAGCCTCCACATGCCTTACTATCCTTAACTAGTGGGGTCGCAGGGTTGAGTCAATAGTGCGATTGAGTAGGCTCTCAGGGGCCGAATCAGAATGGGCCTCGCAGTTGACAGAGAGCGTTCATCTTGGCGGAAGCAAGAAACCATGCACACGTATTTTGACTCCACACGAAATTATTTCTTTGAATAAAAATAAACTTGCGGAAAAAATCTCGACGTATGATAATGAGAAAGTTTGTTAGGAAACTTTTGCAGATTATAGGCGAGGCTTGATATCTCTTGTCTTCCTTCACAAACCTCATCCTAATAAATCTATAATACTACCGAAATTACTGAAAGTAATCAATAGTCAGAAAATTAAATTACAAGAAAGGCGTGTTAATGATATTTAAATACATGATAATTTCATCTGTCGTAATGAAACGTTTCTTGATATTAATGTTATTGATGTTAATGCAATGTATTGTCATGTATTGTATAATGTTATTGAAACTTGTCATATTTTACTGTTAAAAGGTCAGATTAAAACTAGTAAGTGCTATACTGTCTGTCAGTCGTCGTGATAATTTGCTACACGATGCGATAATGAAATGAATGAGGGAGAAATAAACTGACGGGAGGCGAAAAAAGTTTGTCTTTCTGCCGTGAAGGATGGCGGGGGAGGGGCAGGGCTGAGCGGCGCGACCTTCCTCCGAAGGCTGCGCGGAGCGTGTTCGAAGCCCCTTCCGCCCCGCCCCCTTCGCGTGCGCAAGAGACAAGCGTGGCTGCACCACCTGTTCGATTGTTTCGAGTGGAAGGAGAGCAGAGAATGGACATGCGTGCGCAGGGACGAGACGAGGGAGGTCGGCGACGGTGCGCAGGTGCCTAGAGAGGAAAAGGAGAGAAGGGACATTGCAAGTATCCTCCGCGCCGCGCCGCGCCGCGCCGCGCAGCACCCCACTGCTTTTTCTGCGGGTGCGGTGATCGTGCAGCAAATACCAGGGCATCGTCCCACAGCTGGCGCGGCGTCAACTGCCCGTTGCGCACTCGCCGCCGAGCGAAGGACGCCGAAGGTCCCGGGCATCGCCCTGCACCCTGCGCCCCGCGCCCGCTCCCACGCCCCGCGCCCGCCAACTCAGCGCTCTTTCTTTCGGGACAACGCTTCAAAATAGAAAGCTGGTGGTGGCAACGACAGAATGAGCTGCATTTATATTGGCATCTGGAGACAGGCCAGCAATCGAGACGCTGGTCGAGTTGTCTCCCTTTCCCCACTCCCACCCCACCCCCTTCCCCCCTCAGCGACGCTTATTTTCGGTCTTGGGAATCGTCCGACTCATTTCCTACTGTTGCTGAGCAAAATTAACCGAGCGTCGTCCATTCGTTCGTTGTGGCTACAGATAGTAAACAACACGCCCACAGACCAGGAGTGGGGACGCGAGTGCCAGACGGAGGCGTGAGATATAGGGGTGCACACGACCGACGTCCTGTGCCTTCCCAGGCCCTTTCCCATTCCCTATTTAGGCGGAGCCACGGACACATTTTAACATAAATAAATAGTAAAGAGTATAAGAAAAATATTCCTTTATTACTCTGCAAGTGTTAACTCTTAGTGCTGTTGCCACGCCTGCCTCTTGCCAGGCACGCTAGCTATCACAACAACACTACTACTAATAATAGTAATTATTATAATACAATATAAAAATAGTTATTATTATTATATAAATAGTTATTATTAAAAATAGTTATTATTTATTATTATTATAACAATAACAATACTTGGAAAAAGAGACTGGTGTAAAGCAAACTGTAGTTGGTCCGCATTGAAGAGAACGGAGCATACGCAAGTAAGATCCACGGGATTGCTAGAAAACTAATGGTGCTACAACGGCAAATACATTCTCGTATCATTGGTAACGAACACGTAATACTATTATGTTGCACATTCTATCCTACTAACACTTTGGCCATCACTCCGAAAATGAAAATGATATGCAATAATTTAAACATCTTATACTGTGGAATAGATTACATTATAAAAAATCTCCAGCGACAGTATTGAAGATGAAATATACGCTTGAAAATTTGGTAACTTTTTTACATTTTCGATGAAAATTGATCCAGTGTCATTATTTCGCGAACACTGGTGAATTTGAGCAAACAACATTTAGAAAGTAATCTAGAGACGTTTTTAAGAAATTCTTATTTACGTTTTTTATTATATCACAATTTTACAAAAAGTTGCGCGAAAATTTTTCATAAATTGCAAAACATAGTACTACATTACTTTAATTATAGATCTAATTGTGAAGAAAATACTTCATTTTCAAAAAATCCAAAATACTTTTTCAAGTTTTGATAATCCAGAGGTTTCAATGGAAATCAAACCTGTGCATTTTTTAAACATATATTTCTCTATTCGAGCAAACAGTTTACAGAAAAAAATGGAGTCAATTTTGGGGAAATTTGAAAATGTCGTTGCGGCTCATTGTAAAGTAGTGCCTCCAAAATTTCAAAGATGCATTTCAAATTCGTGGGGACGCAACATCAGTTAAATCGTTAACGGAATTTCAATTTTTGGTAAAAATCTTGAGACAGGTTTAGACGTTAATGTTGTTCACAGACCGACGACGAGAGGCGAAATATCGAAAACCACTTTTTCGGTATCAGGATTCACAAAACGTTGACTTTGACTATACGTTTTCCAGAAAGTAATTTACTACATGCAAGAAAAAGCACTTCACTTTCAGTATCAGGGACCCATAAAATTGAGTTTTTCCGTCGAAAAAACTGCATTTTTCTTAAAGAAGTATTTACAGCTGTTTAGCTCAAAGGCAGCATTGCCCCTATCACTGCAGCAACTCTGACCGGGAGGTCCTAGGGTTCGAGTACCAACGGTGGCAGATTCCTAACACCAGCTACGTAGCTAGGTAGAATTAAGCCTTGTATCTAAGAGAATTCTACCGGCCGGTTGCGCTGATCCGTAATTTTCTGTGATTTCTCCGATTAATATCAGGCGAATGTATCCTAATAAACGGACCGGGTCCGATTTTTTCTTTCTCTCCCTTTACACTTATTTATACTTTCATGCACTACACTACCACGCATGTCGAGAGCTTAGAGTTTGTCCCGGAGAGGGCCGGTACATCATTGAAGGAGGTGTGGGGGGATAACTCGCAAGATGACTTGTAGGTCGGCGTCGGATCTCACCATCTAGCGGCGGAAAACACCACTATCTGCTGGATTAAAAAATATTTACTACACTAACCGGACTAACTACCATAACAGTTATCGTGACCGAGAATAATAATGTATTAACCTACATCATTACAATACTTTATACTAAGTAGTAGTATAAAGTATTGTAAGTACGTAGTAGGAGTAAGTAAAAATGCTCTTATAACCAAAGGCTGGTGCTTTGGATCGTTTAAGTTCTACTGTAAATCCTAAGTCATTTCAGTCCTTAAGTATAATTTAACAAGAAGCAAACTATCCTTAAAAAATCCACAAAGATGCTACGAGGTAGCTCCAATAATGGCTCTCTTATAATTAAATAATATTAATTACTTAATACTCCAAAAATATATCCGAGTTTTTAGATGTATCTGTAGTATTACCGCTGTGATTACTATTCCTTTAAGATGACAAAAATAAGCGGGCATTTGATTTTTATGAAAATAATAGATTTCTTCAATATTTAAGTAAATCTATATCTTAAAGAATTCTCCAAGAAATTTGATAACTATTTTCTAAACGTTATTTTGTGTGAGATGAAATATGTACACATACAAAATGGGTATTTTCCGCTGTTCCACAATATCCACTTATGATTACATAATACTAAAATCTATATCAGAGTTTTCCAAATTTTCTCCGTTATATGATAATTACTAGGAATACTTTCAGACCAGAGTGCGAAGATTTGAATGAAAATACATGAACAAATTACGTCCTTACTTGCGGAATATCATTGATAGATTGTTTAAAAGTTTTATTGATTGATTGATGTTCGTCAACTGCGAACGTCATTACTCCCGTAAGTGTAGAGCATGTTATTATCGCGAGAGGTGGCGGTAATCTTCCCCCGCTGGATAGTGAAATCCGGCGCCGACCTACCTGTCGGCTTGCGGGTTTTTCCTGACCAGGTATCTATCACCAGCGGGGCACCGCCCCAATCGGGACACCACCCCAAGGTCTAAGCTCCCGACTGGTCTCCCGGCAAGTGTGGCAGTGTAGTGCATGTAGTGCAAGTGTATGTAAGAAACGGGTGAGGATAGGACAAGGAAGTAGACGGTAAAGTCGGGCGCGGTTCGTGGCCCGTTTGTAAGGCATTTGCCTGGTGTTGAAAAGACTAGGGAGTCCGTCGCTAAAATTCTCCTCGAGGCAGGCGCTGAATTAGACATAGCTGCATAGCTAGTGTCCAAAATCCTACCACGGTCGGGACTCGAACCCCAGGACCTCTGGTCAGAGGCACTGGCGTGACATCAATTGATGCCCTGAGCCACCTTAGCCGGTTGAACCAGAGGAGAGTTCTACTACAATACGTTCTAAAGCAAGAAAAAGCAAAATAATAAACATCTACAAATACATAATAATGAAATTAATTATTAGATAATACAATAAATTATAATAATTTTAAAAAATATGTTATTTTCGCTCTATCGTCTGGGAACGATCACCGATGATGTAGAATGAAAAACGTGTTTTACATAATTTTCTAGTAGACACTAGATGTTGAGGATTATCCATTATATTCACAATAAATTATCATTATTTAAATCTAAAAAATGACTTCTGCCTCCAAGTGCTGACGTCAAAATCTTCTCTTTACACACCGTCTAGCAATGGCATAATGCGAATATATTTGGCCTCATCATTAATTTTAATCACCATCAATTTCCGGTTGCCCAAGTTCAGTATCTGGGTCACTAACGTCACTGTCAATTTCTGTTTCTTCCGATGTTAAAATGTCGATTCAATCAAATTCATATTCATCCGAATTATTTTATTCTACAGTTGTCTCAGAAGCAAGGAGACATGATTTTGATTGTTTACAGCCAAGCCTTTAAAAAATGCAACACTATTCATCTTCAATCACAGTTTGCACTCAAAATCTTTCGGAAATTCCAAAAAAAAAGTATGAAGGAGTTTATGCGGTGCTGGTGGAAGTAGTACTACATTGTAATTGGGTTCAAGATACTGGTTTTGAAAATCCATTCCCATTTTACCTTTTCGTCCTCGTAGGCTCTTATAAAGAAAATTAGATAATGTTAAAAAGTCGAATTTTGATGGAAATATGCATTTTTTTCGTCCGCCCGTTTATGAACAATGTACAGTATTGTCACCACGATGGATATACCCTTATCGAATATAGCCATGGATATACCCTAACTGTTTTCGCGATACGTATTAGAAACCGACTTGTGGTAATTTTTACTTGATATCTGGCTCCAGACTTTTTCTTTAAATTTTTCGTTCGAATAGAGAAGAGTGCGCTAGTAAAAATGGTGAAGATCCGATTTTCAATAAAACCTTAGGATTTTCTAATTTTTCAAAATTAAACATTTTTTTGACTCTTAAATTTATTGAATTTATTGATTTTATTGAAGATAGAGATTACTTTCTGAATGAGACTTTCCCTTCATAATTAGATCTTTCATGAATGCCATGTACATTGAAAAACGAGTAGTTTTTGTATAATTTTGTGTAAAATCATGACAATTTAAAAGAAACAGGTTAACATTTTTCTCAAATCCCGGTCCAAATTTTTTCACTAATTTTTCTACTCAAAAAGTATAAAGTTTGCTTAATAATATGACGTAGATCTGATTTTCATTAATCCTCTGGAATTTCCAAAATTGCAAAAGTTCAAGTGTGCTTTTGAAGCGTCCCGATCACCGGTATTCTGAACGAGTGCGGTAGTGTAATGAATAGGGTCAGCCATCCCGGCGTCGTTATGCTCTAGTTGGAACCCTAGTCGGAGCAAAAATTTTGGGAGTTCTAGATGAAGAGGCGTACGCTAGGCCAATGAGACGATCATTAAGAGAAGTAATCGGTCGCTAGCCTCAATATCACATGCAATCGTGTTCAAATGTGTAATAGTTTCGCACGTATTCAACAAGAATTATAATATTATGTAACATACAATTAATCTGTGTAATTTGCAGCCTTTTGAAGTGCTGGTAGACGCTCTAAATTGTGTGTCTTGATGTTCATTGGCTGTCTCAAGAGCACAAAACAACGTGATCGCAACTAAAACGGAGGAAATGTGTGGGTTGTAACATTGTTCTGGGCGACTATTCAATTATCAAGAAATATGTCTAATTGTAGGTCACAGTAGATTCCCAGAACAAAACGCCATTGTCAATCACCGTA
Source organism: Teleogryllus oceanicus (assembly GCA_964035755.1). NCBI lineage: Eukaryota > Metazoa > Arthropoda > Insecta > Orthoptera > Gryllidae > Teleogryllus > Teleogryllus oceanicus. The sequence goes on along the minus strand of CAXIVR010000001.1, from coordinate 203,066,552 downwards.
TTGTGAGGGCAATTTTCTTGTTGAAATACTTAGGGTAATTGATGCAACTCGGACGATTCTTCAAATATTTCCAAAGATTCGAGTTTTTCTTCATGAAAGAGGGCAGATGCTGCGCCACAGCGCTTGTAGAAAGTAAAAATAAAACGATATTTTTGCATTTAAGGTACTTCTCAATTTTTTCAGACGAATAAATTCGTGTTTCACTATTTCCTTTACAAAATATATTGAAATAAAAAAAGATTTTAAGGCCGCTACGCGCGTTAAAAGTAAAAGTACAAAAATATGGGAATATGATGGTGTGGTAAGACATTTTTTGTAGGGAAAAAAATATTACACCATTCCTTTCACGACACTCCTTTGAGTTTCGGCGTCTTTATGTAGCCACCAGACTGATTCAAAGATGTCCAATTTTTCACTAATCCATGTATCATAGGTACAAGTATTGCGCTACGTTTTTTGGATTCCCCGTGATCCATTTTGATAAATAGATGCAATGCCATACCAATAAGACTCATTAAATGGCGTCCATACTGGAAAGCCTATTTTTTTAAATTTTTTTATAAAATCATTGGTAAGCACTCGATAATGATTGTATATTTTATTTGGCGGTCAGTTTGAGACCGGCCTACTAGTGGTGGGCGTTACATAGGTTTATGTCGGATACGTATCATAATTGCAGATGGAAATAATCAGACATTATCCATTACATGTTTCCCAGCCTGGTTTCACGAAGATTTTCTAGGATTGGTGTGAACACGTGGAACTGAAAATGCATTTCACGTCTTTCAGATAACTTGTCTGGCTCAGTTCGCAAACGCGATTAGTGTATTATTCCGAATCTGCAATTCTTTCTGAAGGTTCGTTTCTCCGACAGAGACAAGGATGATTGATAATATTGCCTTTTTATGTGGCATTACGTTGTGGATGTCTTTTATATTGTCTTGGGCGTGCATCCGAGGACTTAGCATGTACGTCAGTGTCCGAAGAATGAGGAAATAATAATAATAATAATAATAATAATAATAACAACAACAATAAAAATATTAGTAGTAATAATTGAAGAAAGTACCCAAACCCCAGACCCGGTTTCAAATGCGAGTCCCTTGATTTACAGCCCAGTCAAGCGCTAGTGTCTTCATCTTGTTGCCGGATAGTCGGCCATTTTTGCAAACAGTAAGAAGCAAAGTTTTTTTTAAGTGCTTATTCTCAGTTACCTGATTTCGCTACTTCATTGGTCAGTCATTTTACCATTACATTATTTTGAAGGGAACATTACAAGCCATTGAAGTACGGTAATGTAATTTATTTTACTTGCCTCGTAAACATGTTATTGGCCTTTGGAATATAAACACGCTGGTGCCTAACCCGAGCCTTCTAGAGATTCCTAACGCGTGCCTCCAATTTCTCGCTTGTAAAAAAAACAGTTAAAGTATTTGACACTCCTTATTCATTAGAATTAAAAAAAATTATCCCTGAGAAGTCGAAAAGAGATGTAAGAAAATTCTGAAGTTAAAAATTCTGAAGGTAAAAGGAAGATTCTACCTTCCGCGAGGAATCGAAAGACATATACTCTGGCAAACATGATAGTTGAATGTTGAGGATGAGATATTAAATGCGTGGCCCTAATATTTAGTACATGCCTGAGGTTTGATTCCGTGGAGTAACTAACTATTTCATACATACACAGGATTTCCTGATTTGGAAACTGAATGAGTCAGGTTACGTAGATGATAAATGCACTGTTGGGGCCTGGTAAGCCATTCAGATTTTGTTCGGGAATCCGAGATAAGGTCAAATGTAAATCGAATGCAAGCATTCTGTGCTGCTTGAATCCTCTATGAAGCACGTTTAATGCGTATGCGTTTAATGCTGTTAAAACACATATTATTTCCACGTTCAAGAATTGGAAGAATTAAGGATGGTGACAATTGTAACTTTGTTTTAAGTTTTAACGGTTTACGGAAAGGATACAGCATACGCAAGGCTAAATAGGAAGACCGGGAGAGGTGCCTCAGTGCATCACTGCAGTGCCTCTGACTGGGAGGTCGTAGGTTCGAGTCCCGACATTCGCAAGATTTTCGACATGAACTAGGTCGAATTTAGTCGCTCTCTGGAAGAGAATTCTAGAGGCCGGCTGTTCTGATCGGTAGTTTTCCGTGGTTTGTCCGATCAACACCAGGCGAATGCCGAAACAGTCCCCCAACGGGTCGCAAACAGCACGCGATCTTTCCTTCCTCTTCCTCGTCCTATCCTGTGATAACTGTTAATGACAATGGTAAAAGGCTGATAGAAGTATGTATGCAATATGGTTTAAAAATCTGGAATTGGTTCTTTAAACATAAGGATATTCACAAATTTACATGGATTAGAGATACAAGGAGAACAATAGTAGATTACGTACTTAGCAAACATAACAACAAAGCCAAGGTGGAGGACATCAGAGTATATACGGGTGCCGAATGAAACTCAGATCAATATTTGCTGAGGCCGAAATTACATCTTCCGTTTGTAAATAAAACCCAACAAAATGATGTTCAAGCATACCTTTCAACATACAAATCCCGAAATATAAACTTCATCTTCTGACTCATCAATAAATTTCCTACATCAATTCAGACTCAATGGAAAGCTATCAAATATAGATTACACAAGTACCCAATCTCTCTACGACGGAATAGTAAGAGCTATCCACGAAGCTGCTTATGAGAGACTTGGAGAAGCAAGAAGTGATAAAGGGAAAATAAGTGATTTGTGGTCGAATAGTTGTGTAGAAAATAGCTAAGTACTCAAGATGATGATGACAAAAAGATGTATAGTCAAATAAGTAGAAAAACAAGAAAGGAAATTATAAAAGCTAAGAATGCTGCTTTACAAAATAAATGTGAAGAAATTGACCAATGCATTGGCCGTACCAAAGCAAGAGTCTTGGAAACTTATAAAAATCTAAGAACAAATGAGAAACAGTGTTCAGCCTTACAACTTATAAGCATACAACAATGAAAGAATAATATCAAGGGTTGGTGAAAGAAGACAGAAATGAATTCATCAATGTTTACAATATTAATATGGGAGATAATGAGAATGTCATGGAACACATTACAGTAAATGAAATTGGAAAGACCCATAGAACATTTAAAAACGGAAAGTCTCCAAGCCCAGGTGTAGTTTAAACGGGGCTGTTAAAAAACAGTCCTGGTGTTCTTCTCGAAATACTCTGCCAACGGCACAATAGATGTATCAAGGGAGAGAGAAGACTTTCGAAAAGGTTACATTTCTAACATCTACGAAACTGATGACAGAAAATAATGTGGGAATTATAGAGGCATAACTGTGCTCTGTAGTATTGGACGGCTGTATGGAAAAATACTAAAATTTCTATTGAAACGGAGCTTACACTTGTGGAAGAACAGAGCGGCTTCAGAACTGGATGCTCATGTACTGATAATACTTTTAATATCAGACTAGTGACCGACAAATGGCTTGCCAATAATTTAGAAACTCACCTGGTATTCATAGATTTAAGAAAAGCCAATGACACAGATGTTAAGATGTACTTATTGAAAGCTATTATATTTGAATGAAGCTTTAAAAAATTGGAGGAGAAAATTTTGCACTCTAGATATATAAATTGACGATTCCATGCTCTATTCTCTTAATTATGCAGATGACCAAATCATCTTCGCTGAGGAGGAAGATGATGTTCTGTATATCTTACGAAAACTTCTTGAAGAGTACTAAAATTGGGGGCTGGAAATAAATTTTAATAAAACAATATCTGGTTGTAGGAAGGGAAGCCAAGACTCTGTAAATACCCAATGGACAAGAATTGAAATTCTGCCAGAATGTAACCTATCTAGTTACTCAAATAGCAGCAAATGGGGGTAGTACACAAGATATTCAGAGTAGAGTATCAAAAGAGAAAGTAGAGCAGTATGGAATTTTTGCCACCGTGTAGCGTACACTACCCATATACCAAAAGTTAAAGAAAAAATTTGGAGCGATTTTTTGAGAAAATCTTGTTTTTGTTAATTTTCAAAATTGCAAATATTTCACGCACTATTGCACGAAAACTACTAAAATTTTCAAAATATCTACATGATTTAAATGAAAGAATTATTTACGGACGACAAATTTTATTTAAAAGAAAAATCTTTATCTTCAATTTTATAGTTGTAGGAAGATGCCGAAAAAATGCAAACTTTTAGTTTTCGAAAATTGGGAGTTAACCGTGAAAATCTGATCTATGCCTCCTTTATAAGTTATTTTACTCTATTCTTATAAGAAATTTTAAGAAAAAAATTGGAGCCGTTTTTGAGAAAATTTTTTAAATGCCGGGGGGCTTCATGTAAAGTACCCCCAAATTTTAAAGAATGTTTTTCAAACTTTCCAAGCTTCAACTAAAACCAGATGGACAGACATTTCTTCAATTTTCAAAAAATCCTACACATGGTTTAGGCGCTAGTAGTGTTCACGGACGGATTGACGGACTGACGGACAAACTGACGGACGTTTTGAAAAAGCCAGTTTATTCGATATCAGGAGACCTCAAAACGTGTATTTCCTTTGAAATCTCGAAATCGATTTTCCACAGCAATACATAACTTTTTCTACTCTATGTATATTACACCGTATATATGTTATATTCGATAAGGTAACTAGAAGTGAAACAGAATGGCACAGACTTTCTCGTAGCAATTTTTTCTAATTTCCTTGGTGTGGACTGGCTTTAAGGTCTTGCTCCATTCTCTGGCCAGCTGCCATCTATCGTTGCTCAAAGGGTTTTGACATTTTACCAACTTTTCGGTTTCTTAATAGTAGAACCAAAATATTACTTCAAGAATATGAAAGAAGAGTAAAACCTCGTCCTAAATAGAAATTTTCATTGAGAAATATGAATAGAAATTACAAAACATTCATGCAAACTTTTAAAATTTTTTTTAAAACACAAATGCAAAAATGTACACAAATCGATGGAAATGTGCATATTAACGACGTGAGACATTTAAAAAAATGCATTTGTGAAATTTTTGAAAAAAAATAAAAGAATACACCAAAATGAACTTTACATTATATTAAACAGCGCCATTACCACAATCAGTTGGCATAGTTTGAAGAAAACATTTGGATCCATTTTTGAGAAAATGACGTTTGAGCGTTTCTGAAAATGCGGAATTTTGAGCTCACAGAAAACTGTTGAATTTTGGAGAAACTTTATGACATTAGTTAAGGCACATATACTCATAAGTACAATAACGTGAAGAAATTGCCTCTAATGCAAATATTACTGTCACAAGAGATGGCTGAAATATTAGTAGTTTATAATTTACAAAACCACAAATATAAATTTACGTAATCATTCACATATTACCAGACATTCTGTGCTATTTTGTAGGGCCACTAGTTTACTTGTAACACCGACGAAACACATTTCCTGTTATAAATATCGTAGATGTTGAAATAAATATACCAATCGCCGTTAATGAAGTCATAGAAAGTTATTTACACTATAGATGAGTTTAAAGGAAGACATCTGCGGGTGGCTAACTGCTGACACCAAACTTGTCACGACGTAGCCGATCTCTGCAGCGGTAATAGTCCAATGAGCTGTTAAGGGTATTCAGGAACTATTATTTTTGAGGGGATTATTTTCATAATATTGACTTTCTACTTTAATTTCAAATATTATTGTACATCGATCAAAGAGCACGTTTGTAATGAGTAAAAAGTCATTTAATATTCAGTTTTAAGAAGAATAAAGGAAAATAAAAAAAGTACATTGTAATGAAAATACTATTTCTTAAGCATTTGAATAGGCCATATTAGAAGTTAAATATTTCTAACAAACTATTAGAATTTTATTTTTTAAGTATTTTTAATAAGCAATTGGACTTGTTTCGTTCTAAACGACCAAAATAAATAGTGAAATAAGCTTGACTTCATTTCTCTATTATATTTTCATCTTTCCCACTAACGAAATTATTATTCTAATCATCTATCGAAAATGTTTTTCGAACAAACAATATTATTTATCTAAGATACGTAACAAAATGAGAAACCTAAAGGCATCTCGTTTTTATTTTTACAATGTCTGACAAATTGAAAAACAAACGTTTCAGACTTATGTTTTCCACTTCTGTCAGAGAATGTGAACATACTTTTATGATATTTGTGTGTCAGGAAATGGAAGCAAAGAATTGAAGTTAGGTGGGCAGTACGTTTTTTATGAAGTGAGAGAATGACAGAATATTGTCTTCGATAGCAGTGAAATTTTTGTCACTCTCTTCTGACGTCAGTGCTTTCATTTGACTCCTCTGTAGTTTCGGCTGTCACATTCCCTCAAAATGTCGTCAGACGTTCCTAGTATCACATTACGGAAAGATATTGTGCATGGATACTGAGTATTTCCATAATTGAACTCAAAGGGTATTTAAATACTGTTTAGATAATACGGAACATGTGTTCAACAGTAGGGTCATTTACGACCCAGGTTGCAGCCGTGCTACTACATTGTTTTTCACCGCGAGACTATAGGATGGTTAAAGCAGCAATAAGTAAAACGTTTTTGCGTGGAAATCAATTAGGAACATGAGCAGACAAAATATTAGATAAATGGCCACCCGCCACTCTATAGTCTGGTTCTAAGATTGCATCATCTATTTTTTGAAAATGTCTTTATATAATTTATCTATTTTTGCCCTTATTGTGCTCTAATAAAGTTTAAAGTAATTATAGAATTAGACGTGTTAAATACCTTTATGACATGTTTCATTCTCTAATGTAGTTCTGGACCCTTTCGTAAAAATTCAAATATCTCATGATTAAAATACTAAGTAGTTTTTAAGAAAGTTTGAAATTTTGAAAGGATTTCCGAATATACATCAACTATCACAAAGATACCACGCAATTTCACAGAACCGCATATTCACGCAGGTGGATACTAGATTATGAATTTTCAATGAAGAATAGTACAACATGCCGTTTAGAGATGTTTACTTAAAATCACAAATTGATAACTTCCCATTATTGCACTTTAGCCTTATCTTCACTACCAGGTATTCAATAAATTCAAAAGAGTTCCTTGTCAATATGCTTCCGTACGCGTGAGACAAATTTAGGTTTCCCAGTTGCAAATAGCTTAAAACTTCATTCCAACTTCAAAAGCACACACAAACGAAATATGTTTGAAGAATACATTGGAAGATTCTACCACTTCTTGAAGGGGGCGTAGAAACATTATTTGGGCTACTGGAATTCACATGTCGTTTATTGTTTACGAAATTACTGTTGCCATTAATCTACAGGTACTATCTCCGTATCACAAAAGTAGATGTTACAAAACATTTGGTGATCAATGAATTTAATACAGTAATTTTTACTTACATTTTCGAAGTGGATTTAATTTGGTTAAAGGTATGTATTTGGCGTTTTCGGTCGGTAGTCCAACTTCGCCGGCCAGCAACCGGTGTCTCTCTTGTCTGGGCCTAGTTAAATTCCCATGCTTGGGGGTAACAGCGACATGAGGCGATCAGGACGTATTCCCTTCACCGAAACTGGCACGATCCGCCAGCTTGAGCTTTCCTTCGTCACACAGCTACAGGAACTGAGAAGATTTGAAACGAAAGCTACAACTCTATTTTGCCTCGACCGGGCATCAAACCCGGGATCACAGCACGAGAAACTAGTACGCTGCCCATGAGCTATACCAGAGGCAATAAATTGCTTAAAGATGTTCGATTACTAAGCTGTATAACAAATGTAGGTTAGGCTGCTTAATTTTCAGGTGCATTTGTTTCGAAGGAATGTTAGTTTTTAAGATATTGACAATACATCAAACATACATTTTTAGTTTAAATGTTTAATACTAACTATCAAAGATTGTGACCACAAATGTATAAGCATTCCTTTGTAGAGCTCAAACCTCTTGCCTGCAGGGTAATGGCTGTTTTGTGCCAGACGGTTCTTGAAGTTCATCCCCACGGCGACCCAGTACAGACTGGCGCAGATGATGAGAAGAGACGATAGCACCCGGTTCGTAACTTGTCTGTATTGAGAGTGTCTTCGGCATTCGCCTGCAAGTGACCAGGAAAACCATAGAAACTACGAATCAGAGCAGTTGACGCACGAACTCCATCCCGGCGGGTCCACGAACTTCCTGATGTTTAACACATCAAGCCAATTTCCGGCGCCTGAACTAGATAAACCTGCGACCACCCAGCTTCGGCACACTCAAACATGTCGTTGCAAAATTCTGATTTCTTACCTTCCTTCTAATACATTGGTTCCAATAGCTTGACAATAGGCTTTGAATTTTAAAAAATAGAAAGTTATTTGTTCATACCAAAGTTTCTGCATTTTACCTTTTCTTTCACATTAATATAATGTATGTCAACATACATTATATTAATGTCAACATACTACAGCAGTAAGGTGAAAATAAGGTGTAATATAAGGTACGATAAAATAATAAAGGAAAAATGCGCACCAAAACATAGGCACGAACGAATAATTTTCTATTTTTCCATTCAAATGATGTATTGTAAAAATATTGCAACCAATTTGTAAGGCGTTGCCTTTTCTCTCGCCGAAGTCGATGTTGCATATCAAGACATTCAATGCCATTTAAAGGGCACTGGGCCGACGAAGTTTGCTGAGGGGATTAGAGTGTCGTTACAGCATGCGGAGCTGTGTCCAGTCCCGCGCAAGCAACGCATGTTTTCGCCATGTGGCTGTGGGGGATTCGCTTCATACGTCAACACGTGCGACTGAATATCACCCCATCCTTAATCGCTCCTCTCATCACCGTTCCCTCCTCATGATCACCACTCCGACATCTTTCCAGGAAGGCAACGGCTAACCGCAAGAGTGGGGAATAGTAATAATAAATAAAACAATTAGCAAATGATATTACAAAACGTGGCCCCCTCTTTTTTCTGTATCTTTTGCAATGTCATAAAGTGTATTTCTTTATTTGTATTTTATATTTTGTAATTTGAATTGCTATTGGTCTGTAACTATTATTACGTTAAATGTATTTATTATCAATATTAGTCCCCCGTTGCATTTTTTTTGCAATTTTATTTATATTTTCTTTTCTTTATATTTGTAGACTGATGATGACGGCGAAGCCGTCAAAAGCCGACTCTCTAAATAAATATTTTTTCGTATCTTCACTTCAAAACATATTCACTTCATATTTGACAGAGAAGTTTACGCCACGAAGGTGAGCTTTGGCGGCCTAGGCCAAGAATGAATTTTACAGGACGATTACCATGGTAACGTCAAGTAAACAAGACAATATATAAAGGACTGTTGACACATTGGCAAATAATATTTATTATTTTTTGAATACAGAATATTTTAACTTATCTTTTCGTATCCTCATTTGACGGTTTCACTGTCTGGGACTATTGTTGAAATATAGTTAGTTATCTCACCCAATTAAATTAGCTTTACTTATAAAAGTGTAGTACCTTTTCATAGAGATAAGCCAGCATAGTTATTTCATTTACTACGGTTACATATTTTTCTCTTTTCTATTTTAAAAAGAGTTCATACTCTCTTTGGAATGAATCCTTTGATTTTTGAGAAAGTAAGTCCCAGTAGCAGCTTCAGCTTCCTGAATTATAATCTCTGGATGTCGCGCTCTATATTTACGAAACAAATCGCCTAAACCAGCCACAAATTCTACACACTTTAACAATTGTAACAGTACTGACAACTTCAGAGGTGATAATGTAGAAGAACATCTGCATGTATACCACGAAACCGCATGGTATAAATGAGATCACTCTAAAAATTCAAACCTAAAATTGGGAGGTGAGTATACGAAAAATAGTTGTATGCACCTCGGCCGAAATTGAATGATTTTGGACTCGATTAATTTACCAACCTCAGCTCCGCTCCGCCTCGGTTGGTCAACACTTTATCCAAAATTATTTATTGGCCTTGATAAATAAATAACTATTAAGTTCACGGAGATGACTTCCTTCATTTCTTCATGCAATAACGTAAACAACACCGCATCAGAATTCCCTACATAATTTCATCCAACAAATCATTATTTTAGATACCCAAAACAGTTTTTTCCACCTGAGGGTAATGGAAATAAGGAAATGTTGACCTCAGCGCAACGACGTTAGATTATTTTACTATGTGGTCCACATTGTTGAAGGAACGTCAGAGACTAAGAAGCAGAGATCTATGCCCTTATTTTCCAAATTACGAACAATAAATATTGAGGGAAAAACGTGCTAATGATTTCCAAATCATATTGAAAAATGGGACGCCCTTCTCCGAGATCGGAACCTGGAGAGTTCGACAATGGCCACCTCCAACCGCTCGACTCAAGACTCACACTAGAACATTCCGAAGGAAATAAAATGGCGTAGAATTATGAGCAAGTATTTCGTTCGAATTATTAGCAGAGATACACACTTTCAAGGTATTTCAGTATTGTTAATTATTATTCAATATTCGTGTGCATATAATACATATTTCTATTATGTTTTGCGTGGGTAACTCAATAACGAGAAGAAAAAAATTAACGAGCTTTCAGTATTGTTTACTTGAAAGAAACGAACGATTCGATGATGAAGCAGACATATGAACGAGAGATATCCTCGATGGTGCATATACCTTATCGAATGAAATGCATCTTTCTAAGGAATCCTTCGGTTGCTTCATGGTGGCAACCGTGATATGGAGAACGCGGTCCGAGCTCTCGTCGATTTTCGTCATTCCTGTGAAGTACCGGAGCAGCCACAGCGAGGCTGCGTCAGAAGAACAACCCAAACACCATTATTGTACCGCGACGTAACGCGACTACACGTATTTTGATTATCGGCCTGCACTGTCAGCGGTGGGGCTTTGCGCGGCCGCGCGCTTTCCGAGGCTGTTGCATTTCGCTGGAGCCTTACCTTTTCCTCCATGCAGCTTATGCTCTGCTTGCGGCCGCCGATGTTGGCGGCCGGGCCAGCGACGGGCGCAGGCGCAGGCGCAGACTCCGGCGCGGGCGCGGGCGCTGGAGCGTTCTCGTTTTCCGCCATGGAGGACGTTCGCAGAGAGGAGAGCTAGCAGCAGAACGGAAGCGGCAGCGGCGGGACAGTGTGCACACGACCGGGGCGCAGAGGGGCCTGGGCTGCGTCGGACAAGCAACGCAACGAGGGGCGTGGACAGAGACTCGACGGGGAGCGATCGGAAAACAGCGCTGGCAAACGGAGGCGATGGAGGCGGCGGCACTGTTCTCCAGCGGTCGGGAGGAGCACTATACGAATGCGTGGTAGTCGCTTCGTTGCCTGACTTAAACCGGGCGCGCACAGCGGGCGGATGCGCCCGAGTCCACACGACACGCCCCTCCCCGCCCTGCGCCCTGCGCCCGCGCCGCCCGCGCCGCCCGCGCCGCTCACGCCGCCCCGCCCCGCGTCCGCCGCCCCGCTCGCCGCCCCGCCGCCCCCGCCCCGCCGGCCCCGCGCCAGCGCCGGCCCCGGCCCTGCCGCCGCCCGGGCTGATCGCGCCGCTCGCGCCACTGACGCCGCCGGCTGCCCGCAATGTGGTTGCTCACTTAGCGGGCCTTAAAAGGAGTGTTTTCAAACTGGGCTCTCTCAAATGCTTTCAAATAAAAACAGCCGCCAATGCCGCCAAATGATTCTGCTTAATAGGGGGAAGAAAGCGACCCCAGCTTGTCACTGCTGTCTATTTGAATACCAAAACGTTTCCATAAAGCTGAACGGGGTGCAGGAAGGCCCTGCTCTCCCACTCTAAGAAAGTATAACAACCTGCATTCTATTTTGTACAACTCTTGATGGTACGCCACTAAATCAAATACGTCATTATTATTATTATTATTATTATTATTATTATTATTATTATTTAATATTTCACAGTTCACTGCTATATTAACAGAAGACACCACCTACCGAAGCATGACTACCAAATTATTAATTTGGTATAAATTTGGTCATCTCATAAATTAATTCTATATCAATAAACCAAATTAATAATTATCATGGAGGCGAGAAACGAATGCATATTTATGTTGCTCAATACACAAGCATATATTTACATTTATGATTAAAGAAAAACTAAAATATTTCATTACTTCCTGACCAATGAACATGTACTGAGTAGAACAGATTTCTGGGGACTGATGGCGGTACTCTTTTTAATTCTCAGTGGTTCTAGTGTACCTTAAGGTTTTCGGAGTGTTGCCCGTCGCTGAAAGAACGACAGGGACGGTCTTTGTCTCTAGGATGTGGCTAGGAATCTTCCTTTACAATATGGGCCAAAATTCTTTTTAGAATATTATTATCGACTTTTTTGTATCTCTGAGCATAAGGAATTTGTCTTTTGGTAGGTAGATTACAAAGGTAGCATCCCTTTTCATAAGAGCAGATACCATCCCTTTTCATAAGAGCAGAATCAGGTTCTAAGATTACAATCCCAGCTTATTGTAAAAACCTGCGAACAATATGCCAAGCCTGAAGTAAGACTGCCTATTGTCCAAAAGTTTGCAATTTTATTAATAGTTCCAAATTTCTCAATTAAAAATGTCATTACTCCTTTCGATAAATTACCAAGATATTTATAAACACTTTCTTTAACCGCCAGATCTGCTTCAATTGCTTTGCAAGCTCCTCATACTTTCTGATTTTCTCTAATTCAGTTTTCCTGTTATTATGGCTCAGAGGAACTGCAATATCAATTATAGAGGCTATTTTATTGGTTTTGTCAATGGATATGTCAATTGGATATCAGTCCTGTTAGAATCACTGTTTTGTCCGTGCTAACAAATCTATCCCAGTACATCACATGCTTCTTTGTCTCAAATACAGGGGTTGCCAAGTTTTGTAATATAGAGGTAAGAGAGTCAAGTATCCCGTGTTTAATTGCAAGTTCTTGATGAACCAATTTTGCGAGACAGTTGTGTCTTCTAATGCCCGACAGACCGCCATAATTGTCAATGAATTCGCCATATGTACCACACTTTCTATCAAATTCATCTTTCTTAATTTTTTCGTAGTTTTTGGTTCGCAGAACCCTATTTTGGATAACCCTTCAGTCTCTGGGGATAAATATCCACTTATTAGCCAATACAGAACGGCAGCTTTCTCAATATGTTGTTCTTCCAGATGTTTGAGGAACTTACCGGCAAGGATTTTTGCCTTTCCACGAATGTACTTGATCCTGTATATTTGGAATTCTTTTCATGGTGTTATAAGAAAGATTCAGGAACGTGTGATATAAATTAATTTCAATAATTAAATTTATTCAAAGAATTGGTCGCCCCCGGCCGGGCCTCCTGGTTTACGCCCAGATGCTCTGAGCACTAAACTACTGAGACAACTAATCCTTTGAACATTTTCAGGAGCTTTATATCGCCCCTTGTATGTATATCGTTGTCACCTTTCCCGTCACCGTCCAACAGCGTGACAAGGCGATAAAAGCTAGTGAAAACTGTTTGCAGAATTGGTTGTCTCGGTAGCTTAATGGTCAGAGCATCTGGGAGTAAACCAGAAAGTCCGGCTTCGAATCCCTGTTATGACGAACAATCCTTTGAACAAATTTAATTATTAAAAAACATTATTGCTCAGTATTATGATCGCAATTTGGATTTCTGTAACACTGCGGAACATATCTCCGAGCGTAATTGTGTCTAGTAGGTGACGGGAAAGGTGACAATTATATAAACCCATTTCATTAAGCTGCTGCAGAATTAGGTCATAGGAGTTTATTTTCAGTTTACTTTCCATACTCTTTTCTTGTTTCTCATGTAACCAGTGTATTCAGTTCTCTTTTGTCAGTTTTTCAAAAATATTAGTGACTTTTTTACGTATGAATGGAAACCTTTCTCAGTAAACACGACACGTTTCCATATAGCCAACATGAATTTCGAAAATCAAAATCTACGGATACTTCTTTTCTTAAAGATGTCGCCTCATCATTGGATCAAAACGAAGCACCTATTGGATTATTTTTAGATTGTGGGAATTCTGATTGGATGTTGTTGACGTTCTTATAAGAAGAAATAAAAGAGGTCATCTTCGTCAACATATCAGCTTTATATACCGGTTTTCGACGGCTTTGCCGTCATCGTCAGTCTCGCTGCTGTCGGCAAAAGTCGCTCGACTTTTGCCGACAGCAGCGAGACTGACGATGACGGCAAAGCCGTCGAAAGCCGGCTATCTAAATAAAGCTGATATGTTGACGAAGATGACCTCTTTTATTTCTTCTTATTTTTAGATGTTTCAAAAGCTTCTGACGTCTTTCGTGATTTTACTTTCAAAATTACCTTTATATGAAATCTGTGGTATCGCTCTAGATTGGTTAAGTTCGTACCTAAAACAACGATCTCAGAGAGTATAAATACCTTTCTGGAATGTTACAATATTATGTACACACTTTTTCGACTCTTTGCCAATTGCACGTGGAGTCCCACAGGGATTTTAGGCCTTATACGTAAAAGATATGCCCTCGGCGATACCGAAACGGAACAGTTCTCTTTGCGGATGATGCGAATATTCTTTGCAATAAAGAAACCGTAAATAGTACAATATCAGATGTTTCAAATTGGTTCCGTAATAACAAATTAATAGAAAACGAAAAGAAAACGGTTTCAATGCAATTTTTCATCTCAATTTAACAATTATGGACGGTTTTAAAAAAAATTTTTCTCAATTCAGTCAAACCTCAAATGAAACGTCCATTTGAATGAATTGAACACAAAATTAAGTTCATTATGCTACGCGTTCAGAATTCTTTCAAATTCAGCCAGCCTTCGTACTGCTCGTTGTGTATATTTCGCGAATGTTCATTCCCGCCTGAGATTTAGCATAATATTCTGGGGAAATACATCTTATAGCTTCCAGACTTTTAGATTACAAAACAGAATTGTACGAATAATACGCAAATTCCACCCCCGTGATTCTTGTTGCCTCTCTTTATTAATCCGGGAATTTTATACTGACATTGTCTGTTAATTTACGAATCAGTGGTTTTCGTTAAAAATTACTTACTTGAGGGCGGGAATATATTTTCAGAAAACGCAGATGTCTGTAACTATAACACTCGACGTAGTAATCATATTCATCAGGACAGTATCAACAGCTCATTACAAAAATTCACATACAGTACATGTACTACATTATTTTACAACACTTTGCCAGATGAAATTAAACGATTAAATTCGATAGAAAAGTTTAAATCCCAAGTGAAATCGTTTCTGCTACATAAATGTTTCTACACAATTAGAGACTACACAGAGCATTACAAGGAAAGTAACATTAATTTTAATAGTGATATTTAATGTATTATTTACCATTGGACTGTATAATTCTAAACAATCTGTAACTAGTATTGTATCTTAGCTTCTGGGTCAATGACCCCCATCTCGTTCAGTTTCCCTCATTCTATGAGCAAATGCTGGGATGGCCGCTTGTTTTGCTTCTGAACATAAATGTAACTTCATTATCTATGCATGTCTTCTAGAATTCAGTGGAAAATATAGTTACTCAAAATATCGTTCTCCATGTTGTCGTGGCAGGAAGTATTATTCCTTCACGAAGG
Organism: Teleogryllus oceanicus; assembly: GCA_964035755.1. Taxonomy (NCBI): domain Eukaryota; kingdom Metazoa; phylum Arthropoda; class Insecta; order Orthoptera; family Gryllidae; genus Teleogryllus; species Teleogryllus oceanicus. The sequence goes on along the minus strand of CAXIVR010000001.1, from coordinate 203,050,991 downwards.
ACATGATGACGGGTAAGAGCCCAAATTTATTGCTTATTTACCCTTTAAAATATATTCTATTACATTGGAGCGAATATTTTTGTTAACAATCCTAAAAAAATGCACATTTCTTTCTGTATTCAAAATTCAAGTAGTATATGGTTTAGGGTAGGGATCACAGAATTATGAAAACGTGCACAGAATTCACTTCTCCCTGTAGCACATCACACAGAATTTTTAAGTGTTTTTGACGTAAAAAAATAAATAAAATAAGACCTCTTCCTCCGGAATTTCGGGGTAGATAGAGTCTGTATGTGGAAGAATTGGGGTGCAGACATCGGAACTTAGTGAGCAATCGTCTTGTTATTCAGCCTAACAAATTAAAATCAGAGTCAGACCACTTAATTATTCCAAAAGAATAGGTTAATGTTTTACGCCACAGCTGTTGATGGCTGTTATAATGTTCTTACCCGATAATTTTGGGTTGAGTACTTTATTCTACTCCGGTACCTTTCCGTAAAGTTTTTCTTTAGCTGTGTTCAATCGTCAAGTTCAGCCATATTCCAAGATACCTAGCATCCAGTTCCAATTCTTCATTACCTTGGAACTGTCAGTTCAGTTGCACAGTTTCCTGTTTTGAGAACAGCGCATTTGTCAAAACCAAATGATATAATAATATATTTACTAAAGATAACCGAAGTGTTGATGAAGGATTGCTGTTGATTCATGAGTTTTAGATCGTCCATAAAAATAAGATCGTTTAATAATATTTTATCGTGTATCCCAACTTACTTTCTTGCAGTAGTGCAGATAATGGATTGATGGCTAAACAAAACCACAATGACGAGAGGGAATCGCTTTGGAATATTCCTCTTCTAAATTAATACAATTTTTCTATTTTCAGTACTCAAGGTTTGTTCTTCGCGTCTTCATAATCGCTTTCAAGCATTTAAAAATCCCCCGGGAGGTCTTGTGAAAAAGGCGGTGAAAAGTGTCCCCAAAACAAATCGATAATCGCGATGTTCATATGAAGGAGAATACAAAATGACGTAGATTCACGAAAAATCAGCGTTGGTCTCATAACACTTTATAACATATATTGTTTTCAGATTGTTAAACAATGAGGACAGTAGTGAAAAACAATTGAAACCAATTTGTTCAGTTTTAAAATGTGAAATTCGCGCCAATATGTGATTGAAAAAACTTATTTCAGCAATGTTTAAACAGTTTATATTAAAAGTATTGAAAGGTCTTGCTTACCAGGATGATTTGGAACTTTTTGCTGAGAAATATTTATTTTCTGTGGACAGGATGTATGTTGTCGAAATAAAATTATCAAACCCTTTTGTCTTTAGATGTATCTATTTTTTCAAATATAAATCAAATTACTCGGTTTTAGGTATATTAATCATTGACAATTAGACAATCACAGACAATTAATCAATGTCACTTTCTTCAATAACTGGGATCACGTATTTGTTTGAAAACAGTCTACTCAAAATTTCTGTTTTTTTCAACATTTCTATTTAAAAATATCTGTTTAACAATTTTCACCAAATAACTAGTGTGACAAGTGTACGTTTAAATGATCGCAGCTATGTGGAAGCAGCATCCGAGGGTGCCACTTCCGTTCGCACGTTGACAATATCGTTTCCCTCCTGATATTCCCATGGTGGAAAGAGATGGGTGGGCTCCTCCGAGTTTTGCTCGTACTGCACAGCAGCAGTTTCCGTCACGAATCATGTGACCACTTCGTTTGAAAAGGGAGACCAGACATCGGCCGCCATGATTCATGGAGTGCAAGAAGTGTTGAGAAACATTTTTAAGTGACATAAATCGACAATTTTCAACGATGACCGCCCAAAAATTACACGATGGAAGGGTAACTGCAATAAAAGGTGTAATATTGAAAAAAGTGCTCACCTGTTCTTGTTTCAATGATTTGTAACCGTGATAATTTTGACATTTAAAATTCACGCAAATATTATGACGCACACTGGTGCCTGAAACTTTTTGGCGAAGTCGGATTGGCAAGAGGCCGCCCATCTCTCTCCACCATGCTTTCCGGCAGGGATATTCCGATTGAGTTTTATACATAACCGATGTAACACCTATAGGATTTTGAGTTCATATTGCGTGTTTAAATATCGGTTAAACCGTTTTTCAATCACATTTACGCGTGAACTTCAAATTTTTAAACTGAAAAAATTGGTTTCAATTGTTTTTCACTACCGTCCACATTGTTTAAAAATTTGGAAAAAAATATTTGCTGTGATGTGTTATAAGACTCAGTTTGGAGGAAACAATTGAGACAGTACTCCAATGTTATCACGTCAAAAATGAATTTCAAAATTTGATTATTTTTTTTCTATATGAATTTGGCGTCAAAATTCATTGACAAAAATACCTTGAAATGGAACTATGTTTCCCCGTATCTGGAATTTTTTCAGCCTGATACACGCGATAGATGCTGAGAAAAATAAAACATGCAAAACACGTTTTTCGTATCTCTGCAACAGATTGCCCTAGGAGGCTGACTTTTTGTGACTCTACGTCATTTTGTATTCTCTTTCATATGAGCATCGCGATTATCGATATGGTTTGGTGGCACTTCTCATCGCCTTATTCGGCTATACCCTTTCAAGAACTTCCATTAGCCAGTCGTGAAAGGTTGAATCATATGCCTTGGTGTATTCTATATAGCTTATATGTAGATTTCGCTTTTCAATTCGCACCTGCTTCAGTATTATAGCGTCGATGGTAAGTTACTGTTTCAAGCCCAGGGTTCCACGGCCACATCCCTTTTGTTCTGCCTAAATGCGGCTGTTTCGCAGTGTTTGTATATTTTTCATTTACCATAGCAGTGAACAACTTGAATAATACCGATAAGCACGTGCATGACAGATAATTTTCCGGCTTCGAGGAGCCCCCCTTCTTGTACAGTACATATGTGTTCCCTATAATTAGAAAATTAGGGATTTTTTTCGGTATCGGATAGTGCTTCGGAGAAACATCTTGCTATAGCTGCTAGTAGTTTCAGCCAAAAATTCTGGATTTTATCGGGACCTGGTGCCTTCCAGTTATTCTTCTTCAGTAGCATCCTTGCAATCTTTTCAGCTGTAAATCTTCTTATTTCAATTGGAATTATTTCTGTCTGCTTTGTTTCAATTTTGTTGATCCAGGTTGTTATCGTCCACGTTTATTATTATTATTATTATTATTATTATTATTAATAATACTATTATTATTACTATTTCCTGTTTTCTATGGATATACATTGGTGGTGAGGTTCTCAAAAAAATCCAAGGCAACAATGGTTTGCACGTATGGTGGAACAAGAATATGTTTGGTTTTTTAAATCCGTCAAATCAGTCATAAGAATTTACGGACTATATTTGCTGTTCCCAATAATGCAGTTTTCTGAATGGTCCGCAAATATTTTTCAGTGAGTTTAAACTTCTTCGCGTTCTCTTGCCATTCCTTGGTAACCAATACATTCGCTGACACAACTATTGAAAGGACTTCCAGTGCGCGCAATCTATACATGTCCTTTAATTCAATAGCCAGGGGTTCGTATTTCCTCTTTCTCTCAGCAATAGTTGTTACAAGCCTGTCATCTGTAGGGGCCGCAACATCAATGATGGATGATGTGTTAGATATTTTATCAAACAGAACAATATCTGCTCTATTTGCTTCCACTCTTCGATCAGTGATGATTCCGACAGAATTCGAGCTCGATTATTGCTAATTACTTGCTCTGTTTAGCACTTATAATACGGTTTATCACTCTCTACGAGATCGTATCTCTTGGCAAGGGCTTCGTGGATTACTTTGGCGACAAAGTTGTGTCTCTTAAGGTATTCTGTTTGAACTAATGCGGGGCATCCACACCAAATATGCTGGATTGACTCGTTTGTGGATTTACATAGACGACATCGGCTATCAATTTGCTGATCCATAATAAAATTTTTATGTGCTCTGGTTTTGACAACTTGTCCTTGAATGGAGAAAAGAAATCCTTCGGTCTCACCAATGAGGCCCCCGGTTCGAAGCCATCCACTAAGCTTTTCTTAGTAATGTTCTACAAAGTTGAAGTTGCAAAAAATAAACCATGAAGTTCCTTTCTTTACCAGATATTCATGCAGTCTTGATGCTTAAGCTAATCAACCTCTTTGCTTGGTTGTGCCAGACATAATGGAGTCATATTTCTATTTTGATCACACATAGTTTTGTAAACAGACGAGTTAATGGACAGAAAGTACCGACGCAGCTTTTCTTCTTGCTTTCGGCACAGTGCCTCCAATTTAAGGAGTCATCTTCTTGCACTAGCACGAGGTAGGTACAACCTGTGCACTGAACTCTGAGGGTGATGAGGTCGATGCTTTGGAAGGGTAGTTCTTATATTCCTGTAAAATGCCTGCAAGAATGTTTCTGTCCATTTTATCACACCAAATGTGTACGTTGCTATGGAAATAACCCGAGTATTAATAACAGATATTTTGCTTCTTGAATTGATCCACGGTTTGCAGACTTTATTTACTCTCGATAGCACGGTCTGCACAATCTTGTTCCTAACGTCTGAATCGAAAACCCCCAACAACTGTAGCATTCCCAGATATCTGTAAGAATCATCAGTGCCGATATTTTTAATAATTGTGTCACCAGATATTTGCATATTTTGTTTTCCATTTTTGAAATGCTCACGGACAACGTGAAAGGTAGCACATTTGTCAATCCCCAACTCTAAACAAACTGCATCGCTGAAACTACTGACAAGTTCGAACATGTTTTGTAAGTGATCTCTATTAGAAGCATATAGTTTGAGATCATCCATGTAGAGCTGGTGCGAAATACAAACATCAGGGTCTTTCTTCACTAAGCACCCATATTCTGATTGTCTGAGCATTCTGCTCAAAGGGGTGAGTGCTATATAAAACTACAGCGGGGTTAGGCTGTCCCCTTAAAAGATTCCACGGCGAATTGCAACATTTTCCGCCACGTAACAGCAGGTTCCCTTCTTAATCTGCAAATGAGTTTTCCATTCTGACACGCAGTTCTTCAAGAAACCGATCAGTCTTCGATCGATTTCATACAGGTCGAGGACTCTTAGAAGTCATGAGTGAGGTACCGAATCAAAGGCGTTTTTGTAATCTATTCAGTCTACAGAAAGATTGCGGAGGTGCTTTCGTATTTTCTGCGAAATTACACTATCAATTAATAATAATTCTTTGCATCCCATATTTCCCTTGCGACATCCATCCCGTTTAGCAGCCAAAATGTGCTGATCAATTAAATGAATGTACTACATTTTTAAAGAGATTATGGAAGTCAAAATTTTATATAGTGTTGGCAAGTGATCGGTCGATAATTTCTCGGCTGGGATATATCACCAGCTTTGGACACCATATACGTTCTGCCTGTCAACAGGTAGAGTCAGGCATGGGTGCGTGGCTGTGAAATACTTCCACCATTTATTTTGGATACCCTCCGGACCTAGCGACTTCCAATTCTGTGTTCTCTGTACCGCTGTTTAGATATCAGCAAGGGAAATTTCAAAAGTAGGCATCTAGTCAATGTTACGACAAGCTTCTATTTCCTCCAGCAGTCAGTAGGCTCCTTCTTCGTGTTGCTTTGGTTTAGCCCAGATATCATTCCAATACTGAACCAGAGATTCGCTACTCGGAAATTGCCCTTGATGGTCTTCATTGTTATTCTGCAACTGTCTATAAAATTTCTTCTGGTCGAAAGCGAAGTCTAATGCTGCTGTGCTAATATTGTACGTATGCATTATGGAGATGTTCATCTCATTGTCGACCTCATGCATTGGCTAGTTTGCCTTGATATGGCGGAGGATCCTATAGGTGGATACCTCAAACATCTCCGGCCTTCAGCAGATGAAGCTGCTGTCTCTGCGGTAGCCATGTGTGGTATGGCGCCGCGCCTAGACTGTTGATCTGCACATTTTTACCATCATTCACTGGCTCAGGTACTTACCGCTCATTTGACACAGTTGGCCCGGTGCCAGAACCTACTGCGCGATCTTGCGCGGACCGATCACCAGCGACTTAATAACCTGCTCATAAATATCTTCTCCGGTTTCCCGGTAATAAACACCAACCGAAGAATCTCTGGTATTTATGGTGGGTCCGCGTGTCAGTCAGGCACGCGAAGTAAAATTCTCCCCTGCGGTAACCTTATAGGCTAAGAGAGCTCCCGTTGCCTAAGAGCCGTTGTTGACCATTCCAGTTTTCCACCGCCTTTCTAAGGTACAGCTTCAGTTGGGTAACACACCATCCTGATAGACCTTTCCCAGTGTTGCTCTCTAGTACCCCTATCAAGACCTTCGCTCATCAGTTCGCTGGACCACTCCGCCGAAGGGGTTGGTTATCGCAACCTTGGAGTGAGTTTCCGACTAACTGGGCACCCCGCGTGAAGGGTGAGAGTTGAGTTGGGTGCGAGAGGTTTTTCTGGCCTATTCCACCCTTTGACCCATTATTATTATTATTATTATTATTATTATTATTATTATTATTATTATTATTATTATTATTATCGTATTGGCCATTTCTGACCACGCTACCTTCCGAGGCCGAGTCATATTTACAGTATCTCGGAGAGATTAGCGTGTGTCATGGGGAGCAGCTTTTCGGCTGTATCCTTTGGTAAGACTTGACTTATCCTTTGTTAAGCCTTGAATTATAAATAACTAGGCGATAAGATGATGATGAGTGGCTTTTTAACCATCCCCGCATTCACATGAATGACCGAGGGAAATCACGAAAACCCTGGTCAGGATGGCCGGCTCAGGAATCCAACCCGAATCTCCCGACTGCGAAATCAGCGCGCTACGCACTGAGCCACTTCGCCCGCTTATTGTTATTGGTATTATTATTATTATGATTGTTGTTATTGTTATTATTATCGTTGTTATTAACATTATTATTGTAATAGTATTCATTTATTAAAACAGACATTAAACTAGATTTTCTAATAATTTATTAAATTCACGTTTCGATCTTAATTGGGGTCTTTTTCAAAAAATCTCGGGTTCAGATTTGTTAAAATATTTGGTAAAAAACAAGTAGCATTTTAAAAAAACTGTGTGTCATACACAATTTATTTAAATAAAGAAATAAAAAATGAGGGTCAAAATTTGAAATTAATAAATTATTAGAGAAAAATATTGTACTATTTTAATAAAAGGTCATAATACTATTACAATAACAGACGTCTGTCCGTCTGTGGTCAACACAAGCACCTAATACCCGCACGTGTTTTTTAGTCAAATCTGTGATACATGATATTTTTAAATCATCTCTGTGATGTGGAAGTGGTATAAGGGTGTCTGTGGTGTAGTAGGCAAGACGACTGCTGGGAAAACTTGTGTACCTGAGATCGAAAATCATCCGTGGCGAATAATTTTTGCGGGTAGAAATCACTTTTGCGGTTATTTGTTAAGTTATAATCATTCGCAACCTTCATACAAATCACAGAAAGTATGTGCTTTTGAGGCGCCACTAGATATTTAGTGTGTTAATGTCTTCAGGAATCAGGAATAAATTTGCCGCTATTGCGATTCTCACTTCAGAACGACTGCATTACTGCGCGTGTTAGTCTAGCGTTATCACAACTTTCATCTGTGACGTACTTCAACCTTGGCGATAGTCGGCGAAAGATAAGGCCGAGAACGACCTGCTCAACGAGTTCTCCAGAACTCAGTATTTTATTGAAAATATTTCTAACTAAAATGAGCTATGTAGTTGCGTGTTTTATTCCTTTGCATTTCTATTGTGAATTTGATATCTTGACATGACATAAGTACATTTCTCTAATAAAAAAGTGCAATGAATATCACGTTATTGTTGTTTTCGTAAAAAGTGCGCCTGGGCAGCGTGCTGAGCAATGTTTGTGGTAGCGTGATACGGTCGAGCTAGACCTCCAGATTAGAAGGACCCGAGTTCAAATCTACGTTAGCGTATTTTTATCTCCACATATACTAGTGTAAAGAGAGATGTGTATAATGTAATGCTGCAGGACAAAGTGTCGAAATTTCCATAGAAAAACGTCTATTGCATGTTGCTAATTCCAAAAAAGTGGATTGTTTATCGTGTTCGTATATTACTTTTTTTACACAGGGCTGTCAAAACGATTGTCTTGTACCTGAAAAAGTGATTTTCAAAAAACCTCTTCGTCAGTTCGTCTACTTATGGATAATTCTTGAGCCTAAAGTAAACAGAATTTTCACCAAAATGGATATTTCTTGAACGATCTGGCTGATGTCATCTGGCTGAATCCTCGAATTTGAAACGAATCTTAATTTTGACGGTACTTTACACCGAAACCATCATACCTTCCAAATTTTCTCTACAAGAGCTCTAATTATTTTTCTGTAAATCTATTCCTCGAAGCAAAAGACGTTTAAAAATGTCGTACGCCCAATTTTGGGCGAACAATCTGAACTTTCGAAAATTGCAAACAAATATTAACATTGTCAAAAAACAATATTGATGCAAGATATTTTAGGGATTTTTCCATCATTAATTCTGTTTTTAAAACTAGATCTTGAATTAATGTAAATTAAACACTCTGAATTTTTAAGAGCTGTAAATGCAAATGTCTCACTTTCTTTTTGCGCCGGGAAGGAGGAAGTTCAGCAGTGTAGCTGCTGGTGATGGGGAAATGGGTTAGGTATGTTAATTTTAAGAACCCGAGATCGAATACCAGCGAGGAGAAAATAATTGCTGCTGAAATAAATATTTTTACAAGTTCACGTAGTCCGTATTGTATATTGCGTAACTATTACAAATAAGACGTGAAAGTACGTGCCGATGAAGCAGCACTAGTTTTGTCTAAATAGTATTTATTTATTTTACGTCAAAAAAACAGTTAAAAACTGCGTATGACGTGCTATGGGGAAAAGTGAATTGTGTGCACATTTTCAAAATTCTGTGATCCCTACACTAAGGCATATACTACTTAAATTTTGAATTTTGAAAGGGAGAAAAAAAACTCCCATGTAGTAAAATCTATTTTCAAGGATAAATAAGCAATAAATTTTGAATTTTGAAAGGGAGAAAAAAACAACAAAAAAACTCCCATGTAATAAAATCTATTTTCAAGGTTAAATAAGCAATAAATGTTGGCTCTTATTTCTTCCTGCCGCGACAACATGGAAATGATAATTTGAAGAATTGTATTTCCCACTGAATTCTAGAAGACGTGCACAGAAAATGAAGTTACATTTATGTCCAGAAGCAAAACAAGGGGCAATCTCAGCATTTGCTCAATGGATCAGGGAAACTGGACGAAAAACCTGATCGAGATGGGGGTCATTGACCCGGATGTATGTATAGACATACTATCTATATAGTATGTACAGTAAGATAAACTTTATTTAGGTGGGTAAACTTTGATTGACCATTCACTTTGATTGTCTAAAAGTCAAACTTCACGAAACTGAGATCAGTGTCGTAATAAGAATTATGATACGTAAATCCAGTGCTTTATTTTTAAAATTTTAGGAACGCTCCTCAAATTAATTATTAATGTAAAAGCAATTGCTATTTATATGTAATATAATTTAATAATTATTCCGAAGGTAACGGAACGCCGTTCCGTCGCGTTCGGCAGAAATCAAGCCCTGCATATATCTATCCTTCATTAATACCAAAAATAATAATTTGCGTACTGCAAGTAGTATTACAACGAACCCATGGCATAAGAACTGTCAACATAAGTACTGTCAGATGTCATCTTTCGTAGGACAAGGAGTCAAATGTAAACAAAAAATATAGTTCACTTGAATTTTGACAAATTGCGTCTAACATTCTATGATATTCAAATCGTAACATTTTTAAATTTAATTATATGTTAAATTTTGATAATTTTACTTTTCAAAATGTGCATTAATTTGCATGTTTAAATATATTTATCACATGTAATTACATGTTTATTAAACAAGGTGGCATTATATGAAGTAGAAACATTGTTTTTCATTTGATGATTCAACTTCATCAATCACTCACAATTACTTTAATTTTCTCTGCTTGTCAGTTTTTGTTTTAATCTCAGATCCGATGAAGACATGAATCAAATAACATCTTAAATTTTCAGTGTTTTATAAATAATAACGTGAATAAATGCTTATATTTATTGAATTTGTATTATAATAACCTGAAAAAATATGCGTTTTAATAGGTTATTGGGATGTTGAAAACATCGATGATTAAGCGGTGATCATTATCATTGATTACATGGTATTTTCTTTAGAGGTAGGTTTTATTGGTTACTTTTTCAACGATTGAACATTAAATACCTAGTGGTTAGGCGGAAGAGCAGGCCCTATGGCCTGAGCCTCGCCATTAATAAAGACATTATTATTATTATTATTATTATTATTATTATTATTATTATTATACCTTGAATGGCCCGTTTTCTTTTGATAAACCGCTACGCCCCTCCAGTACAGATGGTCGTGCAAAAATCAAGGTTTCGAGAGTGGAGAGTAGCGTCCAACAAACCACCTTCGACCTCTAACGATATTTGTGGGATTGAAACTGAAATGTATTCTGTGTGGGAAGTAATATAACTTGACCACCAAGTTCGTTTTAAGTATTTTCACTGGAAAATGCACGGCATTGATATTTACTAAACCGTAAACATAAACGCTAAATATCTTTGAATTGTTTTAACAAGTTTTTTTTAGTAGTAACAACTCGTTTTACCGAGTATTACGTATCTTTGTTAAATTTTAAGATGCTACAATAATTGAATATTAAAAGTATTTATTTTCAACCATTTAGGAATTCGCGAAATTTCATTGAAATGTTCGCAAATCTAAATATGTTTTAAATATAATTATTAATATTGTTTTCAAATATGTATTAACAATACAAACAAATACAATTTTGCAATAAAATTTCCTTGCGGATGACATACGTGTCATCTATCGAATAAGATAGTTTAACTTTGGGCAGTCTTTTTATGTAATAAGAATTTGCAATGATATTTCACATTGCAATGGAGGTTCTCTTGTGAATTTCTGTTGGTTAACGTTACATTTTTTTTAAAAAATGTGCAATTTTACTGAATTTATAAAGAACAAATATTTTAAAATACGCATTGATACTTAGGAGGTCTGCTAGCGGTTTAATTTTGTAACAAAATTCTGCTTGCATGCACTTACTAATCACGAGGAAGAGAGAATGTAACGCGATTTCACATGTCCTCGCATTCGTATATTATAGCATAAAAACATCAAATTAACAGTTTTAGAAAGATGATCTGAATTATTGAATGATAAATTGAATTGAAAATATTAACATAAAGCCATATACGTTCATTTAGAAATTTGTATACTTGTGTAAATGGTGTAAATGAAATAGTATTTTGTACTGTGTGATTCTACTCATGTGATCTTTCAAAACACAAAATGGAATATTTCTGTATTTGAAAGCTTTAACAGTACATTCATCCAATCCAATGCAGTTTATAGCAAACAGCTAATATGGTAATGGTTAAACAAGAAGAAAAATAGTTTCTGGCTCTCGGTTTTAATAGGAGACTTTAAAAAAATTGACACACAAAACAAACAATCGTTTGGGTGTAATGCACCTTGAAAAATTATTTGTTAATAATCAATTTCCTTCCTATTTGATAAATATATAGACTTGCAAATTGCAGGACTTAAAAGGGAATATAAAACAAAATAAAAGTTATGCTCATACTCGCCGTAAAAATACGAATTTAGCATAATTAAATTGGCCACAGAATTTGTTTACAAGCAAGTGGTAGGCAAGTACATGTGGCAGGCAAAAGCGCGACATTGGAGTAGTTTCTTTTTTTCAGTATGCTTGTATAGAGCAAATGAATTAAGCGCAAATAAATGAGATCTATGTAAGATGTTAATTTCTTATAAACAATTACACATATCTCCAGAATGAAATATGATAGCACCTATCGGATTCCAGAATTTTGTATCGCGTTTAAACGTCATTCAGATGAGACAATAAAAATTTGCAACAATTGCCAATTTATAAACAATTTTCAACTTTTGCAAATCTAAAGGGGGGATAGTCTCCCGATGTCCCAGAATCGAAAACCGCGAATTAACAATTTTGTAACAATTTATAATTTTATAAACAAATTCGAAATATGTGTTAGAACGGCCGGTAAGTCTCCGCAAATTGTGGCTGAAATGAACATCTCAAAATAGCAGTTGTACTGGAGTTACGAATTGATTACTAAAAGTTAGAATAATTGTTGCTAAAATGATAAATGTTTACTGATCTATGGACAATAATTCTGAACGGAAAACCCCGCTCAGAAATACTTTTTCGTCGTGGCGTACACGCAGGCAAAATATCTCCTTCGGCAGGGAAATATGATAATATTTCCGCCTCGTACGTAAACGAACTAGCTCCCTACCCCTGAGACAGCGTCCTTTCTACCCCTTGGGATTTTGCACCAATCGCAGACAACTGTGGTTCTACCTTCTTGAGATTGGTCAACGCGTCCCTCCCCCTGCCCTCTCCCAAACCTTGGGGTGTCCAAATTTGGCGGCGCGGTTGGGAAGATAGAATTTTGCCGGCCAATTATTGTGAGAGAAAGGGTACGTTTCGACAGAATTAACATATTCATTGTACTGAAATGACAAATGTTTGAAATTTTATGAAAATTGAATGAACCGGATATATGCATTCAACTTAAAGGTTTAGTACAGGATAAATTTATGCACCACAGGTGTGTTACATTTTAATAACAAATTGCAAGGAGCATTAATTAAATTTTTTAAACAATGGTCCATAGCAGTTATATTCACATTTATTATTTAAGTTTACCAAAATTTTAGTGCCTAATTGTCCAGGCTTACAAATGTACATTTTATTCTTGCATGAATCTTAAGCATTGGGGAGAAAACCAGGAAAAACAAAAGAGTAAGTATGCTACCCCCACATATATAAAATAAATAAAATAAAATATTAAATTAACACTAAATTAGATTTTGTAAAATTTATTATTAAAAGTAAGCATCTGGAAATTTGGATAACCATACAAATCAATTGTAATGTTAGCCTGTAAATTTGAATATGTTGATAGCATACCCATCCTCCCAATCAGGATGATGATTGATGGCCATTTTCTAGCATGCGTACAAAAACCTATGTAAAATAATGGAGGTGTGGAATTTTGCAATATTGTCATAAATATTTCCAATTTAAGAAATGAAAAATATTATATTAAACACTGCAATCCTGCAACAAAGAAAAAAATTATTGCAGCATCTAATGTTCAGTGCATTATAAATTCAGTAAAAAAGCATTTTTTTACAAATAATTTAAAAATAATAACATACAACCAATAATTTTCCAAAGGAACTAAACAGAAGGAAGTTGGAAAAACATACATTAAAACCAAAAATTTTTTTCCCCAAAACTCTTATTAAATACACATCTTTAATTTCAACCAAATTATTTCTACAATTATCCCAAAAAATCCCACTTTATTTCAAAACATCCTTCCTCCACTTTTAAATGTCTATTAATACAAATACTGTTACACAAATAAAATGGTATTCTAATGGTCTAAAATGACAACAACATTTTTTTTATCCCTTTTTTCATTTCATAATATTGACATGGCATGTATTTCTGAAACACATCTAATCCCTAAAGAAAAACTGTACTTAAAAGATGATAACATTTATAGAAATGATAGAATTTCTGACCATGCTTTTGCGGAGTAAAAATAATAATGATAAAAATAATGATAATAATAATAATAATAATAATAATAATAATGATGATGATGATGATGATGATGATGATGATGATGATGATGATGATGATGAATTCAATATTCCCTAAACACATATTTTTGTCTTTACATTTTAGAATGTATAGCTTTATAAATTAAGTAACACTATTTACTCCCTATATTCTATTTATAAAGCCCCAAAGACACCCTTTCCTACTCAAATTTACAATCACTTTTTTAGTCTTCTAATCCAATTACACTTTAGAAACTTAAACAAAACCTTTTTGTCAAAAAATTTAAAATAATTTATCCTCCTTCCCCCTTGATATTAAGTAAATAATTACAAAAATGTAATCTACAATGCTTTCAATTTCACTTCCTGAATTAGATTTTAAATATCTCCTTATTAAAATATGTTTCAATTCTTCACTATTAGAAATTAATTACTCCTTCATAACATTTATATAAATTGGAATATATAACATCCTCACATAAATTCAAATTTCAACTTCCCAAAAACAATAAAACATAATAAATAGACAATACACAAAAAACTGATATAGAAACAGAAAAAATTACTAAAACACTTCTACAGGCTTATAAATATTCCAATACACAAATTTAACCTTCCATTTATACTCTATCTCTCTCTACATATTACTTAAGTCTTACTAAATTCAAACATAATCTAAGTCATTTTTGGCAAGAAACTCCTTGACATTAGAAGAAAAATTAATAATTTACTATGAACTATGAAAGTTTGTGTAGACCAATATGAATTAAATTTCAAAATTGTATTGCACAAATACACCCCAACATCAGACCACAGCAGTCAAACATTTAAAAAATATTAAACAACAGCCTACATCAGCATCTGCCTACATCAATTTTCAAAAATTAAATTTGACTACACAAAACAGAAAAATCATTTACACCAATCCCTGAAACAGGTCAAAGTTAATGCAGATATTGATTTGTTTTTTTAAATTTCTTTTCCACATTATTTGGTCTCTTCAAAGATAATATTTATTTCCCCTACTGAAGTTCAAAAAGTAACACGAAAATTGAATATTCACAAAACTTTGGGAAATGATTCTATTTGAAACAAAATGATTAAAGAACTTAAATTAGAAATTACTGGATTATTTCTTAGCAATTCTTCCCCTGAATACAAATTTATTTTAAAAGTAAATATATATCCATCAAATTTCCAATTTTTTTCCACATATTCTTTCAAATCAAAATGATAATTATCAATAAATTCAAATTAATTCCAAAAAAATATAAATTTTATTCAACCCAAAAAAATTACGTAGCACATCAGTCATAAACATTAAATATTACTGACTCCCATGTCAAATAAAGTAATGTAATATGTACTCACTAATTCCCCTTAGGAACTGAGTTCCATTCAAAGAAAACATCTAAATAATATATTGCAAGTTCAGAGGCCATAATTGCATACCTGAAACCTGTAGTAATGTAATGTAAATTACACTCACATGTTAACTCATTAAAAGCATATTCACTTAATGCACTAAGCAACCATATTTCATCTGAACAGAAAAAGCGAAGCACTGATAGGAACAGTTGACAAGAATATGAGTAATGTTGAAATAAATTAATGGTCAATTAAATTAATTTGTACTCTTAACTAGATTTTTCTTGTTTTGAGGCAGGAGTTTTTAATTTTGGGGCACACCTGCAATATTGAAGAACATGCAATAATATGGTGCTTAATATGTATTACACATTTTAAGTCATAAGTGTATCACAATCATATTGAACCCATTATGCTTTTTCACTTATTTCATTTTGCAACCGTATTTGAACCAAACAGACAACATAAAGCTGTTGGGAACAACCGACTGAAAATGAGAGAATTTTTTAATGAAATGAAATTGTCTTCAATTCCCACATATGTACATCCAATATTCTATTTAATGTAAGATATTCTGATGATTCAGAAAAAGTGCACAACGCAAATGACAGGTAGAGGGGCTCAATAAAAGCAATTTTCTTGAAAGAACGCAGCGTAATTTTTACTTTGTCTCCTTTACGCCGTATTGTGATATATGAAAATGATGAACCATTTTTATTATGGAAATGTCATTTTATTTGACATAGGATATAGGGATGTCAATAGACGATCGCGAGGGGGTCGCTGTGACAAATAAACAACCGGCGGATAAATTTCGTTAGGTTGAAATGAGAGAGCAGAGACGGAATAAGCATTGTTTTGAGAGACAAAAGAAAAAGACAAAATTCCGATGCTTCCGAGTTTTTAGAAGAACATTGATTCGCTAGAACAATGCGGTGATGAGCGGGTCACCTCGTGATATATTTTACTAGATCGACGAAAGACTGTAATTGAGTTGTTTAAATTAACTATCGTTTTTATAATAGGATAGAAGTAAAATTCGTATCTAGGCGTCCACCCGAGACGCAAGTGAGGAAAGTCACGGATTATAATAGTATCGCTGGGAGAATTTTGAACCAGATCACGAACACTAGGCGAGGACTTTATCCAGAAGGAAGATTCTGCTGCGTCGACGGAGATGGTTCTACGGGGCGCAATCGAACGAAGAAATGGAGAGCCCGCGAAGACCCACGAATGGATAGCAAGGTTTACAATTATTGTAATACAGAGAAAACTGGTCATGACCAAAGAATGATTAATTTTTTATAATCATAATAAATTCTAATTTGTTGAGTTGAAAGAAGGCTGATTATCATTGTTCGTTACGTGCAATCCAGCATTTTAATAAGATTTTCAGATTCCTCGCCACTCCATATGGATGGCAGATTGAATAATTGGTTGCAGAGTAAGTAGCAACAATTACGCACTTCGAACCCCAATTAACTGAGCTAGCCCAACATAATTTTGTAAGGAGAGATTTAAATTACGTAGGAATCATTAGCTTTCAAGTGTAACCTTTTCCTGGCGCCCAAATTACATTTATGAGTAATAATTATGTTTCAAATTGGCTCCAGTCAACGTCGGGCATCTTTCAGTAAGAAGAGAAATTATTGCGGTAGTGCGCCAGAAAACGGAGAACTTTCGACAGAAAAACTCATACTGCCACCGGAAGCGGTAGCTCAGTGCATCAACTGATGCCATTGCAGCGCCTCTGACCGGGAGGTCCTAGGTTCGAGTACTGACGGCGGCAGGATTTTCGACACTAGCTTTTCAGCTAGGTCGAATTCAGTCGCTGCCTGGAGGAGAATTCTAGCGGCCGGCTGCTCTGATCGGTAGTTTTCCGTGGTTTCTCCGATCAACACCAGGCGAATGTCGGAGCAGTACCCTAACAAACGGGCCACGGACCGCGCGCGATCTTTCCTTCCTCTTCCTTGTCCTATCCTCTCCCCCCCACACACACTTACACTACCACATATTCCGGGAGACCGGTCGGGAGCTTAGAGCTTGTCCCGGCTGGGGCGGTGCCCCGCTGGTGGGAGAGTCCTGGTGAGGGGGGAACCCCGCTAGTCCTCGGTAGGTCGGCGCCGGATCTCGCCATCTCAGCGGGGGAAGATCACCGCCATGTCCCGAGAAAAACATGCACTACACTAACGGGACTAATGACCAAAGCAGTTGACGCGCCCGAAAACATGAAAAAAACAAACCAAACCAATCTTACTGCCGGGCCCTAGCAACGAAAATGTGGATAAATCTTGTTGGTAAATAGTTAATTGCTTTTTCTCACACGTTGTGCAGCCATATTTCATATGTTGTGGGTCGTGGATCGAAAAAACGTGTCTGTCCGTCTGTCCGTTCGTTTGCCTATGGTCTGTTGGAACGCTAGCGCCCAAACTGTTCAGCTGATTTTCTTCCAAATTGATATTCCTCTATCGATTTAAAGAAAATCACGGCCCTGCGAGTTTGAAATAGAAAAAAAATGGGGGTTATTTTTTGGGGGGGTTATTTTACATTAAGCCTCAATATTAAATTTTCGAGATTTTCTCAATAATGTCTCCAAATATTATGATTAAACATCGTCCTCGAGTAGCGTAAAGGACGACTCAGAGAATGGTGTAGAGCTCACGTTCGTCGAAGTTTATTGAGCAGTTGCAAGTTGTACTAAAGCAGTTGCAAGTTTAGGACAAGGCTTTGGCCCTCGCGTTAACATAAAACATCCTTGAGTCTGTCAGTACGCAATTACCAACGCATTTTATACGAATGCACCTTTGGCGTGTATAGTTTTTTATTGTTTTTCAGGAAAGCTTCTATTTTCATGTCTCCTGTTGTCCACATGTTTTTCCTCCATATAGAGATGTTCAGAATGACGTCACAAAGTTTGGCGGGAAAGTGTTGGGTGGCAACCTCTGCTGTGCGCGTAAGCGATTCCTAGAGAATTACTAAGTTTTTGGGCTGCATTATGTGGTTGTCGAGGTGCGTGTGTCTTATCACATTTGTTATTTACAATGATATTTGTTTTTTATGTTTATTTAGGTTTCGGGTTATTATGGTTATTTATTTTATTTAGGCTGTGAATTTCGTCGATAAATTGGATTAAAAAAAACACGTTGATCAACACACGTCAAGTCGCTACCTTTTTCTTTTTGAAAACGGTTAGAAGTAAATATTGTCCTGACCTTACCGATGATTTTAAGATGCTGTTTTATTATAAAATGAAATGTATGAAATATTTGGTTCCACGTGCCCTTTCATCGCTTATGAAAAGTGCCAACAAATTGTGAGTCCCCTGTGCTATTGGAGTATAATTGACTCTTTCCGTATATTTTGATGAACTGTCGGCTTTTTAAATATTTATTTTAAAAATTTGTTCTAATTATTATCATCGACAGAAATATTACATACATTTAATCAGAATTTAATATAATGTAACTATTAATGTTCAATGTATTAAATTGTAATAAATATATGGTTATTTAAAAATTCATACCTTGCACTTTTTGATCATTTTTTAAAAAAAATGTTTGCAGTTTCCTGTGCTGGATTCAAATCTTGATTGTAGAATTTCAATAATCAAGTCACGCGCTTAAAATATTACTTATATTGTTTAATGTTAAAATTGTTCGTAAAACTTGTTTTTAATATATTTTTCTTATCAAGTTGTAATGAACATTTGATGCCATTTCCTGCAATACAATTGGGACACGACTTGATAGCCCTGGTGGCAGAAGAAAATTGTTGATTTGGTGACCTACGTAATATTTGGGTTTAGCCTTTACACAAATAAAGTCTTGAAGATCTAAAAAAAATTAGTGGCTCATACATAGTATGATACTGTGTTTATACAATACGTTCAGGCAACGCAAGTAAATGACAAGTTATTTACTGGGAGCTATGTCCTGTAGTGGGTTGTTTACATTATTGTAAAGATGTGGAAAATCTACATACGTTTTCACTTGAAACATCTGAGAATGACAGAAAAAGTTTAGACGTGTGAAATGCGAATTTCGAAGATGGGCGCAACTTATAAACTACTATTGACTTGAAATAACCATCTAACTTTTCTTGCTTCAAAGCGTATATCTACTTTGTCCTGTCTGTTGCGAAGATGCCATCATTTTACATTCCTGGTTTTTTTAGAACAGTAAGGCATCTTTCTTAGATAAAGCTTATTGTCTCTCCTGGTCCCTTTTACCCCAGCCCGCTATGCGCAGAATAATATTTCCCTAGCATTGGAGCTCGTCGAAGTTGGCCGAAGTTGGCTAGAAGCGGTGATCGCGGCGCTAGGCTCCTGCAGGCAGAAAATAAAGAGGTCCCTATTAGAGGCCGGCGGGGGGCGAGCTAATGTGCGTGGCTCATCGGTCTCTAAACAAATGTGGCGCATTCCAAAGCCACCCCGACCGCCGCGCGGCTCGGCCGGAGGGACGGGCTGCCGAAGGGGGTGGGGGAGAGAGGCGCTGGTGGTCTTGCCGAGGGAGCTGGCGTGAGGGCGTTCACGCGTTCGCGCTCAACGGAATACCGCGGGCCCTTAGCGCCGCCGCCCCACAGCTACTTCTTCCGGCCGCGAACGTGCTGCTCGGGCAACGAGGACGATCGCCGTCCAGCTGATGCTCGATGCCGGACGTTGACGTGACAATGGCTGGTCTCCGTTGATGGCGCGTGCCGCCACCGCTGCCGCCGCCGCCGACGTCGCGGGCCGCATCACCGCCGTGCGTGCCTGCCGTCGCCGTCGCCACCGACGCTGGCCAACGCAGGCGCCCGTAGGCGCCGGTCCGTCTACTGCCTCAGAGGGTGCCGGCTGTGTCAAGACGACCCGGGCCGCCGCGGCAGCAATGTCGCCAACAATTAAATCAAGAATTAGTTTTAAGATTTTAAGATTAGGTTAGATTTAAGGTTTTAAGATTAGTTTAACAAACAGAATACAATGCGAGGCTTCACCTCGCAGATCCCCCTTGAAAGAAAGAAAGCAAATTAAATTTTAAACATCGTCATTATTATTGTTTCAATATCAATGCATGCACAAGCCCGAATCACGCATGTATTCTTCCCGCATCAATTAGCAGCAGCTGGACAAAGCTGACGACGAAGCTGACACCGGGGAAGCGAGTGAGTGGGTCAACCCTAGGATGATTACCCCCAGGTAAGTGAAGATACCGAAAGGGGGGAGTCACAGTATACGTAAGTTATGTGGGTCGAGTAATTGACTCATTTGAGAAACACCTCATTATTTTTTTCAAAACTTGTGTTTAAAATGCGCATCAACTAATGAAGACAAGCGAAATATAATTCTTAAAAAATAACTCATCTCTACAATGCAGGTACACAGATACGCAATATTAAAATGTTCATTCATTTTAGAAACATCACAACTCTAGATGTTGTGTCATCAGTAATCAAGTTACTCAGTCAGATTTTATCAATGAAGCAATATACAAAGCTAATTTTACATTCAACAGTAAAATCATGACACATTCCAAGTGGAAGTAATGGAAAGAGGAAAAGTTAAGGGTTTCAAGTCATGGTGACCTCAGTCTTATAAAAGAAAAGATGTTATATCAACTGAGACATAGGCAAAAAGCATCAAATTCAGATTTAATATTTCAACTTGTATATAGAGTTTATTTATTCACAGGTGAATGACTGGGAACACATTCACAACGAAGTAAAAGTGGAAACATTCATTTATAGATATAGTGAACATTTATGATATATATTTTATTATTTATTATACTTTTATTTTACGTATATTTGCAAATATAATGAATGTAAAATAAATGGCATTATTGACATAAATAACATAAACATTCAACATGTGACAGTTAATCCAACTGTTTGTGAAAACACATATTCTTGAAACGTTTCGGTGAAATATTTCTAGAAAACGTGTTGTTTTTGTAAAGAATAATATGCAGAACATTTGTGTGTCATAATGTACACAACTTTAGGGGAGAGGGTGCCATGAAATGGGTCAAATTACCGATTTTCGTTTTTTGCCTACATAAATAGTTCAAATCTTGCACTTCCCGAATATCTCAACATTTTTTTCAAGGACGCCTGGACGCCCCATTAAGAGTTGTTCAAGTGTCCTAGTGCGCTTGAGCCACGCTCCCTTTTTTGACACTGCATACAAGTATGCCTATTGTTTCGTAATGTTGAACGCATGTTGGGTTGTTGATGAGTTATTGAAACATACTTTTGTTTATACATTGATTTGTAGCATTGGTCCTTTTCTAAGATCCAGAATGTGGTGCAGGAATGATGTAGTAGAGCAGTGGCAAGTCCAGACTTCTTTGAATGGCTTTTGCCGAAAATATCCTTAATCTGTAATTAATGAACCTTTTCTCAGAAACTACTGTTCACAATTTATTAATATTTAAGGAAACATTTATTATAATATTGGCAATAAAGTGAAATTTTTATATAAACATTCTTCAATAATAAAAAATAAAAAAATAATGTTGGTCCAAAATGATGAAAAATAGGGCAAAACTTATAACTGAAATAAAAATACTAATTATTTTTTATTCAACTCAAAAAATTTCAAAATAATAACAATGGCTGTATCTTTAAGTGTGAGATATATCATAATTTTCTAGTTAACCATTTTCTAGAAAAGGTACATCAATAAAAGCACATTTAACTTGGGCAGTACACATTGTATACTTTCCCCTTAAAACGGATTTCTAGTAAAAATTTTCCAGAAAAATTGATGGCATGATACAAGAATTAGTCTTAATTAAAACAAACATTTCCACATGGAATTTTAGACATTCAGATGTATTTATTATTGTACTTTTGTGATTAAATTTTATTTACATTGTAGTTTTGGGTGACGTGACGTTTCGGCTAAACGTGCATTTGTAAACCAGATGTCTGATAGTCAAATAATATGCATCTGCATGTCTAAAACGGCTGCTCAAGCAGAGCGGAGCACGGAGCGGCAGCCCGGAGCCGTGTTGGCTCCCGAGAGCAAGTCACCGGAGCCCGAGCGTTGCCCTGCTCGCGATAACCTCTGTCACGGCGCCCGATAACTCCAGTCGCGGAAACATGGACGTCGACGCAAGCACTTCGCAGACCAGAGCGTGCACACCGACAATTGTCAATGCAGCAAGGGAAGAACAGTACCTTTTCGCCGATTGCGGCAGCTATGCCAAACGTTTAGCTTACAAAAAGTGCTCTATTTTTTCTTCATTGAAAATTTGTTAATCTTGAATGACAAGTTCCATTACAGATCACAGTCTGAAATGTATTTTACGGCTCAACAGCACTAAGCCAGCTATTCCAAACATAGAAAGTATATTGCGGGGAAATCACTTAAAAGGTGTAAGAAAAGTATTTGATTTTACAATCAGCTTCATTTTTTTAAACTTTAATTCCCTTTACTTTCAGAATTTCCATGACTAGTTTATGTAATAACATTTTTGGGGGTAACTTTTATAATACTTTTCATATTCAACAGCACGATAAAGTATGTAATGTCGCTGCAATTAAATTTATTCATGTGATTGAGTACTTTTTTGCAACTAAACATTTGGCATAGCTGGCGCAATCTGCTGGCGCTTTCTTTCCAAGCAGCATTCCAAATTGTCTATTTATCCAATAAATGTCTGTTTATTGATGATCTGTATTTTCTGTCCTAATATCCTTTCTCAGAGCAGTAAGACTTTTTCAGTCCGAGCAATGGAATATTATCCCGTAGAAATACGACGCGACCCACTGTGCCGCATGCCGTCGATATTCGATGACGTAATCTGCTCTCTCTCTCTCCCCTCTTCCCCTCTCTCCCTCTCTCCCCCTCTCTCCCTCTCTCTCCCTCTCCCTCTCCCTCCCTCTCTCTCCCTCTCTCCCTCCCTCTCTACCTCTCTCTCCCTCTCTCCCTCTGTCTCTCTCCCCTCTCTCTCTCCCTCTCTCTCTCCCTCTGTCTCTCTCTCCCTCTCTCTCTCGCGCAATGAAAAAGAAGGAAGCAATCGGCGGCTCCTCCTCGGAGCAAATGGTTGAGCGGCGCTGGTCTAAAATTTAAAGTGGAACTCTTTGTTTTAATTAATAAACCATAGACATTCATCAAATAAGAAAATAATTAGTTTAAGAACTAGTCTTAATAAAGCTTACAATAATATTTATTTATTAATCTTAGAATACTATTATGTTCAGTGAAAAGTAAATTGCAACGCACTCGTCGAAATTATTCCGACAGAAATGAATGCCCTTATTTTACGTGGCGAGACTCAGGCCATGCTTTTTCGTCTCACCATGCAAATTTCGTTTACGCTCCTTTCACCTACTAGGGATGAAAGAAGGCATTTCTTGGTCGACGAAACAGGCAGTTTGAATTTAGCTCAGAGGGTTCATATGCTTGAGGATCTTTTACATGCAGTAAACCTACTAACATAGGATAGCCGGCTTTACTTCCCCTCGGAAGGCGTACGAAGGACTTTTTCGCCCTTAAAAATCCACGGCTTCGATCGGGTTTGAACCCGCATAACAGCCCGATACGCTAACCGTTACACCATCGCCGCCACAGAAACGGTCACTAAAAATTCTTATTTATATTTGTATCAGAGCATTGAAAGAGAAGCGTCTAAAATAACTATGTGTGTATCAGACTACATTGTTTTTTATAGCAACTAATAAGTTTATTCTTTACTTTAGATATTGCAGCAAAATGTTCGACTCAATTTGCTACTACAAAACGATTGAAACTGACATTACTTATTTCACAGACAATATCACAAAATGTCTGTGTGCGTTTTTCACAATCGTTACAAAAATTTTTTAAAAAATACCAGCCAATAAAAAAGGTTCTAAATGGGCAGGGTTAAACTGATGATATCAGAATATACTTTTTAAATTTCTTACTTCTACATTTTTACGTTTTTATATTCAGAGCAAGAAAAAGTCAAAACTCGCCGACGAAGTTTTTCAGACGACGAAACAAAAGTTGCGGGAATAATTGTTTATGTATGGATATCAGTGCCACTGTACTCCACCTACAAAAAAGGAAAGTAAATATTTTTTTCACCACAAATGTGTGAATAAAATATCGTTCATTCAAAATATTTTTCTTCATAGTAAGTCATTTGAACAAGTGGTTAGCCATTCAATGCTCTATCAGTACTCTCTTCAAACGCATAGGTTTAGTGCTATCTGTAGGTCTTCTCCTAAACCTCCGAGCCACTCACGGATTGGCACCGTCTCTGTCCATTTAACGCTATATACAGAACGTGGTGCTGGTTTCTATGCGTCTCTTATGGATGAGACCGTGCCAAAATCGAACTGGCACAGTAGTTTACGTTCATTTTGCCTGGCACAGTTGTTCAGTCATTTTGCCTTGCAAAACGTGAGGTAGATGGTTTTATTTTTTTAGTTTTGTTTATATTGTTATTAGTAAGAAAACTAAGTTTTCCACTTCAAAATGCTTCGGGGAAAGTTTTGGTTGCCGAAAACAAAAATTTTGGCACTTTTTGGTTTTTGCGTAATAACTTTTTAATGGTTGATCTTAGCACAAAATAGTTATGTGCAGTTTTAAAGGTCATAAAATTCTCTACGTTTAAAGAAATGTTAGCTTCTGTATGATTATCATTACAGTACCCCTTAAAAATTACACTCTTAAAAATTGAAATTTTTTATTTTTTCCATTCAACTACAATATCTCTGTTAGGGGACCACATAAAAATCTGAAAATTGCACACTTACTAGATCGCTATGATACCAAACTTCAGTAAAAATTTCAATTATTAGATTTAACGAAAAGTATTTTTTTAATTGTAAATTTTCGCAATTTATAAAGCTTTCGCAAAAGAGGCTTCATTTCCACATTGAGGATACGTGCTGATAAGTAGTATTCATATTATTATGAGGCTATTTTAAACTAAAATCTAGGCATTTTATATAATATAATTAATTATACTTTATTATTAATAAACATAAATGTTGCCTAATATATTTTGAATAGTACTTTAAAAAAACTTACATCTCGACATCTACGTTTGTAATAGAAAATATGGTCATTTTGATGTTAAAAGCTGAACCGGATAACATAAAAATAGTTTATAAGAGATGACAAATAAATAAATTCAGCGTTTTGTTTATTTTTTCGCGTTAAAATGGATTATTTGTATTTACAAGAAACATGGGGTCTCTCTATTTCATGTTAGATTTAGAATCCAGAAAATTGACAATAAAAATACATTCACAATTTATGTTTTATTTGTTATGAGTAGCACACTTCCGTTAGCTAATACGATCGTTGCAATTTCGTAAGAAACGTGAAATGTCAGTTATCACTATTTCCATCCAAACGTCTCAAATGCTATTCCTCGAGTTCAGAGCGAACTGCAGGACAAGTCTTCGGGTTCAAACATTTCTAAATTCAATATTTATGTTTTTAATCCAAATATTGCATGTATTTTTCTGAAGGATTCTTCCTGGGTAACCTTAGTTGTTAGTTATTGTCTTATATTGTCAATATTATTGTCTCCAAACATTGTACATGTATGTTGAAATGTAGTTTAAAAAATGATTGTATATACTATGTAAAACCCTTGAAAGACATAATATTGTCGGACAAGGATAATGAAAACTATTTTAAAAAAGGACAAGTCTTACTCTTTTGTACATGTCCTTTTGAGTTGTCTCCTTCATTGCGTCATTCGAAATATTACATTCTTCAATGCCTACAAATTTGCAAGATTCAACGCCTTGAATCAAAGGATGCGTATCAACTTGACTCTGTAGTTGCCGCTTTGCCTTTTAATTTTGCACATTTCTCAAGACCAAATTTCATGCAGATGTCATTTCATAACTCATTTACTATAGACCGTATTGAGAGTGAATCGCTTCATTCCTAGTATACAACTTGAGATCACCATGTAAAACAAAAGTGTTACTGGATTTTCATCATCATGTGCTTGTAACCTAAGTCTACTTGCGACATTTGGAGCCGATACAAGGTATGTTAATTCTTGCAGAAAACCGATAAGTCATTTAAGAACCTTTTCGGGAATACACTTACATTGGTGAATTCAGGAAATAGAAAACATCTAGTCTATCTTATTTGAAAAGTTCAAGGCCATTGGCTACATTTGTCTGCCAGAGAACACACACATTAAACGCATCACTTACTAATTCGTAGAACAAATAACAGTGCAAAATTGAAAAATAAACTTAAAAATGTAGGCTACTTTTCAAGTGCTCTGTCTGACCGCCAAGGGTTCAGCTAGTAATCTCAGATCGTAACTAATACGAGCACGATCACGCCTACTGTGCAAACTTCACGAGGAAGCACCTCCTCTGGTAAATGTTTGGTAATCCCCACAACACGAACAGAAATGTCGATTTGTTGCTATGTTGACGAGAATTTTTGATAAACTCTGGACGAGTAATTTGAATAATTCACTCTGATTCTTGTGCAAACCATTTGAGGTCGT
Organism: Teleogryllus oceanicus; assembly: GCA_964035755.1. NCBI lineage: Eukaryota > Metazoa > Arthropoda > Insecta > Orthoptera > Gryllidae > Teleogryllus > Teleogryllus oceanicus. The sequence continues at coordinate 203,024,417 of CAXIVR010000001.1, read as the reverse complement.
TTACTTCGCAAGCTAGGTAGACTAATAAATCCACGATCCATAAGTAGTGAAAAGTAAAAAAAAAAAAAAAAATAAATAAAAAAAATAAAAATAAAAAATTAAAAAACACGCGGAACATCTAAAGGATATTGCATTTTAGAATGGAAAACCAACTTGCAAACTATCACGAAACATTCAACATTGAACATTCATCTGGGCGAAAACTCGCCCAGCTGTGGTTGCTTCGCTTTTGCAGAGGCCAAGGGGGAGAGCTAGTATGCGAGTTAAGTGTCAGGAGTCGTGTAGACCGCGAGTGTCTAGTGGGCCGTGTAGGTCAAGTGCGTGCAGAGTTTGTATTATGAATGTTATGTGGGCCGAGTGAGAGGCACCAAGGGGTCGGAATCATACACCGTTTAGTTTTCAGTCCTTGCAAAAGCTATTAATATTATATTAGTTTAAAAACACTAATTCATTCATATTATTAGTTTAAAGAACAGCATTCGATATTAACCATATTCCATATTCGATATATACCATATTCGATATTAACGATTTTTGTGGAAGAGAGTCAGTGAGCTGTCTTTTCCAGCCAGTTTCCATTTGTTGACTTATCGTCACCTAGTAGATATTTCCGTTTTCGTTATTATTCACTTTTATCTTATTTTATAGACTACTTCAAGCGCATTTTTACTCGGTTAAATAAGATTTCTAGATAAGGTTAAAGGCTATAACCGAATAAGGGGGTGAAAAGTGTCCCCAAACCAAATCGATAATCGCGATGCTCATATGAAAGAGAATAAAAAATGCCGTAGGCTCACAAAAAATCAACCTCCTAGACCAATCTGTTGCAGAGACATAACGAGAAACGTGTTTTTAATTTTTTTATTTTTTTCCCATCTTTTATTGATTGTATAAGGCTGAAAACGATTTATGGAATAAAGATGAAATTGAACACATGGCTCAAAATAATTTTAATTTTCAAGCAATACATAGTGTAATGAAATAAAATTATACTTCACTGAATTACAAATATCTGTATCATAATCATGTTATACATATAACATCAACACGTGATCCTGATAAGAACATATCGAAGGAATGAACATATCCATTGAACTGAAATGACAAAGATTTGCAATTTAGTGAAAATTGAATGAACCAGATATATGAATTCATTCAACTTAAAGATTTAGTAAAGGATAAACTTATGCACTGCAGGTGGGTACATTTAAAAACAAATTGTGAGGAGCAGTCATTAAAATTTCTTAAACAATGGTCCGTAACAATTATATTCACTTTTATTATTGAATTTTACCTGACTTTTTGTGCCTAATTGCCTGGGATAATAAACATACACTTCATTCTTGCACTATCTTAAGTGATGGGGAGAAAACCATGGAAAACAAAAAAGTAAGTATGCTTACCTTCATATGCATAAAATAAATTCAATGAAATATTTAATTAATACTAAATTGGATATTGTAAAATTTATCATTAAAAATAAGCATCTGGAAATTTGGGTAACCCTACAAATTAATTGTAATGTTACCCTGTAAATTTTAATATATTGATAGTATACATATCCTCCCTATCAGGATGATTATTGAGGGCCAATCTCTAGCATGCATACAGAAACCTATGTTAAAATAATGTAGGTCTAGAATTTAGCAATATTGACATAATTATTATTTTAAAAAAAGGAAAAATATTCTTTTGAACACTGCAATCCTGCAAAGAAAAATTAATGCAGTATCTAATGTTCAGTTCAATAAATTCAGTAAAAAAAATTTTTAAATGTTCTTCAAAGGGAAAAAAACGGAAGGAAATTGGAAAAATGTACATTAATAAATAAATAAAATACTATTCAGAATCTCCATTCAAATACAAATACTACAACATATAATCACAGATACTCCAATATACAATAACAGATTATCTAGATTCTCTGATCTATTAAAAGAAATCCCTTTTGCTACTTCAAATTACACATCTTTAATTTCCTACATAGTTCAACAAATTGTTTCTTCAATTATCCCAAACATGCTCACTTTATTTCAAAACATTCTTCCTTCACTTTTTAAGGTCTATTAATACAAATACTAATACTAGACTAATAAAATGGTATTCTAATGGTCCAAAATGACAATGAAAATGACAAAAAAAGGGGGAAAATTATTTTTTAATTTTGATGAATTCTATATCCCATCAACAAATATTTTTGTCTTTACATTTTAGAAAGTATAGCTTTACAAATTGAGTTAAGTACCACTATTTACTCTCTATATTCTATTTATAAACCTCCAAACACACCCTTTCCTGCTCAAATTTATAATTGCATTTTTCAATCTTCTAATCCAATTACACTCTTGGGAGACTTGAACAGCAAAAACATTTTGGGAGGATGCAACTCAACAAACCCCCTCGGTATTCATTTACAACAAATGTATCATTCAAAATAATTTAGTCCTCTCATCGAACCAACCTATTACTCCGAAATATTTTCCTTAATATTTAAAAAAAAGAACAAAAAATGCTTATCCGTTTCTGTTTCAATGACTAGTAGCTCTGATAATTTTGGCATTTAAAATTCACGCTAATATTATGACGCACTCTGGTGCTTGAAGCTCATTGGCTGAAGATGGATGCGCGAGAACCCACCCATCTCTTTCCACCATGGAGACAGTCCGACTGAGTTTGGGATCATAAATGAAGTAATACATATAAGATTTCAAGTTCATACGTCGTGATTGAATCTATGTTTAAAATGCTTTTACCAATGTTTTTACCCATGTTTTTACCAATAGGTAAAAGCGCAATTACATTTTGGCGCGAATTTCATATTATTGAACTGATAAAATTCGTTTTAATTGTTTTTCACTATCGTCCACATTGTTTAAAATTCTGAAAAAATATATGTTATAGAATGTTATAAGACACATTCTAGGAGAAAAAATTGAGACAGTATTCCAATGTTATCACGTCGTAAATCCATTTCAAATTTTTTGTTCTATTTGAATTTGGTGTTAAAATTGGTTACCAAAATACCTTAAAATTCAACTACTTATCCCTGTCTCCCCAACTGTTTTTAGCCTGATACAATCAATTGAAGCTGAAAAAAATAAAAAATTTAAAAACACGTTTCTGGTTGTGTGTCTGCAACAGATTGCCCTAGGAGGCTGATTTTTTGTGAATCTACAGCATTATTTATTCTCTTTCATATGAGCATCACGATTATCAATTTGGTTTGGGGGCACTTTTCACCCCCTTATTTGGCTATACCCTTTATTATATTATATTTTGTGACGACTAGAAGACTACATTTGAACTATTCAACACTGTGCGCTGATTTTGGTTTCTGTATTTTTCAGAACATACTAGTTTTAATCTACATCGGGATCTAGGACGCAAAGGGTACCCCCGGATAAGATGGTAAAAAGTTCCCCTAAACCAAATGACGTATGAGCAGTTACAATATTATTCTAACATAAAATTAATATTTTTGAAAGATTTCTTAGCCTCCGTCCCAACACCCACACCCGTCTACAGCCAAAAACGTGTTTTTTTATTTTATTTTTTTGGACACTTAACACTATTATATCTGACTAAAAAAATATGATAAATAAGAAAACAATACTACCAGAAAACCTTTTTTGATATCTTCTCAGTCACAAATTCAAACCCAAAAATTATGAAAAAATATCATTTTTCTATTTGAATTTGGCGTGAGAATTGGTTGCCAAAAATACCTTAAAATTCAATGACTTTTCCCCGTCTCTCCAATTTTTTTCAGCCTGACACATGCAATAGAAGCTGAGAAACAATAAAGCATGAAAAACACGTTCCTCATTGTATCTCTGCAACAGATTGCCCTAGGAGGCTGATTTTTTGTGAATTTACAGCATTTTGTATTCTCTTTCGTATGAGCATCGGAATTATCGATTTGGTTTGGGAGCACTTTTCACACCCTTATTCGGCTATACCCTTTTCGAAACTAAATTTTATTACACTGAATTGAAAAAAAACAGCACCAATGGTGTTTGGGGATATATAAATGGACCGTCGAACTCACTGTTTCATTCTTTAATTAGCTCCAAGAGTTAATTGATACGCCGGATTAATGGATGTTTGCAATCCTAAACGCCTGATTGCACGTCATTACATGGGCCTAAACTTGTACGCACAAGCGGCTTGATTCGAGAATGCAATCCTAAACTACCTAACCAAGTTTCAGAAAAACGAAATTAAATTCCTCTACGGGACGAGGCAGACAATGACAACAATCACAAGTAGCCCCAATTTTAATGAAATGAACCATTAATGGTTCCTTGGAGAATCGAGGAAATCATTTTTTGAACAACTCTTATAATTCGAAATTAATATTCACGTCTTCACAAATACTGTATGTGACAAAGTTTTTTGAAGCTGTATCAAGACGTCTGTAAACAAATTTAAAAACAATGTACACAAATCAAAAACCCTACGTACCTTAATAAAGGAATCTTTTCTTCTCGTGTATGCAGTGTTAAGTTCGTGTTGCGAGTCTGAAAATGCTTGCTTTTTCCTGAGAAAAGTTTCCATTCGCCTCTCTAATATTCGAAAAGCCTCTCTAATATTTTTGAGAAAAACTGACAAAAGAGAAATTAGCCGGTAATTTTGAATTTCCTTTTTGTTCCCTTTTTTAAAAAGTGGCTTAATTTTTGCTGTTTTTAAAATATCTGGAGATATTCCTATGCATAAGGAAGCATTGAAAAAGTGAGTTAATGGGTGTATAATGGCAGGTGCAAAAGTTTATAATAATCAATCTGGAAATACATCAAAACCAGATGAATATTTATTTTTTAGTTTACTGACTATTCTGAGGATTTCGGAAATAAACATCGCGCCGAATTTCTTTTGGGGAAGCGTATGATGTTGAATTTTGTGGTTTTAGTGCCTTCCTGAGATCAACCACAATTCAAGAAAAGTGTTGATTGAAGAGATTCGCTACTTTTTCTGAATTGCTTGCTTCTCTTTCATTATCCTTTAAAACGACATTCTCTTCGAAGTATCGTGATGGCGTGGTCGTATTTTTTACGATACTCCACATTGCTTTAATTTTGTTCAAAATATCCTCATTATTTTTCATTATTTTTGCCTGAACTATCATTTTCCTTAAAATTCTATTGTATCCTCGGAAGTAGACATGAACACCGGAAAAACATGTTATAATGTCTAGAAACAACGTTAAGCGTACGTTTGTTTTTACACGATTCCTTGTGTGATCCAAGCATTACTTTTTCGTGAAATGCTTAATTTTCTTTTTTTAAGAGGAAAGCACGCGTTAAAGTGAAATGAAAGCTTTGAGAAAAATAAATTATATTTTTCATTTGTATCAACTGTGTGCCGCGATTCTTTCAGCAAGTATCCCGTAAATAATTGTATGTTAATTTTAGTGAATGCTTTGCACATGCGTGTTTTATTTATTGTGTCAGGGTTCATGTTATTGGTAATTGTAAGAATTTGTGCATCGTGGTCACTGTAACCTAGATTATTCGTTATTATTTCATATCGAGTTGTAGTTTTGTTAATTATAATTTGATCTATTGTTTTTTTGTGATTTAAGTGTATTCCGTGTAGGTACGTTCACTATAATATCTAAATTAAAAGAATGAAGTAAATTGAGAAACTGCTATTTTCGTGGGATTCGCTCGGAAAATCAATATTGAAATCTCCACACACAACAACGGATTTAAAAGAGAGATTACTAATTTTGTTCCGAGTTATCTCGAGAGTTTCTATGAAATTGAAATAATCTAAAGCTCGTTTTGCATCTGCAAAGTACGATAATTTTGAGTGTAGTAAGATGCACGAGTGTTATTAAAAAAAACCTTTTCAACTGCATATAAATTGAATTATGACAAGAAGGTAGAATCAATATTTTTTCTTAAGTAAATGCACGAATCTCCGTAAGCAGGGCCCTTATTTGATTCTCTCGCTCTACAATGAGATCCTGCAAGGTAAAAAATAGGAATTCGGAGTGTGTTTAGTTCATAATTAGACAACCAATATTCTGTAAAGCAAAAAATATCTATTTGACTCATCCCACTGTAATGCTCCCTTGATAAATTCAAATTTATTTGAAAGAGATTGTATATGATCATGCATTACCTACGCAGATGTTTCTCTGCTGCATTTGACTGTAGTTGCTATTTATTTATATCATTTTTACCTCGAGTGCGTGGTCGAAGGAAGTATCGTGTATCAGCAGTCTCAGAAGGTGAGGAAGGAGGCGGGGGACGGATGTAGAGGAATGAATAATGGGAGAGGTAGTACCCGAATTAGGTTCAGAGGATAAGGTAATTGGGTCCAAAGGGGTCCGGAGGATGGAGGAGAACCAGGAGATGTAGATGGGGATGAATCTTGGGCAGGACACTGTTGAGGTTGTGTAAGGATGTGTTTTGCAGGCTTGCTACCGAGTTCATGCTTTCCGACAAGGTTCAAGTGAAGACCATGCCGGGTGAAGTGTTTTTCTGAGAGAAAGTTAAGCTCAAATAATTTAACATGTGTGCCTCTCAGATGCAGTTTTAATTGCTTGTTTGCGTGTCTAATTTCTTTGCAAAGTGTTGGTTTGTTGTACCACAAGGGCAGAGTCAAGACTACAATGTTTGTGTTTTGGGCGGCACGTTGTAGTTTGTCAACATGTTGCTCAGGTGTAAAGTGACCACCCAAATTGATGTCATTCTGCCCTCCTATGATGATGACTCTATCCCGTTTAGTGAGAGTTTTTGTGTCACAGGTCACGTCGGCAAACCTCCCGATAGGTTTAAACACACCCATCACAGAGAAACTGGATGGGAGTTCCCCACTGAGATTTGTCGCCCATGGCAATCTGCTGAAATTAGTACCGTTTTGGACAGCTCAGTGGAAATGTCCTTGTTTACTTCTGGGCCAGGTTGCGTAACTCTACGTGTCTTTGTTTCTTTGCGCTTGCTAGCCTGTTTGCGTCGGTTTGTGGGTGGGTGTGTCGATGATGGGAGGGGCTAGTGAGGATTGGGAAGACAAGGAAAAGCATTGCCATAATCTAACACAGAAAATCTGTTTTCAGTCGTGATTGGTAGTGATGATTGTGTTTTTGCTTTCGCAGATGGACGGTTGGAAGTTTCTGCGTTGTTGCTTATTGTTGTCCAATCGTTTGTGTTTTGAACGACCTCTTCGAACCTTCGGATACGTTCATCTAAATCATTTTTTAAGTTAGTAATTTGAAAAAGGAAAAAATCAAAAAATTGATGGGAAATTAAAAAAAATATTTAAAAAATAAAAGTAAGGTGATTCTAGGTAGTATTTAAATGATATTGATTAATTGATAAAAGAGTTCAATGTATTTGCGTCAATAAATCTAAGCTGCAAAGTAATAAATACAATTAGATTACTGTACTTTACCCGTTGAAAGAAAACAATTCACAACTTTTATATTCGAGAATTTGAAAGCACAAGGTTCAAGTTTTTTCGTTACTGTTATAGACGAAACTTTGAATTTTGATGTTCTTCACAGTTATCATAACACTTTCACTACTATTTGAAACCTTTACGTGTACGTGTGTGACGTCACGGGATTATACGAACCCGTAACGCCACCATAAGCCACGAGAAAAGACCAGAAACAGAGAAATAGGGTACGCGGCGGAGCGATGGTCCGAGAAAGCGACATCTACCCGCAAGTTTTCGCACTCCGAGGTCCGAAGTTACGGATAACATTTTTCTTGAGAGGGCGCGAAGGAGGAGAAAATTCACACCTCCAGAAATTTCCCCAGGCGGAGCCACATAAATACCGCGACGCGCTTCGGGAGAGCTCTCTTTCGACTTCGACAGCGACGGCGACTCAACCAAATTCTTCGGCGATAGTCACTAGTTAGTGCAGGAGTATATTTTAACTTGCTTAGTTAAAACTGATTTGAGAAACGCGGTAATAAGTGATAGAATTCAGAAGTGAAGTGCATGTACAGTGTTAGCACTAACATTACGCGAGAAAGCAAGCGATGTGATTGCTTGAATCTGAAATAGTTTCATAATTGAAATAAATTCGCGCAGAAGGATTCTAAACGAAATCCAGCATTTAATTTTGTACGCCACGACCACGCACGCTCAAAGTGTGGTATGTTGGCCGAGTGCTAGAAGTATTCAATTCAATAACGTAAGTTATTCAAAGCTGGAAGCGCGAACAATGGGTACGCGGCACGCGGAAGAAGGACGACTCCAGTGAAGACCCAAGCGTAGGCGAGAAGGACTTGGACCAAATACGTGGATGATACGAGCCCGAGATCGAGAGAAAGGTCTGGAATTTGGACGAGTGGCGGAATCCTGAGATCGAGTGAAGGAAGTGGTATAACCGCGGGACATCGAACCAGTCAAGTAACGTGGCGAGGACGGGGAGCGACCGAAAACCCCAAGGTTAATTGATGGCGAGCGGGAAGGAGATGTCGAGGTAAAGAACTGGCAACTTCTATGCGGCAATTTGTTGGGAAACCGTGTAGCTTTAAAATACCAGGCGAAGCGTCCTAAAATAGGTGAAAGTTCCAAATAATTACTGGGAGAAATATTCCGAACGTATGAGCGGCAGTTTAGATTTCATTCGCTGTACGCACTAGTAAATTCGTTTGAATGCCATACCTTGCACAACTTTTGTAGAGTGAATATGATATTTCATGTAGTGTAAAAGTGATCTTGTTTGAAAGTCACGCTTTCATTGTATTATGTCAGGGATAATTAGTTGCTATCATTTGTAAAGGGTACGATTTAAGTAACGTGTGTGTCACGTTTATTCTTGGGTTTGAGTTCACAGCATTGTAATAAATGTGCAGCTTAAGGCTGACACCTGTGAACAGTCTATGATAGAATAATTGTAGAGAATCATTTAAAGGGCCGTGCACGGAGAAAACTTAAGAATAACTAAAGTTAAATGAGGTACACGAAATAATTCAGAAAGAGGTAGAAGCAAAATAATTGTGAATAGTACTTATTGAAGTATTCAGGCAGTCGAGGTGACGCCAATACATTTTTGTGGTTGTATTCTTTTTTTTCTGTTTTCTTTGCAGTGACCAGCTACGCAAAGTGCATACTTTATTGTATATTTGTGCCACTGTGTAATTTGTGTTTTTACTGAATATATGCTCATTTTACCAGAATTTTACCTAATTTATTGTGTCAAGGGTTCAGACCTTTCTCATACACGAAAGATCCTGCTTCCTGAGAATTCAAAGCTCGCTTCAAGAGCATTCATTGTTTCACGCTTTATCGCCACCGGCTGGAAGGTAGTAGGTGGGCGTGTTACAATATATATATATATATATATATATATATATATATAATTTTATAAAGCAAATAAGTATTAGAAGTCTATGAACTCGTTCAAATGCAAGTTTGTCCGTTACTCTGTCTTTTAAACCAATGTTTATACAAGGTCTGTCCCAAAAGTAAGTTGAATGACTTCGCACCGCCGAAGCAAGCCATTAGCAAGGCGCGCCAAGTGTCGTGAATGGTGGTGTGGGGTTTAGGAAGCCAACGACAAACACGTCAGTTGTCTGCAGGCTCTTCCACAGTGCGCATCGCTGCTAGTTTGAACCCTTGTTTTAGTGACGCGTCGGAATTTTAAGATGCCGCGTTTCAAGGACCAGCGTTACGCAATAAAATTTTGTGTTGCGCTCAAAAAAACGGGCGCTGAGACCGGTGCCATGCTAAGGGAAGCTTATGGCGATAGCACCATGTCCAGCAAAAATGGTTTACCGCTGGCATAAGATGTTTCGAGAGGGCAGAGAGGATGCCGAGGATGAAGACCGCTCTGGACGCTCGTCAACGTCACATTCCGATTAAAATGCGAAGAAAATGAGGGACATGCTGAACTCTAATCGACGCCTGAGTGTTAGAATGCTGGCAGATGAGTGTAATATCCCTAAAATTACTGTACATCGCATTGTTACCGAAGATTTGGGCATGCGGAAGATCTGTGCGAAGATGGTCCCCAAAGTGCTTTCCGATGAACAGAAGGCTGCTCGTGCAACGATTTCGCGTGACCTCTTGGAGCAGTGTGAAAATGATCCGAATTTTTTGGATAATGTGATTACGGGTGACGAAGCATGGGTTTTCGAGTATGACCCGGAGACCAAAAGACAAAGTGCTGAGTGGCACACGCCAGCTTCCCCGCGCCCAAAAAAGGCGAGAATGAGCAAGACCCGTGTAAAGGCCATGCTCATCGTTTTTTCGACAAAAGAGGCAATGTCCACTCAGAGTTTGTGCCACAAGGACAAACAGTGAACAGTCATTTTTACTTGCAAGTCCTGAAAAGGCTCCAAAGCAGAGTGAAACGCGTCAGGAAGGAGATCGCCAGCACTTGGCGTCTTCATCATGACAACGCGCCGTACACACTGCCTTCATTATTGGAAGTACTTAGCGAAACGCGGTATGGCAACATTGCTCCAGCCGCCGTACAGCCCCGACTTGGCACCACTGGTCTTCTTTTTGTTCCCGAGGATCAAGAAGGAACTCAAGGGCCACCATTTCGGGACTTTGGAAGCCATCAAAGAAGCAACGACGAGGTTCTTGAAGGAGGTCTCCGTCGACGCCTTCCAGGGTGCGTTCAGCGACTGGGAAAAACGCTGGCGCAGGTGTTCCGACGCGGAAGGAAGCTACTTTGAAGAATTTTAGTTACTTGTATATTTATCTGCAATACATCTTTTTTCTTGGACTTATTCAACTTACTTTTGGGACAGACCTTGTATTACTTCTTTTCCACTACTTCGGATAATATAAATCTCTTTCAGCTTATCTGTAACAAGTAAAGAAAACAATTTAAAAACAAAAGGTACCTGAAAGATGTAGGAAAGTAGTAAAAGATTGGAGCACAGCCAGAGCACGTCAGTCACGTAACAAACAAGCCAGTTCAATCCAGCAAGCCAGTATACAACAAACAAGCTATTACAAGCATTATCTAAAAAACTATGGATAAATACAGCCCCTCTAGCCTTTGGATACTACATCTCAATCTTAATGATCATATGACACTTGTAGGCCGGAAGCCAGCAAGAAAATACACTTATGATAAGCTCAAAACCAAACCTTTTTGAGAAGTTAGCCAGTGTAATGAAGGGAACCGCAAGCTCATGCTTGACGATCTGTAGTTGACGGCATTACGCTGCACAATGTTTTGCATGTGTCGAAAAAACTATGCCCTTGGAGAATTAACACACAGCTAATTCTTGTTGTATAATGTTCGTTAGATAGCCAAAATGTGCGAGTCGTACGCCATGCCGAGCCAATGACAAATTGGATATCTTTGAACAGTACGACGGCTACTAGAGACGCCGAAACGGTATGGCGTGGTCATAAATGGCAATGAAAAATAATTTTCTTTTCTCTTTCAAAATTCTTTTCTCTTTCAATTTTTTTTCCGGCGTCTTCCTACAACTACAATATTAAAGATAGTTTTCCGAACAGTTTACGTTCTCCAAAGACTGATCCTTAAAAATGTTACGTACGATTTTTCGAAAATATGAGTAGTTTTGCGTAACTGTGTCAGTTAAAAAAGATTTTCTCAAAGACCGATCGTCATTATTTCTTCCAATTTTTCTGAAATAGAGCAAAATACGCTTATAAAAATTACGCAGGCTTTCATTAAACTCTCTGTATGTTAGAGAATTGCAAAAAAGTTAACATTTCAAGACTACAATATTAATGATAGAGATTTTTTCAGAATCAAATCTGTTTTAAAAAATAGATTCTATTGTTGCTTGTCTCTCTATTGTTGCTTGTGGTCACTCGGTATCCCAGAGTATACTGTTTTGCTGGTTAACATATCCAGCAAGATGAAGCCAAGCCTCATCACTAAAAACACTTTATCAAGTGCTTCAAGACCTTCGCTAACAATTCGCCGTAGCCAATTACAGTAATTCATACGAGCAGCCCGATCGGGAACCTTAAGGTATTGAGATGTCCGCCGTTTGAATCAGCACATTTTCATTTTTGTTGTGGCACAGTGTGCACCTTCATAGGAAAGATTACATTGCTGCTGAAGCATCCACAATCTTTTTTTTTTTCGGGGAAGTTGAAAGACCATCCCAAACTTCCTCTAGTTCTCGCTGCATGAGCACTGTGTTTTGCCGATTGCTTTTCCGATCATACACGCTCCCTGTCTCGCGATAGCATTTCACTAACAGAAATATAGTTCTCTTGTTCGGAATAGACTCGGGTTAAAATCTTTCTTTGAAAGTTGCCGGGAACTCTCCGAAAGATTGCGTTCCGAAATACTCCTTCACCACAAAACTGCGTTGATCTAAACTGAGGCGCATCGTAAGTTAACTTCAAAACAGTAAATGAAGATGCAACCTGTTTTGCTTTGATCAGCTATGATCCAGGCAACAGGAACGGCGCAGGTGAAAGGAAAGGGGTGGTGAATGAAGGAACTGTCGCAGAAATGTTGTCAAATGAGCTGTCAAAGAAACAGTGTTCCAATTCTTTCATTTTCTCTGAGGGCCTCGAACCTCAGGGTTGCGTTTTAAACTGATCACCCGATATGTGTGTGTGTGTGTGTGTGTGTTTAGTGACAGTACTTCGGCACATTAATTATATTACTTTATTTGGGGAAACTGAAAGGCGCAGAGGTCTTGGTAGGGAAAATATTTGATGGAGATCGCATGTGAAGAAATCTCTACAATTTTCGATAAAATTGGGATTTATTCAATCCTCGTAATAAAAAACATAACAGATACAGAAAAAGTATGCACTCTTTACAAATATCCAAAGAGCGAATCATTTCCGCTATAAATAAACTTATTCTAACCACTTTTTTATCTTAAGACTAAAATTTTTCACACCGTGCAAGGCTGCCACCTTGTTTGAAAATTTCTACTGATTCGCAACTTCAATTTTTTAACATTTATATCATACACAAACTGGCTATTGTTAAACAATCAAGAATCTCTAACACATCATTACCAGGCACATGCCATTTAAACGGAATGACTACAGTATTTCAATATTAGTGTTCATCATACTTTTCCTAAAAGAACCGAATTTTACGAAGCCTTACTTCCCTTCAAATTAATACATGCGCTGTTCTGGTCAGTTCAAAATTCTCCCAATCTTTACATTCTATAATTTCTGTGAAACACATATTTATTTATTTCTTCTCGCACCGCTTCCTATACTAAACCTAATTCTCTTCACATTCGCCTCTCTCCCTCGTAATGTTATAATGTCCAGCACACGAGGGTTATTTCTGATCTGCAAATGACATTCTGACAATTACGCGTAATGTTCATATCTAATGGCTTCCGCGTTTGCCTCAAAATTTCGAACCGGCTGGCTCCGTTCACGTCGGCGTTTCAAATCAGAAGAAGGTTTTAATGCTTTGTCCGTTGGCCAGTCGGCTTGCCTCCTTCCCTTGCCCCTGCGTGACGTATGGAAATGCCTCCCCTGTCTCGCTGGTCAGTCGTCACTAGGTTGGCGAAGTGGACAGTAGGCGCCTACGAGGCGAGCGGCATGATCACGGCCCATCGGAGGTCCATTAGGGAAATTTATTACTGGTGCGATTGACGCAAATAGTTAAGACATGATATAAGTACTGAATGTGGACGGTGCAGAACTTAAAGGAAACTTGACAGTGGAATTGGACTGTTTTATAAATAATTAAACACATATGTATCCGATTCTCATGATAGACAGCCGCCCTGCACTTAAGAAAATTGTGCGGATCTGAACTTTTCCTACTACCTATGTTTCCAATTCTTTCCTTGTGTCATAAATAAAAATATAATCAGTGATTAGTGTTGAATTACAGTAAAATGGAAGAGACTGGCACGGTGCGCGGTGTGCGTGATTCAGTTGCGGGAAGGCCCGACTGTCGAGCGTAAATGTGGCTGAACGCATCTACTAATTGTTGAGACTGTGTTTTGGTGGATAGCGTGTAACGTCCCACTATGCAGAAAAGGTATCGGCGACGACCGGCCGAAGTGCGTAGTGAAAGCACTCGTTGGCACTGATGGCTGAAACACAGACATCGTGAGGTGGCGTGAGAAGAAACGACGACTCCTATTCTCTGTGGCCTTCGCAAGCCGGACGACCCCGAGTGAAGGCGGACGCACCCGAGAGACTTCTTCACTGCAGCCTGTAATGGCGACCGGGTCTCGGACGCACCAAGTATCAGAATAATAATATAATGGGACGGTGTAGGATCAGCGTAACCAAAGCAGAGAGAGCTTTACAAGGAATGGGGGGATAATCAGTTTGACGGATATCATGTTATAAGCCGATTCAATATCCGAAATAACGAAGTATTAGTAAAATTATATTAAGTAATAATTATAGTATATATATATATTATATATATATATATATATATATATATATATATATATACATATATATATTGTGACGTCATGGGATTTGACAACCCCATAACGCCACCATCAGCTATGAAAAGAAGCCCACGAACAGAGAGGAGTAGGGTACGCGGCGGAGCGATGGCTTGTAAACGCGCCATCTACCCACAGCTTTTCGAACTCTGACGCCGGAACTAGCGAATAATATTTTTCCGGGAGGTCACGAAAAGAGAAGAATATTCACCCCTCCAAAAATTTCCCCAGGCGCGAGTACCATAAGTATCGCGGCGCCCCTCGGAGGAACCCTCTTTGATTGCAGCAGCGACGGCGACTAGACCGAGTTCTGAAGGCGATTGTAACTTGATAGCATAGGAGTTTATTTTAACTTGGTAGTTAAAAGATAGCTTGAGAAGCGTATCAACGAAAGTGATGTAATTGAGAAGTGGAGTGCAAGAACGTTCTTCGCATTAACATTCACAATATTTGAGAGAGCAAGTGAAGAGATTGTTTGGCTTCGAAATAATTTCAAATTTGTAAAATTCGCGCAGAAGGACATTTAAATCCAGCTCCCCAAAAGACCGAGCATTTAAAGCATAACTTCAGCAACATTAATTATTCGAGGCTGGAAGCGCGAACAAACTTGTACGAGGCGCGGCAGAAGAAGGACGACCCCAGGAAGAGCGAAGCGTAGGTGAGAAAGATTTGGACTGGAACAAGTATCGTACGAGTCCGGAGAACGGGAGAAGGGTGTGGAAATTGGAGACGTGGTGGAGTCCAGAGTTCGAGGGTAGGAAACTGGTAACGTCGTGGGACAGCAAGCGAAGACGGGTGGCAACGCGAGGCTGCGAGCGGCAGAAAATCCCCAAGGTTACCTTCAGGCGAGCGATGCGGAGCTATTGAGGGTAAAGAACTGGCAACTTTTATGCGGCGATCAGTTGGGGAAAGAGAATAGCAGTAAATACACGACAATTCGTATTAAAAGTGGGTGGAAAGTCCAGAATAGGTGGGAGAAGTATTTCAAACGATGTGAGTGGCAGTTTCAAGTCCATTTACTGATTTGTGTTATTGAATTCATTCAAAGAGGCCATCCTTAATTTTAATTTATGATTTTCACATGTTGTACAGTTGATGTTATCTGGAAAAGTCATAGTTTATTGTATTGTGTTAAAATTAATTGCTTTCTAAGAGATGTAATGGGGTCAGATTTAAGTAAGGTTACGTTTTATTGTTTTTTCTCTTTTAAGTTCACAGTGTTAAAAGTGGGTGAGGGCACTCACTATGACTGCGAAGCCCAAGGCTAGCACCTGTGAACGGGATACAATAGAACAAGTGTAAAACTCATTTTAAAAGCCGTGCACGGAAAACTAAAGAGTAGAAAGAGTAAAATAATGTGGTAGATAGAAATTCAAAAAGAGGAATGAGCAAATTGTGAATTGTAATTGGTCAAAGTGTGTTCAGGAAGTCGAGGTGACGCGAAGTTTTTTGTTTTGCCTTGTTTCTGTTTTTTTCTTCAGTGACCAACTATTTAAAGTGCATAATCCTATTATATAATTGTGCCACTGTAATTTTTCATTGAATATATGATCATTTTATTCGTATTTTATCTGATTCATTGTGTCAGGGGTTCAGACCTTTCTCATACCCAAAAGATCCTGCTTCCTGAGAATTTTAAGCTCGCTTCTCAAGCATTCATACTATCACGCTCTTCCCACGTGTGGAAGGTAGTAGGCGGGTGTGTTAGTGTATATATATATATAATATTATATATATATAATATTATATATATAATATTATATATATATAATTTATATATAATATTATATATATATATATTATATATTATTATATATAATAATATTATATATATATATTATTATATATATATAATTCACTGACTTAGCAAAAAAGTTTGTTTTTGATGAAGGAATAACATCTACACCAATAAAACAGTTTTCAAAATGGGTTTAAGGGTGCCACAAACCCCATAAACATACCCATATTTCGGTCTTTTCGCTACTTTTTAGAAAATAACGAATAAATATTATTTAATGGTATTTTTATTAACGAATGTTTGGCTGAAGTGGTGCCCACGTTATCCCGAAACAATTTTGTGATCATCAAACATTACTTATTTGACTAAGTGTGCCACCGAATATGGACAATTTTACATTGAAGCCATAGAAACACACACCATAGCTCCGTAAATGTTTATCCAAAATACTTTTAACTTAGAAAATATTGAGATTTGAAATCTCTACTTTAAGAACCTTGGTTCGGAAAATTTCACTATTTCACTGCAATCGGCTAAAATTGCGTCGCGCGCCATCACTGTTAACGACCCACATTTGAGATTCACTGTTGTGACTGATTTCTTTATTCACTGTTAGACTGCATTAAACATATTTGTAGAGACATTAAACTGGTTTCGGGGTTACTTAACTATAAATAATACGTTGTAGCATTTGGAGGCGTATGAACTATTTTCCCTCTTCGTTTCGGTGCTTATAACAGTGCCCATGTCATCGCGCCTACCGGCCTGCTCCGTGCGACTCCCGGGTCCGCGCTGCTGATGGAGGCACACTGCCTTCTGGAAAGCCACCCTTTTTTCACTTTCGAATATTTCTTCTGGATTTCACAAACGGAGTTCTTAATTTCAGAGAGAATTTCTCAGATTTTTCCCATTCCCATGCGGCACCCGGATATGGAAGCAGCATACGTTGCCGCGAGCGGAACTGATATGCACCGCGCAGTTGATAGCAATGATCAAGCAAAGACACCAAAGGAAGAAGAGAACGCGATACCGTGTTCGAGCAAAATGCTAAACGGGAGAGGTCCGTAATGAAGGGTGATCTCGTTGCGGACATAAACAAATATGCAAGAAACTTATTCCCGATTTGTGAATTTCGAACGATCAGTTATGAAGGTGGGCCGTGGAACGAGCCCGGAGACAGTGAGAAAATGTCCGACTGTTGCAGTATCACGCGCGGGAGAAGAAAGTAAGGCGTTGGTAGACACATTGTGCACGACGTCAGTGGTTTCAGAGGAATTTTACGAGAATCGAATTGCGACGGGGGAATCAATTTTGACGCGATTTTGACCGATGAGCAGGTGGTATGTGACTGAGGAGACTCAAAATTAGTCCAGTCCCATCACAAAGCAATTGATGCTAGACATCATCGGTGGTAAACGATATGAGATTGTGGCATTAGTAGTGAAAATATTAATATATGCGATGATACTGGGAGCGGATTTCCTTGACGAACAGGCCGTGGTCGATATGAACCAGGGCACCGTCACCATGCAAGATCAAGTAGTTATGGGGGCAATCAAGTGGATACGGGACGAGAAGGAGATGAAGAAATGAGTGAAGAAAGGAAAATTCGTGCTGGGAATGCTGAAGAGGAGAAGGTAGAAGACCTATTGCGAGAAGAAGCGAAGAGCTTTCCGAATTTGTCGGAAGAACAGAAGAGGGAGTTGGCGCGACTGATGATAGAGAATAGGAAGGTGTTTGAAAAGAACAATGAGCCAGTTACGAACTATCAATTTCGGATACAGCTGACAGACTATACTTCGTTTAGGTAGAGCAATTATCCGGTACCCGAAGCCCTGAAAGATTGCGTAGCTGAATCATCAATTGGTAGGCTCAATCATCAATTCAACCATCGAATTGATAAGATCGCTGGTTGAAGATGGTATTATTAAAAAGGCCGTTACATCATACACCAGTTCTATTGTTTTTGAGAAGGAAAAGGATGAAGGCTTACGTCTTTGTTTGGATTCAAGGAGATGAAATTCAGTAACTTTGTCGTACCGTGACTCCCCACCCATAATTGACGAGATGGTGGAAAGATTCGGCGAGAGTAAAATATTTTCTTGTACATACTTCAGTAAGACGTACTGGCAAATGAGTATAACTGAAGAAGACCAACAATATACAGGTTTTATGTTCGAGGGAGTAAGCTATGTATTCAAGATGGTGTCGGAACCTCGATTGAAATAATATTCAAAATTATTCCATTTATATCAGGGGCTATATGAGGTGCAAAGCATCATAGCGCCAAATGTCGCGGAGCTGATATATGAATAGGGAAGAATTGTTGGGCAGTATAATTTCTTTAATTTACGTCCTTGCTCAAGATAGATATAAACCTTAAGAAGAATGAAGGTTATTTGTTTCTTTTGAGATGCATAAAAATCTCAATTTGTGAGGGGATAATGGGAAAATACTGGCATGAGTAGGTCCTGAGGGGAACCTACTCATAACCTTCTCTATTGCATCTTCTTCCTGATACAGTACGGTTCCCATCCCGAAATCGCTATTGTCTGTTTGGAGGATACATGTTTTGCTGAAATCCTGGTGCGAAACCACACAACACCTGTAGAACATAGTCCTCAGTTCATTAAACTTCTTCTAAACCTTCTTCATAAGATTCATCTCATTTCCATTTCCTCCCTTTCTGCAGTAATTTATAAAATGGTGATATATCTAGTGAAAATTGGGACAAAATCTAGCGTAGTAATTTCATGTCCCAATTAATCCCAGGCAAACCTGCTTCTCGTTCCTGGGTACCGGAATTTGCTGAATTTCCATGATGGTGTCCTGCCTAACACCAATACCTTCTGTCGTAACTTCATAGCCCCCAAAACGCGATTATCTTCGTACACCATTTTGACTTCTTGATATTTAATATTAAATTGTTCTAATTTAAGATGGCGAGCAATTCCTGTCTTTCAAATGCACGTCATTAGATTTGGATCTAACCACGATATTATTTACATACACCGTTCGATCATTTAATAGACTTCAAAGAATTCGATCGAAACACTGTATTAATGGTAGTTTCACAAACCAAATGGTACTCTCTGAATACGTAACATATACCCTCAAACATGAAACCAGTTGTAGATCTTCTTCTACTATGTTCATCTAGTAGTCCTATACTAAAGTCAGTACAAGAGAATACTCACAACCTCCGAATCCTCACAGAACTCCTTCTCCTTCAGGAGGAGCATCCAGATAGGGTAATGTCACAGCATTCAATCTTCTCGCGTTCAGCCTTTTCTACAATTACAATCGGACTTGAGTATGAAGTGGATGTGTTTGCTCCCTCTTCCATCATTTCCTTAATCAATGTTTCGACCTATCCGCGATAAGCCACCGGAATAGGCAATTTCTGTTCCTAAACGGGGAATAATAATTGTGTTCTAAATTCGTAATCCTTGAATGGATTTGGATTTCTCATTAACAAGTGTCTGTTTCTTAAGAACTCCTTTAGCTCGCACTTGCACCTCTCATCAAACATTTCTGCTTCATTCACCAGCCTATTTATCCAGTCTTTCACCTTTTCTTCACATAAGATTCCTGCATTAATACCAAATTATTACTATTCTTTTTTGCCCCGAGTCAGTCCTGATCTCATGCTCAATCATGACGATACGCCCCTCCTCAACGTTTATTACAGCATGATTTCTCAGTCAGAAAGTCCATTCCCAAAATAATTGATTATATTCAATTATTTACTACCAATGCAATGACTTCGCACACGCGTTTCCCGATGCAAACGTTCAGCATAATTTGCTTAGAAACGGGACATGACTTCTTCTGTGTGATCCCAATTACGTAGGAACGAGGCATCGGCAAAGTCGCAATGTTCCTGCCCGTAGCAATAAACGTTTCATAGTATTCTTCCGCGACCGCGTTCGCTACACATCTCGTGACAACTAGCGCCTCATTTAAACACCATTCCGTGATTGTTGGGCACTCCCGACAAATCATTTTACTACTCTTTCTCTTGACCCTATCTTCACAGTTAATTACTTCATTCGAATTGATTGGAACCTCATTAATCGTTTTGCATGTGTTCGTATTGGGGTCGCGTTTCAATACGAACTTCTCCCATTTAAAGCTTGACCGTTGCCTATTCCGCTGGTACTTGGTTATGATTCATAATCAGTCGATCCTCTTCACCCGTTGCTATCGCTCGACTTCCATGACTTTCGATCTTCCCTCGATCTCCCGCTTCTTGCTGCCTTCCTGAATTTCCACGATCTTCCTTGTGCGTTTTCTGATCTGCCGAACTCATCATCTGTTTTTCTCCTGACTCATCACGGGATACCTGTACGTTCATGGCGTTCACATTTCACCCTTGCTCTTCGGAGCGTTGGCGAATGTCAAATTATAACTTCTTAACACGATCTGGAATGACACTAGCTCTGTAAGACTTGCGCTTCTTAACAAATTTTGAATTGTGGTAGGGAATTGCCTAGTTAATATATAAATTATTTCCTGGTCGCTCATCGGCGGCGACAGTGATCTAAAATGATGCGCTGAGTTGCATTATTTTTCATCCAGACCCCGCTCGATGATTTAGAGGAACTATTCATCAAACTAATCTTGAAGTTCAATTGGATACCTTCCCTCCAATATCGCTCGAAAAAAATTGAACTCGTGCACTGATGCGGGGAATAGTACGAGAGTAGCTCTCCAGGTCCTGGCATTATCTTGTAACATCTGATAAATGACTTGAGTTTTACTTTTATTTGGTAACTAACCGCCAAGTACTGTTTTACAGCTCTCATAAATAAGTAAGGGGTTTCCTTCGCAATGTCAGAAAATTGTAATGACGACTGGATTGAAACATCTTTGGACGATGTTAGGTATCGTTTTGCCCTCTCTTAATTCTCGAACCACGATCTGAAGTGACATCACATTCTCCTTACACTTCTTAATTTCCTTCTTTACTCCATCCTTATATGTTTCGACCGACCCTTTTAACTCTTCCACCGTGGTTGTTACTTCCCTCCTACACACGCCGACTTTATTTTCAACTACTTGAGATACCTCCACCGTTTTTCCTTCGGTGTTTTAATAGCTTTACCTTGACCTGAGAAACACTCTTCTACTTAGATCCTAACACTCTGGCTAATTTCCGGGCTGCTCCCCCATCATCTCACGTCTCAATCTCCACGGTGCAGCTTGCCTCGCCAGTTGCTATGAGAACCGTGACGTCACCCGCGATAACAGCGTGGACTCCACGCCGCTGCTGTCGTGCTGGTGAAGTAGAAACTAAAGAAATAGGATACTTCAAGTATGACATTCGTTGGCATTGTACTTTAATAGTGCTGTGTTGTATCAAATATGAATACTGTGTATGACATAGAGTGTATTTTATGAGAAAGGTCATATTCACGATGGAAAGACTAGGATAGGGAAGTTTTGAGTTGTAGGCGCCCTATTGAATCACTCTAAATATCGGGTACACAAGTTAAATATTCAGGAAAGAACTACTTAGTTTCAAACGATTACTACGTTGTCTTCCTCTCCAACTCTAAAGAAATTGTTTTGTTGGTCATGCTTCATTTTCAGCATTAAAACCAACGTTTGGAGCAGAAAGAGATTTGCCGCTCTGTTGAATATAACTTGATTGTTGCATAAACACGGCAGGGAATATAAAGTGAATTAATTGAGTGCATTTCAGACTACATGAATGAATACATACACAATTGGCAACCTCAGATAAATTATGTTCAGGTAGATGATAGGACAGATGACACACAGGCGTCACAATGTTTCTTTGAAGAATATTGTAATCAAAACAAACTTCTTTTGTAGATTAGGAAGAATTGATTGATTTTTTCGTGTTTCCGGGCGCGTCAACTACTTTGGTCATTAGTCCCGTTAGTGTAATGCATGTTTTTTCTCGGGAGATGGTGGTGATCTTCCCCCGCTGGATGGCGAGATCCGGCGCCGACCCACCGTCGGCTAGTGGGGTTTCCCCCTAACCAGAACTCTCCCACCAGCGGGGCACCACCCCAGCCGGGACAAGCTCTAAGCTCCCGACCGGTCTCCCGGAGTATGTGGTAGTGTGTGTTAGTGTAAGTGTGTCAGAGTAAGGTGAGAGGATAGGACAAGGAAGAGGAAGGAAAGATCGTGCGCGGTCCGTTTGTTAGGGTACTGCTCCGGCATTCGCCTGGTGTTGATCGGAGAAACCACGGAAAACTACCGATCAGAGCAGCCGGCCGCGAGAATTTTCCTCCAGACAGCGACTGAATTCGACCTAGCTGAAAAGCTAGTGACGAAAATCCTGCCGCCGTCAGGACTCGAACCCAGGACCTCCCGGTCAGAGGCGCTACAATGACATCAGTTGATGCACTGAGCTACCGTTCCCGGTAAGAATAAGGAAGAAGATGAATAATCACATAATATCACATAAGTCCGCAGCCTTGAAGGACCGAAGTATCAATTTGGTGCATAAGAAATAAGCGATTTTAATTATTAAGGTAAACATGTGTACATTTATTTTTTCCAACTAGCTCTTCATCTAACTTCACAGCTACGAGACGCCACTGTCATTAAGGAGTGATTCAAGTTCTAATAGCAGCCCAAATATTTTTGTGCTGTTGAAAATATCGAAATGCGGTTTATTGGCATTCGAAAGATGATGCAGGTGTGCACACGATAAAGTACTTCATTTGTTTCCAATACATTCGCTGCGGGCATAAGTTAAGGAAGTCTGTTTTAAGAAATAATACTATAGATATTTTACTTCGTTAGAATCGTTTTAATTTTCTGACAATGACTTCAGTACTTGACATAACTTCAGTAACAATCACACGTGTAGCTTTATTTGAGCAAGTGCTTCAGACGGCATTACACAGGCCATGACGCTTCGCCGCACAACGTGGGGCGGTGCAGCCCTGTTTCCAGGGCGTCGGCTTGACGTACGGCCGGACGGCCCGAACCCACTCCCGAAAATATGTGCGCAGCGAACGTGTTAGGAACCAACAACCGTCACCAATCGAATTTCGAGCTCTTAAATGGACAAAAATATTTTTTTTTGTTATTTAAGGACGCATCAACATCTAGGTCATTAGCGACCACTATTGGAGTTAACGGTATGGTACGAGATGAAACGGAATGGTATGGTATGGTACGGATACGTGATGATAAGGGGTGAAAGGACGAACACAAGTACAACCATGCCCGAGGCGGGGCTCGAACCCGCGACGCTTCGGTCCGAGATTGCTACGACACTACTTTTCTTTGTTTTACAGAGTTTGTAATGATGGAATCTACTATCAGTTGTTCCTTGCATTCTCGTGATCCCTTATAGCATCCCTTTTGTTCTTCAATATTTTGTTGTTGTCTAGGTGTTGGTATATTTTTCTGCTTATTATGGATGTAAGCAGTTTGTACAGAGTTGGGAGAGCTATGAGGTGGTACTTTGCTGGATCAGCTCTATCTGTGGCTCTATTGCTCTGTCTCTTCTTTTTAAACACCGCTGTCTGTGTTCTCTTTGGAGAGTAGCTAGGTGATTCCTTTTGTCAAGAACGGAGGCACCGTTTCCGGGATTTCCAATATACCAGTGTAATACTTGGCAAGATGTTTATGGATTCCGAGGAATTTCTTTAATCAGACATTTTTCAATCCGTCGGGACCTGGTGCCTTCCAGTTCAATGTTTTTGCCACAGCTAATTTCACTTCTTCATTGATTTTCCAGTTTAACATTGTTTTCAATATGGACATAGGCTGCTCTGGACATAGGTTCTCTGCCATTTTTCCTTTTTGTGTTCAACAGATTCATCCCACATATTTTGCCAGAAACTGAAAGTATTCTCAACTTTCAGTATGATGTCTCTGTTTCTCTATTGGATTCTGTGGTTCTTAGCTTTTCAAGTCGTTCTTTTGGTTGTTGTCTCTGCGAGTGTCTCACTTTCTCGGTAACGTTTTAACCTCTTCGCAAATGCAGCGTGCCTTTGATTCGACTTCAGTATCGTGTCCAGTCCAGCGCTCTTGTGCGTCTTCAGACTCCAAGATAATTGCACGAGTTCCCCTAACTTCAGCTGAAACATTCAGTTTTGCATATTGGATCAGTATGCCAATATACCTTCCAATTTTCTAATCTTGAAAAATAGTCTTCACTCCCAAGGTGGAGAGTTGAGTTTTCCCTTCCGTACTGGCTTTATACTACTGAGGTATTGCCCATTAAGAATGAGAACTACCATTGCTCCAATGTACGTCAAGTAAAATGTTCATCTAGTGAGCATTCATCTTATAAGGCTAAATGTACCGACAATACTTCAATTTGTCGCCACCACGTGGCAGCACCAAAATTACTTTACAAATACCGTCTAAACAAATGGTCAGATTTTCAATCAGTAAACGGTATTTGATTCTTATTTTATATAGAATTTACGCTACGAAGACCTTTTTACAAAAAAGATTTCCAATTTTTTTTCAAATTTCTCTCATAGTTCCGGAATGCAATTAAAAAAATGTGGACTTATAGCGCGATGACGACGTGCTTCCTGAATTCAAATCCCACATCAATCGACCAAATCGAATGAATAGGTGCGTCGTGAAATGAAATTTGACAAAATATAATGGGCCCCATGCCGCGCCACCACCACCATTTGCCATGGGTCGGCGCGCCGCCGCCTCAGGGCGGGGCGGCTGCAACGGGCACGGATGCGAGAGAGGAGCGAGCCAGGCAAGCTGGCGATTCTCTTGTGGCCCAACTGGGATTCGCCAGGTAATGCCCTCGCTATTTTCTGCATCTCAACATTAGTTTTTCATTCTCGTATACGTACGTATATGCTGAGTAATATAGTAGTATAGAGAAAGTTATGTAATGCTACGGAAGATCGATATCGGAATTTCAACAGAAATACATGTTTTGGGGCCCCCTGATAGCGAAAAAGTGTTGTTTTCTTTCTTTCTTTTCAAAACATCCCGCTGTCCATCTGTGAACAGCACTACCGCGTAATCCATTCCTAGAATGTTATCGAAAATGAATATTCCCCGGCCGATCTGACCCGTCTCAAGAGTTTTGCGAGTTTGAAAACGATTCTTTAAATTTTGGGAATACTTGATGCCCGTGGGACATTTTTGGTGGCAGCGGAGATTTTGTGATACTCCATGATAAACTGTCTGGGGTCAATGAGGTATTTATTTATTTATTTATTTATTTATTTATTTATTTATTTATTTATTTATTTATTTATACGTCAAAAACAGTTAAAACTGCGTATGACGTGCTATGGGGAAAAGTGAATTGTGTGCACATTTTCAAAATTCTGTGATCCCTACACTAAGTCATATATTACTTAAATTTTGAAAAGAAAAAAAAAGCTCCCATGTAATAACATATATTTTCAAGGATAAATAAGCAATACATTTTGGGCTCTTATCCATGATGTCCTTCGTCAAGGAATAATACTTCTTGACGCGACAACATGGAAACGATAATTTGAAAAATTGTATTTCCATAATAGTATCTACCACAATAGTATTAAATGTAATTTTAATATGATTACATATAGCCAGACACGTGTTTCGGGAACACTCTTCCCATCCTCAGTGGTTCTACAATTTTAAACAAATTACACATGTATTAACGTCAAGAAAATCATATATAAACAGTGAAGAATAAAATAATTTAATGTCCAATTCATAGTAAAATCCAGCCCCATCATAAATTTATTAATTGACTAGTTTTGCCATCCGTTCATTTCCTCCCTACCCTTCCCGCGGTCTGCATTCGTACAGCGTACGATCAAAATGGTGTCATACTTTGACGACTTTCCATGAAATTATGCGTTTAATCTGTGTTACTTGGGTAAGTACTAATTTTAAATAATTATTTTATTGTTCAGTTTATATATGATTTTGTTTACGTAAATACATGTGTAATTTGTTTAAAATTGTAGAACCACTGAGGATGGGAAGAGTGTTCCCGAAAAACGTGTCTGGCTATATGTAATCACATTAAAATTATATTTAATACTATTGTGGTAGATACCTCATTGACCCCAGATAGTTTAAAGTTACAAAAGTTCGATCTTTTCTCGGCGTCCCCTCACAACCACAATATTGAAGATAGGGATTTGTTCTTTAAATGAAATTTGAAGCAGCTGGTTCTGCTAGAGAACTTACCGAGGCACCCAGCAAGAAAATGATAATGATGAGCAGAAAGCAGATGAACGAGAAGCTTTAAAGAGTGTAAGGGCCCTCTTCACATTTTCGCCATGAATAAAAAATAACTAAATTCCGTGAACCTGTAGTGAAATAATGTTTATTAATAAGTGCCATTCAGCGCAATACAAAATAGTTAAGTTTGTCAGACGCGTGGAGCTCTAATGGCAAAAAGAAGTGTGAAGCATCGTATTGTGATGGATTTATGTATTTTTAAAGCATTAAATTGAAATAAAAGCAATAAAATATTAATATATAGCTGTGTATTAAAATGCATGTATTAATGATGCAAAGAATCGTTTTCTTTCAGCAAAAGTGTTCGAAGGCCTGCACCTGAGTAAGACAGAACAAAATTGGAATTCGTCTTTTAGTCTCAGGCGGGTTTCATTATATTATTCTATATTCCGTGATACAGCGGCCATTCTCAGCGATGTGTCGAGGGTAAAGATGCGACATTGATAAGGATATTTTCAAAATAACGATGTTTTGTAGAAACATGAATAGTCAGGGGCGGATTTACGCATAAGTATAGGAGGAACGTACCTACGGTGGCAAAAATTGTGGGCTAAGATTGTATCTAAAGAGCACCGCATGCGATTAAAAAAAAAGAGAAATGTATTCTATGAGTTATTGAACAAAATTATTAAATTCTCGAAAATTGATGTTCTCTGAAATATGTCGATAAAATTTCTTCCACTGACGAGAATTGTGTGAACGCCACTGTTGCGAGAGAGAGATTATTTACGTATATTATAAGTGGGTCGAAAATATGTTTTAATCACGGAATTGACCCTGTTTATTTGTACAGCCTATAACAAAAGTAAATTTAATATTTGTGATGGCTTTTTTCTTTACTTCACTCCCCTAAATATTATTATATAACTAAATATTTCGAAACCTCAATTCATTCAAATATTTTTTAAAAATACTATGTTTACTTTATTATCTATAAAATCCAAAGAAAAGTTGTTGCCATTGTAAAAAGGGATAGCGGCGAAAAATTTAAAAAATATTTAAATAACAAATAATATCCTCTTATTACCATTACTCCATTCTAGAAAAGAATCAAAGAATATAGACGGTGAGGCGGGATATATGCGGATAAGGCGGTGAAAAGTGCCCCCAAACCAAATTGATAATCGCGATGTTCATATGAAAGAATACAAAATGATATAGATTCACAAAAAATCATACCTACGTCAATCTGTTGCAGAGATACAACGAGAAACGTGTTTTGTATGTTTTTTCTTCTTCTCAGTATCTATTGCATGTATCAGGCTGAAACAAATTGCAGAGACTGGGACACATAGTTGAATTTGAAAGTATTTTTGTCAACGGATTTTGCCGCCAAATTCATATAGAAAAATAATCTCTCTCTCATATATATATATATATATATATATATATATATATATATATATATATATGCTATTGCATAATATTATTCTATTGCATTTTTTATTGCAGAGATATTGACCGAACTTCGATTTTTTAAATGGAACCCTATAGTTTTTTTAGCTCATCATAACAAGCGTGAAGAGACGAGTTCATAAACATGCATATCGCCATATATTACATAGTAAAATTTTCAAAAAATTAAGAGTTTTAAAGACGCACGCCGACCACTGGTTTCCGTAATCTGAACGAGAAATTCAGGGTGAAATGCGGCAAGGTCATTTCCTTCCGTTGCGTCGGTCGAGTAACGTGGGAAAACTGGAGATGCCTCGAAGTGGCATAAGAAGGGTAGGTAGAATAAAGGGGCGGTGGAGAAAGGAAATGCAGTCAGAACTAAACGGGAACTCTCCAGATTTAGAAGAAATTTGTAAACGCAGAGAAATAGTGCAGAAATATCCGGGAAGATGTATACGAACGAGGAGAAGCTGGACCTAATTCTGGTGTACGGTGAATGTGGCAGAAATGCAAAGAAAAGTGCATTACTGTATGCTGAAAGATATCCAGAACGACGGCGGCCTTCGCACATGACTGTTATGAGAATCTGTAAAAGCCTTGTGCAGAGAGGCGACTGGAACGCTAAGACTCGTTTGCGGAGCAGAAGGGCAACGAATGAGGAAGCACAGGCCTCCGTTCTTGCAGCTGTTCACAATCCCCATATCAGCTCTCGAGACATTGCCAGAGATTCCGGCATTAGTCGTTCGAGTGCCCTCCGCATCTTGAAGCGTAACAAGTTTCACCCCTACCACATTTCGTTGCACCAGAAGCTTTATGATGGTGATTACCAGAAACGTGTTCAGTTTTGTCGTTTTGCTCTGGAACACGTGCGAGATGATCAGGACTTTTTTAAGAAGACTATGTTTACCGATGAGGCAACATTTACGAATCACGGTCAGGTGAATCTACGCAACATGCACTACTGGGCAGTGGACAATCCTCGCTGGCTTCGTGAAGTTGAGAACCAAAAGCAGTGGAGTATTAATGTTTGGTGCGGTATTCTTAACGACACCATCATAGGTCCCTATTTCATCGATGGACATTTGACAGGAATCAAATACGCAAGATTTCTTCGTGAAACATTGCCGCTGCTTCTGGAGGAAATTCCCCTGGATGAGAAATTGTATGTGGATGCAACATGACGGATGTCCAGCCCACAATGCGCTTGTGGCTAGGTGATGTGTCCAAATTCAACTCACTCCAAAATTCAATAAACAATTTATTGATAGAGAAAACAGGTACAGAGCTATAGTGCCGAATATCCAGGAGAATGTACAAAGAAACTTAGCCGAGTTGTCGTAACCAGTAGAAGTACCAAAATATCGCCGAGTCACCAATTCTCCGTAGAGGGAAAGTCCGTGGTCGCAGCACTGTCCGTCGTAATCGCAATCTTCCAAGTTCTACCACTTATCGCCACACCTCACAGTTACTCGGCCGCTCACTCTCTGCCTCTCCCCGGGCCACGGCCGGCTTATATTCGCTCCGGGCCGCAAGGTCCGCAGGCTGGCAGGCGTAGCAGGGGGCGGAGGTTGGCCGCCCATCTTTAAGGCCTGCGCTCGTCGCTGGCCGCTGCCGCCAGGGGCGGTAACGCCCTACTGTGGCGGCACCTTCGAAACTGTGCGGCCGGTCACGACACTAGGCAAGTGCTGAATGAGAAGTTCCCCGGCCGATGGATTGGGCGCGGTGCTATGGTAAACTGGCCGGCAAGGTCACCTGATCTTACGCCCCTGGACTATTTTCTATGGGGAACGATAAAGAGCAAAGTTTACTCGCAAGTACCAACAACATCTGAAGATCTGCGGCGCCGCATTACCGCATCTTGTCATGCCATTTCATGTGAAACTCTGAATTCTGTTCGAAGGTCGCTTTACACGCGTCTTCAAATGTGTATATCCGTTGATGGTGCACATATTGAGTACATGTTATAAATCAAGCTATTTCTAGAATTGTTAACTTACCTTTTTCTGTATTTTAAAGTATTTTTATTTCTTTTATTTACACGATATTTTTGTACCGGCTGAGGTTTTCAGTCTTTCAGAGAGTAAACGTTTTGTTTCTGACAGCACACGCATTTATTAATTCAGAACATGTTCACTCTCCAATCTTCCTTTGCTTTCTCTACGGTTAATAATTCAAATATTTTCTCAAATCTTGTAGTATTTCATTAATTAATAAATAGTACCTTATGGCGTACACATTTGCTCAGAACATGGCTACGAGTGAATACATTGTCTCCAGGACTGAGAGGTGTAGTCTTAAAGAGCAAATCGCGGGTTTTCGTGAGCTCCTTTGCACATTGCACCACTACATTTACCGCAAGGTCAACGCAACGGAAGGGAATGGCCTCGCCGCATTTCACCCGGAATTTCGTTCAGATTACGGAAACCAGTAGTCGGCGTGCGTCTTTAAAACTCTTGATTTTTCGAAAATTTTATTATGTAACATATGGCGATATGCATGTTTATGAACTCGTCTCTTCACGCTTGTTATGATGAGCTAAAAAACTATAGGGTTCCATTTAAAAAATCGAAGTTGAGTCAATATCTCTGCAATAAAAAATGCAATAGAATAATATTATGCATGGCCATATGTGCCCCTTGCATATAGTAGTATTAGTGAAAACCGCATCTCAGAGTCTGCAACGGTTCAGGAAAAAATTGAAGGGAACATCTTAGGTGGGCCACACGGTATATATATATATATATATATATATATATATATATATATATATATATATATATATATATATATGCAGAGGCGGCGCGCCGACCCATGGCGATGGCGCGGCATGGGGCCATTATATTTTGTCAAATTTCATTTTACGACGCACCTAGTCATCCGATTTGGACGATTGATGCGGCTTTGGATTCAGGGAGCACGTCGTCCTCGCGCTGTAAGCCCACATTTTTTAATTTCATCCTGGAACTATAAGAGAAATTTGAAAAAAATTGGAAATCTTTTTTGAAGAAAGGTCATTGAGGCGTAAATTCTATATTAAATAAGAATCAAATGCCGTTGACTGATTGAAAATCGGATCATTTGTTTAAAAGTTATCGGGAATGAAATTCCCCTAGGACAGTGCTGCGATTTATTGAACTTTTCTACAAGTATTTTTCGGTACATTTAGTTTTAACCGATCTGTTATGTGACTGAGATCGCTGATGATACATTTTGTATCTAGTTCGAAGATAATTTTCGGCAGCGTAGGTCTTAGGGTACAAACACATTCCTCCATACTTCATACAGTTGGTTTGAGAGATATCTTCCTCTTCCTTTTTGTGAAGTGCAAGGGCTTCCGCAACACGAACTTGATGTTCTTCATTCGCTACTCTGGAGTCTGTCTTCTCTACCATACCCAATTCTGTAGCTACTTCCTCCTTAATCGCATTGATTCTGTCCGTAAATATTGATCTATGACGTTCTGCACGGCGTAAGCTGGGATATTTCTCTGTAACTAATCTGTGTAGTTCAGTAGTGAATGGATTTTTCGATGCTTCTGGTTTAATCAGTCTATAGTAGCAGCGCACCACCAATTCGTTCATTCCATCTGTCCAAATAGTGTGTTGCCTTGTTAACGTGCCGAGAGTCTTGGGCTCGGGAGTACGCTCCCCAGCAACACTTCCCGCATCGGTTACCCATAGGTGTTGTTGGCTAGGGTTGATATTGATATGGATTATATCTTGTTCGGGTGACTCGGTAGTTGCTCGCCTCTTGGACACACTGGTGGCTCTCACGCTGTCACGCCCAGCACCAGCTCCAGGCGCTCCCCAGGCAGCGGCTCTTGCTTCGCGTCTCCGTACTAGGTGATGGCGGGTGCCCTGAGGACATTGTCGCTCTGACAACCATTGCACTGTTAGTTGTTATCAAGCTCATTGGCTAAGTCAGAAAATTATTAGCACGACTGATAGACAATATCTCTGGGTAGCCTTTGGATATCCAAGCTAAGTTGTGCTAACATTTGCCAGACTTCAACAGCCAATTATGCCTAAACAGGGAGTACCAAAGAATGATGTAACTAAATTATTAAAAATTCAAATAGATTATTTTGGTATATAATAATGTATTATCGAAATAATTTGATTTTTTATCCATGGCTAGGACATTGATATAAGGAAAGAAGAAAAAATATTTCATGTTTTCTTGTTTCCAACAAACATTCTTTAGCACTCTTCAAATTTGAAATCAGCACCCCCCAAAAACATAAAAAAAGAACACCATTTCTTTTAGAATAGTCCCTTTCAACACTTTATGACCGTAAGAGTGACCTGTTTGTTAGGGTTCTGCACTGGCATTCACCCGGTATCGATCGGGAAGAGATGGAAAACTATCCATCAGAGAAGCCGACCGCTAGAATTCTCCTTCTTCAGACAGCAGCTGAATTCAACCTAACTATCCAGCTAGTGTGTAGAATTTACCACCATTGGGACCAGTGGCGTTTTCTTTGCGTGTGCAAGTCGTGTGTTAACACCCAAGGAAATAAAAAAAATTCATTGAATTTATTGATTTTTTCTATTCATTCGGTCTTCCGAGCGATCGGCGTCACAGACCGACCGGTACCAGCGCGTCCAAGCAACGCAGATAATGCGCGAGCGCAGCTCAGGCCGTTGGCGAATGGCTCCAACGCCTTCAGGTCGGATTGGGAGGCGGCAGCGCATGCGCACGATGTCGCACCACTCAAGTTCAAAGCGTGCCAAGGCGTTGGATCTCTCTTTAACGGCCTGCTGGAGAGCGAGCGTCCGTGATTGTGATATTCTCTGTTGCGCTTTGCAGCCTTTAGGGATACTCATGAAATTACTAGTGTTCTTTTTTGGTACTGATAGTCAAAATGTGGAACATTCGTGTTAAATTATAGCTTTTCTTCCCTTCTGTATGAAGAAAAGAAACAAGTAATTGAGTAATGGGCGATTGTGTCATAACCTGAATTGAATTTGCCTTATTTTACGTGGCGAGACTCAGGCATGAGGCCTGCTCTTCCGTCTGACCACGCAAATTTTGTTACACTCCTTTCACCAATCATGGGAGAAAGAAGGGATTACTTGGGCGACGAAATAGGCGATTTGAATTTAGCTCAGAGGCGTCATTAAGGCTTGAGGATCTTTTACATGCAGTAAATGTACTAACATGGGACAGCCGGCTTTACTTCCCCTCGAAGGAAGGCGTACGAAGGATTTTTTCGCCCTTAAAAATCCACGGCTTCGATCGGGTTTGAACCCGCAAACTTGGGTATAGCAGTCCGATACGCTAACCACTACACCATCGCCGTCGCAAAACCTGATAATATTTCAGAATTTAATTTTTAAAACGAGAACCGAAGAATGGAAAAAGCGTCAAGTATGTCTTTTTAACTACTTTCAAATATATTATTCCAATCTTTGCAATAGAAAATACAAAATTCTCATTTTCCTCTAATTCTCCCTATCTTTGCCTCATTCTTCCAACATAATTTAAAATAAATTAAGGATTTTTTGTTTACATAATTAAATTTTACTCTAAGTAAGTGAATAGAGTAGTGTGAGGGTTAACACTTTCCTTCATTACCAACGCCTTAGGGCCAGAGTGAGGAGACGCCACTGATTGGGACTCAAACCCTAGGGTCTCCCAGTCGAGAGTTGCTGCAGTAGCACAGATGTTGCCTTAGGTTAACTCAGCCAGTTTATGTTGATATCTCCTGAAACAGACTCTCGAGGGATCTTTTAGGAACAGGCAAAACCTGTAGTAGCATAGTGTTCTAAGCAACGAGATGGAAATCTATATTTCAAGCCCTTTGCTATAAGTGTTGGATGGTGCTATCTGCAACACAATTTGAGTAGCAGGAAAAAAAGTAGAACATTTTTCTCCAATTCAAAGACACTAGAATTTCAAATCCTCATAGAGACGCAAAGCAATGTAACTGACCAAAAACAAAAAAATAAATAATTAAATAAAATAAAATAAAAATAAAATTTAAAAAATTGTGTAATTTCTGAACATATAAGAGCTTTCAGAAGAATTGAGTACTTGTTCTTGAGACTATACCCTACAGAAAAAAACATAAAAATAAAAAATAGCTCCCTCCTTGCTAGTTTACCTCTCCTTAAATAAGAAAATAATTCTTCAATTACAAAGACATACGTCGATTGAAAATGAATAAAACATCCGTCAAGAGATCTATTTGTTCTTGTATAATGGTCATAATTCATTGATGAACTATTATGAATTCAATGAAACTTCTATGCAGCAACAGTAAAATTATACAAAAATTGAAAGATAACAGGGTAACAAACAATGAAAACAAAACTCATATTAATGTTCTGTGTAATATATTATATCCACCAAAATATTACAAATGATTAATATAATCGGTTTAATGAACATGCATAACATGCCTTTTCACTCTACTCACAGGTATAAACACAATATCCTTGTCTGACATACCTGATGTTTGACATAAAATGCAGAATTAACACATTAAGTACAAAATTAATTCACCATGACTAACAAATGAAGATAAATTCATTGATATACTTTTTAATCACTAAAGTTATGCACAAACCAATAGCATTACATTTTACCACCAGCCATGACAGAAAATTCATACACAAGAAATAAACTTTTAATTTATTCAACATAAATCTGTTTTTTAAACAGTAGTGAACGCAGAATGATGTCTAATTGAATGTATTGTGAAAACAAATCTTCTAAATGCCAAATTTACAGGTTTCAATTCCTTCTTTTGCCCCAAAATTTAGTATGAGAAATTCCCCATTAAATCGCATTCCTACATAGAAAATCCATTGTATAATTGAAATATTAATGCATACAGACTATTATTGCAACTCAAAAAATAATGAAATATGAAAATGAAATAAAATATTTTTTCCTCACCAGACGTAGAAATATCACTTGACAAATTTAATCCCTTACACTCAAAAGAATTGTAATTTTTTTTTTTTTCTAGAAATATTATTTACTCTCACAAGTCAGAGAAACCATTATATCATAATGCAAGCACAACTAACATTTCTCGTAGATTCGTAAACATTATATTTATGACTTTATTATATACCAAAAAAACACCTTCAATTAAGTCTTCTGAGGTAAAATACAAATTAAAATATTTTGCCATACGAGAAGTAAAGAAACAAAGTTAAAAAAAAAAATTTTAACTGCGAAGTGCACAGGTCTCACAGGTGAACTTTATCAGCTTATCCAAATCCGTAAAAATTATTATTATTATTATTATTATTATTATTATTATTATTATTATTATATTAATAATAGAATCATGAGAATAAATGTAAAACTTAACATTATTCAATTAGAGCAACCCTATATATCAATTTGAGTTTGTGTAGAGATGTAACATTGCAATAAGCATTTTTGGCTTAAAGAGCAAATATATATAATTCATATTATTTTCATTGAAAAACTAATTTTATAAAATCACCAAATTTTTAACAGTGAATATTAGTACTGACAGAGTTAAGTATGAAAATATTTATTTTTTGTATTTATTATTATTATTATTATTATTATTATTATTATTCTCAATCTCTTCTTAAAAAAACTGTAAGCATTTTATTACTTTATCAATCATTTTGCTTTATAAAATTTATTAATAATTAAATATTCTCTTATTTTTTTATCTGTCTCAAGAAAAAATATATTGAGTAATGTGGAACTTCATTTAGAAGACACATAACTTTATAATCAAACTTAATAACACATTAAAAACAATGAATTTATAAAAAAATGGAATATCTGAAAGTAAACACAAACTCAATG
Organism: Teleogryllus oceanicus; assembly: GCA_964035755.1. Lineage (NCBI taxonomy): Eukaryota > Metazoa > Arthropoda > Insecta > Orthoptera > Gryllidae > Teleogryllus > Teleogryllus oceanicus. Next base: position 202,988,903 of record CAXIVR010000001.1, on the reverse strand, counting down.
AAAGCTACAGAAAAACATTGCAATCACAATTTATCCAAAATATTGTTTTATTTTGTAATGAACCTATTATTTTACTTTATTAGTTCAAGTTTCTAAAACTGCTTTAAGCTGAGGCAAAACAAAGTTTTCTGTTTGATAAATCTTTTAAGAATTTTGATCCCTTTTTGTATTTTTAAATTTTACTTTGGAATACATCAATGACATAAAAGATAAAAATGCAGTATATGACATTCTTTTAAAGCAAGGCTCTTAAAAAATAAGAGAATGTTTATAACAGGAATATATAGAAAATATCTTGAAGGGTTTCACCCGGGTAGAAACCACAGACAAATGTGGCAAATTAAAAGAAAACATATTCCTGAATAACTTAAGATAATCTACAAAGATTGCATTTACATTCTACACAAGTATTTAATTTTCTCTCTTATTCTCACTTCACTGTTTTTATCAAACCTAGCATCATCATATCTTGTAGCAATAAACATACCATTGAAGGGCTGTTTCAAAAGTGCCTGAATCCGCTTTTTTCAATCATCATTTAGAAAATTTTATTCTAAATACTCTTGATGATGTGAATAACATTCAAAATCTGCAATAGGTTTTTTTTTTACTTTTCTCACAGAAAAAAAATTAAACAAACAGTTTTGAATGTAGCTTGTTCTGCAATTAAGAAATTGGACTTGGCTGATATTAATATTTGCGGGATTGGTTGTGGTCAATTTTGCAAGTCAGCCCTTAAATTGTACACTTATTTATATTACTCTTAATCTGAAAAAGGTGCAATATTTTTTGACAAGACAATATCATGTTGAATTCATTATAGGCTTTCAAAATCATTAGTTCATTATAGGCTTTCAAACAAACTTCATAAATAATAATTCTTGTTAAGACTGTAGATGATTTTATAATGACAAGGGTTAACTAGTTTTGAAACTATATAAGTATCCAAAGTAAATTAAAAAAAGAGAATAAACAAAAATGATTTCATCCCATTTTTTTCCCACTAAATGTTTGAAAATTAAACAAAGTGAACTTAAAAACTTTGCCCTTCATTTATTGGACAGCTACTTGCAATTTCTCCTCAATTTCTGTTCAGTCATTTAGTTTTTTAATCAGTGTTCTTTTTATATTCTCTCACAATTTTACTTCCATTTTGCATACAACAATTTCAATGTAATTTACTGCCAAATGTTTCAGCTCAATTTTTCTTGTAATTGTTGAAGTCACAACATAAACACACACCTCTTTTTATGCATTTGGATGCTTGCATTAGTTTTAAGTTCTTAAGTGCACATGCCTGCACACCTTTGCACACATAAATGAAGTAAACTTGACACCAACTTGTGTGAGTGAATAATACTCACATGTATTACACTATCATTTGCCAAGTGATAATAAAACCTGTAAATTTATATTATAAAACATATGTAAAATTATAAAAAATAACATTTATCATGATAAAATATAATTCAAACCAACTCAATTCTCAGCCCAAATTATTAAGAAGATTGAAAACTTCAAAACATTTTGTGATAAATATATCTTTCAAAAGTTTATTGCAGTATGCTAAACATAGTATCAATTCAAGAATATTTGTATTAATTTGGCATAAGTGATATCAATTAAAAAGAAGGAAATGAAACAATTAAGTATAATTAAATTATGAAAAACTGAAATAATGTCGAAAAAATGGCATACTAATAAACAATATGTCAAAAGCTTTTCAAAAACTAATTTCTGCTTAAAAATTCATTTAAACACTTTGAAATTAAAATAAATTCTTTCAATAGACAAACACGAAAAACTGTAACAGGCATAATACAAGCAGCATCTTTTAAACCAATGTAGAGATTAAGAACAAAAAACAGAAAATGCAACACAGTAGGGCAAATGACCTCAACAGCTTTCTCAGAAAGCAAGAGCTTTCAGAATACATTCCCAATCGTTGCAGGTAATCTCATTTTACATGTATTCATTACTGCAAGCATTTCTGCTTCATACATACCTCTTAAAAGAATAATTTCATAAAATGACAAAAATGTTCCCCTTACAGTCCATTAGAAACTAAAAATTGAGAAGAAAATAAGCTGAATATTAGACAAACCCACATATTATATTGAAGGTACAACTGAAAGCTTTAACATTTCAATTTAAATAAAGTGCAATGTAAATTTCTGATACAAACGAAAGTGGAATGTAACAGTACAAATAAAAATGGGTGTTAAAGGTCTTCTTCCTTTTCAACATTTTCAATAGAACAGTACTTCTAAATCAATATCACTTTTTTACATGAAATTATCTTAGCAAGAATGAAGAACATAACAAAATATAAACACACAAATCATTTACTTGCGTTTTACTATATTAAGGCCAAAGAACTCGTGGAAATATCGATTTCCAAAACCAGAAAACACAGAGTAAATGAACATCACAACTTGTGATCTAATAAGAACAGGTACTGATGTATTCAAGTGTACTATCTACAATTTTCTGCCACCTGCTGCTTAGCACAAAACTATTATCATATAAAACTGAAACTATAGATGTGAGTTCAACTTCTGGCTCCAAAAATGGAGACAGATACAATAGTTTATTACTTACATATACTTATGTATATTGTTACTGCATAACAGATGTATGTATATATTGTACAAGTTCCAAGCAAAAGAACTATCTTTGCACAAAAAACATGTTTAACATGCAATTACTGAGCTACAAATTATGTAAAGTGCCGACAATAAAACCGTCTGCACTTGAACTGCTTTACATTTTATTACTTCGACAGTTCAACAACAGTAACATCAAAGTTCATTTCTGACCTACATTCCATATTTACTCATATCCAATGTCTATAAGACATTTTCAGAGAAGAATAGCACATACCCACTAGAAAATACAACACACATATTTTCCAATGAGAATTAAACATCATTACCTTTAGGGCAATGGATTTTTACTTATTACACGAATGAGTGACACGCGCATACACACACACACGCACACACACACAAATATGGATTCAAAGACAACAACGTGATGAATTTCAAAATATATCTCTCATTACCATACCCCAACATGAACATATTACACAAATCACTCAAGTAAAGTGCCATAAGTTAATATTAAGTAAGTAGTATGAACAATGAGAAAAAAGATAATTCACAACAAAAATATTTTCATGATATATGATGAAGAAATGAAATTTTAACAATAATGACATGATGCTAATGTAATTATTTGACAATAGATTAACAAATTATATACTCTTGAAAGGATACAGAAAATAGGCACCACATTCAGAAAATGCAATGCTTCAAACCTTTCTCCAATATAAAGTGAAACTTGCATGAATAAAAATTAACATTTTAATATAATGTAACGACACTACACAACAAAGCAAGAAAAGTAAATAAATGCACAACAAATGGAGATACAAAAAACAACAATACTCAATTCCTCAATATTTTGTATCTCATGCACAAATTGTAACTTGAATGGGGTATTTCTAAGCAATACATATTTTTTTTCCTCCATTACAAAAACTCCTCTGTAAGTGCCATGAATTACTTACTGAAGGAACCATGATTATTTGAAAAGCGAGTTGTTATTGTTATAGCATTGATGATGATGATGATGTAAATTATATTATTGTTATTATTATTATTGTTATTATTATTATTGTTATTATTATTGTTATTATTATTATTATTATTATTATTATTATTTCATGAATATGTATTTTGCCAAAACTGAAGTATTAGTAACAGTGTTGTTTTGTCAATGACAAAGCCTAAGTTTCCACTAAACCATGTCAGGAACATTCTTAATGGTCCTCTATAGTTCATGTGGGCATGGCTTTGTAGAACGCGTATGTAGAATGCTTTGTAGAACAAGAAGTTGCGAGAAACATTACGTCAGTGTGCTATGTATATAAGGAACTTTCTTTTGTTTAATTTTTGTAATCCTTGATTGGTCTAAAAATAAATAATTAAACTGAAAATTTAGCGGTAAGGTATTTTGACAAAATTTAGATACACAGAAAGTTTATTAATTTCAACAGTTCCTGTTTCTTACATCAATGCATTCACTCAGTACAATAACTTTATTTCATAATACTAAGAAACTATATAAAGTAAGTGACTATCCATTGTATGTTATGTTCATTACTACTCAATTTTTTAAAGTCTGCATAGCAAGTAGGTGAAGAACTAAATGTAACTGAATTTTACTAACTTGAACGAAATACTTTGTATACATCACATATTGGTCTGAATGAATGCAATGATTTTCATTCTTCATATAACTTAAATATATCAATCATAAAGAACTGAATAAGCAAAAGAGGAAAAAATACTACGCTACCATAATAAAATGAAGACATTAACTGTATTTTATAAACATAAAAAGAAAAGAAGCTAAATTATATATTCAAAGAAAACAAGATTTTTTATTTCTAGCATGGAAGCAAAGAAATCTTAATCTAAAACTTTCATATTTGGAAACACTTAGCAAACACAGTTAAGTCACACATGCATTGTCAAACCCAATGATAACAATAACGTAAATGAAGATTCTTAAGAAAAGGAAGAGCCATCATTCACATCATTAAACATTGTTGTCTTTGTCATGGGAAGAAAAGAAGAAATTAAATATATAGAGGTCTATATGAGGAACAACACAATTATCTTAGGTCCCAATTTTCTGTAAGTTTGTACAATCATAATTCTCCCACACTCAAAATGAGGTATATAATATATTTTTAATGTACAAGTGTCTATTACAAAACAGAGATTAGTATGATCATATTACAACAACAACAACAATAATCCTCAATAATATCCCAATAAATTAACAAGTAAATAAAATAAAATCATTTGTTCAAAGTGGTATTGCCATCATCACTATTCAATTATTTCATTTAATTTAAAATAAAAAATTAATTTCAAAATTTTGGAAATGTAGACGAAGAAGTGTCACCTCAATAATTCCAATTACACCAATTACCCCTTTAGTTTTAAGTAAACTAATTTTTCTGTAAATCAAATCTCAGTCTTTGATTCTGTAATGTACAGAATTTATATTTAGAAAATTCTCAAGCACTCCTTTTTAACTTTCATTCTTATAGTCTCTCTGTGGATCTTGTGCATATTCAGGCCATAATTACATGATTTCTCCTTTTCAACAAATAGGAAAATTAGTTCCCTTGTTTTCAACAAATCACAATCAACATTCCAACCATTTTCTCAATTTGACAAATTTAGCAGGTAATAAAATGGGGTGAATGATGTCTTACCTATGGACTAACTAGATCAAAAATTAATTTAGTAGCATCATAATGAAAGAGATGTTCTACACATTATGACATTATATGTTTATGTTTAAATGCAGCACATATTTAATCTTGAAATTTCTAATATAATTTGACAACATTCAGTATACAGCCTGGAATCATACTATATTTTATTCAAATCTCTTCTGAACAAGATTGAGCTTCAGTCTTCAAAGTAAATTATCCCAAGAAGCAACAGGGGAAACCTACTGTTCACCTGCAGGACTTTTCGATTTCCAAATCGACTAACAATAAATAGAACTATGCACATTTTATGTTCACAGTAATGATATGAGTGAAAAAAATTCAAAAATACAAAAAATGTAAAAATAGCATTTGATCTTGTTTTGAAAATGGCTCTCCAAAATGCCTTTTGCTTGCATCAGTTAGGTATGGATTATTAGTTAGGTGTGGATTATTATACAATACAATTTTTCAGTGACTGCCTGGTCGCACAACCAATTGTCAATATCCGTATTTTAAACATGCACCTGAAAGAAAATTTGATATTATTTTGCCATAACTTCTATCACTGAATTTGTTTTTTCACTTTATTATTGTGAACAGAAAATTATATATTCCAATTTAAGAAAATGTAATTGGTTAAAATATTTCAACAGTATAGTTTTCTACAAGCCTCTTGCATCAATTTCTTTTCGATAAAAACACATCACAACATCTCTTGAAATTCAAAAGATATTTGAGAGAAGCATGTTCCCATCTCATCCATCTTTAATGTAGTGAATGAGTGGAATAATAAAAGAAAATACCATAAAATCAAATGTATCCTACCAAAAGACAACCGTTTTCCCCCCATAAACATGGGTAATGCACCCATAAAATTAAATTAAAAAAATATCTTAAATTTAACATTGAATGAATAATAAACTCAGATGAATAGAATACTGATTCTTTTGAGACCACAATGAGAAACTGATAAGGGAAAAGTAATGTGATAAATTTTATTTTGCATATTCACCAGTCTACGCGCATACCAAAGTAGCAATGAGTCCAAAGCTTGTAAACATCAACATGATGCAGCTGGAAAACTTTTTGGGACAATCTATAATCACTTTACTCAGAACACATTCAAGCTTATAGATATTAAGCCTTTCATTTAGTATTTTTCATTTCCAAAGATTCCGTTTCTTTTCTTTCCTATTCTAATTCAATTTACTTGGAAATGATATTACCACGTGAATTTACAAGAATCTTTAATGAGGTTAATATTTCAAGATTTACCGTATTACCTCTATAAAAAAATATTAAATTAAAATACCTCACATTTTTTTTAAGTACACCCTACATGTAGTTTAACAATCACACTTTCCATTCACAGCTGCACAGAGCATTGAAAGAACTCCATTTAACAGATTTTACATGGCAAAACCATTTCTATAAATCAAGAGTAAACTAGCTGCAAATCATTTAAGAAAGCCGTCATACAAAATTTCAAATTATTAGAATTTCTTTTAATAACAAGTCAAAATATTTAATTTTCGTTTTACAGGAATGTCAGTCACTGGAATGGTTGAATGTTAGACAAAAGAAAATTTTGGGATTTAATTTTGACATGAAAAGCAAACATTCTATTATTCATCCATCCTTGATTGAATGACAAAAATGAGCTAAACATTTTTGACTTATGAGCAGTTGTGGAATAGTGATACCATATCAAAAGAACTTGATATCACTAAATATAGGGTAACTAATGTGGTAATCAACATAATACTACTGATGAGAAGTATATAGAAAAGAAACAAAATTGTTCTTAGTAAAGTGATTCACGATTTGTCACAAAATTAAGAAATATCTTGCACACTGAAAATGTGAACCTCAAAAAAGCTAGAGAGACCCTTAAAAAATGAAAGTTACATTTTTCTTCCTCACACCCTTAGAAAAGTTCAGAATGAAAGAAAAGGTAGAACAAATTTTCAGTCAGTTAGGTTGATAGTAACTCATGTCACCACGGAGTTGAAAACAAAACAACTTTCATCATAATTGTAATTTTTTAAAATGTTATTTAAGTCAGCAGCTATAATTAAAGTTGTGCAATGGTTTTCCAACCATTTCAACCCATAGCAAATTTAGAAAACTTTCATTGTAATTGTACATTTTAAAATTAGGTTTGAATTATCAAAATGATTCCAAATCATTTCAACCCCTTGGTGGCATTGCATATTATAAATCATCATCATCATCATCATTCAGATCAGCTGAAATTTTGCACATTTAATTTCTTTTGCATTTTGAACTGCACTAAGGGAGAGGAAAATAAACATTTTAACTTCAATTTTTTTGTAATGGCTACCCTATTATATAGAATTAAGAGTAATTATAAGTTTGTAACACTAAAATTTTCAAGCCACTGATATTCAACAATATTAGAACAATATTCTGCCCCTTCCTTTAAGTATTCAAAGGCAATTTTTTTCTTAGAGAATGCAAATAAATCGCCAATTGATACTAGTTCACAGATGCACAGAGAAAAACTGTGATAGAATAGATAAAGAATACTCCAAACCACTACTAACTGTAGTAGTGCAAGTTGATCTTTTCAGAAAACGTTACAATCAATATATCACAATAATGAGGTGATAACGAATTGTGTCATTCTCCAAACATAGTCACTATAGTAGCTCGCATCTACGATACTTTTTTAAAAAAATTTTTTAAAATTAAAAAAAAGCTAAAACATATGCATCTCATGAAATATCACTACAGTAGATGCAGATATCACTGTAAACTGTAATTGATTACAAAACTTCACAAGCAAAAATTATTTGAAACATATTCGTATGAAATGAAAAATTGTAGACTCAGGCAATACACATTCTTCAAAATGGTGCAGCGATATCAATCATTCAATTGATAGTAGTTCTCCATTCTCACATTTTAACAAAATCTAATTAGAGCCTTCACTTAGTCTACTAATGTTTCAGGGAATTTTTGAAATTGTGCACAAATAAATCACAGACCATCAATAACAAATATCAATGCACAGTGCTGTTATATATTAAGGCTTTTTCACTTGAGGCATTTCCTCTTGTCATGTTAAGCAACAATAATAAAATGCCAGCCCTTTGACATTTTTAATATACAAAACTTTATGGTTCTACATTGCTTATGAATTTATTTTAGAATCAATAATATATTGCTCTACTTGGGAACATTTTTGTACTAACAAAACTATCTCCTTTCAAATTTAGACTTGAGCAGAACCCTATAAGCACAGTGATGATGAGTCATAGCCAGAGAATTGGTAGACTCAACAATAGTGTGCATTGTTGCATGCAGTTTCAGAAAATACAAATTACTTCTGCACTCCTACAAATACTCTCTAGTAGGAAATGGCAGTCTTGAATTAAACTTTAATTCACAAGAAAAACAAACAAAAAAATATTTTTTGAATTTCATTCAATAAAAAACTTGGCTAAAGAATCCAGATGTGTCACTGACTTGTACATAATATATTTTTTTGCATTTTCTTCACTTGCATGCACAAGAAAATGTTTGCATTCATATACATTACTTGTTTAAACAACAGGAAATCCTGGATTTAATATTCCAAACCCATTGGGTTGATAATAATATATTCTCAATGAGCATTTCCACATTACTTCTTGCCCGTTTCTTCTTCACTCGACCACCGCTTTTCTTGTTCCTCAAGTTCGAATTCCCATCGTCTTTCCAATTCCAACATATCATTTGCTATGCCAGCTTCATACGTATCCTCCTATAACAAGAACAAAATTAATACTTTTTGAATTGTTCATCAAGGTGGAACTTTTACGGTAAGAAGGATATTGGTCAAGTAAGAAATGTTCATCCGAACAGTCAATATTAAAAAGTAATGAAAAATTCTGAAACCTACTTGTTAGTAATCATTTCTTTCAAATACTTTTGTTTTAAACTGTATGTAGAAAACTATCACAAAACACCTAACGGGCCATCCAAAAGTTACGTAACACAAATTTGGGGACATTTTGAATACCCCCTTTTCCCCCCAGTAACATGCGCGTGAAACCTCAATAATTACGTAATGCCTGCGAACCGCCACTACTATTTACAAAATTATACCAGTAAGGGTGAAATAAAATTATAAAAGACACTCACCTGACAGGGAAATTGTTATCCTGTGGTGTTACATCAGTGAATTGAATTTAAATTGGTAAAACAGCTCAAGGACACTGAAACTTTACTTATCACCTCATCCTAAAGGTGTTTCTAAAGAACTGAACAAGGCCTGGAGAACAGGGCTAACGTCAAAGTGGCGTATGAATATGCAGTATGGACAACTGAATAAATTGACATTATTCTGAGTCATTCATAATTTTATACAAAACATTGCCATATGCATTAGTAAAGATATTCATCTCTACATTGGTATTAACAGTTTAATTAAGTTTAGTGTTAAGTGTATCTGAAATAAGATGTGGGAATTGCCTCATCTCAGTGTCCAATATAACTGGATTCTTGAAATCAAATTCATGAAACAAATTGAGTCTATTTCTCAATACATTTAGAATTAAGGTGTGGAGAAGATTCTTTAATATTCCTACAGTGCTCTTTCATTCACTGTTTAACTGGGTGTTTAGTTTGTCCTATGTATGTTAATTTGCAATTTAAACAAAGTAAATTATATACTACATTATCTCATTCCATAAACGGAACCTGGTCTTTCATATTCTTTATTAGGCTCTGTTTATTAATTAATATATTGTATAATTTAAGTCCAATATTTAATCAAAGGCATTCTTTCATAAACTTATTTTGAATTTTAGGTACAAAAGGCATTACAATGGTCTGTTTATGTTCACTGTCTGATTGTTTGGTCTCTAATAGAACTATACTTGGGGATTAGCTCTGATCAATTGCTTGGTTTCATGTATTGGAGAAACCATGATTTTTCTTTATTGTTAAGCTTTCCCGGACATGTTATGTATGAATTAAGTGCATCAATTAAAGACTGCCTCATGTCACATTTTTCACTCTTTTATACCAAATGATGAAGACTACTTCTTTAATGGTATTTAATACTACCTTAGATTTATCATTGTGCTTAAATGGGTAATTAAATTTTTTCCCCAGTATTAAGGTGTTCACTAGTACATCTGGAATTTCTATCGAGAACAATTTCCAAAAAACTTTTTTACTGCTTGGCGAATGATCAAAATTTAAGCTCTCTTTCTCATTAAATTGTTTTGATTCCAATCTCATAAACTTTTTATACTGTTTATCAATATGATCCACAATATCCTATTCAGACGAAGACTTTGTGCTTGTTAGAATTTATCTAATATTTTATTTTGTCAAAGAAAAATTACAAGTTAATCTAGCTGTTTTACCAATTTAAATTCAATTCACTGATATAACACCATGGGTAACGGTTTCTCTCAGTCAGGTGAGTGTCTTTTAGAATTTTATTTCATCCTTACTGGTCTAAAATTTAATCATTTAAAAGTTTTTTTTATTTTGTAAATAAAAAATTGTTAAGATGAATAATTGGTGAATTTAATCTTTAGAATTATCTTTTTACTTATGTGACATTTTGTAATAGTTTTATAAACTACATTAATTTGACATGTAGATAAGGTTATGGATTCCTATATTTCTCATAATTTTTAGTAACCTGATGATATAAATGATAAAACATCATGTTAATTGTCAATAGATGATCGTCTTCTATCAATATTTTTCAGTATTGTAAATACTTATGCATCATAACTTTCATTTTATTTATATTTTTTAATTTTATTTGTTAATATTTTAATGTTTTAGTGCAAAGATAGAATGAAGGGAATTATTTCATCAAATGTTGAAATAAAGATTATCAGCGTAATGCAACGCTATACTAACATCCCTCTACCCCCATGTAAAGCAACATAACGCTTCCTCAAACCCCCTCTTCCCCACTTTGGGGTTACATAACTTATGAACGCCCAAGTAGAAATTGAAAATTGTATGGTATATACACTAAAATAACGAAATACAAAAATTTATTTATAAATACTTATGAATATAAAAAATATAACAATTTCTTATAACAATATAAAAAGTCTTTAATAATAATTTTAAACAATCTCATTTTTTTATTATGAATTTTTACTGATGTAATTTTGATTTTAAAAAATCTTTTATCTTCAATAATGTAATTAGAAGGGGTTTAACTCTTGCAATTTTCGAAAATGCAAAGGTTTTACTGAAAATCGTATCTGCGCCAGTTTCAGAAGCATACTTTTCTTTATTCAAACAAATAATTTAAAGAAATAAGGAACTATTCTTGAAAAAATATTGAGACTGTTGTAGAGGCTTCATTTAAAGTACCTCCGAAAATTTAAAAAATACATTTCAAATACGCCTTATGTGCTGTGAAAACGCCATAAGGATATCCATTTTCGAGAAAATTCTACCAACTGCGGGTTCATGTTGTCAACAGACGAACAAACGTAATTTTTTGTTTTTTAGAAAAAAAAAAAAAACCAAACGGTATTAAGGTCTGCATATTTATGCCAAGATTTCGACATTGGTTTTGTGCAGCATTGCATCATATACGAGTTACTTCCTCTACAATATGTGCAAGAGGAAGTAAAGAACGGAGATGTGTTTACTTTGATGGGAAACGTTCCTCAATGGCTTACATTTTTATATAATTGACTGCACACAATTAATTAGTCTTTCATTTTGTATTTTTTGCAGTAACTGGAGAAATGGAATTTCAAGAGGATACAATTAGATTCATAATTAATTTTTATTTCTTATTTTAAAAATTTCTGATTTTGTCTTGTTTTGTTCAATGTAATTAAGGTACATATTCTTATGTTAATTCTCTTTCCTGGTTCTTTTTCAGATTGAAAAACAATACAAGCCCCCAGCTGCTACAGACTTGGAGCCTTTTGTAAAGACTGCATCATGCTACTCCAAAAGCAGAATTCAATTCAGTCAAACCTTAAATGGAACGTCCATTTAAATGAATTGAACAAAAAATTAAGTTCATTATGCTACGCGTTCAGAATTCTTGCAAATTTAGTCAGCCTTCATACTGCTCATTGTGTATACTTCGCGAATGTTCATTCCCGCCAGAGATATGGCATAATATTCTGGGGAAATACATCTTATAGCTCCCAGACTTTTAGATTACAAAAACAAATTGTACGAATAATAACCAAATCCCACCTACGTGATTCATGTAAGCCTCTCTTCATTAATCTAGGAATTCTACCACCATTTGATAGGGAAGAGAAAAGCGTTAAGGCTCCCACTACATTCTGCCATAAAGCCTGTGTAAAACGAGCAGGCATGACGTTATGCATTCACTGTACAGGCTTATACCGGTGGACGAAGGCCGGGCCATGCACCAAAATTTTCTTTAAATTTTGTCCTCGTATGTATAAAAGGACAGTAAAAAAATATGGCGTTAGTCTCATTTTCAGTGAATTCTCCGTATTTTCGAAAATTGCAAAAAAGTTCACACTTAAAAACTACAAAATTGAAGATACAGATTTTTGCCTTAGACAATGCCTGTTCCAAAAACATTAGCTCTTTAAAAGGGTCATGTAGAGTTTGTTGAAACAAAAAATACTAGTAGTTTTCGCATAATTTGGGCTTGAAATTAATGCAATTTGTAACAAAACACATCTAAAAACCTGCTCTAATTTTTATCTTCATATTTTTCCATGGACAGAAGATGGGACGCTTAATAGAATGGCGTGGGTCTCATTTTTAATGAACTCTAAATTTTTGAAAATTGCAAATTAAGAAATAATGTCCATAAATAGCGTAAATGATGCTTAAAAGAATGTTGCAAGGCTTATTTTCGTTGAAATTCCTTATTTTTCGAAAATTGCAAAAGTTCAAATTTTTTTTGGCGACTTCCTATAGTATTGAAGATAGAGATTCATTCCTTAATAAAATCTGCTTTTTAATAAAGATCTTCAAATAAGATTATGTACAATGTTTTGAAATCATGAGTAGTTTTTAAATAATTTTGTATGAAATAAAAGGCAATTTTTAAACAATTATTTTTTCAAAAATGTTTCCAATTTTTGCTTTGAATTTTTCCTCGTATGTATCAAATGACGTTATGGAAAAGAAGCAAAGAATGAGTTATTGTGGTATGATTTTAAAATGAAAATATGGCAAAAATTGTGAATAAATGGTTTTTAATTATTTATGTTGCATAATTTTCAAAAAAATCATATACTTGGACTATATGCAGATGCATGAAATTTATCATTGCAAAGATAAAAACTTTTGAAAATAACACATATATTTTGAGGTTTAAAAGAAGTTAAAATTTACTTCCAAAAAAGTGACATTTTTTTGTTTGTGTTGTTAAGTATTTACAGTCATATTAATCTGTTTCGGTCTTTAATACTGCTTAAATGTGGAAAAAATATTTTAGGAAACAACGTTTTTGATTCTCTGAGATCTCAATTTATGCATTTTTTCCTCTTATGTTATAGTTAACATAGAGATTACATGCACTTGAAACTAAAAATATCAAGTAGACAAAGCATCACTCTAAATTTGGTTTAAATTCTTATATGAAAATTATTAATTTTCTTTGTGAAACTCAGAACAGATTACAAGGGTTACATAATAGCTTTTATCAACCCTGAATTACTCCTTTGGGTATTCAATTCTACTAGAATTTTTGAAGAGAAAGTTTATTGCGAAATTATAGCATCAACTGGATTTGAAAACTTAAAAATATGAAAATCCAGCCTCTTTGGCTTAGGAATCTCATGAACATAAAATGAGTATACATGTTTTGCAAAACAAATAGCAAATAAAACACTAAGTGATAAAATTTGATCCGTTTTAAAGTGATGATTTAATACTGTGAATACTGCACACGGGCAAACCGTCATTTCATGAATTCCTACTTAAAGATCTCTTAACTAAACATTGTTTCTCCACTGATTTGATTAAATAATTCTATTTACAATACAGAATTTTCAGGTCATTGTGATTGTTTTTTGTTTTATTCATTTTTTCAAAATTTCTGAGTAATTAAATGTTAATAACTAGGGAAATTTCCTTGAATTAAAGATAACAAAAGAAATTCTGTGTAATGAATGTTTGTAATATACCTTCACACTTACATCATCACTTCTGCACTCTCCATGGGATTTCAAGCCCCAATTCAATGCCCCATTGTTGTTCAGGGTAACAGTAGCAATTGAAGGAGAAGGTAATGATGCTGACATCAGATAATTCTGTGAAAAAGCACAAAAAATAAATTAAGCACTTAATGTAAAATTAGGACTAGAATGAAAGTCAATTTTGTAACAGCAATTTTCAATGCTTTTTCAGACAAGGGTAGATCACGAACATTCTTTGCATGCACATGAAAACATCACCTACTAAATTCAATAATAACTACAAAATGTCTTTATAACAGTCTAACATAAATACGCAAATTCATATTAGAAAACCCTGAAGCATCCATGACTGCAGATCTTTTTTTTTTTTTTACCACATACCAAGACATTTACATTACAGAGGAAGTGAATTGTTACATACAGGAACAAGATTTATTCATATTTTCATATCAGAGCCCTCCAATTACAAGTTTTTGTGTCGAAAAATTGCAGACTTCTGCTGAAGCAAGACAATACTTTCTCTTTATGTACGTAGTAGAGCGAGAAAGTAAAGTGTTTTTTATAGTTGAACTTTTCAAACCCTTTTTGCTTGGCACGTTTTTAAATAAGCATTTGCTGTTAAAGATATTATATTTTTTAATGATATGTTATTGCAGGTTATTGCCTTCGATACAGAGCTCAATATACACTGCACATCTAATTTGGATACCTGGATTGAGAGAATCGTTATTACAAGGGAAATATATGTAATATTTTAAAATTAGGTGAAAAATAAAATCTTGTAAGTACCACACGTGTTAACCAATTCTAATGATATTGAACGACAAAAAACGCTGGGACCAAGGTCCTTGGGTTGTTTTTTTTTTGGCCGCTTGATCTTAGAGACTTTTTAGTGCCCTTGATACACAAATAAGTATTCTTGAAAACACATTTTTTGTTAACAAATATTCCAAATTTGATTTGAAAATTCATTTGCAAATAAAAGTATGTTCCAAAAATATTCAAAGAAATTTCAATATATTGCCATTGTATCTGTATGGAAATTTTTCCACGAGTAGAAAATTGAGGCGCCTCAGTCGAAAAATATGCCCAGTTACTACCTCAAATCACATTTTAAAAACTAAAATGGAGTGTTTTCTTTTAGAAATAATATTATAAATATTTTTTGCCTGATTACATATACGAAGTAAATGTCAATATTGAATATTGGTGATTCAATTGGCAATGCTGACACAACGAATGAATGCCAATAAAGAGCATGTACGCACCCAAGAATAGCTACACTTGTGAGGCCCTACACAGAATGTTGTGGTATAAATGTCACAAACTGCTAAGGCTTTCTCTGAGGGATTGAAAATGATTACTTTCTGCCAAAGAACATATAGTGGGGAAATTAGATATGTTGTGTGTTGTGTTGTGTGGGGAAATTGCATGGGTTGTGTGACATTTGTCTCTGATAGTTGGGCCAACCCCGTATGCACAGATGTTCGGCAGGTACATGAAATCCCCTTCACGCTGGTGTTGTTCACAGACGGACGGAGAGACTGGCAGAGGGTACTTTTAAAAAATAAAAAGAAACGAAAACCAACTTTTAGGAGATTCCAACACGTGTATTCCGTTAAAATCTCGACATTGATTTCTGCAGCATAACAAAACTTTTTTATACTACACATATTATGAACACGAGAAAGTAAAAATTGTATAATAAATATTATACACACACATATACATATTGTGATGATACCGAATAACTCATCTTTAAACAGGTATAATTTACTTTTATATATATTAAAAAAAATAAGGTATTCTGCCATGGCTTCGTTTAGAGCTTCTACTGAACCGATTGTATTTTTTCTTTTAAATGAAAGAATATGATCCCTAGATGTGTTATCAGATATTGTTTGTGTTGATTCACCAACATTTACGGTGTAAATTAATTAATTAAATCATTCTTTAATAGTACGCTTATCAATAGTCAATTGTTTTCTTTCAAAGGGTGTCAGTTTCAAAATCGATATACATGAGTCCATAGATGTGAGTCCACGCTGCTTGATGTTTTGTTTTGATTGTTGAGATTTGTTTACCATTCGTCAAGGTATTGTTTCAGTGTAATAATTGCATTGTGGTGTTGACAGTTTGCATGTATTTGCTTCTGTGGTGTATTTTGTAGAGAACATTCGCACAGTTTGCATTCGCAACGCATAGAGAACATTCGCATTGCTCGGTTGTACTTAAGTTACGTTGTTTAAAGGTTATGTCGAATTCCGAATCGTTGTCCACGCGCCCCAAAAGACGCAAACGTACATTAACTGGACGCAGGGAAAGAGAACGTCAGCGTATGTGTCGTGATAGTGAGGTCATTTCGTTTTCTGTTGGGTCATTGTCTATGAAATGTCAGTTTTGTTCTGCTTTGTACTTTCCATGTGAGAGAAATTCTGCAAACGATTTACTCTGTGTTGCTTAAATGGGGAAATAAGTATACCCTCGAGCAATATGCCAGAAGAAATCAAACAGTTGTTTATAGGAGATGATGACACAAAAAACTTATGAAATAATATCCTTCAGTATAATAGTGCTATATCTTTTGTGCCGATATTGCATTGCCACCTGGTCATGGGCCATACGTGTTCAAAATTTTGGGAACTCCTCATCACAGAATATCTTCGTTATACCTTCAAGATACAAACAATGCAATATATTGTGAACATTAGTCTGGGTACAGTATTTTACATTTATCTCAGATCTCACCGTCAAATTTTGACGGGTTCTCACTAGTTTACTTTTAAAAGCTGCGTCGCAAAATACATGTTCGAGCATGTTTGCGCCGGTTCCTGGGCGAAGAGTCAATTAGCTACGCGCAGCTGCGACTTTCTGCTCCACGGCGGCGCCCAGAAGAAGAAGGGGTTCGTTTAGCTAACTCACCCCTACCGCCGCGTTCTCTCCCTCAGAACTTCGAAGAACGCTGGGACTCGGTAGCGTCGCGGCCCACCCAGTTTATTTGCACCAAGTGCTATATGAGTATAGAGTTAATGTATTTGTTAAACAATCACAGCACAGTCGCTGTTTGAAAATTTTCCCACTTTTCCACTCAGATTAACTATAAGACATCCTGACCGATTGGCGGAGAATTAAGTAAGGCGTAGGAAGCTGTGGCCAATCACACAACCTTTTTCAAAATTCTAACAGATCCTTCTAAAACTTTTGGGTAAGAAGAGGAGAGAACACAGGCCGGGGGCAAGCTCGCAAGCGCCGGTCACAGGAGACGCTCTCGGGCATCGGATGCGTTCGGGCATCGGTCGGGCTGTTGCCCACGAAGTTAGTCGACCAGAGAGAAGCGGGCGAGTGCCTGAATATCTTGTTTGGGACTACTGCCCACAAAGTTTTGAGTTTGTTCTTAATTTGATTTTTAGTACGTTTCGTTTACCTTCGAACGCTCTGCTGTGCGCCGATGTAATTATTCTCTCCACCCGGTCGCACTAGTATTGCACGTTTTTCTTAATTACGTGGCGTAATTTCGATTAAATCGGGAATATTATTAATCGATAAATATCACGCGGTCCGTCTCACAACTGGAAGCTGAGCTGTCGCGGCCTCGTTACGTCACGGCTGTTGAGTTGGAGGGCGGACGGACTCCGCCAGCTCAGGGGAGCGCCCTGACCCCACCCTCCGGACGAGAAGGGGCGACGACCGAGAAAGTGAATCTTCACAGCCGCAAGCCCGTCCGTCTGCAACTAAATAGTGATATCAATGAAGCGCCGAGCCACGGCCTTCAGCAATGCCCCTCAGGCAATATTGATAACAAAGACTCTTGTTTGATTTAAACTGGAATAATTCTCTGGAAGCATTAGCCGCGCATTGGCTTCTTGCTAATTAATGTTCATCTTTAATTTTTTATTTGCTGTAATCTTAATTTATAAAATTTTATTGTATTGATTTTTATACTTAGAATTAAGAGTTAGGGAAGAGAAAGTAGCACCACCGAGCTCATGCACAGTATTTTAGCAAACATTTTTAGTAATTTGGGTAATTCTATTCTTATTTTTTAAATTTTGATTAAATGTCATGTTATTTTATAATCTTTTCTTCTCATTTCGAAAAGTAGCTACGTCTATCCACCCCCACCCCTATTTCAGGCTCTCACCGCCCCCTGAGCTAGCCGGCACCTTGACTCAGGTCAGAGGGGAGTAATTTACGTTAAATCTGGCTCACCCAACGTGCGGTCGAAGACACCGCCGTCGCAATATATGTACAAATTTTACAAGAGATTGCTTAGTTCACTACTTAATAAATAGTACCATGATAATAGCCGAAAAAATGAACCATAAATAAACGACCATGAATTAATATTATAGCCAAGAAAAATGTGAGCTTATAAGGTAGAACAGAATGTAAAATAATTTTGAGAATTGCAAAAATTCATTGCTTTCCGAACCCGTTCTTCACCATTCCCAAAGTTTGAGATTTCTTACTTAGTGGAATCTATTCTTCAGTAATTGAACTCTAAATCATTACACGCACACGGTTTTTGAAAATATTGGTGATTTCAATTCCAATAGTGATTTTCCAAAATTTGTCGATAGCATAAATATTATAAGGCAGAAAATTAAACCGTCTTAATCGAGATATTCTCTAAATGTTTTTTGTTTTGTTATTTACGTCGGTAACACACGCTTAGCTCCTTAGCAGCCAACCATCTAAACAACGCATTAAGAGCGCTTCCAAAGCAACGTCCGTTAAAACACACGCTTAGCTCCTTAGCAGCCAACCATCTAAACAACGCATTAAGAGCGCGTCCAAAGCAACGTCCGTTAAAATACTCGAGAGTCCATTAAAAATATTTTAGCGAACTTTCGGGTTTAGATTTTAACAGTGGTCATAAATCTTTGGATAAATATGTCGTTGGTGCAAAACAAAATTTTGGATAAAAATGTAAACAAAATTTATTTTTACAATTGTTAGATATATTAGATATAATAGATATAGTAAAGGTACAATTTTTGAAATTACCACTGAATGTAATGACATTTGAACATTTATCTTCGTTTGCATTACAAGAAATCAATTCTGAAGTTTTTGTCCCTTTTGTCCCCCTGTCCCTTTGTTCTTTTGTCCCTGTTTCTTTTCCATTTTGTCCTACTTCCCGCTTTGTTCATTTATCCCGCAGTAGGTAGACCTCCTGTCTTGCGTGCATGGGTGACAGACTCGGATGTCAGCTTTCTCATTAAAACATTGTGACAAATGTCTTATTTCTTAATTGCGTCACGTCCCGATATTTTCTCTATCTCGTCACGAGTCTATTTGAGGGTTCCATAAGAAGTTCTCCCTCGACATTGACGTAATTCCATGGCGCTTAAAAATAAAAAAAAACTCTAAAAAGGGGAAAAAAAAAAAAGAGTGGCATTAAGTCGCTACCCAAATCCCCCTTTTTATATTATTATTATTATTATTATTATTATTATTATTATTATACACTTCTCAACAAACAAACAAACATAGCGATTCGAAAATTGGTCCGCAGTACCTTCAATAATAATGGAACAGGTATATAAATTGAGCTTTTCTCTGTCAAACTGGTGAATATATGAAACAAATGCAAAATGCTGACGAACACGAAAACTTGAACACCAAGCATCTAACAATTGATCCTGAAAAGTAACTGATAACATTTTGAGTCACTGCAAACCACGTTCGTCACTGTTCCTGTGTTACCAAGCTTAGCGGCCATTCATTTAGCGTAGTATTTTAACTTCCTCTCCAATAGAATGCACAATAGTGCACAAAAGTGTGAGAGACACCAAGTCACCTCATTTTATGGTACAATTTATATACGACTTCAATAGGGTTAGAAACGCACGTTCTTCGCTTTGAAGGGGACAAAGTATTTGCTCTGTGAAGAAACCGCACAGTCAAGATGCATGAGATTTCCGTCACCTGCGGGATGCCTACGCTATTTCATGCGCCCTTACTTTCCGAGAAAGCACGATACATGCCCAAAACGCATGCGCAAAATTTAACGAAGAGCCTTCGTAGAGACGCAATATAACGTGACATACGTCGATCCTATTTGTTTTGTGGAGAAGTCGTTGAAAGAAGGAACGACTACAAGAACGTAATGCAAGGTAGTCCGTCATATTGTTATCACAAAAAGTGTATTTTGCATTGCTGGTTCGCCGATAGTAAGACCTCCTTGGGCCTAAGACAAAAACACGAGTGCTGGAAGCTGTCCTCCTAGCAGCAAAGACGATGATCAACGGGGAGGCGCGGAGGCCACCGAAACGCAGTATGAATTGCAAGATGTAAGGCAGCTTTTAAGAAACGCGTGGGTTCATCTGCAATCTTTCATCATTCCATATCTAAATTTTAGATTTATTAAACACGTGTTAAATTTTAATCACGACTTACGTTGTGTTCTGCACGATACGCCCATCTCGCCCAAGCTCCTCCCAGATTTCAGAGCAGTCGGGCAAACTGCTGAAGCCCAGGTGGTGTGTCGTGGTTCGGGTCCTGTCAATTAGAGCCGGACAAAAACGCCCTCAGCTTCG
The DNA here is from genome assembly GCA_964035755.1 of Teleogryllus oceanicus. Lineage (NCBI taxonomy): Eukaryota > Metazoa > Arthropoda > Insecta > Orthoptera > Gryllidae > Teleogryllus > Teleogryllus oceanicus. The sequence continues at coordinate 202,967,925 of CAXIVR010000001.1, read as the reverse complement.
TTCGTTCTCGGCGGCGACACCAGACTGCGGTGTCCGAAAATGCCAGTTGCCGAACTGCCAGTATCGAGAACGAACGACACCGAAACTATCTGTTAACGGGGTGCGCCCACCGCGTGGAATGAATGCTGGAGGCGTCATCGGATCTCTCGGAATGTGTTTTTGCGATTTGCTAAATTTGTACGCTGACCAATGCATAAGCAATCTATCGGTACCTGTAGTTTTTGTAGATAGCCTTAGATTTTGAGCATATCTGCAGAATAATAAAAAATTCTGACGATTATTTATTTTGCCCATTTTTACGTAAATTTATTTTAAGGCATATTTGACTTTCTAAGCATGTTCTTGAAATTTATTTATTTAGTCAAAAACTGTATGTGACGTATGGGGGAGAAAATCATCTGCGCACGCTTTCTTGAGTTTCAGAATCCCTTCCCAACAATTCAACTATTAATAGTTGAAAGATAAAATAATAATAATAATAATAATAAAAATAAATTTAAAAAAGCGGGAGCTTAACATTTCAAAACTAGATATTTTCGTTGCCGAATTACAGAAAACTTATTTTTAACGGTAAACGAACGGATTTCATTTTTCTGTATTGCTAACAAAATAGAAACTCACCCTAAGCTCTACTACCACTACAAGCAAAAGGAAAGTTCAACAAAACGTGCGCATAGTGAAGCTACATTTACGTCCAGAAGCAAATCAAGGGGCCATCTCAGCATTTGCTCAATGGATCAGAGAAACTGAACAAAAACCCATCGAGATGGGGGTCATTGACCCGGAAGCTGAAGTACATGACTTGTTACAGGCATTTAATTATTTTTAAAATTATTCAATGCAAATGTAAACTAATTCATTATACAATATCTTGATTTTGTTAAAGTAAACATTATTTTTCTTTTTGACGATCAGTATAGTCTCTAATTGTATAGAAACGGTTTTGCAGCAGAAAAGATTTTACTTTTAACTTAAATTTGTGTACCAATTTTAATTGTTTAATTTCATCTGACAATGCATTGTAAAGTAACGTACATGTATTGTATGTGGATTTCTTGTAGTGAGCTGTTGACACTAACACTTGATGAACATGATTTCTACGTCGAGTCTTGTAACTATAAATATCAGTATTACATGAAAATAAGTTCCCACCGTTAAGTAAGTCAGTTTTGGCAAATACTACAGACTCGGAAATAAAAAGGCAAGGGAATGGTAAGATTCCAAGCTCAATGAAAAGAGGCTGGCAGGGATCACGTGGATGGCATTTTTTCATCATTCGGATAATTTTCTTTTGCAATCCAAATGACTGGGCAGTAAAGGATGAGCTTCCCCAGAATATTATGCCATATCTCAGGCGGGAATGTACATTCGCAAAATACACGCAACGAGCTGCATGAAGGCTGGCAGAAATAGAAAGAATTCTGAATGAATAACATAATGAGCTTAATTTAGTGTTTAATTCTGTTATGTGTACATTCCATTTGAGGTTTGATTGAATTGAGAGACCTGAATACAATTGCCGATTTGAAACGCAAAATTGCATTGAGACAGTTTTTCCTTCGTTAACTATTAATTTGTTATTACAAAACCAATTTGAAACTTCTGAAATTGTACTATTTATTGTTCCTTGTTTCTATTTATTTCTATTTCTTCTAGTCTTGGTTAAAAATGTAAGTTTAAATCATTTTCACTCTCAGTAATCCTAGTTGTTTGGCAGCGAGCCTCTTTTTTTGTCTAGTTCTAGACCGAAGATGTCATTTGTTTTCGAATTTGTGATTCTGTATCTTTAGATACCAAGAGCTCGCTTTCCTCTCAATTCTTGACACAAAGAAAAGAAGAGGTGGGTCGTAGGTGACCGCTGAGTCATGGGTGAGCACTGGGCTGAGACTCGCATTGCAAACACCACTTGCGTCTCAGGGGGCAAGTCGATAACCCTGACTTCCGACGTTGATATCTCACCGTCCCAGATGTTCCTCCAGGAAGGTAGGGGAAATGGAAGGAAGGCTCTGTTAATTGAAAAAAATACGTGGTAGGCCTCTTTCGTATGCCAGTGATGGAATTAAAGACAATTATACATTTAGTTTGTCATATTTAGCCTTGTACTAAATTACAGCATTACGTATTTTTCTATTCAACAATGTTATAAATTGATTAATTTTCCCTCATTTTATATGGTGTATAACATATGTAGTATGATAATGAATAATGTATTTCGAATTATTGACAACTCTATCGGTGTATGGCGATTGGGTAGGGAGTTCAATAAGCTGATTTGCAGTGGACGCCGATTACGTCGACCAATTCAGAGGCCATGGCAGCTTACATCAACTGTTCCACAATAAATTGTGCCCCGTGACGAAAAGACGTTTCCGCGCAAGGAAGAACAGTACCCATCTTAATTTTGTTTACCATATACGTTTTTATTACATTAAGAAGTTAATATCAAATGTTATTTGTGTTAAATAAATATGGCTTACAGTCGAATTTTTAAGAAAATTAAATGGCATTTCAATAGGCATGAAATTATTTTCCCCTTAGCCTTTAATAGGTACGGTGAAGGTCGGATCCGACCCAAACACGTATTTTTCCCCACTCAGGACTTTAGACTCCAGCTAAATAGGTGGTTCGAGGCTGCTTAAAGTCTGCTGGCTTAAATTCAATGTGATGAAAGTGTTTTATTCGGCTCTTTAAAAGTGCTTTAAAACTTAGACTTCATGTCCGGCAGTTCAACGCATTCGTTTTAATTTAAATATGATTTGGATCTAATTTTTTAGTACCCGGAACCCTTAAAAGGCTTTCCGGAACACTTGGATTCCGCCGAATAGATGAGAACAGCTATCCTAGTCAACGAGCTACGGGACGCGCGCGACCTTTCTTTCTCATCCTATCCTCATTCACATCCTTTGACCAAGCGATTCCTAAACCCTGTCTAACATATCCCCCATTGATTCATGTAAACGCCAGAGATTCAAGAAGAAGCGACAGCTGCGAGTAGTAAGTGGAAAAATTGGGGTGAGCGGGGCATGGTAATTGGGGTGATTACTGGCAAGTGGGTGAAGTGGAGTTGGGATTTATTGTCCAATAAACAATAAGAATATAATCGAAACAATTTAACTCAGAAAATTAATATAAAATGAGCAATGAAAACTAAATTAATCACTCACCAGACGTAGTTCCTTTTCTTTTTCACAAATGCCCTGCTCAATAAGTTGAAGTTCCTGAGTAAGTTTTTCTCCTTCACTCAACACAACACCTTCAGTTGCGAGCTGAAATTCGATATGAAATTTTAAGAAGAGGTTTGAATCAGAAAGAAAAGAAATGCATATTTAATTTTTAAGATTCTTAACACATGTTCAATAGTACCAGCACAACGGCACACAAACTGACAAAAGCCAAGAAATGTGAAATTTAAAAGGATGAAGGATACATAACGGTACATCAAGTTCCAAAATATTGCAAAACGCCATATGCAACCCGCATTGGGTCACAGCAGTGGCCTGTTGTGAATACAGTAGATGTGGAAATGGAATAGAAATCAATATTTCATGGTCTACGAATGAAAAGATAAAACTAGTGAAGCTAACGTACCCCGTAGTCCTCCGTATTTTCACGAAAAAATTTCAAAAAATTGTACATTACTTTATTTTAAAATCTATCTAATCTTTAAGGAACAGATTTCTATAAGGGTAAAATCTTTATCTTTAATATTTTAGTTGTAGATTCCTACACTCCGAAAACCTTTAAACTATTGCAATTTTCGAAAATTCAAGGTTTTCAACGAACACGAGACCTGCACCGTACTCTTAAATGTCCTTCAACAACAAGGTTAAATCCAAAAAGATGTGGCCATTTTTTTTTTAAATTTGGAAATTGTCCCAAGAGCTTCATGTAACGTAACCATCAAAATTAAAATACAGATTTCAAATTCAAGAGGCCGCGACATTAGATCGATTGGCGAATATGAATTTTGGAGAAAATTGGCTGAACGGTTTAGCCGCTAGCGTTGCTCACGCACGGTTGGACAGACCTGTTTTGCCGTCATTCGATTTTTCCGAATTAATGACCCACAAAACATGGATTCTGGCTATACCACGTGTTAGAGGATTTTTTTCTAAATTTAGCAACTGGATTTCTCCATTTTTCGTTACCAGAGCCCTGTAATATGTTTTTCAGCGAAAAATTTGCTGTTTTTTCGCCTAGCATTATATAACTTTCTCTGTACTCAGTAGGGAGAAAGTAAGACAATTAAAAATTATAGTCATACACCCCAATTACGTAATGTTAAAATAATGTACAAACGCTACAAGAATATTGTAATATCTAAAGCATTCACGTGTTTTTATCCCATGCAGTACGTTGGATCTAATTTCCGACGAAAAAAGTCTTTCAAATACTAATCACGACGCATCTTCTATCATTCCTTAGTCTCCACTAAATTCATCTATTCGTTATCTCGGCGTTCTCATGAAGCCGATAGACGATTTGCCATTTTACCTCGAATTCTTAATCCAAACTCCGCTTTAAAAATAAAAACACATTCCTATTTATCTATATACAACTAACCGTCACCCGATAATAACTTCCCCTGTAAGTATTTCCCTGCCCCAGGAAAGCTCTGTTTGGATTTCAGCTGCCCCAATCGCATTAAATAAGTTACAAATCTTTCAAAACATACTCTAAAGAATAACAGTAAATGCCACCTAGTTTGTCGGCAATAATACACTCCACAACGACATTGCAAAGCATTTTCTTCATTGTGCATTACTTTCTTCATTACAAAACTGACACACTTTCTACAATTATTTAAATCACGTTCAAGGAGCAGTCACTTACGAAATAGGAACTAATGAACTCCCACTATCCCGCCTGAGAAACAAACTCCTATTTCCTATTTTTCTTCAATATCTCTTTGACATGAGATATGAATAGAATATTTATTACATTTACCTGTCTCACCAACCGCATTTATTTCTAAATCCTTGTCATGATCCCCTAACAATTGTTTCGAGAATTATCCTCTTAATAATCTTGGTTGAAGGTTTCAGCTAAAACATTACTATTAAGGAGGTGACAACTAGTTACCCCTTCACTTTGCTGGTACAAAATTACTTGGCAGATCAACTGAAAAGCCTCGCGCTGAACGTTGTACTGTCCGTCATTGTGAAACAATATTCAAATGAAAAAAATCACGAGTAAATGCTGATCACAAACATAACGCTTGGCCTTATTTTCGTGAAGAATAGGAGGATATTACAATATTTTTCAATTAATATTCATTAAATAATGAATGTCATTATATTAACATGTTAGATTTCACTTTAATCTCATTATCTAGTGTAACGGGGTACTACAGTCACTTCGAAGAGGTCGCCTATTTTTTTTAATTAATTTGTACCAGCATGTGATTGTATTCGCTATGTAATGAGTAAACATTCTTGCTCTTATGTGCTATATGAATATAGGGCGTCACATGAAAAGTATCTAATTACATGAATAATCACATGTTATTTTACAATTAATATACAATTAACGAAATGTTTCAGAAATACCTTATTTCATTTACATCACAAATTCACACCATTCCACTGAGTAGCGCAGAACCTAAATCTGTTTTCCTTTCATTAATTACATTTCCAGAGAATCGTGGTGCGTGGTCTCTATCCATACCATTTGAAACGTGTGCAAATGTTTCGCACCGGATATCTTCTACACACAGCATTTTGAAACTAGCTGTAGAGCAAATGTGCAGATGATAAGTTTCTCCACAATTTTATTTACAGATGGGTGTTCAATCACAGATGGGTGGGGTTTGATCAATGATAGCATTCGAGTCAGATTCGCTTTTCTGCAATGTTTGACATTTTTAGACCTTTAATTTTGGTTCCGTAATTTTGCCCCACAGAAAGAACGATGGAGTATTCTTCAACTTTCTGAGAAGTGCATTGCCTTTATTTTCAAAGATTTTCAGCTGAAAAACCATTCACAGGATGTACTGCAAGCACTCCGATGCACCTGTGCACTATCGTAAGAGAGTGGAAATTCGAATCGAAAATTCCCAGAACCATAAATTCGCAGAAGAGGGCAAAGACCTTGCCTACGATAACTATGTAGATTTGAATCCTCTGGATTTCTCCCTTTTCTAGATTTCCTGTATTTATTATTCCTTTACATTTGCAACTAGCGTCTCAAACACAAGGTCTTAATGTGACCCCACAGAAACAGATCTGGGAGTATCAAATCTGCCGACCTGGGATGCCAAGTAACAGGACCTCTGTCAATGACACATCAGCTTGTCTCATACAGGCACTTCCGATCGGAGTCGGAGAAGTGTGCCGGTGTCCCATTGTTTCCTAGCCACATGCGGCTACTCACAGCAAGGGGCACATTCTATGAGAGAGTAGGCAGCGTCCTTCAGTAACACGTATGTGGGGGCGTTGATGCGGGGTGGGACCAAACAACTGATCTCCCATGTCAACATTGAAACGCATCTGATATCAGCCGGAAAAAGTGTTGCAAGGATTCCCGAACACACGAGACTTCAGAAATTTCACATGAAAAATCATTTCTCCGTTACACGAGATTTCTCACAAGTTCACTGGCAAAACGTAATCCTTGACCCGCCAACTTTCACCCACTTTGGTGGTCGCATATGGTCCTCCTCGGCCAATAGCCAAGTTGTTGCCACGACAATAAGAAAAAATGTAGAAACAGCAATTTTTGAAGCGAACCTAATTGTGTAGAAGAGTACTGAGAAAACTACTCCATGAATTTTTTTTTTTGCAAATTTCGATGAAACATGAAATGTTTTTTGCATAATCGATGAAAAATGAACAAATATGTGAAACACCGTCGATTTAGGGTTGCAAACGAGAAAAGGTTGAAAATGGGTTTGAAATAATTTTTGAAGTTGGTGAGAAGACGATATAGGGGTTTCTTTCTTTCCTTTTGTTTTTGTATGTCCCTCTCTCTGTCTCTCTGTCTGTCTGTCTGTTTCGTCAGTCAGTCAGTCTGTCTGTCTCTTCGTCAGTCGTCTGTCTGTCTCTTCGTCAGTCTGTCTGTCTGTCTCTTCGTCAGTCTGTCTGTCTGTCGTCTCTTCGTCAGTCGCAGTCTGTCTCTCCGTCAGTCTGTCTGTCTCTCCGTCAGTCTGTCTGTCTCTCCGTCAGTCTGTCTGTCTCTCCGTCAGTCTGTCTGTCTCTCCGTCAGTCTGTCTGTCTCTCCGTCTCTCCGTCAGTCTGTCTGTCTCTCCGTCAGTCTGTCTGTCTCTCCGTCAGTCTGTCTATCTCTCCGTCAGTCTGTCTGTCTCTCCGTCTGTCTGTCTGTCTCCCTCTCATTCACATTTAGTTGCAGATACTGCACGTCTCTGAGCAGGTGGAGTATTATCGAGAAATGTCGGACCAGCAAAATGTAATTGAATGTTTACGTTGATCTCATCCCGTAGATTACGAAGCCATAAACGTTTCTTTGAGATCTTTGGTCCACAAATTAGTTTTCAATGCCCTAGAAAGCTTAGTTTAAGAGTTACTTAATGATACAGATTTAAAAACCCTTCTAATTGTTGCGGGTTGCATTCGACAAGAATACTTAGTTTTGTTCTACAGCGCCATGTAGTGGAGTTACAACAACTGAACGCTCTGCAAAAGTTTTAACAGATGAAAGAGTTTCTCGCGAGTGTGGGTTAGTTCTATGTCCTAGTTTGGACAGGGTTGTCAAGAATCTTATTGTTAAAACTTTCTCAAGTTTGGACATGCCTTCACAACGACATTGTTGTGGAGAAATTTGATTTGCTCGTCCGAGATTACGTTCAAGTAATAATTCCGGCGATATTTTACCATTGCAGGAGCAGAATATGCACCGAAGACGCGCTTAATACTTGAGGGTGCGACGGGGTGCGTAGAGCTTCTATTCAGGGGCGCTTGAGTCTTGAACGCATACATCAACCACAAAGCCCCCATTTTGCGTCTTAAGTGCGACAGACATACGCATAGTACCATTGTACTATGAACATAGCCTTGCAAGAGCAAACAACAAATTGATAAAGTTGTATCGCAATCAGATAAACGGTACGATAACGCATGGAATAAGAACATTGATTTTTATGCATTATATGCTTTCCTTTTGTCTGGCATTTGCCTGGATGTAATTATTTATGAATGATTTGTACATCTGAGATTCACCGCGCTTACTTTTGTAACATCTTACAATTTACTTCTGCGTACGCTCAGACAAAAGTGTCGTTAGTAATTGAAACTACGTTCATCTGGGATACTAAGTTATTGCAAGAGAAAATAATTCTCCCCGTCTCCTCTTCGAGTCAACACACACCACGGTTTTCCTACGCAAATGTGAGTGAGCACACGAGTGGCCCCACCGATTAGCGGCAGTGATCACAAGTATTCGCCATAATGTTTTTGTTACACTTGTGGCTTTTAACGTTACCTTATTCTGGTAAATAATATTATTAGTATTTCTATATGAATTTATTGGGCCATGGAGATACATTTCATTACATTACGCACCTTCGTATTAAAAAAGCATTTTATAAATAGAGAACTCTATATGTATAATGAATACGTCAATTATTCACAAATACGAAAAGATCACAACTAGTGACTACAATTGTAGTTTTTATTAACCCTTGACTGCCAACATGGGAATTCAGTCACACTGGTACCGACGTGGAGCCCCGAGAACTTATAAAATTTTGTTTCAAATATTAATTTTAATTTGTATTTCGTGTGAAGAACATAGGAATTTACGATAAGTGATGACTAAAGAAAATATTAATCATGATATATTTGTTAATAAGTTATCTAATGAGGGAATATAAAGTGATTAGGAATGGCTAAGTAAAATTATGCAGAACTTTAATTTAACAAATTTATCTTATAATAAAAATTTATTGAACATTAAAAATAGATAAATGAAAACTACTATAATTTTAAAACTGAAAATCAAGTACAAACATGTTTATACCGCAAACTAAAACTTCTGACACTACTACTCAACTTCTTTTTCTGTACAAATCTTGCACACTTTTGTTTATCCCTTCCGTAATAGTATTTTGCATTCTAAGTTTCTCTTCGTCAGATTTTTCGTTCTCAAAAAATTATTCTTCATTATCGTTTTCTTCCCCAGATTCTAAACAAGATAGTCCTCTTGATGAGTCAGGGCTACTTTCAATTTGATGATCGCAATATAGTCTCACAATAAGTCCATTTGCTCCGCCCGTTGCGTAACATTTTCTTCAAAATTATGGTAATTAATATTCACACACTCTCTTAACGGACAAGATATATTTTTCTGAACATTGCACTTTCTTGACAGGCCCCACAGAACAAACTGTACTAACTGGCAAAGTGCGACACGCACTCATGGACTCCGCGTCAGTAGCAGTGTACTTTTCACTAAGTCTCCTTCGCACCCATAGAGGCTGATATTTTCCCTGAAATTCATTCGACAATAGTAAGCTCGCGAACCATTTCTTAAAACTATAGAAAGAAAAGGTTCAAGAAAAATTGAGGATTTAAAAAAAGCATCAATACGAATTCGAAGTTTCGCGAAGTCGGAGGAGTCCCAGGGATTCGATGTCGGTAGCTGAGGGTTCCTCGTCCTCGTTCCTCGTTCAATACAATTTCAAAAGGAAATTCGATACAACTTCACAAGTAGCTTCACAACGTAGAATTTTGTAATACAACAAAGTGAAACTGCTGCAAGAATGATGTCTAAATTTTGTACCGCATATGTGAAAAACACGCATTTTCGATCACGAAACTGTTCGAAAATTAGCCGAGTTCAGATAAATGATGAAATTTGGGAAACGGCTTACATTTGCTTCCCAGGCATTATATCCCAATTTTAATAACTTAGTGGAATTGTGTATGGAAAAAATAGTCAAAATGTTAATAAGCACAATAACGACAAACATATTTCAGTTTCCGGAGTAGCTTTCACTGCTGCCCTCTTGTGAGGTGGACAACTATGGACGGGGGATTTCTTTGTGCCACACGCGCCACATTTGCGTTGAACCAGTCTTCTCTGTGCTTGACAGTCGCGCCCTGGCAGAGGCAGCGTTGCCGCGTATAATTGCCCTTGACATATGCGCCCAGCAAGATCTTTTTAGGGCGATCTAAAGCGAATACATATCAGCCCTATAATTTTAATATTTTCAGGCCGGTACGTGTACTGACTGGATACTTTTAATGAGGAGATATTTTGTTTAATGGTAACATAAATGGCCCGGGAGGATGCTCTATTCCCTTCATTTATTCATTCTATGTTACAAGAGCAGATTACGTCACTGGAAAAGCTGCTGCTATTGGGTGTCACTAGGAAACTACCAATATCAAGAGTCTCTCAAAACGTCAAGCACAAAGATGTTTGGTACAACGTATAGTCTCACAGGTGGCAACAACCATGAAATCACGTTTTCACGTAAAAGATTCAACGAATCTGCAAATGCAAGGTCGAGAGTTAACGAACGCCGTTAAGAACAGCGGCGGATATTCGCCGAGCACCTACTACGACGCACAAGTGCAAGCGCTACGCATAGAAAAGGGTATAGCCGAATAAGGCGATGAAAAGTGCCTCCAAACCAAATCGACAATCGCGATGTACAAAAAATACAAAACGTACAAAAAATCAGCCTCCTAGGGCAATCTATTGCAGAGATACGAGAAATATGTTTTGCATATTTTATTTTTTTCTCAGCATCTATTACGTATATCAGGTTGGAAAACATTACAGAGACGGGGAAACATAGTTTAATTTGAAGGCATTTTTGTCAACGAATTTTGACGCCAAATTCCTATAGAAAAAAATTGAAATCCTTTCATTACGTTGGAATACTGTCGCAATTTTCTCCCTTAAAATGGGTCTTATAACATTCTAAAGCATCTGTTTTTTCAGATTTTTAATCAATGTGAACGGTAGTGAAAAAAATTAAAACCAATTTTTTCAGTATAAAAATTTGAACTTCACGTAAAAGTACCATCGATTTTCGGAATCAAGGACCCACAAAACATGGATTCTAACTACACAACGTTATTTCCTAAAAAGTAATTTACCATATACAGGAACATAATTTATTCAGTTTTTTGTTAACAGGGCTCGGCAATAATTTTTTCGACTTTACTAAATATATAAGTTTATATAAAGTAAATTCTCTGACGAGGTCTACCTTCTCAACATTTTTACCAAGAATAAACCTGAAATGTAGCTATTGTATGAACTAGATTTTGAAAATTGCTCACAAACTATTTACGCCGAGAAAATTCATCTACAAATTGATATTTGTTTCAAAATTGCATTTTGAAAACTGTTGATAAAATTTCGTAAATGAATCTCCGTTCACAGCAATAAACTTATTAATCTACAAAAACTAAAGATATTGGGAATCATCGCTTGTCGAACTGAAGATACTAGGAATGTACATCAACAATTGAAATATAAATTCGGTGATTTGAATGGTATTCAATCTGCAGTAGTGATATTTCATGTTCGATTGGAATCTGCATTTATTCATGGATTTCGAAATAACTTTGGATCAGCGAGAATGTGTGCCATTCATAGCTTGCGAAATACCTCTGGAGGGGAAAAATGTAGCAAAGAGAAAGACATTTTCAAACATTGGACTCCAGAGGAAAATTTTTAATGTTACTGACAGCTTATCTTACTAAACGGAATAACTAAATTTGAACTTCATTAAAAATAATGACAAAAAATAATTCTACGTGTCACATTGATTTTAAATCTTTATGTGGAGGTTCACGTCTATTATACAAATACAGTACTAAACAACTATCCAATTTTACAACAGAGCAGATCAAGTCTGTTTTCAATTAGTGAATTTTAAGATACTTAATTTTATACCTTTTTTAATTTACAAAAGACATTCATATATATTACGTTTCTATTGATAATAAAACATGCAATATCTTGAAATTACTGAACCGATTTTTCGTTGTTAATTGCTAGGTGGCACTCACCCCCTTCCTATTTAAACAATTTGTACCGCAATCAAAAAGATTGGAGATCCCTTTATTAAATATAACGTCGGGAACAGAAAAATCTGTTGCAGCCTGCGACTACGCCTGCAATTGACACATGGGCAATTTCACTTTCTTTTGTTTCAGTTTGTGATCTTTCTGACAACGATACGAGGATCGTTTCATTTCAAAGTAAATTCCAAAGTACATTTAAGCTAGAGGGGACGGTGCAAAACATGGCATTCCCCTCGCTCACAAAGTTCCTTTTTCGCGCTAGGAATATTGCCTATGTCTCTCCGTCCAGTCCCGCCTGCCCCAGTGGCAGCCTGCACCGCAATGCAATACTTTGCAGACTGTAAAAAACCTTAGGGGAGCCCCCTGCAGTTCGTAGGGGATGGAGAGCCAACTTACATTGACCAGCTCTTCAAGTTTTAAAATGAGCCCACACCCACCTGTGTAAGTGATCTGGGCGATCACTAACATGATTCACTATCTGAACTAAACCTTAGACCCTTAGTTCTCTATTTTTATTATATTACTCTTTTATCAGAGAATAGAAACTTATTGTTAATTATTAAAATAAAAAAAATTCTTACCTTTAAATCATTTATCTTCTTCTGCAAATTTCTCAGTTGTTGTTTTACTCGCTGAGATTCCAGAAGAAGCCTAAAACAAACCATTAATTATATACACACAAGTGGGTATATACTCATTCTCTCTTTCTCCCCCCCCTCTCTCATATATATATATATATATATATATATATATATATATATATATATATAAGAGAGAGAGAGAGAGAGAGAGAGAGAGAGAGAAAGACACACACACACACACACACACACACACACACAAAAGAAAATTGGACAAGATTTCAGGCTAAAATGTACTAGAGTATGTTTTTGCGGATCACATGTCTCTGCAATTACTGATCCAATCCACTTATTTCCCATGAGATATGACAATATTCACCGTGTAGTTCAGTGTTTAAGTGAAATACCTAGTCCAAGAGATACCTACTATACCTAACTATGCATCACTAGTAATTGAAGTTGAAAACCAGCTGACACCTCAATCACCGAGTCCAACACTGGTCGCCACATTCAGCGAAAATATATGCGAGCGTTCAGCACAGTATGAGCAGTGAAATAAGAGAATGAAGTTGAAGAACCGTGGGAGAAATGGCAGTGACCGATCCGGAGGCGCGTTAAAATGATCTCCTCGCGCCGAGCATCACGAGATGAGAAAGACCAAGGATTTATGGAATCCTTGATTCTCGTGAGCTTAAAATCTGAGTTCTGCCACTCTGTTTGCCATTCACTGCGGATAGAGCGTTTGATAAAGAGCTTAGTGTGTTCCGTGGGGACTATGAAGATGTCTAACTCTCTTTTCTGCGTGGCAGACTTTGCTGCCTGGTCAGCTATTTCATTTCCTCTTATTCCCAAGTGTCCAGGGATCCAACAAAAGACTAAAATATAGTGGAGGATCAATAGATGATGGATTTGGCGTTGGATGGTCATTATCAGCGGGTCACAAGACAAGAAGGAGGCGATGGATTCAAGAGAGCTTTTGGAATCACCGCAGATCACTACTTTACGCAATGACATCGAGACAGCAAATTTAAGTGCCTCAAAGAGTGCATACTTCTCTGCGGTATAGACGCTGCACGAAGAGTCTAATCGAAAACCTCGCGTGGCTCCACTGCAGTAGAAGGTAACATCCGACTTTGCCGTTTTGAGAGGAGCCATAGATGTAAATGAAGTAATGGCCAGGATACGTAGATTTTATCGCCTCAAATTCGGATAAGAATGTACTTGGGGAGTTGAGGGTTTAGGAAGGTTAGACAGTCTAAGATCTATTATCGGCCGGTGTAGTTTCTAAGGGGAAACAAGGTTTCGGAGTGGGGGTTCACAGGGTTGGGTACTTTTATTTTAAGCTTCTGTAAAAGAATGGGGATGACTCCCAGGGGATGGGGCAACGATGGTCTAAGTGCATATGAAGTGAAGTGGGTTGGACGGAGAACTGCTTTTCGTGAGGGAGTATCAACATTGGATAATATCGCGCCGTATGAGGCAATCAGAATATCCCGCCTTCGGCTCAGAGATGGTTCTCCAGTCTCGGCCAAGAGGCATTCGATGCGACTCGTGCGGTACTAATCCTTATATCAGCATTGTGTATGGTATTTAATGGTCGGAGGGTTGATGGAGACACTATGCATCCGTAATCCAAGATACGGCGGATGAGAGTTCTATACAAACGCAAAAGACAAACACGGTCTGCGCCCCAAGAGCTGCCAGTAAGAGTGCGAAGGAGATTCATAGGTGATACACATCGTCTCTGTAGTTTACGTATGTGTTTTCGCCAGGTTAGACTTATCGAATTTGAGTCCCAAGGAGGTTGCGGATTCAACGAATGGAAGCTGCTGTCCTGCAAGAAAAAGGTCAGGATGATTATGGAGGGGATGGATTCTGCAAAAGTGCACGCAGTTGGTTTTTAAGGTAGAGAACTTGAATCCTGTTTCATCGCTCCATTCCTGCAGTTTGTTGAGCACAAGTTGTAGCTGCCTCTCAATAACTTGCACGCTCTAGGAGGAGCAAAAACTTGCAAAGTCGTCAACGAACAGTAATGCCTTCACAGGCTCCCGGATAACCGATGCAATGCTATTGGTGGCAATGGCCAACACTGACGATCAGAATCGATCCCTGGGAACACCGTTTTCTAACTGGTGACTAGACGATAACGCGTCAATAAGGCGGACGCGGAAAGATCTTGATGAAAGAAAACCTGCTAGAAACAAAGGGAGCCGTCCCCTAAGACCCCACGTATGCACGGTGCGAAGAATACCGTACCTCCAGGTGGTGTCATAAGCTTTCTCTACATCGAAGAAAATTGCTACCAGGTACACTGACGTAGAAGTGGAAATCTGTGTAGCAAGAGGGACTAGGTGGTCCATGGTTCACCCGTGCTTCCTGAAGCCACATCGGAGATGTGTAAATAGGTTGTTTTGTTCCAGGAGCAAGATCAGACGTGTATTTACCATTCGCTCTACAAGCTTGCACACACAGTTTGTGAGAGAGATTGGGCGGTAACTTAACGGGGTTGTTCTGTCCTTTCCTTCTTTAGGGATTGGGAGAACAATGGCCTCACGCCAAATCCTTGGTACTGCATGTTCAGCACAAATCTTGAAGATGCCGAGGAGAAAGGAACGAGCGTTTTCAGGTAGGTGTTTCAACATTTGGTTATGTATCTAGTCTCGTCCTGGAGCAGAATCTTTTGCACAAGCGAGGGCACATGAGAGTTCGTCCATGGAGAAAACAGGATTGTAAGCTTCCTTCACGCGACTCGAGAAGTCTAATTTACACTTTTTCATTTTTCTTTTCGTTTTTTGAAAGCCAGAAGGATAGTGTACGGTGCTGGAGATGTGTTCGTAATGAGAGGCCATGTCTTCAGCAATTTCTTGTGGAGAGGTTAGAAGGTTGCCATTAACCATAAGCCCAGAGATAGACGGCAAAGGGAATCTTCCACCAATTTGACAGACCTTTCTCCACACTGCTTTAGGGGATGAGCGGCACGAGTGACGAGATGTAAGCTCTCCAGGACGCAGCCTTACATTCCCGTATCGTTAATCTACCTCAGGCTCGGCATCTTTTATAATTTATTAGGTTTTCCATGGTTGGGAACCTACTAAGAACCTACGAAGACCGTGGTGGCACAATCAGTATTCCACCATTGCACAGGGGGATGTCGGGCATGGCCCGACGACTTCGGGATAGCAAATGAGGGCGCACGAAGGACGGCGCTTTTAAAATGGGCAACCATAGCATCAATGTCGTTTGAGCAGTTTTCCGATATTCATAATTCTTTTTTGAATGTTTCCCACTCAGCTCGGTGGATTAGCCAGCGAGGAGAATGGGCAACGTTCAGATCGGGAATATTGAGGTTGACCCGAGTGGGAAAATGGTCACTGCCATGTAGGTCGCCAAGGACAATCCACTCGAAGATTTCAGAAACAAAGGGACACAGCTACAGGGCTACAGATCTCTGTAGAGAGCTAGGTCCACGGACGTAAAAGTGTTAGAAGCTACGGAAAAAGGTACGCTTTCGCCAGAATTTAGGATTAAGTTTTGGTTATAATATTTTCAAGTAACCTGCCTCTCGTGCACGACTTTGTGCCACCCCAGGCAGGGTTGTGGGCGTTGAAGTCCCCCACAATAAGAAAAGGTGCGGGCACCTGAGAGAGCACATCTTCCAGTTCTTTCTGTGACACGACTCGTCCAGGCGGGATATAAACGTTGCAAATGGTAACAGAAATGGTTCGGAAATACACACGAACGCACGATATCTGGAGAGTGGTTCGTATGTCTATTTCTTTAGATACCAGGGAGTCTGTGATAAAAGTGGCGACTCCGCCATGGGCGCGGAGGCCATCGTCTACGTCTTGCTTGTACCAACAAAAGCCGCGTAGAGAGAGGGAGTGCTCAGAACGGAGATGTGTTTCCTGCAGGCAGATAATCACGGGTCTATGCATAGATATTAACTGTAATTCGTTCAAACGGGTACGAAAGCCATTTAAGTTCCATGAGAGGAGAGCCATTGTTTCTAGTTCTTACGTTTGTTAATTTTTTTAAATTCTAGGGTGGATTATGTATCGGGTTTCTTTTTCTTCTTTTTCCTTTTCTGTTGCGTAATGGGTGGGTTTAAGCGGTGTTCCTCATTCCCTGCATAGTCATCTTGACTACTGCTAGAGAGAGAGAGAGAGAGTCGCAAGTATTTGGAGACCACGGTCCCTTGAGACAGGCATAGATCTAGCAATAGGGCCTGTCGGCCTCGGCTTCTCTGGATGCGTTTGAGTGTTTGTGGTAATATTTATGCTTTTGGTTTCCGTTTTTGTTTGAGATTGGACAAGAGATTTGGGACAGGCATCTCCGCCGATGTCATCAAAGGACACCTGACAGGCAGCAGCGCTCACAGAGGCTTTACGAGTTTGGGGTTCAGAATTTACTTTCTTCTGTATACCCACGGTGTCAGCAAAACTTTTGGGCCATGTCCACGGGGTTTCGCGTATGGTAACAACGTCATGCCTCCGGAATGGAAATTTTCTCAGAGACCCTGATCTTCTGGATCTCCCTTTCTCTTAAAAAGATGGGGCACTGGTCAGAATTTGATGGGTGTTTTCCACAACAGTTCACGCTCTTTGCCTCTGCGGAGCAGTTAGAGTCGTTACAAGACTGCCACAGTGTATGCAGACTGCGGCGCTCATGCAGCGAGGTTGCGTATGGCCAAACCTCGAGCATTTAAAACAGCGCAGATTGCTTGGAACACACTGCCTGACGCGGAGATTGTAGAAACTACATAAATTTTTTTCTGGTAGAGATGGACGGTGAAAGGTCAGTATTAGAGTTGAGAAAGGAGTGAGTTCCCCCATTTACTCTCCGCTGAATCCTGTAAATCTCGGGCACACCATATGGTTCGAAGAAAGCTTTCAAGTTTTCTTCCGATGCAGTTGGAAAGTCTTCATCGTTTACCACACCCTTGCAGAGGTTTAAGGTCGGGTGGGCGGACACATGCACCTGGAGGCCGGCTATTGCTTTCAGGTCAGTGATTTTGCTGATCTGTTCGTCAGAGCGACATTCGAAAAGGATTGTACCGTTTCTTTGACGAACTACTGACTGAAATTTGCCAAACTTTTCGATTTCCCTGGCAAGTTTGATCGGGTTGGCACTCTTCATTGTTTCATTATCACTTTTACACGACATGACGAGAAACTGGGGCTTAATAGGTCTATCAGAGTCATTACAAAAAAAACTGTCAAGATTTACTGTTTCAACAACAAATCTTTTCCTTATGGAAGAGGGCGGGGGGAAGGTTTTTTTTTATCCATTAAGAGGATATCGGATTCATCCCCGTGGTTCCCACCCACCACGGAGCCCAACAAGGGGACACTCCATCGGAGTGCCAGGGTTGCCACGGGCATATAGAGGGGGGGGACCACAGCGCTGCACCGCCGTGGATCCCTCCCCACTCACCCTGGAGTTCAGTACAAGACCTAGTCCAAGCCGGTTGATCGGGAGTGGGTTAGCTCCCGACCGGCCGTTTAGAAGAGTCCCTAGCCAAAGCAAGTGTATTGAGACCTACATGGAATGTTCCCCAAAATACGTAGGAGCACGTATTCCTGGATGCCAAGAAAAAAGTAGCACGGTGAGAGTAATTGGGAAACACACAGGCCCCTCCACCGCCAGGACATAGATTTCTTCCGACACGGGTCGCCACGTACGGCAAACACATGTGTGGGCGTTCAGCATTTAGAGGGAGCCAGTGAAATGGAAGATGGAGAAGAAAAGAGACAGGATGTTATAGAAGAATGGGAAATGTACAATGGGGAGAAGAAAAATGACTTGTGAAAAAAGGGAGTATTTGAGAGCCCCCTCTGTATCCCCCGTCAGGACGTGGACTAACCCACCTCGACGGGAGCAAGTTCGAGTTTATAGATCACCCGCAATTTGTTATTTCCTGTCATCCTTTAATGCGACCCACAGTGGCCTCGGGACATCTCCCACCACAGGGTCCAGCAAGGGCATAAGGTTTCGTGATAGCAGTTCCGATATTTTGTTTACCATCGACGCTCTCTAAACAATGATCCGATTCTTTGGAAATCACTTATTTCTCCAAGAAAATATTTTTTCACGATTTCCTATGACTAAAATAAAGTAATTTAGATGGAAAATAAATTACACCTACATTGAAAGTGACTTGTTACGTTTGCTACAAAAGGGATTATTCGAGCAAAATTTTGGTAACAATAGTTGCAACAATATTCATATATTTGGAAGAATTATCTTTAAAACAAAGAAGAAGATTTGAAGTTTAGAATATAAAATGAGCCATACATGCGACCACCAAAACTGGAAAAAAATATTTTCCAAACAACATATTACTGTTCGCAACTGCTTTCGGTTTTGTTGTCGAGAAAGGAGGATCCCGATTAATAAGTTAACAATATCCCATTATTACCAGCACGAACACGTTCAAGTCAGATGACTCTCCTTTTGGGACTTGCAAATACTTAACATTATTTAAATGCGTTGTATAATACTCCCACCGAATATTAAGAATGTTAGAATAAACAATAAAAGAGCGGATGAAAACTAACAAGCACGTGAATTAAAGAAAAGTAATACTAACGTTTCTGAAGCACATTCAGAATTTCGATTTTGAAGAAACAACTGCGGTGGATCAAGTATTCCATGGCCAATTGTAATATAGCCATCACCAAGACCATTAGACGTCAGCCCAGGTGTCACGACATGATGACTGCTGGTTAGAGCAGATGAATGAACAGGTCCTAAAACATAGAAGCAATTGTTCCAAATAATATTACAGAAAGCAAGAGTGATTTGAACACAAACATGTAATCGATATTTGGAAAACTTACCCTACTCTGTAGGATGAATTAAAGTTTGTATATTACATTTTGTATCCTTAAAATTTAGTCTATCTTATACAGGAAGAATATTCACGTAATTAATAACTATGTTCATAAGAAAAATGTTTTTTCCCTTAAAAATAATCCCAACTAAACAAGTGGAAGAAAGAAGGTTCCCGATCAGTTCTCGGTAACGCAATCCATTTTGTCAAGTAAATGAAACTTTATAACACAAACACTTAAGACAAAAGATTGCGTTTATTGCAACTTAACTTTCGTGTCTTGCGTTACCAATAGCTATTTTGTATTGCGTGGGTGGCAAGAGCAACCCATACAAAAAACTTGTACACAATTACTATTTGCTAAGTTTTCAAGTGTTCCGAAAGAAGAATTAAAGTGACACAGTTCAATACTACAGTTCTCTACTAAAGAGAGCAGCGATGACCTTACGAGTGGAGTGAACAGAGGAGGGTAGCCATGTCCCCGCCGCAGTCGCGTGAACAACCTTCAATGAGATGTTAGTGTAAACCCCAAGTCGTTGATCACTTTGGATTTTGACTTTCTGCTGGTACATAATACTTACTCTTTCTTGAAGAGGAAGTATTGAAATCGTGTGCTGGAAATCGGCGATTTTACGACAGAAACACACTTACTGCTGGGCCCTGGTAACGAAAAATTGAAAAAATCGTGTTCCTATACGTAGTAAATTAGTTCCTCTAACACGCTACTCTGCTGGGCAAGACCGCCCGACAGGTGGGTGAGAAAAGAAGAGAGACTACATATGGAAGATATTTAGCTGCCATTGGAGCTGAAGCTACTGTGACTGCAGAATCATCATTGTCCCCAACTGATGGTCGGAATTCCGATGATTCAGTTAGACCTACTAGAGCTGCTGTTATCGCATCGTCTCTCAGGGTTATTAGCCCTCCCAAAACTCCAGTGAACCAAATTCCTATGCTGATTTCTTCTTCTCCCCTGTTACGAAGGCCTAACCTCAAGACAGGAAGAAAGTAGGTGATCCCCTGTTCTGACACGCTTCCAAAGGGGGCCGAAATGTCTTTACAGGTAGACATAAGCAAACAGCCTCGTGTCGATTTCCTTCCAAAAAGTCGACAGTGACCCGGAGGAACTTGTAATGGTAGACATTGCCTGCCCAGAAGCAGACAGGGGGCGATTCCCTACCGAGGAGGCCGCTACAGTTTCATAGATGAATCAGGAGCTTCCGGGTGTGCCCGTCCTCTTTGATTCTGTTTTATCTGTTATTGACACGGCCCGTTCCGACACCGCTGGTCGGTTAGGATGGGACCAAATTAATAAGTCCCCGGCTGCTATGACGCCCGGAGATGTAACTACTGAAACTAGTCTTAATAGGGCCACACTTGATGTCACACCTAACTGGATGGAAAACATTTCAACTTGGATAGGAACCTGGGGTATTTCTCAAACTAATGTAGATCAAGAACTCGTTGAGGTGGGAAATGAACTGAAAAGAAATATTCAATCCCAGGACCAAATGAACGAGACCTATGCCAGGATGGTAGAGATTTTGGGCGGCTCCTCTGTACCCACCACCACCACCACCACCAGGCCTAAAAAGCCCCGTAGGCATGGATGCAGACGCACTAGGAAGCGCTACTCTTATGCTAGTGCGCAGGGTCTTTTCGAGAATGATCCAGCGTTCTTGGCAAAGTGCATTAGAACGGGCATTGACTGTACTCGTGTCGATCAACAGCCCCTTAACAAGGATGAGGTTAATGACCTGTACAAATCCATTTGGGGTAATTCGCCCCCAATTCGGCTTTCCGAATTAAGAGAGGATGATACATTTTCGACACCTGAAATGGACCCAGACAATTCTATACGCAGTGCAAGTTGCCGAAATTCAAAGTCGTTTGGCTGAGATGAAAAATACCACAGCTCCAGAACCACATAAAATAAAAGGTAGTATATCTTCAGGAGCAAAAGTTAAAATATTGTCCCTATTGTACACCCAAATTTTATACACTGTTTTTTTGTGCCTTTTGGTGGAAAGCAAATCGCACCATCCTTATACCAAAAGAGGGTAAGGATAATAAGTTTGTCCCTAACTATCGCCCCATCACAATTAGTTCCCTGCTGTGCAGAATCTTTTGGGGCATTATGGACAAACGCATTCGATTCGTGGTGAAGTTCAATCCACGCCAAAAAGGGTTTATCCCTGTACCTACCTAGCTGTTTCGCCAACGTTCAAATTCTTCACGAAGCAGTCAGTGACATGAAAAAAGCAAAGGGTGGTATCGGCGCTGTGGACATATCCAAAGCATTTGACTGTTCCTCACGCGGCGATTCCGTGGGCTCTGTCCAGGATAGGGATCCCCGAAACCTTTCCCAATTTGGTAATGGACTCTTACGCCGACATTTCCACAGACATTCAGCACCCTTCGAAAGGCATTGAGGTGCCAATTCGTAGAGGAGTAAAACAGGGGGACCCCTTGTTCCCACTCCTTTTTAACCTGTTTATGGAGCTTGAGAAATGCTTGCTTGAGAAATTGGATAACATATCAGAATACCCATTATTGGAAAGGAATGTGTCCGTATTAGCATTTGCTGATGATCTGGTGCTGTTAGCAAAAGATGCCCCAGGAGCTCAAGAATTGGTTGATATTGTGGTGGAATATCGCGTGGCCCTCGGAATGACATTGTCCGTCGCGAAGTGTACATCGTTCCAAATTACAACCTTTGAACGATCCTGGTTCATTGAAGACCCTTGTCTGGAAAGGTTAGGGGAGAGAATTCCTCTGGTTAGTGATGATCATACCCTAACATACTTGAGAGTGAACTACTCTGCCTGGAACGACTTCCCATGCGAAGAATCCATATCGAATTTGATGGGAGCAGTGACGAGGCTACAGAAGACGCATTTAAAGCACACTCAGAAATTGGCATTACTTGACACCTACATAATGCCACATTACCTCGACTAATTAGTTTTATCGATGCCATCTATGTCGATGCTCAGGGAAGCGGACTATCAGATCAGAGTGGCAGTCACCGTTCCTACATCTGCATATGAGTACTGCAGATGGCTTATTTTACCTGGCCAAGAGATATGGTGGACTGGGATTGCTGCGGCTCGCCCAACAAGTTCCTAGGGTAGCGCTGAACCTAGGGTACGATTAGAAAAATCTGCAGATCCCATTTGTAGATGGCTGAGCACCTCTCCAGGCCCAGAGAGGATGTTTAGTGCAGGAAGTGCAATACAGCGGTAGAAACTATAAATCACATCCTAGGTCAGTGCATATTTACGAAACCAGCGTATAATAAAGCGTCATGAGATTAAGAACTTTACAGAGGGGAAAATGCTCCGGAAATCAGACACTGTGGTGTCCAGGGAAGCCACTTTCTCCGTTGCTGAAGGGGTTAGATTCAAACCTGACGTGGTAATAAAAAGCCGGGAGGGGATCCACGAGGTC
This sequence comes from Teleogryllus oceanicus, assembly GCA_964035755.1. Taxonomy (NCBI): domain Eukaryota; kingdom Metazoa; phylum Arthropoda; class Insecta; order Orthoptera; family Gryllidae; genus Teleogryllus; species Teleogryllus oceanicus. The sequence continues at coordinate 202,945,066 of CAXIVR010000001.1, read as the reverse complement.
GATGTGACTGTCCGCCACGAGGATGGGTCTAACCTTCTAAAAGCAGGGGAGGAAAAAGTGGTAAAGTACCAGTCATTCCCCTGGCAGCCCAACTTCGTGGACTGTCCAACGCCAGGATCCTGCCTGTGGTGGTTGGAACCTATGGGGCTATGCCTCGATCAACAGTCAGTGCCCTCAAAACGTTGGGGATCATGTCTCGAGGCGATTTACTATCTCGTTAATTGCTCTCAGAAGCTCTATTAAGCTCTACACACAATTTGTAAATTACGATGGAGCGATTTAGCATTGCTGGCAGTAAATGCACAAAATGAACTTCTTGGTGCCGTGGGGAAGTCTAGGGAACCCAAAGGATCCGACAATGCCTAGAATAAATCTAGTTACCTCAACTTTAAGTGGGAAGTGTATGTTATTTAATGTAGCATATAGAAAATTGTGTAGTCAGAATACACGTTTTGCAGGTTCTTGATTTCGAAAAATCGACTGTCAGCTAAACGTCTGTCTGTAGTCAAAGCTACCGCCTACATCGTTCAGCCCAATTTATCTAAAATTGATAATTCCCCATCGATTGAAAGAAACTCGTGGCCCTGCGCGTTTGAAAAAAATATTTTGATTTTTCGGGGTTGTTCATATGAAGCCTCAATTAGTTTCAATTTTTTCTCAAAAATGGCTACAAATATTTGGATTAATTTTGTCCCAGGGTAGAGTTAATGATGCTTAAAATAATTAAGCTGGTCTCATTTCCGTTAAAATCCCTTGTTTTTCGAAAATTGTTGGAGTTCAAATTTTTTCGAGATCTTCATACAATTACAATATTGAAAATAGAAATTTATTTACTTAATGAAAATTGTTCTTCAAAGACAGAAATTAGAACATCATGTACAATTTGTAGAAAAATGGGTAGTTTTCGCGTAATTTTGATTAGAAAGGGAACGCTAATGCGCTCGGCGTCAAGAAATTAACGGCATATAATTGGGTGAAACTCAACGTCCAAAACAACACAGTAGTAAGAGGGTTAAAATTACAGGCCTTTATGGTTCAATATATTATTATTATTAATTATTATTATTATTATTATTATTATTATTATTCGCTCATTACAATCCCAGTTCTGGGAAAGGGTCTCCTGGCTTTTTAGAAAGGGGCTGCGTGTGTAGTTTGGTTGGTGTATTCCACACTTAAGTTAACTAAATACTTAAATTACAATTACGAAAAAAATATAAAAAGAAAAGTCAAAATAAAAAATGATACTGATTTTACTGATTACTAGATTGCTGAAATAGGAAATTTCTGAAATAATTGAATAACTAAAATTACAAAATCTTTGGTTGAACTATAAATACCAAACAAAAATTCCTAAAATTTTGTGTCGTTATTAAACTTTTCAGATCGAACTAAAACTTCTAAATTCTACTTAGTAATGAATTTTTTTCCTAGTAGTCTTTGGGTTCAGCAAGTGAAATGTGACCTCCACGATCACCTGCATGTGGCTAGCCTTGTCCATTCATTGCCAGCCGTTCAAGGATGAAGCTGTCTTCTCACCTTTTGCATTGCCTACCAGGATGACGCCAGCCAGTTCCTGGTTCCCATACCGTAGAAGTATATGACCTCCGATGATCCTGCTGTCTGACGACATGGCCACCACCCCATTTTCATTTTTGCACAGCAGCGTGTTTTGTTGAATCTCTTATCTTGTTCCTGTTTCATATTTCCGTACAGGTTATATGGTCTTTCAAAGAGATGTTGAGGATTTTCCTCTACTTCTTTCTCTGGCTCGTGATTAGTTGCAATTTTTATGTTGTCGTTAGCGACCAAGTTTGGTACCCGTAAATTAAAACTGGTAATATGCAGGAGCTCTTTTTATTAAGACTTTATTAATATTTAGTAATTATTAAGACTAATATTTTATTAAAACCAAATCTTTTGTCAAACAAAATGAAAGATATGGACAAAATGAAAGAAAACGACATGGCCACCCCATTTTCATTTTTGCACAGCAGCGTGTTTTGTTGAATCTCTTATCTTGTTCCTTTTTCATATTTCCGTACAGGTTATATGGTCTTTCAAAGAGATGTTGAGGATTTTCCTCTACTTCTTTCTCTGGCTCGTGATTAGTTGCAATTTTTATGTTGTCGTTAGCGACCAAGTTTGGTACCCGTAAATTAAAACTGGTAATATGCAGGAGCTCTTTTTATTAAGACTTTATTAATATTTAGTAATTATTAAGACTAATATTTTATTAAAACCAAATTTTTTGTCAAACAAAATGAAAGATAGGCCCTTAAATTTTGCCCAGCCAAGGTGATTCTTCAGTTAATTCTACTGTTATGAATGAATGCCTTGGCGAGACTCAGCCATGAGACCTGCTCTTCCGTCTGACCACGCAAATTTCGTTACGCTCCTTTCATCTACTAGGGAAGAAAGAAGGTATTACTTGGGCGACGAAACAGGCAATTTGAATTTAGCTCAGAGGCATCATTTAGCTTGAGGATCTTTTACATGCAGTAAATCTACTAGCATGGAACAGCCGGCTTTACTTCCCCTCCGAAGGCAGGCGTACGAAGGATTTTTTCGCCCTTAAAAACCCACGGCTTCGATCGGGTTTGAACCCGCGAACTTAGGTATAAAACCCGATACGCTAACCGTTACACCATCGCCGCCGCCAAGTCGCCAAAAATTTGGACCTTAGATAGCGTAAAGGACTCTTAAGAGAGTGGTGCAGGTCTCATGTTGGTTGATACGCCAGTTTGAAACTGAAAAAAAATTCAGTTGTCTTCTTACAACTTCAATTGTGAAGATACATCTTTTAAAAATGAAATATTTTTTTCAAACACAGATCTTCAAAAAAAGGTCATGTTGACTTTTTCGAAATTATAAGCATTTCTTGTGAAATTTGGCGACAAACTTAGTCGCCAACTCCGAATTTACTGCGCTGCGTGAACACAATTTAAGAGGCTTTTGAAAGCTATTGCTGATCTTTTAAAAGAAAGATTGATGGAAAGTAAAAAAAAATAACTTTGAAGTAACACATTATTTCTTTACGTGAAGAAATTTTTATCGCTGATTATGGTATGTTTCATTTGTACAAGTTTGAAATGACTACTGTTCCTGGCTATCGAAATAAACGCTAGTATGCACCACAGGCACTTTGTTTAAACTGGTTGGGTTGGGATTATATTACCATTATTTCTAATACTTTACAGGAAAGAAAAATTGAAAAAATTCCAGTACCATAAAATTGTACCTACATTTAAACTTTAATTTCATATTATTACCTACGCTACCTTGGGAAACAATGCAGCGATAGAAATAGGGTCTACTCGTATTTCCTGGCGCGCAACACCATCAAGATCTCCGCATGTTCATTTTCCTTGTGCTTCCTGTCAATTCGGACTCTGTCACTCTTAATGTCTGTGCAGGGTATAAGCAAAGATAGCTTCGACTGCGCTCTTCTACAAAAGAAGTTAAAATTCCGTTGAATATGATGGGCGCAATAACATGGTCGTTTCGATCGAAAAACTAGCAAAGGGGTACCGCCGATATCAAAGAATAAGCGTGATACTAATCGATACTCAGACTTACATGTATTATAGAAGTATTAATAAATATTTTAAAAAAACTAATCGAAACTCAGGAATTGAGTTCCCGGTGAGACGTTTGTTCCGCAAATATCTCGTCCGTGCATGTGCAACACAGGCATCCATATAGGTGCTATGAGGTGCTAGGTACTCTACCCATGTTGCACCTATATAAGCGGCAGTGTTTGAAATTGTGTTCTGCGTTAGTCAAGAACTTCGCAATCCTCAAGAAAACTTGACATTTCTCTTATATACTTCGATTTTAACACTCGCCATTATCATGTACTGAACTGAATTCAGCACTTTACTGAATACGATGTCCTATGTGAATGTGTGCTAAATGTTGGGGGAAAATCTGAAAATAACGAAAAATCCCGGTTTTCACGGATTCCAGGTTCGCTGGCCACCCTGTTTCCGCCACCCGGCTGGGACTTCTCCTAATGGCCATTTCCTACAAAAACCCTGCATTCTCTCCCCTCTTCATTGGGAACTTTCTTTTAAATAGCGGGCAATGCCCTCCACCCTCCCTGTATTGTCAGGACACAGGGCTCCAGCCACCTCAAATTTAGTTGAGCAAACGCACATACCGATTCTATTTATTCACTTATTTATTTGTCTATACTACATTTATTTTATTTTACTTCACTTTACAAGAGTACATCTGTTATTTCAAGTACTCTTTATTCAAAATTAAGTTCATATTTTCACAATATATATTACATTTTTTTCATTTTTCTTAAATTCTGATTTTATTAATAATAATAATAATAATATCTTGTAATATATTTAAAAAATGTAATTTAGTATATTGTTATTTTTTAGCGCTGAAGGTGGCTGCAATGCGGCCGAAAAGCTTTCTGGAGAAATAAAAATCTACGACAAAACAACGCCTCAAATATATTTCTATGATGCAAATGTCGTAAGCTCCACACCATTTCCTACCAATACCAGTTGCCCATGTAGTTATAGGAAATATCAAACATGATCAACGCAGAGAAATGTTTCTGTTAGCGTGCGAAATGCAAGAAAGAAGAAAGAATATTACAGGCTTCTTCGACAAGGCTATGAATTTATGGCCAGAGAAAGTGAGGCGTGAAATATCCTTTTCATGAAGGAGGCTGTGCCACACATTACAGTAGCAAAAGGTTTTCAATTGCTCTATAAAAAACTGGTGCATGCAATTTGCTTCGCGCATGCGCTACATAAGAATGGCCGCAGGTTCGGAAGTGCCATCCAGCAGTGCATCGTCTGATTGCTAATGGAAGGAAGATTTTCGTCAAGGCACCACTTGTGTTCAGAAAATTAAAGCAGTCACCGTCACTTCCATTGCCTCCGCAGCAAGTTATCACTCGCTGGAGGACTTCGCTTGATGCTGCCAACTATTATAGCAGTAATTACTTCGAGCTTGACCAAGTTTTCAAGATTTTTGATAAAAGAGGCGCATCATCAATCCATATTACACAACAACTCTTTAATTCACAATATGCTTGGCGTACATAAAATCAATGTTTTGTTTTCTATCGAAGTCCACTGCTCGCCTTGAATCTGCGGGTGTATCCTTATATCACACATTAATATTGAGAAGGAAATAAAAAACGAATTATCCAGAACACGCGGTGAAATGGTTAAAGTGAAATTGAAGTAACAGAGTGTACTGGATCATAATCCCGGGTTTTCAACGTTTTGTAATATTAGTGAGGTTATGCAAGGAAAACAAGTTGGTTGAGACTGCAGCCAGTTCGAACTTTCGCCTGTTTATTGAAATACACGCCTTCTCCGTCGCTTGACGTAAACGAATATTCTCCAAGTACGAGTACAAGGATCTTCTTTCAGCTATTCGCAGGACCTTCCTTCATATTTGAAAATTCACAAATGCAGGTGATCATTTAGTGCAATTTATTGCAAGAGAATGAATAAGTCAGTGTAACTCTTTTTGCATCTTATAAACTGGATAATAGTAAGACATTATTTTGTATCAATAATTAATACATTCGTTTCTCTTTTTTCGGCGCCTGTTCGAGAATATATATTCCTGGGTATTGTGAATACTGTGGGTGACAAGGAAATTCTGTAAAATATATTTAATAAAAGGGAAGCTTGGAATATTTTTCTATTTTTAATTTTTACGTTATATTTGAGGAATGTTCATAAGTTCTTACATTTTTGGTTAGTTTTTTTGTCATAACAATATGAGCCCTAGTTATTAACTATATAATACTTTCCATTAATTATTTTGCAACTTCTGGGATTCGGCGTTGATCCCCAACTCTCATTGGTGTTCTCTGGGTCCCGGAAAGACATCGGTATCATGTTAAAAATGACTTCCTCTGGTGTTTCTGATTTTATATTACTTTATTATCCGTTCACCCTAAGAAAACTCCTGATGTAAACAAATGCACGAGCTAGGATGATTCGCATTGGTGTGCAGTGTGAGTTTTGCTGTTGTAGGGATCGTGACGCTAAAGTAAATAGTTATCTGTATAAGAACTAATTCATCTGCCATCGTTCATTAAATTAACCTTGCATCAAAACTATTGCAACGGTTTCGAAAAAGGAGACCCTTGTGAACTGCATGCGTGTTGCTGGGCGATAAGGTTACGAGCCTCTGACAGTTCACTCCACGCACGTACTATTCGACATGGGTCAGGCGCATGGGACGCGGCTCTTGAGACCGCGTCGCCGATCGGCCTACGACGCCCTGTATTCAATTCGTTTTAGAATGTCTGAGAGTGTGGCTGGACCTTCAAAACACAAGTAAGGAAATTTTTTTTCGGAGTAGCGAAAAGAGCATCGTTCTGAAGGTTTTCAATTCGATATTGCATAAAAATCCGTCGTTATCGATGAAGCTAATCGCAGATTTCACTGGAATATCCGTATCCAGCGCATTGAAACTCCCGAAAAGCTCACCGACAAGGCACACCTACAAACGCCCAAGAAGAAAAGAAAGGGCTAGTCCAACCTCTGTGAAGCGTCCTAAACCCTACCGCTTTCCTCATTCCCTCCCAATTCTGGGCGATGGGTAGTGGCGTAGGAGCGCGTAAGAGAGGCGCGTACGCAAGATGCTATGCATGGAGGTCCTCTTGACAACTGAATGCGACGAGACTGGACAGTACACCAACATAATGCATCAGTTATCCGGGAGCCTGTGAAGTTGACTTTGCAATTTTTGGTTTCTCCAAGAGCGTGCAAGTTATTGAGAGGCAACAACAACTTGTGCTCAACAAACTGCAGGAATGAAGCTATGGTACAGGATTCAAGTTCTCTACCTCAAAAACCTCCTGCATGCACTTTTATTGAATCCATCACCTCCGTATTCACCCCGACCTTTTTCTTGGAGGAGAGCAGCTTCCATTCGTTGAATCCACAAAGTTCCTTGGGCTCACAATCGACAAGAGCCTAACCTGGCGAAAACACATCCGTAAACTTCAGGACCGATGTGTATGATCTATGAATCTCCTTTGCACCCTTACTGGTAGCTCTTGGGGCGCAGACCGTGTTTGTCTTTTGCGTTTGTATAGAACTCTCATCCGCCGTATCTTGGATTACGGATGCATAGTGTCTCCATCAACCCTCCAGCCATTAAATTCCATACACAATGCCGGTATGAGGATTAGTACAGGCGCCTACCGCACGAGTCGCATCGAATGCCTCTTGTCCGAGGCTGGAGAACCATCTCTGAACCGCTTCTGATTGCCTCATATGGCGCGAAATTATCCAATGTTGATACTCCCTCACGAAAAGCAGTCCTAGAGGACCAACCCACAGTTCTCCATCTCCTTATGCTCTTACAGAAGTTTAATATAAAACTACCCAACTCTGTGAAACCCTCCCGAAACTGTTGTCCCTGAACACGTGGGAATAAGAGGAAATGAAATAGCTGATCGGTGGCGAAGTCTGCCACGAAGAAAAGAGAGTTAGACATCTTCACAGTCCCCACGGAAGGCACTAAGCTCTTTATCAAACGCTCTATTCGCAGTGAACCTCCTAGAGGTTGGTGACGCGTTGAATCATGAAGACGCAACAAATTTTAGAAAAACAACTTATGACCCAAGCATACGATAACTTTGCAGTCAGTGCAGTTCGATCGAAAGTGCATTCCTTCCATCAAAAGTGCAGAGAAGAAAAAACAACGCTTGCTAAATAGTTGCACTGTGTGAATTGTGATCAACTTCCGAATTTTAGGCCAACAATTTATATAACTGACGACATCCGGTTATTGACAACTGGTTCCTGAAGCTGACTGATCGTAAGAAAAATAGTTGCATGACAGCACTTATTCCACTTGAATTGGCGGAGTATGTTACTCGCGTCACCGCATGTAGTGCGCTAGGAGTTGTCTAATTAGAAGCGTAGTGCGGCGCAAAGATTTCTTCAGTTTGTTTACATCAGGTATTTTCTAGGGGTGAACGGATAATAGCCGAGATGCGGAATGGGGTGCTGAGACTGCCGTTACGAGCGCTATCACTACATTGCGCACTGTATTGCGAGTGCTACAGAATCGTAGTTTGTGCGATGTACTTTTGGAAACAAAATATGATTCAGAGACCATTAAATTTGCCGTCTAAATGTATATTCAATGGCGATAAATGCATGCGAGTGAAACAAATCGGGTTGGATAGTTATGCATTAAAAAATGTAAACTATGTAATTATGAGATTTAAAGCAGATATGCATTAACATCGCTGAAAATGTGTACTATACAAATCCTCATAAAAATGATGAAATTATAATTTCTTTCATCCGCTATATTTATCACTGAAGATCTAAATAACATTTATCCAAATAAAACAATGCAAATTATGACAAAACTCACCTGAATGGACTGGAACTATTGCGGAAGGCCACTTAATTTTTTCCATTACAGAGTATAACAGTCATCATTTTAAGGTTTGAAAACAAACGATTCTGTTGCTTCTTAAAATTGATTTGAACTGGGAACAACGTTCAGCTACCACAGAAGTTATTGCCATATATTTTAAGTATTACTTCAAGTGACAATCTTTCTTCGATGTCTGACAATTTGCTCTTCGTTTTACCAACCATGGTATTGGCAATATTTTATATATAGTAACACGTTTTTCCCCTCGTAACTAGGTACCTTTGGAATTTTTCCTGGCGCTGATTTACGCTCTATAAGATACTTTCTGTTAAATTTATGTTTATGACAATTGGCAGGTCATTTTGTCGAGCGCCGTGATTGCTATGGAAATGCAGTTGAAGTGTGTCTTAATAAAAATTAAGTCCTTTATTCCATCTCTACATTTAGTAACCTTCGCTTCAACAATGCTTTCTGCTTCATTTTCATCAAGTTCTTTTTATATATTCTGAAACATGTCAAAATATTGATTAATATATGGCAACCTCTAATCAGGTTCCCCATTTTGCAATGACCGGTTTAGAAGATAGTGGAACTTCCGGAGCCAATTAATCAAACTAATGGATTCTGCTCGGAGATTTAAGGGAAACCATTTTCGCGCTTGATATTAAAGAATTAACAGTAGGGAAATTTAAGCGCAGTTTCACTCAGGCGGTGAACTGCATGTGTCAAGCATGTTACATGAATCATTCCATTATAACGAAGTTTTAGCTCCCCTTCCTTCCTTAATTATATTCGGGGCCGCATCTGATATGAACGAAACTCCGTTTTCATATCTAATTCCTTCAGGCCAAAACTACATTGCATTACTGAACACTTTCCTTATTGTTGTACGATTTCTTGCTGCTATTTCTTCAATCGCTAGAAGATAAGTCTTTCAAATTTCATTTTGAGCAAATGTAGCAACAATTGCATTACATACATATCGTTTACGTGCGTCAGGCGTTTTGCCCAACCTAGCCCAGATTAGATTATCTTTAACAGAATCACGAATTTCTTGTACAGTTTTTACAAATTAATGGAACATACTGTTTGCGAAGAGAGTATTCACGTGGAATAGTTTGTTTCGTACATGTTTCTAAGAACGTACATAATTTAGGATATTTTAATGTATACGAGTACAGTGTAATGTGAGCACACGTTAAAGCCTTACATAGGTCCGCATAAAAGGTTGACAAATAGGGGCCTGAAGTTGAACTAGTTATTTCGTTTATTTTACTACCTACGAATTAAGATACGCCGTATACGTATTCTAACCTACCGGAGCTTTTTGCATGTTCAATAAAACACACAGAATAAATTTTACAACACATTTAATTAAAAACTAAGATGATGAGCATGCAAATGAATCATTTTACATTCTTTACAAGTTATCATTGAGTTCTTGCGGATTACCATCTTTATTGAAGCTATAACAAATAAAAACAAAAAGTAACAATTTGCCGTTTAAATAATATGCTTTTTTGGTGGCATCTATCCTCAGTTTCCTTCGCTACATTCTTTCCGCACCTCGACGGGAAAAAGAAGCTGACGGGGACCTGACTACGTGTCATTCACAAAATTCTTACTGTTGTTGTGGCGTGATGACTTCCTGGGCGGCTGGGCGTCAGCGGAGCCTGTGGCACAGTGGACGGCGGGAGAAGGCTGGCATACGTGTGTGGTCGCTTCCTCGTTCACCCAGGCCAGACACAGTACGACAGCGCGCGATCATAGGACCCAGTTTGGCGTCGGCGATGTCACGAAAACGTAACGAGGGACTGAATTCGATTCCCGAATCCGACAACGCAGTGAAAGTGCCAACCGGAGCACATGTTACTGTGAACTCCAGGGATGAAGTTCCAAGCACAAGTCTAGTGCGGAAATTAAACAATACAAGTGCGTCTTTGAGACTTAAGTGGTTGTACGTGCAAGTTCGAGATGCAAGTCACTGCAAGTGCATCTTCGAAGCCCAAACTATACTCTAGAAGTTCATCTTCGGAACGCAGTATTAAGTGGGAATTTCGAAGCCACGTTCGAGACGCAAGTCAGAAGTACGAACTTGAAGTTGAAGTTTCAGTAGATGTTCAAAATGGAAGTGTTAAGTGCGACGTTCGAGCCGGGAATAATTTTGGAGCCTCTCACACGACAAAAGCGAAGGTTTTGATCCCCATCTGTGATCCGAGTGCTTCACCCTGATTGCTAAAAATTAGCTATCGGGAGTGGTGGCGGGGTTACACTCGAGACAATGGTGCGCTAGCTTATGTGGCACAAAACACTGCCGTTATATTTTCGGTGTGGAGATTTTTGCACGACTCCAGACGAGGGGGTTGTCTTTCGTCCCGCGGTCGATCGGAATTCGATGCGGCTGCACAATGAAGGCGTTCACCGTTGCACACGCGGATATCTTTGAAACCATTCTTTTTGCAAAAGAACGGTTTGGCCGACGACCATGTGAGCGTTACAAGCAAATTTATGAGTCGGACGACTCCTCTTTCGCACAGGTGTCCATGACAAATCACGGTGCCTTACGGAACATCATGCCCGCTAATTGTAAATTGATTGAGTTTAAGGGCGCTTCAACGGCTAAGGTCATTTGCACCCGTCTCAAATTATTTTAAGTCCAATGCACAATATTGCAGTGCCAAGCTAACAAAGGAAAATTAAAATCATTAAATAGAAATTAAAGTAAAATTGAAAAGGAACGTATCCTTATAAAAGGATTTGGCAGAAAAATGCCAGATTTTTTTTTTAAAATTTCGGGCTAAAAGCCAATAATTGGCATTACCTTCTCCCAGATAAGGATGTACAAGCCAGTCGCTCGCAAAAATAGCCAAAAAGCTTGCAGAGAGAAGATTCGTCACTCTAAGAATCTCCGCTTGGAAGCCAGCAAGGTGATGCCTTCGACGGCTATCTCTTATCTTAACACAGTGCAAGAGAACATGCTCCACAGTAAGATCTATTTTGCGGTATTCATACATAGGGAATGGGTCCCCGTGAAGGAGAAAACCGTGGGAGAAATGGCAGTGACCGATCCGGAAGCTTGTTAAAATGATCTCCTTGCGCCGAGCATCACGAGACTCATCTCGTGATGCTCGGCGGCGAAAGGTCTTCCTCAGAAGACCAAGGATTCATTATTCTCGTGAGCTTAAACTCTGAGTTATGCCATTCTGTTTACCATTCACTGCGAATAGAGCGTTTGATAAAGAGCTTAGTGCCTTCCGTGGGGACTGTGAAGATGTCTAACTCTCTTTTCTTCGTGGCAGACTTCGCCACCGATCAGCTATTTCATTTCCTCTTATTCCCACGTGTTCAGGGACAACAGTTTCGGGAGGGTTTCACAGAGTTTACGGATGTGTTTTCGCCAGGTTAGGCTCTTGTCGATTGTGAGCCCAAGGAACTTTGTGGATTCAACGAATGGAAGCTGCTGTCCTCCAAGAAAAAGGTCGGGGTGAATACGGAGGTGATGGATTCAATAAAAGTGCATGCAGGAGGTTTTTGAGGTAGAGAACTTGAATCCTGTACCATAGCTTCATTCCTGCAGTTTGTTGAGCACAAGTTGTTGTTGCCTCTCAATAACTTGCACGCTCTTGGAGAAACCAAAAATTGCAAAGTCAACTTCACAGGCTCCCGGATAACTGATGCAATACTACTGATTGCAATGGCAGTGACGCTCAAAATCGATCCCTGGGGAACACCGTTTTCTAACTGGTGACTAGAGGTCGCCAAGGCGTACGCGGAAAGATCTTGATGAAAAAAACCTGCTAGAAACAAAGGGAGCCGTCCCCTAAGGCTCCAAGTATGCAAAGGTGCGAAGAATACCGTACCTCTAGGTGGTGTCATACGCTTTCTCTATATCGAAGCAATTTTTTGCTATCAAGTACTGACGTAACACGAAAGAAGTGGAAATCTGCGTAGCAAGAGGGGCTAAGTGGTCCATGGTTGACCTGTGCTTCCTGAAGCCACATTGGAGAGGTGTAAATGGGTTCTTTTGTTCCACGAACCAGACCAGACGTGTTTTTACCATTCGCTCTAAAAGCTTGCACACACAGTTTATGAGCGAGATTGGGCAGTAACTTAAGGGGGTTGTTCTGTCCTTTCCTTCTTAAGGGATTGGGAGAACAATGGCCTCACGCCAAATCCTTGGTACTGCATGTTCAGCACAAATCTTGAAGATGCCGAGGAGAAAGGAACGAGCGTTTTCAGGTAGGTGTTTCAACATTTGGTTATGTATCTAGTCTCGCCCTGGAGCAGAATCTTTTGCACAAGCGAGGGCACATGACAGTTCGTCCATGGAGAAAACAGGATTGTAAGTTCCTCCACGCGACTCGAGAAGTCTAATTTACACTTTTTCATTTAACTTTTCGTTTTTTGAAAGCCAGAAGGATAGTGTACGGTGGAGATGTGTTCGTAATGAGAGGCCATGTCTTCAGCAATTTCTAGTGGAGAGGTTAGAAGGTTGCCATTAACCATAAGCCCAGAGATAGACGGCAAAGGGAATCTTCCACCTCTCTGACGGACCTTTCTCCACACTGCTTTAGGGGATGAGCGGCACGAGAGTGACGAGATGTAAGCTCTCCAGGACGCAGCCTTACATTCCCGGAGGCAGCCTTACATTAGCGGAGCACTAAGTCGTTACAAGCCTCCCTTCCACAGTGCATGCAGACTGCGGCGCTCATGCAGCGAGGTTGCGTATGGCCAAACCTCTGGCATTTAAAACAGCGCAGAGGGTTTGGAACATTTTTCCTGACAAGGAGATTATAGAAACTGCAAGATATCTCTTCTGGCAGAGATGGACGGTCAGAGATCAGTATCAGAGTTGAGGTAGGAGTACCCCATTTACTTTCCGCTGAATTCTGGAAATCTCTGACACACCATATGGTTCGAAGAAAGCTTTCAAATTTTCTTCCGATTCGGTTGAGAAGTCTTCATGATTTGCCACACTCTTGCAGAGATTTAAGGTCGTGTGGGCGTATACATGCACCTGGAGGCCGGCTATTTCTTTTAGGTCAGTGATTTTGCTGATCTGTTCGTCAGAGCGACATTCGAGAAGGATTGTGCCGTTACTTAACGAACCATCGACTGAAATTTGCCAAACTTTACGATTTCTTTGACAAGTTTTATCGGGCCGACACTCTTCATTGTTTAATTATCATTTTTACATGACATGACGAGAAAGCGGGGCTTAGTAGGTTTGTCAAATTCATTACAACAAGAACTCAAGATTTGGTGTTTCACCAACAAATCTCCTCTTCCTAATGGAAGAGGGGGATAGGTTTTTATCCGTTAAAAGAATCTAACACTATACACCGTGGTCCCCACCCACCACGGGGCCCAACAAGGGGAAACTCCATCGGAGTGCCAGGGTTGCCACGGGGATATGGTGGGGGAATAACACAGCACTGCATCACTGTGGATCCCCGCTCACCCTGGAGTTCAGTACAAGACCTAGTCCAAGCCGGTAGATCGGGAGTGGGTTAGTTCCCGACCGCCCGTCTAGAAGAGTCCGTAGCCAAAGCAAGTGTATTGAGACCTACAAGGAATGTTCCCCAAATACGTAGGAGCACGTATCCCTGGATGCCAAGAAAAAGTAGCACGAGGAGAGTAATTGGGAAACAGACAGGCCCCTCAACCGCCAGTACATACATTCCCTCCGACACGGGTAGCCATGCACGGCAAACACATGGGTGGACGTTCAGCATACAGAGGGAGCCAGTGAAGTAAAAGGGGGAGAAGGAAAGAGACAGGATGTTATAGAATGAGGGGGAGTACAATGGGGGGGAGTAAAATGACTTGTGAAGGAAAGGAATGCTTGGCAGCCCTCTCTGTATCCCCCCGTGAGGACGTGGACCAACCCACCTCGACGGGCGCGTAAATGGAAAGAGTACTGCACCCTGTTAACTGCCCAGCTATTCCACCCGCAAGAGCCTACTGCACCGCAGCGTCTTTTGGATGTATTGTGATTTTTAGTGGAGGAGACATTGGTTTGATCGCTGGCGCTGGGCAGGAAGAGTCCACCTTCAAAAAAGGCGCCTGTCTACTGAATATTTCGCGGCGTCTCGATGCAGCGTGGGCACGTGGCTGTCGGCGTCTAGGATCCGAGTAAAAAAAATCGTCCATGTGGCGGCAGAGTCAAATTATACGCCCGCGCTGCCGCGGCGGGCAGGGCGGCGACGGAGAGGGTGGCCGGGTCGAACAGGTACTTCGCCGAAGGCCTCAGCCGCGCCAAATGTTTTGATTATTAAAATCGAAGGTGGACTCGATCAGGACCGTTAACGGGTGTGACGTTACAGTATTGAGACCGAAAAGTTACCCGAGCATTCCACGTCCGCACTCAAAACTGAACTGCAATGCATACGCTACGGTGGGTTTCAAATAGTATACTCTTTTTCCGCCTCTACTGCTCGCCTATCGTGGCGCCCGCGCGAGGAACAGTCTCCCACGCCATCAAAGTCTCGCCGATCAAGTCTGTTCGGAGAGCCTTTATATCCAGGGGAAAATTTCAGGCCGAAATTTCAATATCCTAAAAAATTATAATACGTTCTTAATGAAAAGTAAGCCTATTGTTTTTAACTTATTTATTATTACTGGTAAAAAGTAGTAACTACGCCATTAAAGTAAGAAGTAAAAAGTAGTAACGCCAGTAAAGTGCATTTTTTAGTCATTTACCTGTGAAAATAGCAAAATATATATCATTCTCGCCATATGCTCCAAATTATAAACACTCCTAATATATGTAAAACACGTACTATAAATATTGCATTTCTCGCCAGAGAAACATTGTTCGGTGAACACATAACAATATGCATATATTTAAATGTAAAAGAAAAAAGTTGTTATTACACATCTATCTTAGCTCTACAAATCACTCTTCCTCACAAGTTCTCAATGACAGCAGCAAATTAAGTAGTTCCAATACTGAACACAAAATAAAAGTTAATAGAAAATTATATTTATAATTTTCAAAATCAGACTATTTTATTAAAACGTTGAAATAAACTACTGCGGTGCACCTAGCTTCGTAGGCGCACCATTTAAGAAGCTGTTACGTATGTTCTGTGTACCTCCCATAAGATATGAGATCGTCCTGTTTTTCCGAATTCTGACCCACTGTCCACAAAAACCATGTCAGGACGTCACTTCGTCCCGTTTTATCATTACTATCGAGCGACAAGGCTGTAAGGAATACTAATTATAGTTTTCTACTTAAGATACCGCGGAAAATCAAATCAAGGATCTTCTAAACTAAACGCACCAATAAACTCGAACATCAGAGGTCATTTTATTGTCTCCATAACCACTCCAAACGTAGCCGATATTTTTCTTGCGTATTACGTACTACCGAATTAAATAGTGTCATGTGTATTATGTGATATAAGGAAACGTGGTGATTTTACGACAGAAACTAGTGGTACTAAAATAGCATATACTTTCTCGCCCTTAGTAATGCTTATGTAATACTATTTTAACGAATATTGCGTCGTCTGCTGGCGCCACCACGTACTCCATGTATGCGGATTGCGACATCTGCCGGCGGCTCTCGAAGTAGATGGTTCCGGAATGTTCGCGATGTGTATCGCAACTTCCAGTAAATTCTAGACGGCGTCCGCCGAGTATAAATACGCGGCGGCCGGCGACCGCGAGTCTGTCTGTCTGAAGTGGAAGCTGAGCTGTGAAGTGTGTGCATCTCGGTGAATAGCAGTGAAGTGGTTGTGCTCAGTGACGTGAACTGTTGTCAGTGCAGTAAACTGTGGTCGGTGCAGTAAACTGTTGTCAGTGCAGTAAACTGTGGTCGGTGCAGTAAACTGTGGTCGGTGCAGTGGATTGTGGTTAGTGCATCGAACAGTTGTCAGTGCTTAGGACTGGGCGACAGTGCAAAGGAAGTGAATAGTGAAAATAAATAATTAAGAGAAGTGTAGTGTAAATCAATAATCAAGAGAAGTGTAGTGTAAATAAATAATCAAGTGAAGACAATCTGCACATAAATCAAGTGTTTTCAGTGATCGTGTTAAGAAACAAAATAAACGTTCTTGTTAAAATAATATCTGTGTTTTAACTTACCACATAGAAATGTAAGAATTGGTGTTAGGTGTGGGATCTAAATAGTAACGTGTGGTAAATTAAAACTTTATTCAAGATGAGTTTGAGAAATACCTTACGGAATCTGAAAGTGGCCGAGTTGAAGAGAGAGATCAGGACACAACGGGCACGAAAGCAATATTACAAAAACGTCTTGCTAACGTGATGAAGGCAGCAGGGGAGGATCCAGAGAATTTTCTCTTTGAGACAACCGGGAACTTTTCGAATCTACCCAAAACATTAAGAGAGGAAAATTCCAAAATACTTGAAGAAAAACTGGCAGAAAATTCCAGAATTGTAAAAGCAATGTTAACAGAAAATACCAGAATTTTAGAACTGACTGAAAACTCCAAAACATTAGAAGGAAAATTGACAGAAAATTCCAGAAATTTAAAAGAGGAATTGACAGAAAACTCCAGAATTTTAAAAGGGGAATTGACAGAAAATTTCATAGTTTTGGAAGAAAAGTTGTTACAAAACCTAGAACAAAAGATAACCCATAATAATAAATTGGTCCAAGAGTTAATTGAGGAAAAATTTTTGAAGAACGAAGAAAAAATGGAAGAGAAAATTGAGAAGATTAATGAAAAAAATTGAGGAATGAGGAAAAATTACTAAATCTGTTAGACACGAAGCTGAAGGGTTTTTTGTCCCCCAACAGAAAAATCAAATATACACATCGTAAAGGCACCACTGGAAATGGAACGAGTGACCACCAGACGGGAACCACTGGGAAAAGCACGAGTAAACCCACCTACCTTTGATGGCACGGTCAAATTATTTAAACAATTAGAGGCTGCTGCAACGGTAAATGGCTGGTCCGCGACAGATTGTGCTACGACCACGATTTTGGCTTTGAGTGGTAACGCCGTTGATATTCTAGAGATAATACCGACCGATGAACAGTCAAACTTGGAGCAAATTGTCAAGAGTCTTTAAACACGGTACGGGCAAGCACACCTAGACGACATGTATTTTACCCAGCGAAGGAATCGTGTTCAGCCGCCTGGAGAAGGTCTTCAAGGGCTGGAAGCTGTTATTTCTCGTTTGGTGCGCCTTTCGGACCCTGATGCCTCAGAAAGCTCCCTGCAACTCATTGCCATCCGGAGCATTATTGAAGCGCTCCGTGAGACAGAAGTCCAACAAACATTAAGACTGGCAAGACCGAAAACCTTAGCTGACGCATTAAGTCAAGCACTAGACTTCCAGGATGCAAAGGAGCATCGAAACGTGACGGACGAGAGCGAGAATTGAAGACCGATGTCGATACACATAACGTAAAGTATTTGGAGGCAATAGTGGAGAGGTTGCTAGACACACACATTTCTAGTGGCAAAAGGCGACAACCTCGATATTGGAATTGTGGAGAATTAGGCCACGTGAAAAGTCGATGAGACCGTCCACTGAAGGAACAAGAAGAGCAGCAGTCTGTTTATAAACGCAGCAGCCAGCAGGGAAACTAAAGCAGGTTGATGGAAGGGGGTATCCATTGACCTGTCAAACAAGAGACCCACCTTACGAAATTCACGTCAAGTCCATTCGACACCATTCTGACAGCGTTTACGTGGGTGCACTCGTAAATCGAAGACCATGCGTCTTACTTATGGATACTGGTGCAACAAAGAGCATTATAAGAACCGATTTTGCCAAGTCATCTCATCTTATGCCTTCCAAATGGAAGCGTCGAAGAGCCACTGATGACTCAGCGAATGTTGGAGAAATGGATGCCCTCCTTGCCATTGGAACTTTTGCTTTCAATCATCGTCTACTGGTCGCTGACATAGAAGAAGCAGTATTAGGAATGGCTATCATGACGACATATGAGCGATATCATGACGTCAGCTGGATTTTCGACACTGTGCCGAGACTCAACGAAGTGGAGGTGGTTCTACATTCGCGTAACATTGCCGTGAATGGGATTGCGGCTGACGACGTAATCTTGACGGAGCGTAGCGAGATGTTTATAGAAGCGAGCCGAGAGGGCGACGTTCCAGCTGGAGAGATTGCAATCCTGGAACCCAGAAGTCACGACGAAGACATTGGTCGAGGAATTCTAGTAGCCAAAGAAACGGTCAGAGTGAATGGAACAATACCTGTGAGAATAATGAACATTAATCACCATCCTGTTAAGTTAAGAAAAGGAACAGTAATTGTTTATTGTTCTACGGTATCCTCGGTTTCGCAAAATGTTAACAGTTCCAACCACCACCTAGAGGAATTCCTGAACGACTGCAGAATCTGATTACAGAGGCCTGTAAAGGCTGATCTCGGGAAGAATGTCATAAGGACGAAGACCTAATACGGTGATACTAGCATGTCTATGAATGCAGTGATGGTGTAAAAGGAAAGACTGATATTGTTCGTCACAGAATAGACACCGATTCGCCAAGCTGCTAGAAGATTACCTCTGTCTAGAAAAGAAGAAGCACATGAGATTATTTAAGACATGAAGAAGGATGGCGTAATCGAACCATCAAGCAGTTCGTGGGCTTCTCCTGTCGTATTGGTAAGAAAGACGGGCCGACTCGCTTCTATGTCGACTTCAGACAGCTCAACAATAACGAAGAAGGATAGCTATCCATTGTCCCGTATCGACATGTTGGACACGCTTTCTGGGGTTAAGATCTTCTCGACACTTGACCTGAAAAGCGGATACTGGCAAGTAGAATTAGATCCCAGAGATCGAGAGAAGACTGCATTTACCATCGGATCAGGTTTGTGGAAGTTTACAGTAATGCCTTTTGGACTGGGTAATGCTCCAGATACATTCGAAAGATCGATGGAAACCGTGCTTAGAGGTCTGTCGTGGGAGACATGTCTTGTCTACCTCGACGTTATAATTGTTGTCCGAAAATCATTCGAGGACATCATAAACCTAGAACAGGTGTTTAAGATGATGGAAGGAGCGAACTTGAAACTCAGCCCAAAGGAATGCCATTTATTTCGCAAGCAGGAGAATTACCTTGGATATGTATCTGGCATGCGAGTAGAACCTGATCCGGAGAAGGTTAAAGCTGTAAAGGAATGGTCAGTCCCAAAGGATAAAAATAAATGAAAAGTTTCCAGGGGCTATGTAGCTATTATCGCCGGTATGTTTTGGGATTTGCCAACATCGCGAAACCGCTGACTCAGCTGACCGAAGAAAAGCGTTTGTTTCAATGGAATAAAGATTGCGCGCTTTCGAAAAACTTAAAAGCGCCATGCTGAGTGCCCCTATACTGAGCTATCCCCTACGAGGGAATTATGTACTTGATACTAACGCAAGTAACGTTGGCATTGGAGGAGTATTATCGCATATATAAGATGGACGAGAGAGAGGGAGGGAGAATAATCAGTTGTTACAGTAAAGTGCTGTCAAAGCCAGAACGCAACTATTGTGTACCCGGAGAGAATTACTTGCTGTGGAGAAATCCGTTGAGCACTTCTACAAATATCTCTACGGTAGAGAATTTCTTTTGAGAACGTATCATGCTGCTTTGAAATGGCTGCTGAACTTCAAGAAACCGGAAGGTCAAGTCGCCAGATGGATTGAAAGATTGCAAGAATTCACATTTAGAATACAACATCGAAGAGGAAGTAGTCACCGGAATGCCGATGCCCTGAAAACTGACCTCTCTCCAGAAGATCGTGCCCTGAAAACTGCAAACATTGTTGTCATACGGAAGAGAAGATGTCTCCTACCTTAAAGGTCACAGTCAGTAATGACTAATGGCAACCCAGAGAACTTCAGAAAAATCAGAAAGAGGTCGCAGAATTGAAACGTTTGGAAATGGAAAATAGCAGGACGGAGACCAAGTTGGCAAGAAATAGCTCCCAGTTCTTCAGCAGTAAAGTCGAATAGGGCGCAGGGGGATTCGAATACTGAAGAGGAAGGTGTTCTTAAACGAGTTCTGGAAAGTGAAGATGGATCTCAGAAGGGGACGCAGTAATGTTACCAAGAATAAGGGTGCCTAAAATATTGAGGGGCATGATGGAACTTCAGGAGGACATCTCGGTATAACGAAAACGCAAGAGAAAGTGCGCGAACGATTCTATTGGGTTAATTGAAAGCAAGACGTAAAGATACGGTGCACAAAGCGTCAAGTTTGTGCTACTAGGAATGGGCCACATAAGAAGAGAAGAGCGAAGATGAGACAATAAAACGTTGGGAGTCCTTTCGAACGTATTGCCATTGACTTGGCTGGCCCATTTCCAATGTCAAATTATGGAAATAAACACATACTCGTGGCTATGGATTATTTTAGCAAGTGGGTTGAAGCATATCCCCTACCTAACCACGAGGCCACCGCTATCTCCGAAGAAGTTAAGGAATGGGGAGCCGATTTGGTATACCACTGGAATTACATTCAGATCAGGGACGGAACTTCGAATCTGCAGTGTTTCAAGGAGTGTGTGAACTTCTTGGAATAAGAAAAAGAGAACAAAAGCCCTACATACGCAGTCAGACGGAATTGTGGAACGCATAAACAGAACAATGGGAAAATATGTAGGGAAGGTCGTGACAGATCACCAACGCTACTGCGACCAATACATACATCTTTTTCTTCTAGCCTACCGCTCCTCTGTTCATGAAATAACTACGCAAACACCCGCTAATATCCTCTTCGGCCGGAACTACGTCTACCATGTTTGGCTGTACAACTAATGAAGAAAAGCTGGCGAATACTTTGTAAATGACCTAACACAGAAAATGAACGTAATTCAAAACCAGGTTCGTGAAAGAATCCAAATCGCAAGTGACAGGTTGAAAGACCGGTATGACATCAAAGCTGAAGGAGGAGGTTATCAACTTGGAGATCATGTTTTAATGTTTAACCCTCAACGACGCCGTGGTTTGTGTCCAAAATTACGACAGTAGGAAGAATCGTACGAAGTAGTGAAGAGGATAAATAATGGATTTAGATATGGCCAGAGGTGTTGCTGCTGTATTCAAGAGAAAATACGGAAAAATAGAAGGATTAGATAACCAGCAACCAGATATTGAGAAGGTTCCGCAACTGCACGACGAGAGTCGATATGTTTATTACCTTGTCACAAAAAGTAAGTCATACCACGAGGGATCATATACAAATCTTTGCGAAACTCTGATTGAAGTACGCTAACAAGTACTGCAAGAAAACGTTCAGACGATTGCCATGTCCAAACTGGGATGTGGTTTTGATGGACTGGACTGGAGAATAGTGATAAGCATGTATAAGTACTATTTCGGTACACTGGGGTTAGCATCTTAGTCTGCAGCTACCACCATGGAATGTCGTCATATTCAAAGACATTTGACTATCACTTCTTACCCTCCCACTGCAGTAGAGACTCCAGCTGCAAGTATCTGCATGATTTCACTAAACGCGTTCCGAGACGGATCGCATCTAAGGAGGGGGTAGTGTATCGAATATTGCGTCTTCTGCCGGCGCCACCACGAACTACATGTATGCGCAGATTGCGACATCTACCGGCGGCCGTCGAAGTAGATGGTCCCGGAGTGGGCGCGATCTGTACCGCAAGTTCCAGTAAATTCTAGACGGCGCCCGCCGAGTATAAATACGCCGGGGCCCGCGACTGCGAGTCGGTCTGAAGTCTGAAGTGGAAGCTGAGCAGTGAAGTGTGTGCATCGCGGTGAATAGCAGTGCAGTGGTTGTGTTCAGTGACGTGAACTGTGGTCAGTGCATCGAACTTAGCGCTTAGAAGCGTGTCAGCGTTTAGAAGTGTGCGACAGTGCAAAAGAAGTCAATAGTGAAAATAAATAATTAAGAGAAGTGTAGTGTAAATAATCAAGACGGGTAGTGTAAATCAATAATTAAGAGAAATGTAGTGTAAATAATGTAATGTAAAGCTGTGGTCAGCGCTTAGAAGTGTGCGACAGTGCAAAAGAAGTCAATAGTGAAAATAAATAATTAAGAGAAGTGTAGTGTAAATAATCAAGACGGGTAGTGTAAATCAATAATTAAGAGAAATGTAGTGTAAATAAATAATCAAGTGAAGACAATCTGTTCATAAATCAAGTGTTTTCAGTGATCGTGTTAAGAAACAAATGTTTTTGTTAAAATAATGTGTTTTAATTCACCACATAGAAACGTAACACTATACTGCAATTTCTCTTCGAATTAACTAATCTCCGTCATCATTTTTTGTAATACTCAAATTTTCGAAAAAGTATACATGAACTTATTTTAAAATCTATCGTTAAGGATCAGATTTCATTAAGGAAAATATCTCTATCTTCAATATTTTAGTTGTAGGAAGAAGCTGAAAAAATTGTTAACTTTTGCAATTTTCGAAAAATCAGGGTTTTCAACGGACATGAGAGCTGCACGATTCTCTTTAACGTCCTTCACATTATCCATTAACAAAGTTAAATCAAAAATGTTCAAGCCATTTTTATTTGGAAAATGTCCCAGGGGCTTCATGTAAAGTCCTCCAAAACTTACAATTTCGGTTTACAATACAAGGGGCCGCGACATCAGCTAGATGGCTTATGGAATATCAATATTTGGAGAAAATATTGATATTTTCTGAACGGATTAGCCGCTAGCGTTGCTCAGAGACAGACGAACAATATACTACCGTTGTCAATACATAATTATTATTTGTTGATTTTTGCAAACATCTTAGCGGTTGCATAGCCAGGTTTTCGGATGCCCCGATGAAAAAATTCGAAATGAAGTCCTTATCTGCAATAAACGTGAAATTAAAATTTTAAAATATTATTGGTATAAATACACGGAGAAAGTGGAGAAAAAGCATGGGGAGCAGCTTCTTTTATTCTCTGAAAATCTTTAATAATGGGTCCTTATTATGGATGGAAAGGGCGGCAAACAGAAAAAGGTCTGAAAGGCCGGCCCCAATCGTGACGATTCGAAGGCCGGAGGTCGACCGCATCACAAAGTGGAAGAGCTCTTTCAAAAACATTCATTACTATGTAATCAGCCCGCGCTAAATTCATAAGTAATGTATCGTTACATTTATCTACTGAACAGCAAGCGGGACGAGCGCAAGGCCATATTTAATCTCTTAAGTTCATCACTCTAAATTCATGTTTGTAGTTCATGCATCTCTGAAATTTGTAAGTGTTCTACCCGTTCCTTCCCCAACTAATAGAATAAACCATTCCAAAGTAATCTAAAGCCTTGAGAGAATATTAGGGAAGGAGTACACTAGTGATCAGTCACGTTAATGATATTTATATTTTTTAAATGGCAGAAAACATCATCTACTAAATCTTATTCCCAGTTAGATGGGGTCGCTTTTTCGGATCGTTTACTATGATCCATTATGATTTGACCGTGATTTTTAGAACTGGCTGTCAGCCTGACGTCAACCCCCAACCCGGAGGAACAAACTTCGTGACTTTATGTAGTTAACAAAACCGGCTAGCAACGTTTGTTTTTGCGGTCGTGGCCTTTCCGGTAGAACCATCCCAGCATTCGCCTAGATGACAGAGAGAAACCACGAAAAAAGTCCGGTCAGGACGGCCGGCGTGGGGATCGAACCTGGGCCTCCTGACTTCGAAGTCAGTGCGCTATGCTCTGACCTCCACTTCGCTTGGGTTTAAACAGCGCAATTCAGGAAACACACAGATTTCGCAAGGTTCGGCGGGTAGCAAGTCTAGAACGTGTCGTTGCCAGACCAAAAGAGCAATAAAATTCCTTTCGGAGTAAGTCTGATGTTTTGTGATACTAAGGGCCGAATTCATAGTCGACACTTAAGGAACAAGAGAATCCGTAAGTGATAAGAGCTTTCTCAAAATAAGTCTTCACTTATAGGCGCTTTTCATAGACGTTCCTTACAATCGCGGATTGAGTGTTCCCTTAAGCGAAAGGGAAATGTAGCAACACGGCATTGGCGGCAACTGTTTCGAAGTTCTTGGTAACCGAGTTTACATGCACACTCCTTTTTGTACAAAGAGCGTCCGATTTGACAGGGGGCGGACACTCCAACGCTGAGTGGACGCGCCCAGCAAAATTAAAAATTTCGGAAACATACCGGAAAGGATGAAGTTGTATAAAATCTTAAAGCAACGAGAACCTTTAATAATGGTGAAATCGGCAGTCCTCTTTTCGTCATTGAGACTTTCTCGATCATCGACACAAGTAAATCCGCTACTGTGGTTTTATTAAAACGAAACCGCTTTCGGAACAGTTCATCATTATACATTTCCAATGGATTGCTGTCATCTCTATTAATCTTTTTTGTATTTCGCAGGATGTGTTGAGTATAAATACTCACAATATTCGGCGAAGTCGTTATCCATAACACGCTTCGCAAATCGATCGTCTTAATTGACTAATAATAACACAAATTTTTAACTAAAACACCAACAAAACGAATTCAACAGTACGTAAACGCCACGTAAAAAATAACATAAAATGGTAACGACTGACGAGACGAGACAATCATAAGGGCCACTTAAGGGAGCAAGCTGCCTCGATTATACGAATGAGTGCGCACTTAAGACTTCACTCAAGGGCTGTTTATGAATATGATTCGTTCACTTAAGAGAACACTCAGTTTAAGTGTCGACTATGAATCCCGCCCTAAATCTCCGATTATAGGCAGAGAACTACAAAAGTTGTAGGTTCCGAAGAATTTAATGCAACATTAATATTATGTAAATAGTATAATCCACACTACACCATTTTCTGCGGGAGATATGTAAATCAAACAATGGTGCGAGTAGGTTGCTTACTTCCTAGAAATCCCTCTGGTAAAAAGGGAGGTGGTGTGGTCTGTTAAGAGGGATTCATTTGAAATTGGATGGGAGGTGTTTTAGGATTTCAAGGCACGGCAAGATGAGCAAAATTTTCACAGAGTTCAGTTTACCGATTAATTTGGTTCCAAGGAGGCGTCAAATTCATTAATTATTTGCGGTCACTTTAAAATACTTTTAAAAAGGGCGTGCCTCCTACGCGCCTTAGAAGTGAAACTAAGGTTACATGAACAAATTCATGAACTGAAGGACTATTTTGAACAGTAAGTAATTGCTTGCATGATTTCTTTTACGATCCCTTGCGCGAGAAGTTAATGTTTTTGGCATTAATATGTGGCAGAGAACATTTAAAAAGGAAATCTGCAATGGTGATACTCGACAGCGTCTGCTGCCTAGCAAAATCTAGGTTTTGAAGGTTTACTATTTAAATTCTCGGCTCGTAAGAGTCTTGCCGAAAATAAATAGTGCACAAGAAGTCAGGAACCTTTTCGTCATCGACGAAGTGTAGAGTTTTAAGTTAACCAGAATATAAGCGTTAGACCTTTCTATACGCAATGCGACAACTTATTCGACAGCGACAAAAGTTGCTCTTCAACATTTTCTCAAGCAGGTAAAATAACAAAGTTATCTACACACAATGGAATGTGCAAAAACGATAAAAATATGACATTCGTAAATGTATAATTATGTAAGCAACTTTAATTTCTTTAAAATGTGCCTTGTAGAGGCCATGCAGAGCACAAAACACGGACCAACTCTCTCAAATATATCATCTTCTGTCTCGCAAGATCGCAAAAGCTTTGGAAAGCGAGAGCTCAATTCCAAATTCAGATTAACTCTGTTATGAAAGAACAATGTTAGTTGTGTACTGTATTTCAACTTAATCCCCTTCAATTTCACGCACTTAACCAGTTTCTCCAGAATCCAGGATTGAAGCGATTTTAAACAATTCAGCAGTAGGGCTACTATTTTTCTGGAGCAAATTTCCCTGACTTTTATAATTTTCTATGGTGCTCATCAAACTTCTTTACACGTCAAAAATGTTTCAATAATTTCAATTTCAACTTTCGTAATAATACATTTGGCAACAGAGCGCGTGTTTCTTCCATGAGAAAGGAATTGTCCAAAAGAGCCTATTTGGCATTGGTGACTAGAAATTCTGACTAGCTCATCACCTTTTCAACTTGCAGGCTATACTACCGATGACACTAACAATCCCACGTAAACTTTGGAAAATCCTTCGAAGGAGAAAAGATATCGACAGCGTATCGTATCGTGAAACCTTGAACTCCTAGTATTAACTGTGGATATTTTGTTCCAATTCCCAGAAGTTAGGGTGTCCCAGATAATTAACAGCCAAGTAATAAATGTTATTTTCTGTATGGAATGACGAAATGATCTTATTTTCTTAAACATCAATTTTGATCGCTATCCTTCAGAAAGCGTCATAAACCCTCACAGAAATTAAAAACAAGAATGAACGAGAGCATACGATAACTAGTGTGTGTTAGCATACCGAGTTTAACCGAAAATACTGCGCACTATCACTTAATATGCTCTTTCGCGGATATTACATTCTAGTGTTGGGAGAGACGCCCTCAATTCCATTCATCAATCCTTTGGCTATTCAGTATTGCGAGACGACTACCAGTTAGAGAATGTGAAAGGAGGAAGTTGAAACTTCCGTCCTTCCCAAAGCACTGGCTTCATCGAACATCAAACTCAACATCCAAACACAACACTTAACTAATATGGACAATAGAAGATCTTAATCAATGTACATCAGTAATCTAGAAGAACAATAGAAAATCAAATGATCTCACTACATATAACAGCAACAGCAAATCCAGTTAGATCCTACCTCTACAAATCCAGGATTGCACCTCGCAAGAAAGGTATGGGAGTCGTTTGAATCAAATAACGACGGGACACGTCCGCTCTCAAGCTATTCTCTTCTAATGGGGCTCCAGTGACAGCCCGAAATGTGATTGCAGTGCACCTGAACAAACAATAGCCCACATAGTTACAGAGTGTCCAAAAAGGAAATTTGAAAGTACACGATAACGCAGCACTACAAATGCCTTCAGTGATCAACTGGCTAACGTCGGTGGACCTGGAACAGTAATGCTTCTTTGTCCCTTGACGTGTGGCTGTTTCTTCAGCGCTGATAGGTTCTAAGTTTCTATTTACGGACTACTTGCTGCTAGAATGACGGGGCGCGGTTTATAACTGCGCTGACGCAAACCAAAAATAAAATTTATTTTTCTCACAGCTTTCAATTCATCTTAGCACTTGCTTTCCTCATAAAAAGATAAAATTCAACATTTCACGGCTTGGATAACTCAAGAATTTATAATACATGTAAAAAGAAACATACACTTTACGTTATTTCTAAATATGAAAACGTACCATCCGGCGTCCATGTCTATTTCTGAAAATACACAAAGTACTTCAAGAAAACTAATAGCATCGGCAGAATTAATAAAAATGATCAGGGGATTTTGAATGTTAACAAAACTAAAACAATGTGGAATATCGTAAAAAAAATACGATACATCATATCAATACATTGTTGAAAATGCGATCCGGTGAAGAATGCTAGTCTCTTCACAGAATACTTTTCGAGAATTGCGGTTGATCTGGACGAGGTGACTAAAAAAATTCATCATACATTTCTCAAAAAAAAAAAAAAAAAAAAAAAAATCAAAAAAGCAAATAGTGGAGCTACAACAGCACATTCTTTCTCTCATTTGTATTCGTTCCCGTATATTATAGAACTACACAAAAACCTTGAAAAGTGTTTTCAAGCAATTTTTTCCGCACCGAGATTCGAACTCAGGTCTTCCGAGTTTACCAGCCGTGAACCTTACCTCCACGCTATTGAAAAGCAGAAAGTTTCGAACTCGGACTTGTTTAGAAATGTTAACAGTTGCAATTCCGGAAAGTATGGAGAGTTCGCCCAAAATGACACTACCACCATATATTTTATCGCCCTTTGTTACATACAAGGAACAAATCTGAAGCGGTTTTTGAGAAAAGAATAGTTTAAAAAAATTAAAATTGCCTATATTTCGCGCAAAATTACATGAGAACAGCTCATCTTTTCGAAAAATTCAACATGAACTTATTTTCTGGGAGAGATTTTTTTCCTTAATGAAATCTGTTCGTTAATCTTAAAACAAGGTCAGGTACAATTTTTCGAAAAAATGGACATAAATGTCGCTTCACTATGCGCACATTTTGTTGCGCTCTCCTTTTGCTATTTGTGGTAGGCGTACAGACGGGATATGAGTTCATATTTCGTTGGCTATACTAACTAGTTGTGCTACAGAATGGCATGGGCTTTCTCGTAGTAAAGTTGTCTAATACCTTTGATGAAGGTTAGCTTTACTCATCCTCATGCCAGCCGCACTAAATACATTATATGAAGTTTTCTCAATTTTTCGGTTTTCTAATTGTAGATTCGAAGTATTACTTTTAAAATATTAAAGAATAGTAAAACCTCGTACTATATGGAAATTTTCATTGATAAATGTCAGTTAAGTGTTTGTGAAAATGCGGAATTTTGAGCAAGTTTTCACAGAAAACTTATGAGTATTCCAGAAAATGTATGCGACATTTAAAGCACATGTACTCGTAAATACAATAATGTGAAGAAATTGCCATTAATGTAAATATATAAACGACGTGAGAGGCTAGTCAAAATTATATTTTTGTAATTTAAAAAACAACAACAAAAGAACAGAGCAATATGGAGTTTATGTCAACGCATTGCGTTCATATACCACTATCCCTACCAAAAGTTTAAAGAAAAAAAAGGTGCTACAAAATAGCAAAGACTTTCTCCTAGTAATGTTTTATAATTTCCTTGGTGTGGACTGCGTTTTTAGCCTTGCCCCATTCTGTTGCCAGCTGACATCTATCACCGCCAAAAGTACACTTTAAAAAAATCACAACTTTTCGGTTTCCTAACAGTAGAACCGAAATATTACTTTAAGAATATTACAGATGGTTGAAACCTCTTCCTTTAAAAAAAGAATACACCAAAGCGAACTTTAGGTCATATTAAACAGTGCAATTATCACTATCAGTTAGAAAAGTTTGAAGAAAAAAATTACAGCCGTTTTTGAGAAAATTACGTGTGAGCTTTTTTGAAAATGTAGAATTTTGAACTCATTTTCACAAAAAACTGTTGAGTTTTCGAGAAACTTTATAGGACATTATTTAAAGCACATGTACTCAAAAATACAATAATGAGAACAAATTAACGGTAATATAAATATTAAGGAGAGAGACGAATCAAAAAATACACTTGTGCAAATTTTCAAACACAAGAATACAGCAATATGGCGTTTAGGCAATCTTATTGAGTGAATTTAGCACTATCCCTACAAAAAGTTGAAAGAAAAAATTGGGAGCTGTTTTCGAGAAAATTATGTTTTTGTTATTTTTTAAAATTGAATATATTTCACGCAATATTGCGCGAAAACCACTAAAATTTTGAAGAAAATTAATCTGACCTTAATGAAAGAACTAAACATGGAGAACAAATTTTACTCGCAAAAATCTCCCTATCATCAATTTTGTAGTAGTGGGAAGACGTCGAAAAAATTAAAACTTGCAAAATTCAGTTAACCGTGTAAATCGGGCATAGGCCACCTTTATAAGTTCATTTTGCTCTATTCTTACATGAAATTGAAAGAAAAAAATTGGACCAGTTTTTGAGAAAGGTTTGAAAATGTCCGGGGGACTTCATGTAATATGACCCAAAAATTCAAGAATGTTTCTCAAAATTTCAAAGCTTCAATTAGAGCCGGATGGATTTTTTAAACAATCCTACGTATGATTTAGGCGGTAGTAATGTTCACGGACGTGTTCAAACGTGTATTTTCGTTAAAATCACGAAATCGATTTTCCGCGGCATTACGCAACTTTCTCGATACTATGTAATACGTACGTATACGAGAAAGTTACCGGTGCTACAGAATGGTACAGATTTTCTCATAGTTAAGTTTGCTAATTTCCTTGCTGTGGACTGGATTTACGGTCATACCCCACTCTCTTGCCAGTTGCCATCTATTGCCGCCAAAAGTACATTTTTTTGGAAATTTTCTCAACCCTTCGGTTTTTTAGTAGTACAACTGCAAAATTACCGAAGAGTGAAACACCGTTCTAAATGGTAATATTCATTTAAAAATTTAGTCTTTTTTTTTTAAGAAAATGGCGATTAAGCGTTACTGTCAATGCGTAATTTCAAGTTTTTATTTCACAGGAATCTATTGAGTTTTCGAGAAACCTCATTTGTAGTCATATGAAGCACTTCCACTCAAAAATGCAATAATGTAAACAAATTGCTGGAAATGTGCATATTAACGATGTGAGAGATATTAAAAAAAATTACATTTCTGTAATTTTTGAAAAAACAAAAGAATACACCAAATTGAACTTTGCGCCATATTAAACAGTGCAATCAGCACTTTTCCAACGGATACGTCGGAAAAGTCTGAAGAAAATATTTGGCGCCATTTTTGAGAAAATGGCGTTTGAGCGTTTGCACAAAATGCGAAAATTTGAGCTCATTTTCACAGAAAACTGTAGAGTTTGCAAGAAATTTTAAGTGGCATTATTTAAAGCACATGTAATCATAAATACCGTAATGTGAACAAATTGTCGGCAATCTAAATATTAACGACGTGAGAGACGAGTCAAAAACTTACATTTTTGTAATTTTTGAAAAAAGAATAGAGCAATATGGCGTTTATGTCATCTTATAGAGTGCATTTAGAACTATCCCTACCAAAAATGAAAAGAAAAAAATGCGGAGCCGTTTTTGAAAAAATCTTTTTTTTAAATTGCAAATATTGTACGCGATATTGTTCGAATACTACTATAATTTTCAAAAAAATGTTCATGACGACCTTAAAAGAACTGATGAGTAACAAATTTCATTTTAAGGAAAATTCTCCATCTTTAACACTCCAACACTGGCGCCGTTCCGGTCAAACAGACGTTTCTTTTCTAATTAAAAAAAAAAAAAAAAAGGAATGTTAGCCTTCCACGAATTAAAACAACGCTTCTATTCGTCTAACGGTGTCTGAGAATGGTAGCACTAACATTTTTATTTATGTTATACACTGTGTCGCCTTCCCCTGAAGTAAAATCGTTGTGCCTGTTTGACGGAATCGAACATGCGAGTACTGGTATATGAAACGGTGTTCTTGAATCCTTGATCAAAATGATATTTTTCTGTAATATGAGAGAGTTTAATATTTCAAATATGTTACGCGTTTCTCTCGTTACTGTGCAAAAACGTATATATTATAAGATGTAGAAAACTAAATAATTTGGGCATTGGACGTCGTCCAACGCGCGAGTTTCCAAGAGTTTTCTCAACCTTTCAGTTTCTTAATAGTACAACTAAGTGGCCATACGAGTGACAGAAATTTAATAGAAGCATCAAGTATGGTTTGTAATTATTTATTTCTTCTTTCCATAGTGTATTCAATTATAATACAAGCACAGGCTAATAAGAAAAGTGTATTATTGATTTTAATAAAAAAGAAAACTTCATATTCAGTGCGTTGAAGGAGTCCAACGCGCGAGTACTCGTGTTACGAATGGCTGCGCGAGTGACGGAATGTTAATTTAGTAGATGCAAGAAAACGCCGGAAATAATTCAAACTTTTGAAATTTTCGAAAATTCAGAGTTAACCGTGAAAATTGGACCTGAGCTACCTTTATACGTGTATTTTACGATATTCTAACAACAAATTTAAAGAAAAAATTTGGTGCCATTTTTGAGAAAATTTTGAAATGTCCGGGGGTCTTCATGTAAAGTACCCAATTTTAAAGAATGTTTTTCAAAATCTCAAAGCTTCAACTAGAGCCAGACGGACAGGGGTTTCTTCAATTTGGAAAAAATCTAACGCATGGTTTTTAAATGGTTACACAGACTGACGGACGTTTTGCTTTCAATTGTTTTCCGGCATCAAGGACGCACAAAACAGAGATTCTGGCTACACCACAAGTTACGGGATTTTTTTCTTAATTTAGCAAATGTTTTTATCCACTTTTTCGTTATTAAGGCCCGACAATAAATTTTTTCTCCCGAAAATCCGCAGTTTTTCGCGCAGTATTACATAACTTTCTCTATTTTACGTACATTACTCCGTACATACGTAGGTATTCGAAAAAGTAAAAATTGGAGCCATTTTTGAGAAAGTTTTGAACATTTCGCGCAAGAGCTTCATGTAAAGTACCCCAAAAAAATTATTCGTTTTTCAAAATCGCAGAGCTTCGACTCAGGTCAGATCGACAGGGGTTTATTCAGTTTGGACAAAATTGTACGTATAGTTGAGGCGTTGGTGTTATTCACATACAGCCAGATGAACGAACGTTATGCAATCAATTGGTTTTTCGGTATCAAGGACCCACAAAACAGGGATTCCGGCTGCACCACGTGTTAGGGGATTCTTTTCTTCTTAATTTAGCAATTGGATTTATCCACTTTTTCGTTATCAGGGCCCCGCAATTAATTTTTTTCTGCCGAAAATCCGCCGTTTTTTCACGTAGTATTACATAACTTTCTCTATTTTACGTACATTACTCCGTACATACTTACGTATAAGAGAAAGTAAAAATTCAAATCTGTAGTTCGTTTACAGATGCAAACATAATTTCTATAACTACGGAGCGAAAAATGTCTCGTTTTCAAATGTTGCTAACGTCGATATGTTGGTACTTATATTCATCATTCAACTATTTGTTGTTAAAATGTGGGGAAGAGATTTTGGAGCTCCAGAAAACGCGTGCATAATGGACTCCCCCTCGGCCGATCCCCTACCGAGGTACGCCATTACGTTTGGTAGGGGTTCGAAATTTTAGTGAAATTGGTACAAATTGAACAACAATGTAGTATCTCGAGTTACGCGTTGCAAGTACTTAGGAATAGAACTTAACAGAAATTGATCTGCCGTTAGTAAGTTCCGTTGTGGGGAAAGCCTACAGATCTTTACATTTTGTTATGCGGATTCTGAAAAAGAGTACCATGGAAAAGAATTAGCATGTATGTCTTTCGTGCGAGCCATCTTAGACTTCCACAACCAGTTTAACATTGAATAAAAAAAAGCTTTCAACTCTAAACATTAGTTTAACAACTTCAGAAACGTTGAAAAAATGTAAATGGGAAAACCAAAAAAACTCTAGTTGAATGTTGGAAAAAATATTTTAGTGCACAAGTTGAGAAGTTTTTCCTTTTAATTGTCAGAAATGTGTTTAATATTCATTTATTACTGATTTCCTTCACCAAATACGTTATATGTTAATATATTTTTTATAATTATAATAAAGTCATGTAGTTTTCTAGTTTCAGAACGGACATATCAACAAAGCAAATGGCATAAAATGGACAAACCCGCATAAAACGGAAACCTCCTTAAACCGGAATAATATTTGTCCCGATCGATTCCGACTTATAGCGTTTTTCATTCGTCGCACTGGTGCGCACCCAGTGCAGATTTCGTGCTCCATTAGACCGCTAGGGCGCACCAGTGCCAAGAAGCACATGTTCCATTCGCACAATGACACGGAACCAGGGCGCATCGGGACGCCCTAAACTGCACTGACGATCGCTTCAGTGCTGTCCAGTGCACCGCACCATTTTGAGGTTAGGTACTGAAGTTATCAATACTGATTTGGATTCGTGGTGAAATTGTGTAGGCAACTGAGGATCTTTTGTCACGCAGGGATACTTCGAATGATGGAGTATATTATGTTTTGCAAGAAGTCTTAAAATAATTATTGTAACTTACGCCAAGTTCGGAAAATTAGTTTGTGTTTTCCTAAAATTTAACCTTAAATAACTTCACGTTAACAAATCCAGTGCTATTTAGAAACCAAAGTGTAAGGACGTCTTGATTTCGAAACGGTAATAACGTGAAAATAAAAATAGGGACCCTTACAAAATCATTCAAATACATGCGTCAAGTAATGTTCCTCGCACGCCCATACATATGCCACCGGAAATTCTCATGCTAATATTTTTATGGTTTTCACAAAACAATTCTGCTGAATCCTTTCGGTTCAAAATCTTGTGTACTATA
The DNA here is from genome assembly GCA_964035755.1 of Teleogryllus oceanicus. Lineage (NCBI taxonomy): Eukaryota > Metazoa > Arthropoda > Insecta > Orthoptera > Gryllidae > Teleogryllus > Teleogryllus oceanicus. Next base: position 202,910,755 of record CAXIVR010000001.1, on the reverse strand, counting down.
TCGATTCTTGGCAAATCTCCAAAAATGAAATTTCGACACATATGCATTTGGTTTTCGTAGTTTTTAAATAAAGAAATCACACGTTAATAATTTATGAGTTAAGAAGTAAGAATTACCAAAAGACTTCATAAAAATTATAAAAACGATCATTATTCAAAATTATTATTTTTCGAGTTCCATCAGTGTGACAGACCAAGAATAGCTATCTATAATCTCGCTGCGTAGCGCACACGAACCGATTCAGTTCCGGAATCTGTTTCTTTCGTGACGGCCCTTCACGCGTGTGGGGCAGCACTGTTGCGGAGCGATGACATTTTTGCCCTGCATTAGGGTGGGTTTCAGGGCAACGAATGGAAAACGCTATTAGATTATATTGTAGTTGCCAACCCAAATTGTATCTTCCTTAACCCTAACAAGCCCTTAAACGTATTCAATATTTGAAGATTTTAATTATCGTAATATCCTGTGGAGGTCCATCAGTACTGATAGAAGGGGAAGCAAATTTGGAACAGTTATAAATTAAACATAAATTACTAAACGGAAAATCTGCAGAATAACATATGCAATTGTGTTTTAAGTGATCTCGTATTGTGTTGAACTTCGCTCCGAATTGTATATAGTTTGTGTCTCAATATTCCAGCGACAGTGATCACTTTCCAGTTTCACTAGCACCACTACCTTTTAAAAATATGCATAATCAAAATAATACTAAAAGAGAATTTTAAATGTAAGCTGGAAAATATATCATACGGCTATAAATTCACCATTAAAGAGAAAATCAAATTTACTCGGCAATGAAAATATGGATTCAATAGGTTTCTGACATCAAAATGCAGCTAACCAACCAATAGGAATATATAGGACGAGTCATTTCAGGCGATAAAACAAATACCGATTTCCTGACACTGGGAATAAGTAATTTCTTTGCCTATTTAGTCCAGACGCAAACATTCCCATTCTTTGTTATTTCCCAATTTCGCCGCAGCATCACCTGAACGCTGTGCGCGTTATGGACTCAGGAGTCGTTCGCATACCCGCAAAGGCGCGCTGCAGTTTCTGAACGCCGGTTTTCGCAGACGTAAGAAGAACTGCGCCACTCCATTTCAGGAAAAGAATCACGTAGCGCTGAAGCGAAACAATTCACCCCTGAAGAATATTGACCCTCGACAGTAAGCTGCAGAGAACCGGCGCAGTTGTGCATTTTGGCGATTTCCTGGTCGAAACCTCTGACAGCTATAGTATGTTTTCTACGACGACCAACATTATTTTGGGATATCGTTACCATGTAAGGGAGCTGGGAACATAGTACCAGAATTACGCACTACTTATTTCTGTGAAATATAAACATATATTTTTCTATATAAACTTGGTTAAATTTTATCAATTCACAATATTGACTTTAGAAAACCGTAGGGATTATTTACATATTAATTGATAACATTTGGCATAAAGAAACATGATATTAATGCCCTCACATGCCCTCTGCCACAGAAAATTCGTATACAGTGTCCGAAGAACCGGAAAAGCAGCACATTTTTTTTTACCAGGGCACATTTCTCCCTTCGTGATATCGGGCTCAGGCAAATGGGACAAAGCAGCACATTTTTTTACCAGGGCACATTTCTCGCTTCGTGATATCGGGCTCAGGCAAATGGGACAAAGCATCTTTGTTCAAGAATTTTAACTTTCTTTTGAAAAGATCCCTCAAGCTGGAAATGAAGGGATCAGAAGATCTCAACAAGCGGTTAAACATTGTCCTGGATTGTGTGCAGTCTTGAACATTTTCGCGAGAATCTTTCTCCATACCGCCTTTTATCTTTGTGACGATATTCTAGGCATGTAATACCATGAATATTTCAGTAACTTGCTGAATGACACTGCTCGAAAAAAAAAAAGTCGAAGACTTCGGACTCCCTGTTTCCAGTGCGTACTACTAAAAACAGGAATGCTGATAGCGTATCCACTGGACATTGCCACTAATTATTTCTAAATCTCTTCACTATACCCTCATCTATCTCGTTATTTCTAAAAAATCTTTAGACCCATTTTTTCTCTGAATTGCATTTGAATGCGTCTCTTGTCTATAATCAAACTGTAGTTACAGTATTATTTCTTTAAAAACAATATAACACTAATTTTATAACCATAACAATGTAATAGAAATAACTGCGGCGCAGCCAGCCAGCCATCAGTTCACAACTGTGCTTCACCATTTTTCCTTTCCTGCCTCTCCCTGCCTCTCTGACACTCAACTGGAGAAACGCCTTCATCCCGCTCCCCACAAGATTTTCCTTAGAAATAACTGCGGCGCAGCCAGCCAGCCATCAGTTCACAACTGTGCTTCACCATTTTTCCTTTCCTGCCTCTCTGACACTCAACTGGAGAAACGCCTTCATCCCGCTCCCCACAAGATTTTCCTTTGATAGTGACATCGCATCGACTGCAGATTAGGGATGTGCCCTTAACAGCTAAACTGTTATTTCTTAACCGTTAACGTTTCGTAACTGTCACGCGAAATAACAGTTATTTCGTTTATCCTGTTATTGGCTGTTAACGGTTGAAATGCACAGAACTGCAACCCAACTGGGCCTAATCTGAAATGCTACAAGCATTTGTGGCAACCATTTTGTACGATAACAGCTTCACTGCAGCTAATCAATCATGATTTGCCAGTGTTCAAATTATAGATTCATTAATACATAATTCGTCATTATTATACACCATGTGTCACAATATTTTTATATTTTATTGTATACACTACAACAAGATGTTTGTCCTTTAAATTAAGTCTGTCCAATAAAATAAAATGAGTTACGGTCAAATAACTCACATTATAATACTTAATATTCGATAGTCATTAACACTTTAGCTATAAGTAAGCAAAAACACGGTTTCTCCCCATTATTTTTGGCACTCGTCACTTCACTATGCACAAGTTGCATATTTGAAAGAATATTCGCAATCTGAATCCGAATCACTTTCATTTTTGTAATAGTCTATGTTCTATACACATTCGCTACACGTTATATGAATTACTATTCATCCTTGACAGTTCATCCAGTCTCGTTCATATCAGCTGCTTCTCTGTCCAAACATGTTAGGGAAAGTAGTGCAAGGAAGCGCCGTAAGGTAGCTGCACAAGCTTTACGGTGCTACCAACGTTATTCGTTTTGCGTGGTTCAACTCTTAGCAGTCTCTACAACTGATTTAACTCTTAGCAGTCGGGGAAGTTAGGTTGCTGGTCATGGACCTGTTATTTTTCAACTGTTATTAATAACAGCTATTACGAGTCAGCTGTTTTTGTGATAACAGCTATTGAAGAAAAGCTGTTAAGCCCATCTGTACTGCAGATGCGACCCCGCCAGATCGAACTCCAATGGAAAATGGTTTCTTGCAATCCTACTGTACGGTACATATTAAGAATGTTACATATAGAATAAAAGACGTTTCTCATTTTCTATTAATGTATGCCAGGATATATATAATATATGCACCCTATTTATTAGATTTCGCCAATTTACTAGATCTTGGTAATGAGATAAGGAGATATTTACAATTCTACCTCTTGCAACATGCAATTCCTCTGGCAGCCTTGCACAAATAGAATTAAGGCTAATTGCATGGAGACTAGTTCGGTTTGTGACCACCACGTGGCAGCAGCATAATGTACAGCGATTCATTACAACACGTTTGCAACCACACCTCAAAAAATAAAAGATTAGTTCATAAAATGGAAAATCAAGCTCAACCCGTTACAATCAACAGCAAAAATATTATTTCTTAGAACATTCTCCACCGGTCCTCTCCAAATTAATAACATAATCCCCTGGACTCCATACAACCAAACTGCTTTGTATTTAGAACTAAATTTTTATACAAGATTAATCTGGAAAACGCACATAAGCAATGAAATCACAGCAGACCGAAATCAAATTAATTCACATAAAATTCCAATTAAACCTCACGAGCAGCCTTTCCATACCCAATGCTATCCTCCTTGATGGTGGGATGGTGGATGCCATCAAATGCCTTGACAAAGTCTTTTATGATACTTTGTCAAGGCATTTCATGTCGTTCCACACAAACTGGTCCAGAAATTAATGCAACCCCGAACGGTGTCCGGAGATTTGAATAAAATAGCACCATGGGAACTCCCCCCTGTCGTAAGAGGCGACTAATTCCTTACCCATAGAAGCAACTCCTTTCTATTCACACCTATCTATCCTTCCACATCTCTGAGAGCTAACAGGTGGATCGAGTAGGAAGCTCCCAGCACCTATCCTAAATATTTTCTTCTCATACATTTTCTACAGGATGAGTGGACAGAGGTAGGCTGGTTCCCTCGCCTTGAGGATTAGAACTCTCTAAAGAGCGGAAAAGGGGTAGGCTGAACTCCTTGCTATGGTGGAAGCGATCAGTCTAAGGGAGAGACAATCCTAAATAAAAAGCTCTGGTCCTCCAGGTTGGGGGTTGTGCGTCGGGTTAGTACCTCGTCAATGAAAAACCTAAATATACTTGCAGCACCCGACGAAGCCTCGGAAACACTCAAGATACGATGACAAACCAAGCAAAGAAAATGGACAAGAATAAATGGATAGCGGATATTTTAAGAGTAGCAACTTCGAATATAAGGGGAATCGCAAACAAAGATAATTTGCTAACTAGAATACTGGAAGAGCAAAAACATAAACATTGCCGTAGTGACTGAAAGAAGAAATTAAAAGGCTCAAAATATGTAGTGAATTGTGCAATGTTCTACAGTGGTGTAGAGGAAAACAGAGCTTTAAAAGGAGTAGCGATATTTGTAGATAAGAAATGGGAACCTCAAATTAAAGAATATGAATATGTGAACGATAGAATTCTGGCAATCAGAGTAAAACATGATCGGGGTCACCTGGTCATCATAGGCGCTTATGCCCCAGTGGAATGACGGTCGAAAGAAGTGGAAGAGGAAATTGTCAGTTTTTATTCAACGCTCAAAAAATCTATAGAGAAATATAATCAAACATGCGAAGTACTCATTATGGGTGATGTGAATGCTAGAGTGGGAAACAAAGCAGTCCACGGATCTATAGGAACATTTGGAGAAGAAACAATAAATAAGAATGGAATGAAACTTCGAGAATTCGCAGTTTTTAACAATTTAAAAGTAACAAACACCTTTTTCCGCAATAAACTAATTCACAAGTTTATTTGGGCCAATGGAAACTGCAGATCATTAATACATTATGTAATTGCTAACCAGAGAATATCAAAACAAGTAATGGATACAAATGTGTTGAGAGGTTCTGACGTCTACTAAGAACATTATCTAGTAGTATCTCGTATCAAGATGTATCCAAGATGGCGAAAAGCAAAGAAAAACGCTCCAAATGATGCAGAGAAAGTTAACAAAGTGCACGTTCTAGAAGATGAAAGCACGAGGCGTACCAACGTAGACTGAAGAAACACATCTAAATCCTTTAAGTAACAATGTGGAAGACATATGGGTTAATTTGAAAATGTGTCTGACTAAAGCTGCTAAGGAAGCCCTGGGGATGAAAAAGAAATTAAAAAGTAAAAGAAGGTTAAAAATCTGGTCGACAGAAATTGAAGAATTAGTTAAAATAAATAATAAATGTTATAATAAATCAAGTTAATACCACATTGCAAGAAATCAAGCAAAAAATGCAATAAAGAAAGCCCACAATGCATCTTGGGAAAGATTTATTGCAAATATTGAACATGATGTACATGGAAGACATTTAGCGTACAAAGTTATGAAGTCCCTAAATAGATCTATAAAAGAGGATGTAAATGTCATAAGCATAGAAATAGACAAGTGGGCAGAACACTACCGATCTCCGTGGTACGATGATAAAGAAAACGCTGCTGTTAACCACAGAGCAAAATATCCAGAAGAAGACAACATCACATGGGAGGAGCTGACAATCGCTTTAAAAGGATTAAAAAATAGGAAAGCGCCCGGACCAAATGGAATCAACAGCGAATTGGTAGTCAGACATTGCATAAACACCTCTTAAAGCTGTTTAATGTATGCTGGAGGCAGCTCGAGATTCCTCAAGAATGATTACAAGCGAAAGTGGTGTCCCTATACAAGAAAGGTGATAGAACTATCAACCAGAATTATCGAGGAATAAGTCTGCTAGACACTACCTACAAAGTATACGTTAGAATTCTGAATCAATGACTGAAGGCAATAGCCGAAGCACTTCTCTCAGAAGAGCAAACAAGATTCAGAAAAGGCCGTTCATCTACATATACAATATTTACCTTAAAGCGATTGATAGAAGAGCGAAGAAAACATAATAAAGAAACGCATCTTGCATTTGTAGATCTTGAAAAAGCTTTTGACAATGTTCGACGCATTCATCTATGGGAAATATTAGAAAGGAGAGGTTACCCAAGACATCTTATCGAAGCTATAAAGAGTGTATACAGAGAAACTTCGATTATCTTAGGAAACTGTAAACATAATATAATTGTCCCAACAAATAAAGGAGTAAGCCAAGGCTGTTCAATATCACCAACACTTTTAACATATATCTGGACGACATACATAGAATATGGAATAATGAAGTCGATAGAGGTGTACAATTAAAAGGCTCTTTTTACATCAATTCAATGTTATACGCTAATGACAAAGTGGTGATACAAGAGACTTGAAAACAAGCTCCAAATGTCCATTTTATCTTAAAGAAAACACTTGAAGAATATGGACTTCAAATGTCCGCTCAAAAATCAAAAGTCATGGCATTCCGAGACAAATATCCAGTAAGATCTAAAATAATAATAGGAAACTACAATTTAGAACAAGTTAGCAACTTCAAGTACTTAGACTGTGTATTATCCTATAATATAGATCATGACGTGGAAGATAAACTAGTCAAATTCCGAAATGTTTGTGGAACGATATATAAGTATCTTAGAAACCGAACACGAAAGTAGACACGCCTTAAATTTTACAAGACAATTGCAGTCCCACACACTCATGTATGCCAGCGAAACATGGGTGAACACGAAAATGATCAAAAATAAAATACAAACGGCAGAAATGAAATTTCTCCGAAAGTGTTCGCTACTTGACAAGAAACGGAATTCTGAAATAAAAGAAGTTTTAAAAATCGAATAATTATATGAAATCATTCTCAAAAATAAGTTAAAATGGTACAATCATGTATCGAGAATGCAAACGACCCGACTTCCATTCATAGCTATGAACTATAGAACAGAAGGAAGAAGGGACATTGGCAAAAAGGAGAAAAAAACTAGGTGCCGGAACAGGTGATATGACCTAAACCCTGCCGGGAAGAAGAAAAAAAAAAGAAGAAATTATTCCGAGAAATTATCCAAGTATTGACACCAGAGTTATGGCGCGGATTGACAAATTACTTCGAGACAGGAAACAAAATTCGATTTGCACAACAGATTTTATCTTTAGCAAAGGTTCCACCAGGGATCTCTCAAGGAAACGTCATTGGTCTTTGCGTTCGTGAATGTTGTCAGACAATTTATTTTCATAAGAACGATTATTTGCAGTTGACTGCATAATATATCGAGTTACTCAAAAGTAGACAAAGATATAAAATGTAGTGTTTTGAGACCAGCTTGCATAAACTTACCTGCAAAAATAATAAATATCTATATTTATCTAATATTATATGCATACCTCTTTTGGACAAATGCATCACAAACTAATATTAATCAAATACAAAATAAATTTCTCACACTAGCCACTCGTGTTCCATGGTTCATTTCTAATGTTCCACTCCATACACAATTAAACCTACCGTCCATGTCGCGACCTTAAAATAAAAGTGTTCTAACTGCACTGAAGTGAATTTTACAGGGGATGCATTTGAAGGTGAGGCTTTAATTTAAGTGACAAAATGTTTACATAATTTTGTGAATTTCTAGCAATTTTCCCTTCCTATGAGGATCTTTCTTGACAGTAAATTTGACAGAAAAACATTCATTAGAAGTTTAGTAGTTTTAAAGTAGTTTTGCTGATACAACATTTTAGTCCGAAAATACACTTTTGACTTACTATCATGCAGACAGATCTTGCAGTTTGCTATAGGAGCTAGAAAATATTTACCGCCATAGAGGTGCAACAGAATGGCACAAACTTTCTCGTAGTAATGTTTTCTAATTTCCTTGGTGTGGACTGGCTTTATGGTGTTGTCCCGTCCTCCTGCCAGCGTCCATGCCTGCCAGTGCCCGTGCCTCCTGCTGCGATGTTTCACCGCCAAAAGTACATTTTTTTTTAAATTTTCTCAACCTTTCGGTTTCCTAATAGTAGAACCGAAATATTACTTTAAGAATATATTACAAGAGTGAAACCTCGTCCTAGATAGCAATTTTCATTCAAACATTTAAAGACGTTTATAAGAAAATGGCGTTTAAACGTTACTGTAAATGTGAAATTTGAAGCTTTTTTAAGAGGAATCTACTGAGTTTTCGAAAAACATCATTTGAAGTCATTTAAAGCATTTCTAGTTAGAAATGCAATAATCTACACAAATCGATGGAAATGTGCATATTAATGGCGTGAGAGGTTTAAAAAAAACAAAAGAATACACAAAAATAAACTTTAAATATTAAACAGTGCAATTCGCACTAACCGTTGGAAGAGTTCGAAGAAAACATTTGAAGCCATTTTTGTGAAAATTGCATTTGTGCGTTTCTGAATGTGCAGAATTTTGAGCTCATTTTATCAGAAAACTCTTGAATTTTCGAAAAACTTTAAATGACATTATTTAAAGCACATGCACTCATAAGTACAATAACGTGAAGAAATTGCATGTAATGTAAAAATTTACGACGTGGAACACAAGAAAAAAATTAGTTTCATAATTTTGGGGGAAAAAAATAGAATAATATAATATTTATATCATATAGGGTTTGTTTGGCACTAACGCTACCAAAAATTTTAACAAAAAAATTGGAGCCGTTTAGAGACAATCTTGTTTTTGTTATTTCTTAAAATTGCAAATATTACACGCACTATAGCACGAAAACTACCAATATTTTCAAAAAAAATCTACATGACCTTCATGAAAGAACTATTTTATGAACAACAAATTTAGTTTGAAGGAAAAATCTGTATTCAATTTTGTAGTTGTAGGAATACACCGAAAAAATTGAAACTTTGCAATTTTCGAAAATTTAGAGTTAACCGTGAAAATCAGACCTATGCCACCTTTATAAATGTATTTAACTCTATTCTTAGAAGTAACTTAAAGGAAAAATTTTTTGGTGCCGTTTTTGAGAAAATTTTGAAAATGTCCGGGGTGCTTCATTAAAGTACCCCCAAATTTTCAAGAATGTTTCTCAATATATCAAAGCTTCAACTACAGCCGGATGGACAGGGGTTTCTTCAATTTTGAAAAAGTCCTACGCATGGTTTAACCGCTAGTAGTGTTCACAGATGGACGAACAGACGGACGAACAGAGGGACATAACAAACAGGCCATGATCGCACATTATCTTTTATTCCTCATCTTTTCGCCTTATTCGTTATATATATACACACACACACACTACACTATTATGTCGGGATATCAGCCAGAGCCTGAAGTTTGTTCCTCTTCATGATTGAATGATTATTAGTAGGGAGCGGATTTTAATGCAATGTTTTTTCTTTTCACTTTAGTACAATGCCGTTTAGTATAGAAATTCACTTTATGTTATGACAAAAGGAAATGACCCATTTTGTAGGTCATTATTTTGCATTTTTCGTCAATTTCGACCAATAAGTCATTTTCCCCCCTTTTCCGTAATTTTTAATTCATTTTGCTGATTCCATCAATTTTAATATCATTTTTAATGGTACTTGCTTCAAATAATATTTTTGAGACACACCAAATGTTCTTCACAGAATTACTCAGTCACCTATTTGATTTGTTCGCTCAGAAATTGCTTTGACAGAAGTTGTGAGAATGAACTTGTGATGATATCAGCGCCATTGCCGGTTCGGCCGATTTCGGGATAACTACAGACAGATTTCCTGTTAAAGAACAGTCCAAACCATAAGTTTGCAAGCTGAGTTCACTCGAACGAAGGGAAGCAGCCTCGATTACATTAGTAACGTATCCAACAGCCTGAGTTGTTCGTCTGAACTGGTTTTGATAAGGATTTTAACGTCATTTTCTTTGGTTTCTGCACATTTTTACAGCATCTTATTGATAATTTTTGGCGATGTTTTAGGTCATCAAAATCCGCCACCAATTATTAGTGATTGAACATGTGTGGTGGTGTAGCGCATGTATGTATGTGTCTGTAAGTAGGATAGAAGAAAGGAAGGAAACGTCGCACGCGGTCCGTGGCCCGTTTGTTAGGGTACTGCTCCAGTATTCGCCTGGTGTTGATCGGAGACACCACGGAAAACTACCGTTCAGAGCAGCCGGCTTTTAGAATTCTTCTCGGACCGCGCGCGATGTTTCCTTCCTCTTCTTTGTACTATTCTCACCCATTATTTACACATAGTGACACTTACATGCACTTCACTACCACACATGCCGGGAGCTTAAAAGAGTTTGTCCCGGCTGGGGCGGGGCCCCAATGATGGGAGAACCTTGCCGAGAAAAACTTCACTAGCCGGCGGTAGGTTGGCGCTGGATCTCACCACAGTTTGGGAGGATCACTGCCACCTACCAACGAAATGCATGTACTACACTTACGGGACTAGTGACCTTAGCAGTTGGCGCGCCCGGAATCACTAACAATATATCTAGAGAAAGTTCGCCTGCGGCGCGTTTGATAAAGAAATACCAAGGCATCCACCTGGTATTGTCAGTGCAGCCGCTCTTACGCCACGCCGCCATTAACAGTCTATATTTCGACAGTGAATGCATATATTTCACTTTTGCTTTTTAAACGCAATATTCGTTTAATAATAAAAAGTATCAAGACAGAGTGTAACTTACAATGACAAGCGTACGATATGTAAGTTTCTTTTACAATTTTCTTAAAAATAACATTAGTTTACGATATCCTTACAACTGACTTCAGTAGAAATGTTAAGAACGCTTGTCCCTGCGCATTTCAAACTAAAAAGAGTACACCACATATGGGTCTTTGCCATCAGCTGTGAAAGGACGAATGCGCTAGATTTCTGACACCGGTTGATAAGCTTCGCGTAACGTTCCTCGCGCTGCTGCCGATGGAATCTCGGAATCACCTGTCACTTTGTTGGAGCTCGAGGGCTGCGCCGTAGTGTAGGCTATTTACGGGGGTCAGCGTTTCGACCTACAGACGACTCCGGTTCGGCCCAATCCTTAGATTTCGCACAGACAGAGGATAAAGCACTCAACACACTCCAGACTATCAATTTCTTTTCGCAGTGTGGAGGGTTGATACGTGAGCGACGAATGATCGTTGACCCTAGCAAAATTTTTGGCGGATGTTTGCATATGTGTCTATGCTTGTGTGTGTGTGTGTGTGTGTGTGTAAGTGAGAGAGAGAGAGAGAGAGAGAGAAAAAGAGAGAGAGAAAGAGAGAATGAAAGAGCGAGCAAGTGTGAGTGCATGGGAGTGAGTATGAGCGTATGGGAGTGAGTGTGTGTGTGTGTGTGTGTGAGAGCGAGAGAATGTGAGTGAGAAAGTGTATGAGAGTGAAAGTCTATGAGAGTGAAAGTGTATGCGAATGAGAGTGTAAGAGTGAGAGAGAGTGTGTGAGTGGGAGTGAGTTTGTGTGTGTGGAAGTGCACGATCTTTTATTTAATTAATAAGCATTTCGCAAATTGGAAGGTAGTTATTTTCTCTTTGTGAACGGTGTGACCGACATTATTTCCATTGAAATTGTATTATACCGGTATAACCTTTATGGATGTCCATACCGATATAGACGTCCTATAAAGGTATTTTCCCGGTATAAAAGAATAAAGGTAATTGATAGAGGTACGAAAAAGTACCGGTATTTTACCGGTATTCAATACCTTTTCGGTCCCTGAACGGTCGGAGACAGACAACCGACGGACGGACGTTTTGGAAAAGAAAAAACACTTTTTGGGTATCAGCGGCCACCAAAACCTGTATTTCCTTTGAAATCTTGAAATCGATTTTCCGCAGCATGACATAACTTTCTCTTCACTATGTATATTGCTCCGTATATACGTATGGATACGAGAAAGTAAAAAGAGGTATCAGCACCAAAATAGGTTAAAATTCCATTACCAATAGCATCTGAACAAATGGCCAGGTTTACAATCTGCAAACAGCATTTAACTCATTTTTAACACATAATTAACTAAATCAATTTTATTTAATAAAATGTATTAAATAAAGTAGCCAATGTTCAATTTTGAAAATTCTTTTGGGAGTTTCGACAAGAACTTGGCAAAAAGCGCGATCGCGATATGCCGTTGATGCGATTAAAAATTATAAATTTTAAAAAGACTACAGGCAAAAGAATGAAGAAACAATTTTTTCACGAATATAGCAAAGTGCTTTTATAAATATGGTAAAGGTCCAATTTTCATTAAAACTGCTGATTTTTCGAAAAATGCAAAAGTTAATCTTTTTTTTGAAGATGTTCAACACTTTCAATATTGAGCCAAGGATTTTTTCTTAATGCAATATATTCTTCAACATTAGACTTACAATTTTTGCATGTGTATTTTTTTTTTAAATTTTGACTGATGACTTTTGTATAATTTTCTAAAAACCTACTCTTTTTTTAACTATGCGTCAAGACAGTGCACAATTCACTGAATTCTTTGGCATACGTGGCATTTTCATGAAAATATCAGAATATCCAAAAATTAAAGATATGTATTTTTTGAGAGCGTTTGGAACCCTAAACGATCGTGTGGTGTAGTGGTTAACCAGATCACGGAAAGCTACGCGCTCAAGGTCAATTCAAGCCGAGCAAACAATTTTGTGGACCGGGAACATTTGCACATATTCAATGGAGTTCAAATATGCGAAAGTTTTGCATGGAATTAGCTAGTGTTATAATATTGCGTAACGATTAAAAAATATACGATAAGTATGCGCTAATGTAGTACCGTATTCGTCAGTGTTTCATATATCCAGTTCCATTAAATAGTACTATCAGCAGTGTAACACTTCTGTACACTTAAATATATATATATATATATATATATATATATATATATATATATAAAAATGACATGATTTTAATTTTTTTATTTTAAAATAATTTAATTTTTACATGCGATTTTTAAAAGGAAACGAAGAATTATTTATTTCCTGAGGCTCTTTAAACTATTGAGGTTTGACTGAGGAATTTCTATCACCTTAATTGAAACAAAACTAAGAATAGTAAAGTATACATGTGATGTACGTACTTCCTCGGGGAACGTCTAACCTGAGATTTAGGGTCTCGTATGATCAAAAACGTTATCTTTACGGAAAAGTATACTTTACAGGCTGTCCGGGGAGGAAACATGGAAACTTCGAAAATAAGTTCCTTAGACAATTTTAAGCATATTTTCTCTAATAATCTCCTTGAATATTCCGAATGACTGGGCCACAATAAGCACTCGAAAGTTGGCTTGAAGAAGTACTTTCTATACAAAAATTAGCACTGCAGAAACATATGAACACTACAAAAACATGTAAATTGTTTACTTACAAAAGAAATGAATGTATTTGTTCGGAAAGAAAAATTAACACAAATAAAGCATCTAACTGTGTAAATTGGACCATATTATACCGGCAACATCCACATCTGCACCCAGTAATAATGCACATTTTATTAAGAATAGTGATACAATAATACAAGTAAATAAGAGATCACGTAAGAAAAAATGCCATTTTCCCACATCAGTCACCACTCCACTTACACACTACATTTTCCATGAAAAATTAAAACATATCGTTTCGAGATGAATAATGTGAGGGATCATGCATTTTCATTCAATACTATTATTTTTTAACGGAGGAAGCAATAAAAGTGTTACATTTAAAATAACTTCATATACAAATATATATATATATATATATATATATATATATATATATATATATATATATAATTATATACTTGTATTTCGCAAAGGGGTAATTGCAAAATCGGGCAAACCAAGGAAATTCCAACTATTAAGACGGTTAAGAGTAACGTGAAACAATATCTTTTAAAATGAACGTTCTCTTTCTTCACTAGCGTAATAGCTTTTCCTAATACTGAACGCATACCTTGTGCTGTATTAAGATACCAAGAAGCCATAGGACTGGCAGCTGGGACTGGTCTGCACACCACTGGTGTCGATATCGTCCCTTCTCCGAAAGAAGCTGAAACTTGAACTGTGCTACTTGGTCTTAGAATTGTTTTGGACATGCGGGAAATGGGCCCATACTTGCTGACTATAGGTGGATCGAATGGAATAAATTCATCGTCGGGTAGTACACCTTCAGACCTGCAAGAAAAAAAATACGATAAAAAAGGAATATCAGGAGAATTATATACGGTTCCAGGTCCATCGGTCCACAGGGCAATGCCCAATTAACACTAAGTCCAGAGCAAAAATGTCCACTGCATAAAGCCCAATGAACGTAATGTCCACAGCAAAATGTCCATGGACAGAACGTTCAAACGTCCACAAGAAAGTTCACTTAATGTTGTCTACAAAATGTGTAACGTCAGGTTCTGTTCGATCGAAATGCATTGCCTTCATCAATATTAACTTTCATATTTCATTTTTAGTATTCTTGATATTAGAAATGTGTTGTTGTAGAACTTAATAACAATTTTCAAGGTACTTCGTAATGGAAACTTACATTTTCTCGCAGAAGAAGAAAATTCTTTTGGGTAAGGATTTACATACCACTTCTATTCCCGAAGAAGAAATGGAAATAAAATGTACTGGAGGTATTCTGAAAGAGTAATCTCGGTGTGTCACAAATAACGATGTAGTCATAGAGAAGGATGATTATGGAGCACACGTCCATGAGTGCTCCCATCTGCTGCTGCCATCGAAGGAAAAAGAGTGCAGAGTATTACGCGACAAGTAGCTACTGAACGACCTAACGAAAATCCTAGTCATATTGTGAGAGAAGTTATAACTGGCATTACAAATGAAGAGGGTTCAGCTAACTTGTCTGAAACAATTAACTACGACGCGTAAACCGGGAACAGAATCGTTATCGGCCGCAAATTATTAGAAGTATAAGAGACCTTCAGATATCCATATGATTACACATCCATATGATTCAACTTTGAGCAATTAATTGTACGTGAGAGCGGGTGGATTTGACTGGAGAGAATAATGATGACAGAATAATTTATATTTGCAACCACCAGAAATATTGACAATCTCTGTGCGTCATGTATTTACACGGAAATATTAACTCGTCATTGTTCACGCAAATCGTAACTTTCCACGGATTTGTCAATGCAAGAGCATTTCCTTTGGTGTTTGCATTAACAACACGAAAAAATGAACATACATCGCCATATACTACATTTTGCAAATCGCCATATACTAGATTTTGCAAGCAGAAGTTCATAGACTAGGTCGCAGACTCGAATCAAGACTTTGAAATAGCCAACTTAAATGCTGCAAAGTGCCGTTTCCCAAATAGTACCATCAAGGTGTGCCAATTTCACTTCTCGCAAGCCGTGTACAGAAAAAAATTGTTAGTTTAGAGAGAGCCTATGTAAACACAGAAGAACCAACGCAAAGGAAACAAATGCAAGGGATTTTACCAATGCCTTTTCGAACATTATAGAAATGGTATTCCACAGTCTATCAGAAGAAATCAATGAAGACCTTTTAAACCTAGCAGAATACATCTAACGTAGGAGTACATATGTTACCGGTTGGCGAACAATGTAATACAAACATTCCATTCTAAATTTCAAAGGATGATCTCTGGACACCACGCTAATATTTCGAAAAATTTAGAAAATATTAGAAACGAACAAAATTAAACAGAAATTATGATAAATTCCAAAGTGGACTCAAGTTCGACATCCCATAAATAAGAAGTATGTCACAAGACAAAGGGAATTGAAATAGTGAGCAGATACCAGGCTTACAAGGACAAAAATGTCAAAAAGTATGTTCTTTCATACCGAAATTGCATGCTGATCCTGTGGTAGAAGAAAACTGAAATTGAGTGAAAACTGAAGTTTTTCATATGTAATAATTTCAAAAGTCAATAAAGTTGCCATAGATTTTTGTCAAAGAAACGTCATTTTCCGTTTCATTCCACTAAGCGTTAATTACAGTGGACAGGCTACTGGACATTTCTGCAATAGGCATATAACCTGGACGAAACAGTATTGGACCTATAATGAAGTGGCCATTTACACTAATGAACATTTCCGCGAGTGGACGTTTTGGTGATGGACGTTTACCTGTGGACCAATTTGCTGCTAACCTTATATACCATTATCTACTTTATTACTTTCTTAAGAAATGTCCAAGATTAAATAAGAGAACGAAACTACGCGCAACGCCAGCTTTTGTTACACGCAAGCTGCCATTAAGTCAAATTCACGTGACAAATTTGTGAAATAACAGAACATGAAAAGAGGATGAAGGTGGAAAAAAAAAAAAAAAAAAAAAAAAGTAACAACACAATGCAGTGTATAAAAAAAACTTGTAGCTTTCATTACAAGCTAAAATGAAATTCTGTAACTCAGTAATATTTATGTAGAATTTAATATATTAAATAAAATATTATCTTCAATTTAGCAATTTTTGTTTGCTATTAGGTTCTAGTCTACAAGTAATATCAGACGACTGTTTAAGTGAGGGTGCTCTAGCGTCGGGGTACGTGGCTTGAAGCTGCATTTATTACACTGAACATGCCACTCAGTGGTTGATTTGTGAAATTTTAGGTTCCGGAACGCGTTCGGAATTACTTATTAATTCTATTGGAACGGCAGTACCGATTTGGCTAAAAATTGGTGAGCAGGAAGCTTAGAGCCAGGAGACGGACATAGGATACTGTTTATCCCGTTCGACAGATTTCGCATGTTTCCGCGTGATTTCGCACGTTTTCGCGTGATTTCGCGGGTTTTCGCACTTTTTCACGCGTTATCGTGTGTTTTCGCCTGTTTTCTGTGCAGAATTTTTTTTATATTCGCATTCCATCACGAACGCACCTACTGTTCTGCATTTGGCGGTGCATCTGGAGAATGGTCAACGAGTATATTTCACGACTTCGAATGTTATACAACGTGCTCCAGCACGTTGCAACGTGCTCCAGCTCCACCTCCAGCGACTACATTGACCAATTTCTTTGCGATCTGCCAAAGCGATCGTCCGTTTGCACGAACTATGCTTTACTCGGAGATGCCACGTTATTACACTTGAAATGCTTCTTTGAAGTAGTTATTAGTCAGATTAGGAATGCCAGCGCCAAATCGTGAAATGAATGACGCATTTAATTGAGAATTGGAACGGGAACGTGAATATGATCACCAAGAATTGGATTTAGTAGTTCAAACGAATGTACCCCTGTTGAATTCCCAACAAAAGGAAGTTTATGATACATTAATGAAGGCAATTGATAATGGAAATGGAGGTTTATATTTCCTAGATGCCCCTGGTGGAACTGGTAAGACATTCCTCATGCCAGTAGTTTTAGCCACTGTTCGTGCGAGATCCAACATAGCGGTTGCAGTTGCTTCTTCTGGAATAGCAGCCACATTGTTAGAAGGATGCCGTACGGCTCATTCAGCATTAAAATCATTAAATCTTCAAACTATTGAAGAACCAAAATGTAATATTGCAAAAAACTCAGCAATGGCAAAAGTTTTATTGGTATCGAAAATCATCATCTGGGACGAGTGCGCAATGGCGCATAAACGTGCATTCGAAGCACTTAACCGAACATTGAAAGATTTACGCAATGACTCGAGATGTTTTGGAGGAGCAATGATTTTACTGTCTGGCGATTTACGCCAAACACTGTCAGTAATTCCAAGGTCTACGGCTGCCGACGAAATAAACGCTAGCCTCAAATCGTCGAATCTATGGCGCTATGTGAAGAAACTGCAGCTGACAACAAACATGAGAGTTGCATTGATTAATGATACATCTGCTGAAGATTTCTCTGAGCAATTGTTGACTAATGGTCAAGTACCTGTCGACGAATCCAGCGGATTGATATAATTTCCAAATAATTTCTGTAACTTTGTCTCATCAAAAGACGAACTTATCAACAATGTATTTCCAAACATTATTTCTAACTACAAAAATAATGAATGGTTGAGTGAGCGAGCAATTTTAGCGGCTAAGAATAAAGATGTAGATGACCTGAACTACATAATTCAGAATAAGATCATTGGAACAACGCATTCATTCAAATCTATTGACTGCGTCATGAATGAAGATGAAGCGACCAACTATCCAATTGAATTTTTAAACTCCTTTGATGTGCCTGGCTTACCACCGCACAATTTACGCCTAAAAGTTGGCTCCGTAGTAATCATGCTTCGAAACATAAACCAACCAAAACTGTGCAACGGTACGCGTTTGGTGGTTAGAAAATTGATGAACAATGTAATTTACGCGACGATACTCAAAGGAAAATTCGAAGGTGAGGAAGGTCTCATTACGATGATCCCAACCGATATGACGTTTCAATTTAAAAGACTTCAATTTCCGGTCCATCTTGCATTCGCCATGACCATCAACAAATCACAAGGCCAATCCTTGAAAGTTTGCGGTTTGAATCTAGAATATCCATGTTTTTCCCATGGTCAATTATATGTGGCATGTTCACGAGTCGGAAGATCTGCGTTGTTTGTTTTTGCGCCTGATAATAAAACAAACAATTTCGTGTATCACAAGGTACTTAACTGAAGAGTGCAACCTATGCACCGAAATACAGGAACAATAATGAATGATTAATCTACTTATTTTTTTATTTGTATTTTCCAATAAACAATTTAACTTAATAAATTTCAAAATCTGCTTATTTATTGCCTTTAACAGCCGGTCCCTATGATTACAACTTTGTATTTCTCTCTTAAACAAAAATCAATTCCAAAAAAACGCTCTGCTATAGATTTTTTTATTATCTATTTAATATCAGAGCGTTTTTTTAAATTCTTCCTCGTTTGAAAGAAAAACACAACTCTGCAATTGCTTTATTATCACGAGTGCAACAAGGATAGTACAGTGAGTGCGACGCGAGAAAAAGATGGGACCGGCTGTTAAGGCGGAACAGAGTTCGCCGGGTCAGCTAGTAATTTAATAATTATTCCCGGGGTACCGGAACGCCGTTCCGTCCGTTCCGCCAGAAATCAAGCACCGATGCCACTAATATAAAAGGGTTAAACAAAGACGAAGCTATTGCTATAGCTAAAGCAAAGAAGGTCTTAGTATATCTAAATCTTGCAGAAAATCTGGCTTAGATTGCTACTCATTTCAGTAAAATCCCTGGGATTTTAACAAAACTGGAAGAAAGAGATGTGCCTCTTGTGGATGCAGTAAACTACAATTCGAAATCTTCAAACAGATTTAAGCCAAGTAGCAGGTAATATGGGCGAAGAAGTAGCGGCAACGTAAGTAATACTGCCAGTAAGAAGTATTGCAACGTAATCCGGGTTGCGCAACGATGGTAAAAATGAATTCAATATTGAAAGGCAAAAGTGAGACATTTACAATCTTGTATTATCATGGACATCTTGTATTATCATGGAACTTACTTCTATGAAATATGTTCCTATGTGTTCATGTGATATAGAAAGGTCGTTTTCAAGATAAAAACATATTTCGAGTGACAGGAGATCACAGTTTACTTCAGCGCATCTTCAATAGTATTTGGTAATACACCCCATTTCAGTATGTGATACTTTTCAAGACGTTTCTTTGGCACTTTCGTCTTGGATTTAGCAGACACCACTTACTATTAAGTTTGCTTGAACAAGTTGTCATC
The DNA here is from genome assembly GCA_964035755.1 of Teleogryllus oceanicus. NCBI lineage: Eukaryota > Metazoa > Arthropoda > Insecta > Orthoptera > Gryllidae > Teleogryllus > Teleogryllus oceanicus. The sequence goes on along the minus strand of CAXIVR010000001.1, from coordinate 202,890,893 downwards.
TACATGAGATTTACATGAATAGATAATTATTGACTGGTGGTTGACGTGCACATATCATTTGGCTGTAACTCTTTGTAGTTATTTGTTGCCATAATAAAATGTAAAATTAGCAAAAAATATCGTAAGTGATTTGTTTTTACTTATACATTAGTGGCTTTTCTGAGTTTAAATGCCTATTAATATGCCTATTTTTGAGAATTTTTAGCGCCCTCTTGCCTGCCAATTTTCCATTTTATAGTGCCTATCGATCCACTCTCTACTTATAATCTGGTCACAACAGCAGTCGAAGTGGCAGAAAACTTCAATTCAGTTCAATGATGCCTTATATTTTATGTGGAGAGACTATGGCAAAGGCCTGCAGTTACGTCTGACCACGCAAATTTCGCTACGCTCCTTTCACTATTAGCGGAGAAAGAAGACTCGGGCGACGAAATAGGCGATTTCTATTTTGGTTCAGAGGCTTCTTTTAAGCTGAAGGTCCTTTTATATGCATTAAATCCACAACATGGGTGTGCCGATCCCTCCATCCATAACATCAACGGGGTGTCGTGGAGACGCGTCCACGACGAGCAATGTTATGACAACGTATTGCCCCGGAGAAAAATAGAAAATAAGAAGCGAAATAATAAGTTAGAGACAGCGCAAACTTCACCTGACAATTTCATGTTTATCTTTTGTACTACTACAAGAGCTACAATTTAGTTTATTATTATTATTATTATTATTATTATTATTATTATTATTATTATTAGTGAGAACCCGTCAAAATTTGACGGTGTGATCTGAGGTAAATGTATAATACTGTTCCCAGACTAATGTTCACAAAATGTTGCATTGTTTGAATTTTCAGGGTATAACGAAGATATTCTGTGACGTAGAGTTCCCAAAATTTTGAACACACATGCCCCATGACCAGGTGGCAATGTAATATCGGCGGCAAATTATACAAAAGAAAGAGCACTATTATACTGACGGTTATTATTTCTAAAGTTTTTTGATGTCTCATAATCTCCTATAAGCAACTGTTTGATTTCTTCTGGCATATTGCTCGAAAGTAAACTTATTTTCCCATTTAAGCGACACAGAGTAAACTCGTTTACAGAATTTCTCTCACATGGGAAGTACAAACTAGAACAAAACTGACATTTCATAGACAATGACCCAACAGAAAACGAAATGACCTCACTATCACGACACATACGCTGACGTTCTCTTTCCCTGCTCCCAGTCAATGTACCACGTTTGCGTCTTTTGAGGTACGTGGGCAACGTTACGGAATTCGACATAACCTGTGAACAACTTCACTACTTCAGTACAATTTTAAAACAGCCACCCTTTGGAAGAAAACAAATGACTATTGATAAGCGTATTATTAAAGAATGATTTAATTACTTTACACCGTAAATGTTGGCGAATCAACACAAACAATATCTGATAACACATCTAGGGATCACATTCTTTCATTTAAAGGAAAAAATACTACAATCGGTTCAGTAGAAGCTCTAAACGAAGCCATGGCAAAATACCTTATTTTTTTAAATATATAGATTATTATTATTATTATTATTATTATTATTATTATTATTATTATTATTATTAAATCTCGTACATTAATTTCTTACTCAAGAAAGAAGAATCAATGAAGAAGCGAAGCAGATCCGGTAACGTTCGCCTCCGTGGGATAGCCAGCTTTACTTCCCCTCGGAAGGATTTTATCGCTTTTTGCATAGCTTTGGTAGATTACATGTTACTTAGATCTTCAGTGATTAATATACTGGATGAAAAGCACAAATTATGTGTAAGAAACATCATTTTTATGAGGTTTTGCATGATATATGCGTTGTTAATGCATATACACCTGTTTTAAATCTCATCACTACATACATATTTTACATTTTTAATGCATTGCTTACCCGAGTCCTCCTTATGGCTCTTCGAGCACCGATCAGTGTCAGGAACAAAATGTCTGTCATCAACCGTGAACGAGTCACCAAATTGCCATTTTTATTTCTATTATATCTAACGTAAAAACAAGAACCTCCATATGGAGGATTCTGTTTTTATTCCCTAAAACGTATGCATGTGGTGTTCGATATTCGTTGTTAAAGGGTCACAAGAGGAGGAGACGAGTTTTGAGCTCCCGTAGAATCGTGGCAGACCACAGGTAGCCATGCATGGCAAACATGTGAAACAATGGAAATGACTCTTGAAAGGGTAGAAATATGACAGGTGTAAGAAATACATTGACGTCCTTCCCTGCACCCTCATCAAGACGTGGGCAGAAGCATGTAATTTAAACAAAAAAACCTCATTGCCTGACGTCAGCATCGGTCAAGTAGAGCGAAACACATGGTGGCCAATAAAAAATTCGCAAGAAAAGGGCAGGAACTGAATCTTGGCATTGGCTCCCGAAGGAAAACCGTGGGAACCCACAGCAGAGATTTTTTTTCCGTTGGAAGAGGAGTGCGCAAAAATTTCTTGAGGAGAGTAGTCGAGACCGCTCTGTCTGCTCAATTTTGTAGGAGTAGTCTATCAGTGCGGAGTGTTTTATAGTGTGCTATCCATTGTTTCACAAACTATTCTTTTCGGCCATTACGCCAACTAAGTAAGAAGAAATAATCCTTGCACGAGTCCTGCAAATGTAAGCTAACAGTGTGTTTCATAAATGCCTTTCATGCATATACTACTTTGACGAACTCCTGATGAGTGCTGGCCCTCATGTAGCCACAGAATTTTATTTGAAGACTTGAACTAATGTATAAAAAATTTATTCTATTTTACGCAAAAACAAAGCTCAACTTCATACTTGGCCGTGTTTCAAATAATAAAGAGAATGCATCTTTATTATCCAAAAAACCCCTCCTCTTCCACACGGCTCACTATTTCTTGAACGCATTTCTGGAAGTTGGACATTAAAAAGATTTATCCACTTTATTGGTCAGGATCAGGGTTCCAAAACGATTTTTTTGGTTGATAAATCATCTGTTTTGCCGCATCATTAGAATACATACATCATTAGAAAACGTTTCTAGCTTCTACAACGCTGTAGGTCAAGAAAAAGTTTTTCCCATAATTTTCTTTCGAATTCAGAACATCCTTTCTCGATGTCTTCAGGTGTATCAGGGTTAATTGAGTTAAAAATGAAATATCTTTCTTTTTATAAATAAGAATTAATTTTAAAAAATTGAAAAAGAAATAAAAGTAATAAACAAAGGAACAAAAGAAATAAAACTATGAATTGAGACATCCTGCTTTGAACGTGAAACTAAGGGCGACCGAATTTAGAATGTTCATTCCTATGAAACGCATTATCTCCTGGGCTTGAAATTTTCAAGTAATGTTCTAAATACCATATATTACAAACCAAGTAGAATGACTATCATAAAAATTTGTGAATTTTGGTATTATGAGCAACAAATTACCTATAAAGAGCTGCTGGATGACCGGCAGATGCTAAATGACTCACTTGGGAACCACTTCCTCTACCCGTATGTAATATTCCTCCAGATGTCCAAATAGAATACGTTGAGGTGCATATTTCCTTTTCAGTAGAAGGAAACACAGTAGCCTGAAATCAATATAAAAGCAAATATATAAACTAATCTGCAACGATAAAGCAGAGATTTTAAAATTACAAAGATGAATAGCATTGTATTAGAAAACATGGCTTATACAAAAGTAAAAAAATCTACCTGGATTTCTGTAGATCATTCACAAAATTAACAGCAACATTTGCGGCTAATTATCAATATTTTGTTAACTTCAACTTCCCTTCTAAACCAGTCATGCTATTACATTGGTCGAGCAAAATTACATATTTCAAAAAGCAGTTATTTACGACAAGTAAAGCTATTCTCCCCTTGGAAAGCCTCGCGACCAAGATCGCATCAGAGACTCCTACTCACTTTTATGAACTATTTGCGATTCAAATTGCCCTGTATTCATTGCTTTACACGCAGTGGCAAAGATCGCATCTTGATCCTAGAAATGCGAGGCTTGTTTCCTTTTAACTCGCAAACCGTATGTTTTTTAAGAATGCCAGTAGAGAGGAAAATCCCTTGACGTCTCCCAGAGCACATCAATGTATGCGGCATTTTTAAGAACATATATTACAGGGTTATATGTAGAAGTGGGTCGAAGTACGATATTTTCGTGTATTTCTTTGAAAAGAAAATTCAATTAATCAATGCCAGTGCTACAATACCAAAATAATATTTCCGATAATCTTCTGCTAGGATTGTTTTGGCTTGAATCGATTTATATCATGTAACCTTATTCGTGCGCAAGAACTTAGTGACCTGGGCATAATGTTTTAGCATCTTATAAGAAAGCTATTTACTTCTCTCGCTTAACATTGTTTTTATTATAATCTATAATATATCTTTATTGTGAGTGTTTTGTACAACAGTGCAAAATGAAGATTAACTACAATTAAATGATAACTGTGGCTAACTACATTTTTGTTTAATGCATATTCTTAGTTTCAAGCGCATTATGGGCTATTTTCAGTGCATATATTGCGAATTTTAAGCGCATGAATGCATGCTTATTTTTAACATTTTTAGTGCATGAAGTTCTGGAGTCTAGTAATAACAAATCCTGGTATTCATCCAGCGTGATTAGATTGTAGTTTGCTTCCTTGATGATTCATAGCACACCAAATGTTAAGGACATAAGTCATTAGCGTAGGCTTTTTCAGTAGGTGCAGGTTCGATTTGTTCTAAAAGTATAATATTGAGGAAAGAATTTTGATTGTGCAGTGCCAAGCTAACAAAAAAATTCAAATCTTTAAATAGAAAGCAAAGTAAAACTGAAAAGAAACGTATCCTAATAAAAAAGTTTGGTAGAAAAATGCCAGTTTTTTTAAAATCTCAGTCTAAAAGCCAATAATTGGCATTATCATCTTCTCTCAGATAAGGCAGTACAAGCCAGTTTCTCGCAAAAAGCCAAAAAGCTTGCTGAGACAAGATTCGTCATTTCTAAGAAACTCCGCAAGGGGGGTAGCAAGATCATGCCTTCGACGGCTATCTTTTATCTTAACACAGTGTAAGAAAACATGCTCCACAATAAGATCTATTTCGCAGTATCTGCATGTAGGGGGTGGGTCCCCGTGGAGGAGATAACCGTGGGAGAAATGGTAGTGACCGATCCGGAGGCGTGTTAAAATGATCTCCTCGCTCCGAGCGTCATGAGATGAGGAAGACCCAGGATTTATGGCATCATTGATTCCGTGAGCTTAAAATCTGAGTTATGCAACTGTTCGCCGTTCACTGCGGATAGAGCGTTTGATAAAGAGCTTAGTGTCTTCCGTGGGGACTGTGAAGATGTCTAATTCTCTTTTCTTCGAGGCAGAATTTGCTGCCTGGTCAGCTATTTCACGTGTCCAGGGACCCAACAAAAGATAAAATATAGTGGCGGACCAATAGATGATGGATTTAGGTGTTGGATGGTCATTGTCAGTGGGTCACAAGACGAGAAGGAGGCGATGGATTCAAGAGGGCTTTTGGAATCACTGCAGATCGCTACTTTCTTTATTTATTATGTTTATTTATTTTTTTATTTATTTACTTTTTTACGTCAAAAAAACAGTTAAAAACTGCGTATGACGTGCTATGGGGAAAAGTGAATTGTGTGCACATTTTCAAAATTCTGTGATCCCTACACTAAGTCATATACTACTTAAATTTCGAATTTTGAAAGGGAGAAAAAAACAAAAAAAACTCCCATGTAGTAAAATCTATTTTCAAGGATAAATAAGCAATAAATTTTTAATTTTGAAAGGGAGAAAAAAAAAAATAAAAAACAAAACAAAAAACCTCCCATGTAATAAAATCTATTTTCAAGGATAAATAAGCAATAAATTTTGAATTTTGAAAGGGAGAAAAAAAAAACAACTCCCATGTAATAAAATCTATTTTCAAAGATAAATAAGCAATAAATTTTGGCTCTTATTACTTCCTGCCGTGACAACATGGAAACGATAATTTGAATAATTGTATTTCCCACTGAATTCTAGAAGACGTGCACAGAAAATGAAGTTACATTTATGTCCAGAAGCAAAACAAGGGGCCATCTCAGCATTTGCTCAATGGATCAGGGAAACTGGACGAAAAACCTGATCGAGATGGGGGTCATTGACCCGGAAGCTGTAGTACAATAGTTGTTACAAGTTGATTATACTCATTCATACAGTCCAAATGGTAAATAATGCATTATGTATCATTGTTAAAATTAATGTTCCTTTTCTTGTAATGCTCAGTATAGTCTCTAATTGTATAGAAACAGTTATGCAGCAGAAGCGATTTCACTTGTGATTTAAACTTTTCTATTGAATTTAATCGTTTAATGTCATCTGGCAAAGTGTTGTAAAATAATGTACATGTATTGTATGTGAATTTTTTGTAATGAGCTGTTGATACTGTTACCTGATGAATATGATTTCTACGTCGAGTATTATAGTAATAGACTTCGGCATTTTCTGAAAATATATTCCAGACCTTGAGCAAGTCATTTTTTACAAAAACCACTAATTCGTAAATAAAAAGACACGGTAATGGTAGAATTCCTAGATTAATCAAGAGAGGCTTACATGAATCACGTGGGTGGGATTTGGTTATTATTCGTACAATTCGTTTTTGTAATCTAAAAGTCTGAGAGCTATAAGATGTATTTCCCCAGAATATTATGCCATATCTCAGGCGGGAATGAACATTCGCGAAGTATACACAACGAGCAGTATGAAGGCTGACTGAATTTGCAAGAATTCTGAATGCATAGCATAATGAACTTAATTTTGTGTTCAATTCATTTAAATGGACGTTCCATTTAAGGTTTTAACATCAGTCAATGGTACACTGTTCATTTTCAATGGAGCACAGAATTGTTTATTTGAAATGGAAAACTGCATTAAAACCGTTTTCTTTTCGTTTACTATTAATTTGTTATTTCGGAACCAATTTGAAACATCTGATATTGTACTATTTACTGTTTCTTTATTGCAAAGGATGTTCGTATCATCCGCAAAAAGAATCGTTCTTCCGTTTCGAATCGTCGAGGGCATATCGTTTACGTAAAGTAGGAACAGAGTAGGGCCTAAAATCGATCCTTGAGGAACTCCACATGCAACGGGCAAAGAGTCGGAAAGGTGCGTACGTAATGTTCCATCATTCCAGTAAGGTATTTCAACTCTCTGAGATCGTTGTTTAAGGTACGAACATAACCAATCTAGAGCAATACCACGAATTCCATATGAAGGTAATTTTGAAAGTAAAATGTCATGATCAATGACGTCAAAAGCTTTGAGAGATCTAAAAATAATCCAATAGGTGCCTCGTTTTGATCCAATGATGAGGCGACATCTTTAAGAAAAGAAAATATAGCTGTTTCCGTTGATTTTGATTTTCTAAATCCATGTTGGCAATCTGAAAGGGTCGTGTTTAGTGAGAAAGGTTTCCATTCGTACGTAAAAAGTCTCTCTAATATTTTTGAAAAACTGATAGAAGAGAAATGGGCCGATAATTTTGAATTTCATTTTGTTGCCTTTTTGAAAAGCAGCTTAATTTTAGCTGTTTTGAAAATATCTGAAACGTTCCAGTGCATAAAGATGCATTAAATATGTGAGTTAACGGGTGTATAATGGCATACGCACAAGTCTTTAACAAAGAATCCGGGAATTCATCTAAACCGGACGAATATTTATTTTTTAGTTTACCGATTATTTTGAGAATTTCATAGGAAGAAGTTTCGGAAACGAACATTGTGTCTAAAATTTTGGGTAAACTGTCTGTTTTTGAATTTTGTGCCTGAAGACCCTTAGTGAGATCGGCAGCAATTCTCGAAAAGTATTGGTTAAAGAGATTAGCCACTGTTGCCGGATCGTTCACATTTATATCGTTATATTTTAAAACAACATTCTCTACGGGTTTTCTAGTTGATTTGGTAGTATTTTTATTATATTCCACATTGCTTTTGTTTTATTATTTGAGTTCAAAATATCCTGATCGTTTTTTATGATTTTAGCCTGCCTTATGACTTTTCGTAACAATGTTTTGTATTTTTTAAAGTAGATAAGGAAATCTTGAGATACGTCATGACGTTTGAAATAAAGTAGAGAGTACGTTTATTTTTACACGATGTTCTAATTCCTTTTGTGATCCAAGTATTACTTTTTCGTGAAATGTTTAGCACATGGTTTTATTTATTGGTATATTGTTTTTTAAGAAATAAATTATATTTTTCATTTGTGTCAATAGCGTTATAAACTGCCTTCCATGATTCTTTCGGCAAGTAGTCCGTAAATAACTTTATGTTAACTGTAGTAAATGCTCGGCACATGCGTGTTTTATTTATTGTGTCAGTATTCATGTTATTAGTAATTGTAAGAATTTGTGCATCGTTGTCACTGTAACCTAGATTATTCGTTATTATTTCATATCTAGTTGTGGTTTTGTTAATTATAATTTGATCTATTGCTGTTTGTGATTTAAGAGTATTCCCTGTAGGTACGTTCACTGTAATATCTAAATTAAAAGAATGAATTAAATTGAGAAACTGCTCTTTTTCGTGGGATTCGCTCAGAAAATCAATATTGAAATCTCCACATACAACAATGGATTTAAAAGAGAGATTACTAATTTTGTTCAGAGTCATCTCTAGATTTTCTACAAAATTGAAATAATCTAAAGCTTGCTTTGTTGGAGGTCTGTAGATGCAAAGTAAGATAATTTTGAGCGTAGTAAGACGTACAACTGTTATTTCAAAAACTTTTTCAACTGCATATAAATTGAATTCTGACAAGAAGGTAGAATCAATATTATTTCTTACATAAATACACGAACCTCCGTAAGCAGGGCCTTTATTTGATTCCCTTGCTCCACAATAAGATCCTGCAAGGTAAAAACTAGGACATCGATTCAGCAAATTTAAGTGCCTCCAAGAGCGCATACTTCTCTGCGGTATAGACGCTGCACGAAGAGTCTAATCGAAAACCTCGCGTGGCTCTACTGCACTAGAAGGCACATCCGACTTTGCCGTTTTGAGAAGAGCCATCGGTGTAAATGAAGTAATGGTCAGGATACGTAGATTTTATCACCTCACATTCCGATAAGAACGTACTGGGAGGAGTTAAGGCTTTAGGAAGGTTAGACAGTCTAAGATCTATTATCAGCCGGTGTAGTTTCCAGGGGGAAACAAGGTTCGGGGTCACAGGGTTGGGTAGTTTTATATTGGGCTTTTGTAAGAGCATACGGAGACGGACTCCCAGGGGATGGGGTAACAATGGTCCAAGTGCATATGAAGTCAAGTGGGTTGTATGGAGGACTGCTTGGCGCGAGGGAGTATCAACATTGGATAATTTCGCGCCATATGAGGCAATCAGAAGCGGTTTAGATATGGTTCTCCAGCCTCCGCCAAGAGGCATTCGATGCGACTCGTGCGGTAGGCTCCTGTACTAATCCTTATGCCGGCATTGTGTATGGTATTTAATGGCCAGAGGGTTGATGGAGACGCTGACCCATACACTATGCATCCGTAATCCAAGATACGGCGGATGAGAGTTCTATACAAACGCAAAAGTCAAACACGGTCTGCGCCCCAAGAGCTACCAGTAAGAGTGCGAAGGAGATTTACAGATGATACACACCGGCCCTGTAGTTTACGGATGCATTCTCGCCAGGTTAGGCTTTTTTCGAATGTGAGCCCAAGGAAGGTTGTGTATTCAACGAATAGAAGCTGCTGTCCTCCAAGAAAAAGGTCGGGGTGATTATGGAGGGGATGGATTCTGCAAAAGTGCATGCAGGTGGTTTTTGAGGTAGAGAACTTGAATCCTGTTTCTTTGCTCCATTCCTGCAGTTTGTTGAGCACAAGTTGTAGTTGCCTCTCAATAACTTGCACGCTCTTGGAGGAGCAAAAAATTGCTAAGTCGTCAACGAACAGTGATGCCTTCACAGGCTCCCGATAACTGATGCAATACTATTGATAGCAATGGCAAAGAGTGACGCTCAAAATCGATCCCTGGGGAACACCGTTTTCTAACTGGTGACTAGAGGATAACCTGTCGCCAAGGCGGACGCGGAAAGATCTTGATGAAAGAAAACCTACAAGAAACAAAGGGAGACGTCTCCTAAGGCTCCAAGTATGCAAGGTGCGAAGAATACCGTACCTCCAGATGGTGTCATACGCTTTCTCTATATGGAAGAAAATTGCTACCAGGTGCTGACGTAGCACGAAAGAAGTGGAAATCCGCGTAGCAAGGGTGACTAAGAGGTCCATGGTTGACCTGTGCTTCCTGAAGCCACATTGGAGAGGTGTAAATAGGTTCTTTTGTTCCAGGAGCGAGACCAGACGTGTTTTTACAATTCGCTCTAAAAGCTTGCACACACAGCTTGAGAGCGAGATTGGGCGGTAACTTAAGGGGTTGTTCTGTCCTATCCTTCTTTAGGGATTGGGAGAACAATGGCCTCACGCCAAATCCTTGGTACTGCATGTTAGCCCAAATTTTGATAAATATGCCGAAGAGAAAAGGAACGAGCGTTTTCAGGTAGGTGTTTCAACATTTGGTAATGTATCTGGTCTGGTCCTGAAGCAAAATCTTTCGCACAAGCGAGGGCACAGGAGAGTTCGTCCATGGAGAAAAGGGCATTGTAATCTTCCTCCACGCGACTCGAGAAGTCTAATTGTCAGTTTTCCATCGTTCTTTTCGTTTTCTGAATGCCAGAAGGATAGTGTACGGAGCTGGAGATGTGTTCGTAATAATAGGCCATTTCGTCAGTAATTTCTTGTGGAGAGGTTAGAAGGTTGCCATTTACCATAAACCCTGAGATAGACGGCGAAGGGAGTCTTCCACCGACCTGTCGGATCTTTCTCCACACTAGTTAAGGGGATGAAAGGCAAGAGAGACGAGATGAAAGCTCTCCAGGACGCAGACTTACTTTCCCGTATCGTTAATCTAGCACTGGATCTTTTATAATTAATTAGGTTTTTATGGTTGGGAACCTACTAAGTTTTGCCAATGCCCTCTTCCGATCACGGACCGCGGTGGCACAATCAGCGTTCCAGCGTGGCACAGGGGGGTGTCGATGGCCCGACGACATCGGGATAGCAAATGAGGCCGCAAGAAGGACGGCGTTATTAAAACGGGCAACCATAGCACCGATGTCGTTTGAGCAATTTTCCGATATTCGTAATTCTTTCTTGAATGTTTCCCACTCAGCTCCGTGGATTAGCCAGCGAGGAGGGCGGGCAACGTTTAGATCGGGAATATCGAGGTTGACCCGAATGGGAAAATGGTCACTGCCATGCAGGTCACCAAGGACAATCCACTCGAAGATTGTAGAAACAGAGGGACTACAGAGAGCTAGATTCAGAGACGAAAAAGTGTTGGAAGCTACGAAAAAGTGTGTGCTTTCGTCAGAATTTAGGAGGATTAAGTTGGTTATCGATAATATTTTCAAGTAACCTGCCTCTCGTGCACGACCTTGTGCCACCCCAGGCAGGGTTGTGGGGGTTGAAGTCCCCCACAATAAGAAAAGGTGCGGGCACCTGAGAGAGCACACCTTCCAGTTCTTTCTGTGACACGACTCGTCCAGGCGGGATATGAACGTTGCAAATGGTAACAGAAATAGTTCCGAAAATTACACGAACGCAAGATATCTAGAGAGTGGTTCGTATGTCTATTTCTTTAGATACCAGGGAGTCTGTAATAAACGTGGCGACTCCGCCATGGGCGCGGAGGCCATCGTCTACGTCCTGTCTGTAGCAACAAAAGCCGCGTAGAAAGAGGGAGTGCTCAGAGCGGAGATGTGTTTCCTGCAGGCAGATAACCACGGGTCTATGCATAGACATTATTAACTTTAATTCGTCCAAAGGGTACGAAAGCCATTTAAGTTCCTTGAGAGAAGAGCCATAGTTTCTAGTTTTTAGGTTTTATTTGATTCTAGGGTGGGTTATGTATCGGGTTTCTTTTTCTTGTTTTTCCTTCTCTGTTGAAGAGTAATGGGTTGGTTCAAGCTCATTCCCTGCAGTCATCTTGATTACTGCTAGAGAGGGTCGCATGTATTGGGACACCAGGGTACCTTGAGACAGGCGACCTAGATCTAGCAATAGGGCCTGTCGGCTTCGGCTTCTCTGGATGCGTTTGAGTGTTTGTTGAAATATTTATGCTTTTGGTTTCCGTGTTTGTTTCAGACTGGACAAGAGATTTGGGATAGGCATCTCTGTCGATGTCATCAAAGGACACCTGGCAGGCAGTATCGCACAAAAAGGAGGCTTTAGGCGTTTGGGTTTCAGAATTTACTTATGATGACCCACGGTATTAGCGAAACTGCGGGCCATGTCCACGGGGTATCGCGTCTGGTAATAGCGTCGTGCCTCCGGAATGGAAACTTTCTCACAGACCCTGATCTTCTGGATCTCTTTTTCTCTTAAGAAAATGGGGCACTGGTTAGAATTTGATGGACGTTTTTCACAACAGTTGACGCACTTTGCCTCTGCGGAGCAGTAATAGTCATTACAAGTCTCCCTTCCACAGTGCACGCAGACTGCGGCTCTCGTGCAGCGAGGTTGCGTAGGGCCGAATTTCTTGCATTTAAAACAGCGCAGAGGGTTTGGAAGATACTGCCTGACACGGAGATTATAGAAACTACAAGACATCTTTTTTGGTAGAGATGGACGGTCAAATGTCAGTATGAGAGTTGAGGTAGGAGTGACTACTCTCCGCTGAATCCTGTAAATCTCTGACACACCATATGGTTCGAAGAAAGCTTTCATGTTTCCTTGCGATTCGGTTGAGAAGTCTTCATGATTTACCACACCCTTGCAGAGGTTTAAGGTCGGGTGGGCGGACACATGCACCTGGAGGCCGGCTATTGCTTTCAGGTCAGTGATTTTGCTGATCTGTTTGTCAGAGCGACATTCGAAAAGGTTTGTGCCGTTTCTTTGACGAACCACCAACTGAAATTTGCCAAACTCGATTTCTCTGTTAAGTTTGATCGCGCTAACACTCTTCTTTGTTTCCTTATCTATTTTACATGACATGACGAAAAGCGGGGCTTAGTAGGTCTGTCAGATTCATCACAAAAAAAAACTCTCTAGATTTACTGTTTTACCAACAAATCTTTTTATGGAAGAGGGCGGGGGTAGGTTTTTTATCCATTAAGAGGATATCAGATTGATCCCCGTGGTCTCCACCCGCCACGGAGCCCAACAAGGGGAAACTCCATCGGAGTGCCAGGGTTGCCACGGGGATATGGTGGGGGAATAACACAGCACTGCATCACTGTGGATCCCCGCTCACCCTGGAGTTCAGTACAAGACCTAGTCCAAGCCGGTTGATCGGGAGTGGGTTAGTTCCCGACCGCCGTCTAGAAGAGTCCGTAGCCAAAGCAAGTGTATTGAGACCTACAAGGAATGTTCCCCAAAGTACGTAGGAGCACGTATCCCTGGATGCCATGTAGCACGAGGAGAGTAATTGGGAAACAGACAGGCCCCTCAACCGCCAGTACATACATTCCCTCCGACACGGGTAGCCATGCACGGCAAACACATGGGTGGGCGTTCAGCATACAGAGGGAGCCAGTGAAATAGAAGAGACATGATGTTATAGAAAAATGAGAATGTACAAAGGGGAGAAGAAAAATGACTTGTGAAGGAAAGGAATACTTGAGAGCGCTCTTGTGTATCCCCCCGTCAGAACGTGGACAAACCCACCTCGACGGGTATTAAACAGTATAATTAACACTATCAGTGGAAAGAGTTAGAAGATAAAATTTGGAGCCTTTTTGAGAAAATGGCGTTTGAGCGTTTCTCTGTTTTGAGCTCATTTTAATAGTAAACTCTTGAGTTTTGAAGAAACTCTATCACACTATTTAAAGCATATGTACTCAAAATCGCAACAATACGAACAACATATCGTTAATGTAAATATTAACGGCGTGAAACACAAGTAAACAATTAAATTTTTGTAATTTAAAAAACAAAATAGAGCAAAATGACAATTATGCCATCTTATAGAAAGCATTTAGCATTGTGCCTATCAAAAGTTAAATTAAAAAATTGGAACCGTTTTTGAGAAAATCTGTTGTTTTTTTTTTACTTTTTTTAAAACTGTACACAACGTTTATTTATTTATTTTATTTATTTATTTTACGACAAAAAAACAGTTAAAAAACTGCGTATGACGTGCTATGGGGAAAAGTGAATTGTGTGCACATTTTCAAAATTCTGTGATCCCTACACTACTTAAATTTTGAATTTTGAAAGGGAGAAAAAAAAACAAAAACTCCCATGTAGTAAAATCTATTTTCAAAAATAAATAAGCAATAAACGTTCGTCGAAACCTATTTATATTTTTGGAAAAAAAAATACCATCTTCAATTTTGTAGTTGTAGGAAGACGCCGGTAATAATTCAAACTCTTGAAATTTCCGAAAATTCAGAGTTAACCCTGAAAATTGGACCTATGCCACTTTTATTAGCGTGTTTTAATCTTCTTTTATACAAACAAAAAACTAAAAGAAAAAATTTGGAACGTTTGTTTTTACAAAATTTTGAAAATGTCCGGCGAGACTTATGTAAAGTACTCCCAAATTTTTAAGAAAGTTTTTCTAAATCTCAAAGCTTCGACTAGAACATGATGGACAGAGTCTTCTTCAATTTGAAGAATAATAAATCCCATGCATGGTTTAGTCACTAGAGGTGTTCACGGACGGACATTTTGAAAAAAACATTTTTCGGTATCAGAGGACACAAAAACGTGTATTTTCGTTGATCTCGAAATCGATTTTCCGCAGCATTACATAACTTCCTCTATACTACGTGTATTACTTCGTATAGACGTACATTCACGAGAAAGTAAAAATAATAATACCCCTCCCATTACAAAACAAAAGACCTGAGTTGAGATCCTTCACCCGCTGACTTGAAACGCTCTTCCAACTTACACAAATGCGAACCTATCAACAAAGCTGGTATATGAAGTTCCCATCTACCTCATCAATACAAACTCTGTTGTAACTTTTTCTCGTTTCCCCCAAGGTCAAATCAAAGGGAAACGAGATGCAAAAGTACATACGTTTTCGCACTAGTTCTAAAATTGCAATTTTCGAAATTTCAGAGAGTTCAACGAAAATGAGAACCGAGATTCTTTTAAACGTCCCTTCTATCCGGGGAAAAAATTTGGACAAAGTATTTGGAGCGGGTTTTGAGAAAATGTTTTTATAGCATTCCTATAAAGCTCAAAATAGCGAAAACTACTAGTTTCTTTTAAAACAAAACAAAACAAAACAACAACTTTACATGAGCTTATTTAAAAAAACTGATATTTCGGAAAAGAAACTTTGTCTAAGACAAAAATCACTATTTTCAATTTTGTAGTTTTGAAACGTTAACTCTTTGCAGTTTTCGAAAATACCGAGTTCACCGAAAAAGGAACTAACACCACATTTGTTACAGTCTCATGATACATACGAGGTGAAAATAACAAAAAATAGTGCGGATTTAGAGAAAAATTGTTTCAAAAAATTAAAACTTACCTATATTTCGCGCAAAAGTACACGAAAAAAAAACTTGTATTTTGTACATAACCTTATTCCACGATATATCTTTAAGGAACAGATTTCATCAATCCATTATGACCTAGCGTGACCATATGGTAAGCTGCTGGCCAGCTAAAAAGCCGAACGGGACAACTTTTGAAAAAGTCACTGTCGGATGAGAACATACATTTCTACTCGATTTAGGGTACTTTCGTTTCGTTTTATGTTGGCAAAAGTTGTTGCCAACCGTCACACAAATACCCTGAATATATTACCTTCAAGCAGTAGGGACATTTTTTAAAATTTAAGTTTGCAATGAAACAATGACTACTTCCGTAGATACCGCCAACATTCAAAGCCATCCAAGTGAAATTGTTAGTTTACGAGTGTTGCTAAAGATTTGCATTTTGCGTTTTGGTGCTCTTCGTTCTTTGCGTTTTTACGTTGAATTTATTTATTTAGTAGTACTTGGCGTTTTTGAGTTTTATTTATTATTTTCCAATTGTTTTCTTTAGTAATAGTAATAATAATAATAATAATAATAATAATAATAATAATAATAAAGTTAATTGAAATAGTTATAGTAGTTCATTTTTTGTTGTTGTTAAGTGTCCCTTTAGTATTTCTTGTTTTAAATTAATTATACTATATTTATTATTATTATTATTTCTGAATTCATTTTAATTATAACTGGAAAATAATGGTTAGCCCAACAACATTTGGGTCTAACTTAATACTGAACCTTTGAAGATAACACGTATTGAAAGACTTCTCTGGTAACAATGGATAAGTTATTGAAGACTTACTTACACTAATGATGATTTTCATTATTTTTTTGAACTTACTTTTAAAAGCTAATGAATAATTGAACAGATAAATTAAATGGATGCATTTGCATTGCTATTGACATAACTGGACTGTTAGGAACAATTCATTAGATCACTTAAAAACTACCATGTATATCACGTTAATTAACTTCAATAATTGTGGTATTTACTATTTGCGTTCAATAAAACACATTACTACCACTTCAAAACGTGAAGGAACTGTTGACACACATCTCAAAAACATTAATAACATAGAAGTATGACCGCAGGTAACTTTTGAGATTGTATTTTTCATTTGCGCTTGACACTTTTTAACACTTAAGCACGCAATAGTTGATAATGATAATTCTTAATTAACTTAATAATTATTCACAGTGTTAATATTCGTTTATAGATGAACATCTCTTTTTAATTCTACCGAAAAACGAAACATGTATTATTGAACAGTGGACAAGACTCGAGACCGCGCAAGGATTGTGAATGAGACAACAAACAAAACAAAAGCGAGAGACTTGATCAGAGTTATAGTTTCATAAGTTGGCTATTCCGACAGAAAATCTTTCAAGCTGCCATATTGCGAATTTAGTGCGGCCTAATACACGGCCTGGAGTCTATTTTCGTTGATCTCGAAATCGATTATGACCATATAGTCACGCTACACGACGAGCAGCGTATTGGCTTCTGATGTTTCCGACATACTTTATATTAAACTGAAAAGTGAAATAATCGACATCTAAAACTTTATTTTACTTACCAAAGGTGGTATTATTGTGTTTAGGTCGACTTTCATTTGTTTAAGTGCGTAGCTTTCAGGCGGTATTCTAAGTGAGGAGCCGAGAAGATGGCGCGTAATAGGTAAGCGTTTTTTTCTTCTACGATATAAAAACGTTTCTTCAATTCTTCTATATTATTCCTTCAATTGAACGTATGGGTCATGAAATATCAAAACTTCAAATGATAAATCGGTTTACATAGGGATAAATGAAAAGTTAAATTCTGCTGTGACCATATAGTCACGCTAAGTACGTGACAATGTTAGGTTATTTTTGTTCTTTTCGAATTTCAGGTCGCTGATATTGAAGGAAATTTATTTTATTTTACGTCAAAAACAGTAAAAAACTGTATGTGGCGTGCTATGGGGAGAAGTGAATTCTGTGCACGTTTTCATAATTCTGCGATTCCTACCCCAAGTCATATACTACTTGAATTTTTAATACAGAATGAAAATGAGCGGTTTTTACAAGGATTGTTAACAAAATATTAGCTCCAATGTAATAAAATCTATTTTCAAGGGTAAAATAGCAACACATTTGGTCTCTTATCCAGTGGCGGCCGATACGGAATTATTTTGGTGGTGCCAGTTAGTAATGCGACATCGATAACAAAACATCGATGTTGCCAATTATCGATATTCAAAATCAAAACATCGATGTTAATAAAGCATCAATCGAAAACCACTTATGTTTTTAAACATCGATGCGATGTTTTAAAAGTGGTTTAGTAATCTCTCAAATAAAATTCATGGACAACAAAATTTAATTTTCAGAGACCGTGTTTATTAATTTATAATGAAGATTAAATTAAAAAAAAGGAGAGCAAATACAAATTCTCAACCTGAAAGCCTCGGCGCCCACAGTAATCTCAAGAAGTCACAGCTTCCTGAGTTCGCATTACGCCCCCGGCGTACGCCCCTTCTTCATGAGCGAAACACCAGGACATAGGTCATCGTGAGCGAGAGATCTGCTGGATGAAGATAGAGCACACACTGTGGAGCAGAACGTGAACTACTATGCCACTTTTCCCTGGCACCGTCTGATACATAAGAGCCGCATAGAAACCAATTCAGCGTTCTTTATACATTGTTAAATGGGCAGTCATGGCGCCAGTTCCTAGGTGGCTCAGAGGTTCAGGAGGAATACGACAGATAGCATTACGCCCTGCGCGTTTGAAGAGAATATTGATAGAGCATTGAATGACTACACACTCGTTACTACAAAAAATATATTGAAGAAGCGATATGTTATACACACATTTGTGCTGAAAATTTCTTTTCCTTCCTTTTTGTTCGTGGTGCACACTGACACTACCCTACAAGCCGCCATTGCTCTTATCCCTCATCACGTCCTTTGTCAAGGAATAATACTTACTGCCCTGACACCATGGAGAACGATAATTTTAGTTACTACCATCTCAGCATTTACTCAAAAGGATCAGGGAAACAGGACGAAAAACCTAATCGGAAAGGGGGTCATTGACCCGGAAACTGCAGTACACTTTTTACAGGTTGTTTAGAAATTACAGTCCAAATGCTAAATAATACAATAAATATCACTGTTAAAATTAATGAACTTTTGACGTTCAGTATAGTCTCTAATTGTACAGAAACAGTAATGCAGCAGAAAAGATTTTACTTGTAATTTAAACTTTTCTATCGAATTTAATCGTTTGTCATTTCGCCAAGTGTTGTAAAATAGTGTAATTTTTTGTAATGAGCTGTTAATACCGTCAACTGATAAATATCATTACTGCGTCGAGTGTTATAGTTATAGACATCGGCGTTTCTGAAAATATATTCCCGCCCTTAAGCAAATCATTTTTGACAAAAAACACTGATTCGCAAATCAACAGACATGGTAATGGTTCTATTCCTAGATTAATAGAGAGAGGCTTACAAGAATCACGCGGGGGGGATTTAGTTATTATTCATACAATTCTTTTTTGTAATCTAAAAGTCTGGAGGCTATAAGATGTATTTTCCCATAATATTATGCCGTATCTCAGGCGTGAATGAACATTCGCGAAATATACACGAGCAGTAAGAAGGCTGACTGAATTTGAAAAAATTCTGAGCGCGTAGCATAATGAACTTCATTTTGTGTTCAATTCATTTAAATGGACGTTCCATTTGAGGTATGACTGAATTGAGGGGCCTAAAAATTTTGTTGCCTTAATATCAGTCAATAGTACACCGTTCATTATCAATGGAGCACAGAATTGTTTATATGAAATGGAAAACTGCGTTAAAACAGTTTTCTTTTCATTTAATGTTATTTCGAAACCAATTTGAAACATCTGTTACTGTACTATTTACGGTTTCTTTATTGCAAAGAATGTTCGTAACATCCGCAAAGAGAACTGTTCTTCCGTTTCGAATCGTCGAGGGCATATCCTTTACGTAGGACGAGAATATAACCTAAAATCGATCCCAGAGGGACTCCACGTGCAATTGGCATAGAGTCGGAAAGGTGTGTACATAATGTTCCATCATTCCAGTAAGGAATTTTTACTCTCTCAGATCGTTGTTTAAGATACGAACATGACCAATCTAGGGCAATACCACGGATTCCATATAACGGTAATTTTGAAAGTAAAACGTCATGATCAATGACGTCAAAAGCTTTCGAAGATCTAAAAATAATCCAATAGGTGCTTCGTTTTGATCCAATGATGAGGCGACATCTTTAAGGAAAGAGAATATGGCTGTTTCCGTAGATTTTGATTTCCTAAATCCACGTTGGCAATCTGAAAGCACGTTGTGTTTACTGAGAAAGATTTCCATTTGTACGTAAAAAGAGTCTCTATAATATTTTTGAAAAAACTGACAGAAGAGGAATAGACCGATAATTTTGAATTTGAATTTTTGTTGCTTTTTTTTTAAATGTGGAAAATCTTAGCTGTTTTAAAAATATATGGAAAAGTTCCGGTGGCTAGGGATGCATTAAATATGCGAGTTAACGAGTGTATAATGGCAGGCGCACAGGTCTTCAACAAAGAATTCGGGAATTCATCTAAACCGGTCGAATATTTATTTTTTAGGTTACCGATTACTTTGAGAATTTCATAGGAAAAAGTTTCGGAAACGAACATCGTGTCTAAAATTTTTGGGGAAATGTCCGATATTGAATTCTGTGGCTGAAGACCCTGAGTGATATCGGCAACGATTCTCGAAAAGTATTGGTTACACAGACTAGCCGCTGTTGCCGGGTCAGTCACATTTCTATCGTTATATTTTAAAACAACTTTCTCTACAAGGTTTCTAGGTGATTTGGTCGTATTTTTTATTATATTCCACATTGCTTTTGTTTTGTTATTTGATTTCAAAATATGCTGATCGTGTTTCATGATTTTAGTCTGCCTTATGACTTTTCTTCACAATGATTTGTATTTTGTAAAGTACAGGAGAAAATCTTGAGATACGTTATGATGTTCAGAAATGCAAGAACAACTCCGCTTGTTCTTACATGATGTCCTAATCCCTTGTGTTATCCAAAAACTGCTTTTCCGTGAAATATTTAATTTTCTATTTTGAAGAGGAAAGCAAGTGTTAAAGTGAAAAGAAAGCATTTCAAGTAATCAATGAATAATTTTATTTTACTTTTAGTAAACAATCTTTTTTGATAAGAATTTTTGGCACTGTATTCTAAATCTTTTTTTCAACTGCGAGTAATGGTTTCGTTTAATAATAATAATTTGATCGATTGCCTTCATTGAATTTAGTGTGATTCATGTAGGTACATTTATTGTAATAACTAAACTGAAAGAATTAGAAATTGTTCTTTCTCACAAGATTCGACCAGAAAATCAATGTTGATATGTCTGCATTTATCTCCATTTTTTCTAAGAGCAAAATATAATCTGCAGCTCTCTTTGTTGGAGGCTTGTAGATACAAAGTAATATCATTTTTAGCGAAGGAAGATGTAAATTATAGCTTATGAGATGATGAGGAATATGTTACAGATGTATTTATGGAACGTCCAGAGGTGCGAGAAGAATCAAATGATTTTGGAGATGAATTATCATGTTTTCTGGACAATTTGAGTAGTAAGCAATGGCAACAGCTGCTGAAGCGGTTCTGGCAAATGGAGAAGTAATTGGAAATATTGTGATTGCTGATGGTGAAAAATGCACTTCAGAATTAATTAGAAGGCAGAAAACAAAGACCTTGCACGGGAAGAAAAATATTGCTGCATCACATAAATGATCACTTGAGGATTTCCCTGAAATTAATGTTTTGTTTCCTGAGCCTAATTTTAGTGTATATAGAAAACTTACATGCATCGAAGCCTTTGAACTCTTTTTTTGACTCCAAAATGTTTGATTATTTGGTTCAACAGTGACATAAAGGAAGAACCTACCTTCCCCAGGCATTACAGTGGAAGAAATGAAGTTTTTTATTTGCATTCTAATTTTGTCTGGGTATGTTCAATTGCTTGGGAAAAGATATTTCAAGATTCTTCAAGCGATATCAGAAATATTTTAGTACGTAATGCCCAGGGACGAGATACATTTGTTGAAATAATGCATTTTCTTCACTGTGCCGACAACAGCAATTTGAATAAAGATGACAAAATGTCAGAACTTAGACCATTCATGGATATGGCAAAAGAACAGTTTATTGGACATTTCATTCCTGAAAGGGAAATATGTTATGATGAGAGTATGACGAAATATTTTGGCAGGCATGGTTGTAAGCAGTGCATCTGGGAAAGCCTATTTATTTCGGTTACAAGGCTTGGTGTCTAAACATCAAGGAAGGGTACTTTGTCAAGTAAACTTTGAAATATACCAAGGCCGAATTCCAAATGCGAATGAGCAGTATGAAGCAGATTATGGCAAAGCAGTTGCCCTAATCTTGCAAATGCTTGATAGATTTCCAAATTCCATTAAAAAATCTGTCTTTCAAACTATACTTTTATAATTTATTTACATGAGTCTTTTATGTCATTTGAAAGTCGAGGGAATGAAGGGACAGGCACAATTCGTCAGAATAAGGTATCAAAAATTGCCCTATTTCAAAGCCAGAGGAGATGAAAAAGATGTCCAGAGGAACATTTGAGGCAGCAGTCAGTGTAGAAGAGATATACTTCACTCGACACTGTTGCGACCACTTCACACAGTGTTAATCCATTATTGTTAAACATTATTTCCTCCATCCATACCTGTTTAACATTATTGCAACACATTATTGCATCACAAAGAAAAATTACAAAAGTGGATTGCCCAAATAACATAGCAAAATGCAACAATTTTATGGGTGGAACAGATCAAATGGACACCAATGTTTGACCCTACAGGAAAGGAATAAGAGGAAAAAAGTGGTGGTGGCCCATATTTACTTGGTTAGTAGACATGTGTGTTCATAGTGTGTGGATAATGAGAAACAAGGGGTCCAGAATTTCCCAATTAGCTTGCAGGAGAGAAATAGTTGACACATACTTTACTCGTTAAAAAAAAATCCCCTAAAGTGGCAGGACGTCCTGCTGCTTTGGGGGAATAAACGTCTGTATTGAAGTCAAGTGGAAGAGTACTTTTAGGTGTTTGCTATGACACGGTAGATCACTATGTTGAACCAGTCCCCAATGGTAAAAGAATGTGTTGTGCTGGGAACAATTGTACCTCAATTGGCAGAACACAGTGCAAAATATGCCAAGTCGGTCTCTGTATACCTTGTTTTGCAAATTATCACTCTCTGAGCCAATCTTTTTTACATTTGTTTACTGTATAGTATTTATTATTTTCACCACTTTCATGTATTGTTATACTTATAGTGTTTGTTACGGGTATTTCACATTTATATCACTGAAAATTCAATAATTGTTCTCTTTCAAAGATTACCGATTTTATTCGTGTAAAGACCGTATGGTCACATGCTGTATATCAAAAAATATTTTTTGGAAATAAATAAAAACCACATTTTGTGTGCTAAATAAAGTTTCTTAATAAAAACCCAATCACATTCCTTTGATTTTCTTGGGGAAAAAAAAAGTCATAATGGGTTCAGGAAAAAATGTTATCTTCAATTTTATGGTCGTAGGAAGACACCGAAAAAATGCACTTTTACAATTTTCGAGAGAAACTAGGATTTCCTTCACACTATCTGAGGACAAAGTTTTGAGCTACTTTTGAGAAAATTTTGAAAATGTTTTTGAGACTCAAGAACCCTAAGAAAACAAAATATCCGGTTGAAACTCTCAGTTTCGAGTTTGTTCAGATCCATCGTGGAATGTCAATTTTCAAAAAAATCGACTGAACCATTTTGATGCTAGCGTTGACCACAGATGATGGACAGACATACGTTTTGCTGTCAATCAAGTTATCAAGGACACAAAACATGGATTCTGGCAACACCACAAGAAGAAGTAACTTACTTTATATAGCAACAGGATTTATCCACGTTTTCGTTACCCGAGCCTGTCATTAAGAGTTTCTCTGCCGAAAAACCAGTATTCTGGCACACAATTCCATAACTTTCTCTTCCTACGAAGTAAGTGCAAGAAAGTAAAAAGAAATTCGCATGCTGACATGTTCCTGTTTCATTCATGAAATTCTGAGTTGTTAAAATTTAATTTACATTCATATTTACTAATACTTATCACTTGCCCTGTTGGAAAAAGTTTCTCCATAATATTCATATAATGGACAATATTCATATTATGGACATATTAATCCAAGTATCAATATTTCTCTCTCATACGCAGTGGCGTATGCTCAATGGTGGCAAATCATGTGTTGCATCCCCAAATTACTCGGCTATTTTAAACTTCTTCTTCTTCTTCTTTTTATTTATTTATATATTTTTTAATTTATTGAAATACGTCCCTCAAGTACCTCTGATGTGACGCTGGCTGTTGCATCTCTGACTTCACATTGCGGAGACACCACTGCTCATATGATATGTTGTTCAAAACATATGGGATTAGTGTTGGCGAGAAAGAAAAGCAAAAGTTCCAGAAAAATAGAAATATTTTTATTTCAGTCAAGTATTTATCTGAAATGTTTTTATTTCAGTTCAGTATGATTATCTAAAATTATACACAAGTTGACTGAGCTATTCTTTTCTTTTTCAACAATCAATACTAATATAATTTCAGAAGAATGTTTTGTCATACAAATATATGTCTCGCAACATTTCGCGTAATTATTTTACGCTTCATCAGAAGTAAAAAATATTGATACCGTCGAGTCTGGAAACAAATTACAAACTTTGGTGACATTCATTAGAATATGTGTAAAATACATTCAATAATCAGGTGAGAAAACTTTGAACTAAAATAAGTAAAAAGTATGTTAAAATAAGAATATACTTCAACATAGAAAATACACAGCTTTGCATCAATGCGAAAGGATAAAAGTATGAATTGAGAGGTAGTGGGGTCACGGAAAACGTGGTCGTTACATTTTAAAGTTCAACAATGAAATCAAATACAATGGAAATTCGATTCAAGTAATGCCTCATTTCCGTGGTGAGGCTTAGGCCATGAGGCCTGCTCTTCCATCTGTCCACGCAAATTCCGCTATGCTCCTTTCACCGACTGGCAGAGAAAGGAGGTGTCACTTGGGTGATGTAACAGGCGTTTTGAATTTTGCTCAGAAGCTTCATTTAGACTTGAGGATCTTTAACATGCTAAAAATCTACAAAAAAAAAAACGAATGCTTCTCAAACACAACAATAATTAATAACTTTAATTAAATACCCCGTTGACAAGTAATTTGTTAATTTACTTATACTTCGAACTTTCTTCAAGAACTTAAAAATATTGGAAGGAATCCCATCTTTGTTGGGAGTTCGTGGAGATCCTAGTTCCAGGTTTTTGACTTCGGAGTCCTCGGTGCCGTGTACTGGTCACGCCAGCCTTTCTACGCCCCTATATGAACATGATTTTTTTAAACTCACGCACGAAACATATTTAAATGGTATATGTAAGAGAGACTGTAGTAATTACATCATTTGGTCAATACTGTGTACGCTGTATTATTTTCTCAATACTCCAAAGTTAATTTCTTTGCTGAACGGTGACCACGGAACTGCTGTTTATAGGCCTGGTGGGTAGTGGCGGCCGGTGGGTAGCGAAATTGGGAAGGGCGACATGTATGACCGAACTATCACATACATTATACTTCTTCAAAGTATTTCTTGAACGAGAAAAACTATAGTAAAGAAACTACAGCAAAGAAACTATAGTAAAGAAACTATAGTAAAGAAACTATAGTAAAAAACTATAGTACAAAAACTACTCAGTAACCCCATTCTTCCTCAAGCTTCCATTGCCTTGCATGCACCAGTTACAGACGGACTCGCAATAGTCCAGGATACGACCCATCGAAAAGCATTTATCTTTCCCTTAATCAGGACCATAAAACTAAATTGGTCCTAAAAAATTACACTGGTGGTATGCACAAATTAAACAAGACAATTTATTGCAAGTTTAATATTTTCTGTAACTTTTTCTACGCTTGATTTTTCTAGGGAGAGCGCCACGCTAGAGCCCTTAAGAAGCAGCAGCCACTGCTGGCGGGGGACAGAAGGTGAATATGAAGTACTCTAGACCCAATGTTTTAAGTACAGAAACATTGCCTAAACATTTCGTCTTAAAAATGTTCAACCTACAGAAAGTATATTTAGTTATATTTAAATATAGGGACGTCATTTTCGTTAATTTATCTTGCTCTAAAAGACCATTGCCACTAACGGATCGGCAAACCAATATGCACTCAAATTACCCAAGTGACCACTTCAGACTCGGTGAGGCCGCAAACATTGCAGTAGATGATGCTAAAGCGTGACCCACTTAGGTGCTACATTGTTATAAATTAAAATAATTAGGACCTGGATTGTATTGAAAACTAAAGTGTTACGTTTAAAAAAAATTATTTAGCAGAGCATCTAATTGTTCCGAAGTATAATCTGAAACACGCACCAGCTGCCTGGCTCGGAAACACTGAATTCAAAAGAGATTGCACACGAAAAGCGAAGAACATGTTTCAAGCTCTCCCTCCCACTCTCAAAAGACCGAATGCATCTGGCAAGCTGTTAAATGAACACACGTGGTCCCCATAAACTGCAATTCGGTTATCACAAATTTCCTTAGCTTTTTCATCTAGCTTGTGGCATATGAAAATGTAAAAAGGAACGTTCTCATTTAGATAAATTCACGTTTTCCCACAAGGTACAGTCATTAAATTGGTCTCCAATGCCTACATCATTCAGACTACGCAGATGTGAATTTGCACTGATACTGAATTTATAGCAGCAACTTCATTGAATTCAGCCACAATGAAAACACTATACCTATTATTGTTCAGCAATGCAGGCTTCCTTGCACCCAAAGAGAAACCAACGCCGAGTAAAGAAAGAATAAATTGGACCGGTTTTCAAAAACAAAACTTTCTTTTGTATTTAAGGTCGCTTCAACATTTAGGTCATTAGCAACCACTATTGGAGTTAACGTAATGGTAACTGTCAAGATGAAATGATATGGTGATGATAAGAGGTGAAAGGACGATCACAAATACAACCATGCCCGAGGCAGGATTCGAACCTGCGATCCTTTGGTCCAAGATCGCTAAGATACTACTGCCTTAGCGATCAGGAAAAATTGTCTATGAACTTTTCAATAAATACTATTTTACTCAACATTACCTTCTAAGTGCAGAATACAGCAACCTCAAAACCTTTCTTCTAGAAACTAAATTCGCTTATGTACTATTGCAATCTATAATATTTTCGGCAATCATGCCGCTATTGTAGGCAATCACAAAGAAAAAGATAGAAGAAAAGAAAGAAAATGAAAGAACTAGGAGTTACAACAGTACATCCTTCCTCACATTATTTCTGAACGTAGTTATATTATACTATCACACAAACCTTGAAAAGTGTTTTCAACCAACATTTTTTCCGCATCAAGACCCTACCTCAGGTTCTCCGAGTTAACTTGCCATATGCCTTACCTCTACACTACGGAAATGGCGTGAGTTTCGAATTCGGGTTGACACTATACATGAACTTTTTTAAAACATTTTTACATTCTCGCTACTGCATACGAGTATAGAAAAATTATGTACTGTTGCGGGCCCTCTCTCTTGCCGAACTCTGATAATGAAAAAGTGGATAAATCCAGTTGCTAAATATAGAAAAAAAATCATCTAACACGTGGTGTAGCCAGAATCCATGTTTTGTAGGTCCTTCATACCGAAAAATAGATTGACGCCAAATCATCTGTCCTTCTGTGAACAACTCTAGCGGATAAACAGTTCAGCAGATTTTCTTAGAAATTGATAATCGCCAATGGATCTGGCTGATTTTGTGAATTTGAAACCGATATTTTAATTTTGGGAGTACTTTTCATGATTTTCAAATTTTTAACAAAAAAATGGCTCCATTGTTTTTCATTAAATTTAGTTGTTGGATAGTGTGAAGGACGTTTAAGAGAGAGGAGAGAGAGAGAGAGAGAGAGAGAGAGAGAGAGAGAGAGAGAGAGAGAGAGAGAGAGAGAGACGAGAGAGACAGAGAGAGACAGAACAGAGAAGAGAGAGACAGAGAGAAGAGAGAGAGAGACAGACAGACAGACAGACAGAGAGAGAGAAGGGAAAAAAAGGGATTTCATATAATAGTGCATGATAAAAAAGTACATACATTTTTATCTAAAATCCAATTTATTCTTCACGATTGTCTAAAGTAATGGGACCAAATGTTTTTAAGCAGTCCAAAATAAATCGTTGTTCTGTTAAATAACTGTAACATGGCGGAAATATAGTACTTCATAATGAAATTTAGTGAATGTTACAATTAACGCTAATTTTTAGTGAGCTAAAAATCTATAAACCCACATTGAATTTGGATAAAACCTTCCGGTTTATAAAAGGATTATAAAGCTTAAAGATTAAAACCGACCATACGAAAAAGTGAATTTAAATGAAAATACTTGCTAATGTTTTACTTTACCAACATGCCAACTTTGACTGCAAGAGGCATTAAATAAGTATATGGTTAAAGATTATGATAACAATAACAACAATAATAATAATAACATTAACAACAACAATAACAACTTCATGCTTACTTCTCTTGCCTGAGAACATGCGGAGCTTGAAATAGCAGAGGCTGCAGACTTCCCAACAACCTTTTCCAACTGTGTAATAATTTCTTGCTTCCTTTGTTGAAGAGCTGCTAGGCTTTTTGATGCCACCTTCTGGAAAACACAGTCATACCTTATTTTTAAATATTATACTTCACGAGAGAGAAAAAATGATACTTGCTTTTATACTTTTACCTTCGATACTGCACATGAAGATGAATACATCCATGGAGGTTGAAGTGTTCCACTAACAAAAACTGGCTTGGTATTATGCTCCCATGAAGAGCTAATAGTCCCCCCGGGTTCAATAGCTCTATGATCATGGGAAGAAGCAGCATAGTTTGGCTGAGGAGGGGACACATACATTTGTCCACCAGAGTTCAGCACCAGATTGTGAGGCGCACTGGAGAAAAATATGCTTTTTATTAATTTCTCACACATTTCGATAAATCATATAATAATAAAACTTTCTTCATTCCAAAGATAGTTAAAAATTGTTTTTGAAATCGATGCAATGTATGAGGGTGATCTCAAAAGAACTGCACATCTACATGATATGCAGGATTCTAATTTCCCATTGTGTTCTCCATAATTGATGCCAATCGCTGTGAAGATATCTTGTGTCCACATCAATATACTAAAAATGGCATGATTGGTTATGGTGAAAACAATGGAATTATTTCAAAATCTACACCACAACATTAATGGCATATTTTTAGATCTTTCAAAAGCATTTGTTTTCATTAATTATAAATTTTTTTCTGTTCTGGTACTGTCAATGTCAGAAAGAAAATTCTTAAAGTGATGGCGTGCAACAATATGTGATCAGATGGAATTCACAGAACTTACAACATTCATCACATCTGACAACTGTAAAATCTTTCATCTTAATCCCATATCTCTGTGTACTGAAGTATGTTGTACGAAATATACAACTACATCCCATTGTAACCGCTCAACTGAATTATCTAAGAAGTTTCAGCTAGGTTTACCTTTCCTTACTCTTTCAATATTCATCGCACTAAAGTGAAGGGTGATAAGTCAATGATGCTGACCCATGAAGGGAAATGGGACGTGGAGGGATGGGTTGTAAATGCAACATTGAAAACGTGTTGGGCCTAGAATTTCTTCTTGTGAAACGAGGAAAGGTAGGATCGGCATGTGATACGAGAAATTTGATGAATTTGCAACACAATACTGACTGTTAACAAGCTTGTGCTGAGTTCGAGACAGACAAACAGCAGCCTTATAACACGGCCCAACTGCAGATATCTGGGACGACATGAACCAAATGGGACACTGAAACCAAATTACAGCGCACATAGAAAGAATTGTTCCCATCAGAATTACCTATTCATAACAGTGGTTACTGACTACCAGATTATCGAGTTGCCTCTTTCTCAAGTACGTTCTTAATGCAAAGGAGTTTTGGGGGCTAGTCTCGTGTAGCCTTTCTCGCATACGAGAACGAGAGAAAATGTACCCTCCGTCCGCCATTTCACTGCTTTTCCTACCCTTTCTTTTTTGTTTGTTTGAAAAGTATAAACGTATATCTAAAATTTTGGATGTTTGCTAGGCCAGTCTAAATTCTTACGCGGGCCTGATAGGCCCGTGAGCAGTAGGCCAGAGAGCCCTGGTTTATAGGAATGTTAAGTTTATTGCCAACATCATTTCCACACAATCTTTCAAAAGTTACACAATAACTATCTTTGAACATCAACCAAAGTAGTTTGCATCTGCATCCACGCAAGGCTATAAAACACATGCTAGAGGAGGTAACCATCACAGGTCAATGTGATTGGCTGACAGGTAACAAGATTGCAAGCTTGTTGATATTGAATCCTGTGTGAACAATGGTGCTTGAAGGTTAGGAGAGAAAGGAAAATACTGAAGTGAAAAAATACACAAAAATTTACACCTGTACGAAATGGATTACCTATAACCAAGGAGCTAAGATTATCATATTATAAGCAGTTATTTTTTTACACTGAATTAGATGATATACTTACTTATATACAGTAGGAGTGAATGATCCTTGGGTCTGAGGGAAACGATGGCTCTGTGAAGCCCGATAAACCGATGCGGACTGAGAACCAAGAGGATAAGCCGCAGTATAGGGAAGATATTCATACCCAACTCTAGGCATTGGTACACCCAATGGAGGACGCGCCACAGCAGCAGCAACAGGAGCTGGAACCTGAATAGCTCGCGACGTTGGTGGATATCCTGTAATAATTCATTGACATGTGAAAATAATAATAATAATAATAATAATAATAATAATAATAATAATAATAATAATAATATGCAATTTGTAGTTGTTTCTTCCCGTTGATCCTTTCTTAGCCGTGCATTGTCTGCCACAACCGGGACATGGGCTATAATAGCTCCCACATTGACTGCGTTTGATTGATTGCTTAGGTATAGAGGGCGCTGCAACTACTAAGGTCATTGGTGACCGTGTCGACGTATTTCTTACATTTAAAACAAAACAATAAAAATCGAGTAAAAGTGTTGCAGATGCAACATACTCGCTAATTTAAAGCACATAGATAACCTAAAAAGAAAACTTCAATTACGCATAAAATATACAAGAAGATAAGACAAAGGGTTGAAAAACGTAAATCTGACAGTAAAGGCGCTAGGAAACAAAAACATTATTGCCCTTAAATCTCAAATAAAATCACAACAAAGAAGGATTTGAGAGCGCGGAATCGTCATCGCCGAGTACCTCTCGTAGAGTGTTACCAAGACCATTTCTTCGTCGGCTGCCAATAAATTTCATACAATGCAGGAAGACGTGTTCCACAGAAAGAACCGTCCTGTATGAATCACAGGTAGGAGGAGATTCACCTCTAATGAGGTAACAGCATGAAAAGTGGCAGTGTCCAACACGCAGACGGGTTAAAATGAGGTGTGTAAAGTTGGCAACCCAACTTTCCCGAAAAATAAAATGTCATACAACAAAGTTTTGCCCCACTCACACTACTCCCGAAATCGCAAAGCAAATTTTTCCAATTGCGAATTTAATTTTTAACCTTTAAAGTTTTGCCCATTTTTTTTAAAAATTTTAGAAAGTCGCAAATCGAAAATGAAAATTTTGAACTCGAACTTGCTGTCGCTCCACCACAAAGGAATTTCGAACATACCACCGTTTTGTCCACGATAAACTCTAGTTCATAGAGCCATTAAAAAATTCGCCCAAGTCAAATAACGCCGGAAATCGCAAATCAAACTTTGGAATTTAAAATGACTCGCACCCCGACTTGTGAATATCCAACTTTTGAATACATCATCGTTTCGCAGAGTTTTCCCATTTTTGTCCTATTTCTAAAAGGTTTTGCCGCAGTCAAGCAAAGCAGAAAATCGCAAATCAAAATTTTGATTTCAAACTTGCTGAACTCAACCACAAGGCAATTTCGAACATACCGTTTTGTCACGATAAGCCCAAATTATGATAGCAATTTAAAAGTTTTGCCGAAGTCACACAAGTCGGAAATCGCAAATCAAAATCGTGGACAAAACTTAATGTACTCCCCCAGGGGCATGCATGCATGCATGCATCCGTATGTATGTATGTATGTATGTATGTATGTATGCATGAAACCCCATGTGGTCTACAACACAATTTCTTGCTTGGTCAGGGGGACAAGTACCCGGGGTGAGCACCTTTGCCTTTTTGGCTTCTATCCTCGCCCCTCACCGACGCGCAATACGCCGACGGGCTGACGTCCAGGTCCAGCCGAAACCCAGTTTGCCCTCGCGGCAACCTCCTCATACAATGCCTGGGTAGGGGCCGCCGTGCTAGCTCAGAGCTCCTAGCTTTCCAGGCCAGTACCAGAGTAAAAACAATGCGCCACTCACACGCGCCTGGAACAAATTTCCTCCTCTATGCCCAGAGTATCGGGCCACTGCCACGATGAGTCCGAGAGCCCAACTGGGGGCCACCTGAACCGGGCGCCTGGAAGTCCCCATTCCGTCTCCCCAATTCTTACCGCCAGCTATCGACGTGAGTAACGCCGGAACCTGAGTAACTCGACAGGTGGATTTTGGATTTAACGCCGTGAGACCCAGAGTACTCCGAAAAGTATCCTTCACCCTATTCTGCCCAAAGACCGACACGCCATAGGCCCAACTGGTGGGTAGCCGGGCGAACCCGACTGCCAGCCTATCGCCTTGTCATTGCCTGCGCCTTCAGGCTAACACCGTGAGCGGCGCCGGGAGACTCAGGGTCCGGGTGGTCGTCTACGACACTCCACCAGAGACCACGACAACCTACGCCATCGTGATCCCCCCAGTGGCATATAATTTTTTACATGGCATTAATTTGCCCACGACAAGCCAATGTTCACAGGGCTATTTAACATTTTGACTGAGTCAGAGATCGTGGGAAATGTAAAAGTACAATAATGAAATTACAATTTGTTACAATATGACTCTTGCAAATTTATTTTACATCAATCGTCTTTTGTAACGAATCCAACTAAAAGTGAAATAGAAGAACCGCGAAAGCTATTAAGACGAGTCCTAATTTTAAAGAAATGAATAACTATTGAATTACTGATTCATAGACATTGGTGGGTCTGTGCGAATTTGGAGACTGAATTTTCATATTTTGGGAAACTGTAGTGAATATATAGGTATACAATTTGTATTTAGCCCTTTAAATGATCTGCATCACAGCATGAGATATTTAAAAAACAAAGGAAATAATAATTATTCGTGTCTTTCATTTGAGCGAAGTACTAAAAAGAAAAAGTGATTTAAATCTGTGGAAAACGTTGTTTTCCCATTTTAATTAGTTTTTCCAACAACAAAAAATTATTCCGGGGGCGCTTTTGCCTTATTTATTCCACTGCCGTGCTTTCTAATGTTTCAGGGAAAACAATTTTCTAATGAAAATACCTCTCCTGAAAATCTAGTGCTTCTAGGATATTATTTGACGATATGTTCCAGAACAGAAATGAAGCGCGAGAATTTTGGAGAAAGTGGGCGAGAGTGGAGTAAGGGGTGGAGCGAAGCGAGGACGGGGATGGGACCAAGAGCGCTTAGGGGAGTGCCGCGTGGAGACGAGGGTGGAGGCGGAGGCGGAGGCGGAGGCGGAGGCGAAGGCGAGGGCGGCGGCGGCGGTGGGAGCAGGGACGGGACGTCCGAGAATTTGGTCGGAAAATATCTGGGATTTTAACCAAACTATGTACATTGTTTGCTCAAGTTTATCCACCAAAACTTTTCGTTTGTCCACCCACGCAACAAGTTATATGCGAAACAAATTTTCAGGTTAACTCCACGCTGACCCGAAAATTCAGGTATTTTAACGAAACTTTTTGTACTCATTTGCTCAACATTTCTTCCCATTTGCCCACCAACACAAACAAGTTAGACGCGAAACCAATTTTCGAGAAACGCTTAAATGGCCGAAATAGTAGGTGTTTCTACCAAACTTCGAACATAATTTTCTCGTCATTAGCTCAGATTAGCGCAACATAATTTTTTGTTTGACCCATAAAAAGTTATCGCGCCCACCTCATAAAGACCGAAAAATACTATGTACATTAAAATACCCTGATATTTCGTCTCCGATTTTCGTATAATAAATAAGAATAAAAATTTACACTCGGAGAAATAATCGGTCACGATACTTCAACAAATGTAAAAAACCGATACTGCATATTACCGTGATACTGAATATTGTCCAGGCAAAGAATAGGATTTACAGGCAGAAGCCTGTATTCATAAGGAATTCCGTGCATGGTAATGGATCCGTGCAAGGTTCCGCAGGAATGATAGTTACGGCTTTTTATATTATTATGAATAAGTATATTAGAATGTAGGAAGCAGAACAAACGACACCATTTGGAAAATCATATACTACTTTATTGCTCAGATAATTCAATTTGATACTGTTGCTGTTTTTTTTTTAAATAAATGTTACGACGACATGCCAGTCGTTCGAGTGCGTATAATAGAAAATAGGAACGGACACTATCCAATACATGCAATTGACAATTATGTAACTATTTATTTTTGATTTAATACCCTCTAAATAAATTTATTACTATTGGCCGTTTATTAAGGAAATATTGTTATGACACAAGGGGAATTAAGATCCCATTCCAGAACTGTATGTATAAAAGAAAACAAGATCGGTCACAAGTCACATAAAACTATTGGATAATTAAATACTCATTTATAATTAATCTATTATCTCAAAATTAACTTCATTACTTTTGCCGTTTATTAAATAAATGCCACTCTCGTTCTAATAAAATGGTCACTCTCGTTCCGCCATAACGCATTTATTAAATAAAAGTTAGGACGATCGGGAATAATATGCAACACACGAAACAGATGCAACAAAATTCCCTCTAAAAAAAATGCCCAATACTAACATGGTTTATTAAGTTTAAACAGATGATATACTTGAAACTATTTTGGAATATTAAATCCAGTATTCGCGAATACACCCAACTCATCTCGGTTCCCCCCACTCCTTCCTTTTCCTCCGCGTTTTATGTTGAACGCAATCCATTTAGTCTTGGAACGCAACTAAAGATGACTGATTTTGTGTCACTACTGGTTAAATTCCCTCTTCCCTGTCTGTGTATTGTAATACTAAGCCGGCAAGAGAGCAAAATGCTTGAAGGGCGGCCGCATTGACTGGCCGCATTGACGGCCGCATTGACTGGTTAGTTACCGATCAGAGCAGCCGGCCTCGAGAATTCTCCTCCAGATAGCGACTGAATTCGACCAAGCTGAAAAGCTAGTGTCGAAAATACTGCCGCCGTCAGGACTCGAACCCAGGACCTCCTGGTCAGAGGCGCTGCAGTGACATCAGTTGATGCACTGAGCTACCGCTCCCGGTACGTGGTTTGGAGAGGGAGGCCCGTCGCAAAGATGTTAAGATATATGATCGGGAGAGAAAAACGTGCTTCGACGCAACACTTGAGGGCTACGAAAAAAATTTGGTTGTTCCCTGCAATGCTAAATGCGAGCAGATCCCAATGCTCCCTTCCCCTCCCCCTCTCCATCCACCTTTCCTACTCGCCCTTCACCCTTCCCTCTTTCCAACTGATATACGCGCAGCGGAACATCGGCAACTGACGTTTGCGTGTCAGTTAATGGTGGTGGAAGTAATTCGTAAACAATTCAACATGTTCATTTCCTGAAAAGGAAAACTTCATTTTTGTTATTTATTAGAAAATAATGGAATGCTCATCCGCGTTGCTCATTCGCGATTTCGCGCAGTCTAATGAAGCGATTGAGAAATAATTGAGGTGCTTTTAATTAGTGAGAGTTTAATACTGAAGTAGAGTAAATTCTGGTAACTAGAAAACAATAGTTACATGTAAGAATATTACTTAAGTGATAATTGATAAATCTCATGATGTAACCACAACATATAAATTAATGCGATATTTATAACTTTTGAAAATTCAGAATGTTCAACAAAGATGGGACTTCTACTTCTTCTTCTTCTTCACTATCAAGGATTAGACCAATAGCCTCTTCCGTCTTCACTCCAACCATCTTTTCCTTGGACGTCCTATTTCTCTTCTGCCTGAAGGTTCAAAGATGGGACATGCGTCATGTTTATATTCATTCAGCTCTATTCCAGAAAGAAATGTAAAGAAATAATTACGGACCATTAAACAGAAAATGTCCTTTAATGGCTATTATGTCGAACAAAACAAATGTGAAAACTACTCCTACTATTTTTTAAAAAATACTTGCACAAGATATTTAAATTTATCTGCAGCTGGAAAACATATTTCAATAATTTGCAGTGTTTAATTTTTCTTTTCGTTTTTTTGAAAGCCAGAAGGATAGTGAACGGAGCTGGAGATGTGCTCATAGTGAGAGGCGATTTCTTCGGCAATATCTTGTGGAGAGGTAAGGAGATTGCCATGAACCAGAGGCCCTGATTTAGACGGCGAAGGGAGTCTTCCACCGTTCTGTCGAATCTTTCTCCACACTGCTTTAGGAGATGTACGGCAAGAGAGTGACGAGATGTAAGCTCTCCAGGACGCAGACTTACTTTCCCGTATCGTCAATCTAGCTCTGGCTCGGGATCTTTTATAATTTATTAGGTTTTCCATGGTTGGGAACCTACCAAGTTTTGCCCATGCCCGCTTCCGATCACGCACTGCGGTGGCAGTCAGTATTCCACCTTGGCACAAAAGGATGTCGTGGGTGGCCCAACGACTTCGGGATGGTAAATGAGGACGCATGAAGGACGGCGTAAGTAAAATGGGCAACCATAGCATCGACATCGTTTGAGCAGTTTTCCAACATTCGTATTTCTTTCTTGAATGTTTCCCACTCAGCTCGGTGGATTAGCCAACGAGGGCGGGCAACGTTCACGTCGGGAATATCGAGGTTGACCACAATGGGGAAGTGGTCACTGTCATGCAGGTCACCAAGGACAGTCCTCTCGAAGATTGTAGAAATAGAGAGACTACAGAGAGCTACAGTCGACGGACAAGAAAGAGTTTGAAGCTACGGAAAAGTGTGTGCTTTCGCCAGTATTAAGAAGAATTACAGGCTATCAATGCTATTTTCAAGAATAGCAACAAAAGCCGCAAGAGAGAGAGAGAGGCAGAGAGAGAGAGAGAGGCAGAGAGAGAGAGAGAGAGAGAGAGAGAGAGAGAGAGAGAGAGACAGAAAGAGAGCTCAGAACGGAGATGTGTTTCTTGCAGGCAGGTAACCACGGGGCATTAACTGGTTCAAACGCGTATGAAAGCCATTAAGTTCTATGAAAGGAGAGCCATAGTTTCTAGATTTTAGATGTCTTAGCTTCTAGGGGAGTTATATATGGGGTTTCTTTTTTTCTTTTTTCTTCTCTGTTGGAGAGTAATGGGCTGGTTCGTGCGAAGTTCCTCGTTCCCTGCAGAATCGTCATGACTACTGCTAGAGAGAGTCCCTTGAAACAGGCGACATAGATCTAGCAATAGGGCCTGTCGGTCTCGGTATCTCTTGATGCGTTTCAGTGTTTGTCGAAATATTTATGCTTTTGGTTTCCTTTTTTGTTTCAGATTGGACAAGATATTTGGGATCTGCATCTCCGCCGATGTCATCAAAGGATACCTGATAGACAGCATCGCGCACAGAGGAGGCTTTAGGATTTCAGAATTTACTTTCTTCTGTTGACTCACGGTGACAACAAAACTTCGTGCCATGTCCTCGGGGTTTCGCGTCTGGTACCGACGTCGTGCCTCCGGAAAGGAAACTTTCTCAGAGACCCTGATCTTCTGGATCTCGCTTTCTCGTAAGATGGGGCACTGGTTAGAATTTGATAGGTGCTTTCCACAACAGTTTTCGCACTTTGCATCTGCGGAGCAGTTAAGAGTCGTTACAAGACTCCATTCCACAGTGCACGCTGACTGCGACGCTCATGCAACAAGGTTGCGTATGGCCAAACCTCTGGCATTTAAAACAGCGCAGAGGCTATGGAACATACTCCCACACGCGGAGATTGTAGAAACTGCATATTATTTTCTCTGTCAGAGATGGACAGTCAAAGGACAGTATCAGAATTGAGGTAGGGGTCTCTCTCCCCGTTTACTCTCTACTGAATCCTGCAAATCTCGGACACACCTTATGGTTGGAAGAAAGATTTCAAGTATTCTTCCGATTCGTATGAAAAGTCTTCATGGTTCGGCACACCCATGGAGAGGTTTAAGGTCGGGTGGGCAGACACATGCACCTGGAGGCCGATTATTTCTTTTAAATCAGTGATTTTGCTGATCTGTTCGTGAGAGCGACATTCGAAAAGGATTGTGCCGTTTCATTGACAAACCACCGCCTGAAATTTGCCAAATTTTTCGATTTCTCTGGTAAGTTTGATCGGACTGACACTCTTCATTGTTTCGTTATTTTTGCTTGCCATGACGGGAAAACAGGGTTTCTGGGAAACTGGACAAAATCCCGATCGAGACGGGGTTCACTGACCCGGATGTACATTACTTGTTAGAGGCATATTGAGTCTTTTTTTAAATTATACAATACAAATGTAAACTAATTCATTATACTATATCTTGTTTTCGTTAAAGTAAACATTATTTTTCTTATTTGACAATCAGTATAGTCTCTAATTGTATAGAAACAGTTTTGCAGCAAAAAAGATTTTACTTTTAACTTAAATTTATGTACCAATTTTAATCGTTTAATTTCATCTGGCAATGCATTGTTAAGTAACGTACATGTATTGTATGTGGATTTCTTGTAGTGAGCTGTTGATACCGACACTTGATGAACATGATTTCTACGTCGAGTCTTGTAACTATAAATATCAGTATTACATGAAAATATGTTCCCACCGTTAAGTCAGTTTTGACAAATACTACAGATTCGTAAATAAATAGGCAAGGCAATGACAAGATTGCAAGCTCAATGAAAAGAGGCTAGCAGGGATCATGTGGATGGCATTTTTTCATTATTCGGATAATTTTCTTTTGCAATCTAAACGTCTGGGTACTAAAGGATGAGCTTCCCCAGAATATTATGCCGTATGTCAGGCGGGAATGTACATTTGCAAAATACACGCAACGAGCTGCATGAAGGCTGATAGAAAGAGAATTAATTAAGTGTTTAATTCCGTTATATGTATATTTCATTTGAGATTTGATTGAATTGATTGAATTATATTATAATATATTATAATTATAATATTATATTAATGATATTATAATATTACAAATCCATAAACAATATCGCGAGAAAGTACGTGCTGTTGTAGCACCACTAGTTCAAGTTACAACTGAGTTTATAGTATGGCAGAAATTACAATATTTCAAAATTATTTCCGAAAAGGCGAGAAAGCATGTTATGTTTTAGCTCTTCTACTTCGGAAATATCTCTCACATCAGTAATGGGCCATTTTGGGCATTCCTATACGTAAGATCAAAATTGTTCATTTTCAGAAACGCTGAAAAGATATTTTCTGAAATTTGTTACAAAATGCTCGATGACAATGTTCATGTAGTTGGTTAACTCTTCTATAATGTTCTTAGATATTTCAATTCGAGCACCAGCGGACTGAGAAAATGAGGAAATAAATATATTTTAGGCGCCAAAAGGTGGTATCTGGGAAGAGGGGGCAAATTCCAAAATGTAGCTTAGACCAAAGAAAATAAGGAAACTAGTACGAGAAAGTTTGTGCTATTCTGTAGCACCAATAGTTTAAATTGAATTTGGGAGTGCTACCACAAAGCTATTATAATCTATCCTTATTAATCACCATTCTCACAGAACTTACAAACTCTCATTTTCAGTGGTTCAATTACAAATTCAAGTATTTAATAGAATGAACTCCAATATCATTACATCCATTTTTTGACGAAAAAGTACCAGTCTTCTGGCTCATTTGCTTTCAGGTATCAACCCATCAAATACTTAAAACTTTAATAAAATATTTAAAATAATTCCCGCCATGGATATCTTCAACAACATACACCGTCAACAAAAAGTATGTTCTGAATATGACTATATTTTCTATGGTGAACATACATTTTTCACTGAAAGTTTCTGCGGTTGAAACAGATGAGCCACTTTGCACAAATGTTTCAACAGGTAAATTATTTTCCGTTTATTCCGATGCCCATTTTGGCTTGGCGGATTTCGTATGGTTTTTTTAAATCACGGGTTACCATTGAAATTATAACAATTGTTTTTTAATCAAGCGCATGCAGCATTAATACTACTCTCTGGATAAAGTCATACTTGTTGATAAATGAAAATGTTCTTAAATCGATTGATATGCAGTCGGGCTTTTTAATCGCATATTCGAGATCATTTGTATAAAATAAGTACTCGCATAAACCTCGATTACGCAAGCGGACTTGCCAGCAACCTCTAAACTGCTGTTCGATAACACAGAGAGAATGATATTATCATGCGAACTTGCAGCAGACTGAGCAATTAACATAATGTGCTAATATTTTGGAATGTTAGCGCCAAAAGTTTCCAATTGACTTCGCATATGTAGCGGTATTCATAGAAGATACACTTATGTTCCCTTCGTGCTCCCTGACAATTCAGCCATTTTCTCTTTTATCTCTTAAGTACACGCGAAAATAGAGCTTGAGGTTCGCCTGTGCTCTTCTAAGAAATAAGGTAAAATTCTATCCGTATACCATAGATCAAGGGTTACGGGCGGGACGTCCCGGACGTTTTGCTCGGAAAAACAGCAAGCTACTTCGCCAATCTGGTCAAAAGGAGAAGAGTTGACACTGGTCGCCACTCGAAAACTGAAATTGGGAGTCTCTTGTTCCGTACACGCGCTACCTACTGCCCACGTATCCTCGCACCAGGCAGGACATCAAGTCGAGTTGAGGGAACGCAAGGATTTCGCAGACCTGAAGCATCCATATAACTTGTTTCTTACTCACCTTGTTTTCAACACTCATCATTATCATAAACTGAACTGACAACATGCACTTTATTGAAATCTTGGACGTACGGATGAGCAAACAGTCGTTAATTAAACTAAAAATGAAAAAAATCACGACTTTCAAACTTAATTTCCGGTTTCACAGACTTCTTAAAATACTCGGTATTTTTTCTTCCATGGTTTATAGATTCGCTGTCCACTCTTTATGTAAATGTTAGCAACAATCGGGAATGTATGTGCTCTTATGCACCATTAAGTGTGGATCCTGCAATAGTGGACATAATTAATTTCTCACTAATGAGCGGCGAATTTCCCTCGGCATGGAAGACAGCGCTTGTCCATCCACTTCCTAAAAGCGCCAATCCTACGACGCCAGTTGATTACCGCCCAA
Source organism: Teleogryllus oceanicus (assembly GCA_964035755.1). Lineage (NCBI taxonomy): Eukaryota > Metazoa > Arthropoda > Insecta > Orthoptera > Gryllidae > Teleogryllus > Teleogryllus oceanicus. Next base: position 202,849,902 of record CAXIVR010000001.1, on the reverse strand, counting down.
TTAGTATCTTACCTACAATATCAAAAGTTCTTGAAAAGATCGCCAGGAAGCAGATCGAACATCACCTTCATAATTTCAGTATTTTAAATACAAACCAGTCAGGTTTTAGACCCGGTAAAAGCACAGGAACTGCGCTACTTAGTGTTATTGAAGACGCCAGAAATGCAATGGACAGCGGTAAAATCACAATTCTCGTTCTTCCCGATTTTAGCAAGGTATTCGACTCGGTCGACCACGATATTTTATTAGCGAAGTTGAAAAACATTGGATGTGCCTCATCCACGCTCAAATGGTTCTCCAGCTATCTATCGGAGCGGCAACAAAAAGTTGTGTACGGTGACAATGTGTCGGGTATCTTGCCACTAGCACGCGGCGTCGCACAGGGCTCAGTGTTAGGACCTCTTGCTTTCCTAATTTATGTAAATGATATAGACAAATCAATAAAAATTGTCGTCATCACATGTACGCTGATGATCTCCAATTGTATATTAGTGGACCCTCCTCTCGCGTTTTGGAACTTGCTCAAAAAATCAACGAAGACCTTCACAGTCTGTCCTCTTGGTCATCATCATTAGGGCTACTGCTTAACCCCAATAAATCTCAGTGTCTTCTAATCGGCTCCAGAAACTCCTTAAAAAAGCTATCAATCTCCGCTCTCCCTGACATTTGCATAAATGGAACTCCCCTACCGTGGTGTAAAGACGTGAGAAATTTTGGTGTGTATATGGATAATACTCTTAACTGGAATGTACAAATTGATAAAATCTGTCAAAAAGTATTCGCGTCCCTGCATGTTCTAAAACGCATGCGTACATTTTTTACCTATAAAAACTCGTCAGACCCTTGTAACATCCCTTCTTATGCCTCATTTTGATTACTGCGATTTCCTACTAACTGACATAAATCTAAAACAGCAACGTAAGATACAAGTAGCTCAAAATGCATATATTCGTTTTATTTTCGACCTTCAAAAATACGATCATATTTCAACCTTTTATGCCCATTCTAAAATTCTTACCGTTGATAAAAGGCGTTTACTTCACTGCCTTCTCCTCCTTTACAAGATTTTAAACAGCACACATCATACCATCGTATCACAACGATTTCAGGTTATGAAGCTACATCGTGCCCGAGCGTCACGCCTTATTTGTATTCCGCATCACAATACCACTGCGTTTAGCAAATCATTCACTGTCACTGTCACTGCCACTGCCATCCGTGCTTGGAAAAATCTCCCCTCTACTATAAAAAATTGCAGTACATTTCACAAGTTTAAAAAAGAAGTCACTAACTGGATCCATGGAAAAAATACATAACAATAGTCCTACTGCTCGCTTGCCAAAAATTAGATTTGGGCGGACGCCGCACTACGTCAGCACTGTGAAGTATCTCATATTTATTCCTATTCCACCTATCGTACAAAGTTCTACCCCATTTCCTAAATAAATACTTTCAAGTCATCCTTAACGCCTTCTCATATCTCATTTTCTCTCTTTCTTTTTCTCTCTCTCTCTCTCTCTCTCTCTCTCTCTCTCTCTCTCTTTTCTTCTCTTCTCTCTCTCTCTCTCTCTCTCTCTCTCTCTCTCTCTCTCTCTCCGGATAGCTAAAATCCTCGCTCTTTCTTTTTGTGTTCTTGTTCTCTCTTAGTTTTCATCCGAGGTTACTTTATTCTCCCTTCCTTCCAATTTTCATACTATTATCTAACTATTTAGCTTTATAAAGTAAACTAACCTTTTAGCACACAAAAATATCATTCCTCCTCCTATCTACTTTTACATTTATCACTATATTTAAAAAATGATAATCCATTACCTAGCTATATGTCTCTGTAATCTACTCGTACACTCTTTCGATCATTTTTAAATAACATATAAAGAACAAACTTACATCTCATACGTCACTTTTACTGCAGTACGCAGATGTATGCGTAGCTTTGTTGTGTGGTTATGCATAAGCATTTGCTCATATTTGTATGTATTCAAAATATTATAATGATATGCTTTTAATTTTGTCTACATGTGTTTCACTAATTTGCAATATTCCAGTTCTTCATCTCTTACAAACTGCGCCGTACATTTAGATATAATATTAAATTCAAAATATTTTCGCCTTTTGTTTTTCTTCTTTGTATTTTGTGTGCTCTGAAATTGTTTACTTGTATTGTGTCTTGGCCTTAAGCCGCCATCCTGATTGAGGTTTACCTGGGTTTACTCAATCGCTTAAGGCGCATGCCGGGATGGTCCCTTGCTTGCAGTCCCAGGAATAAAGGTAGAATAAATCGTTGGCTTACGGGTGAGAGATGTTGGGTCGGGTTTTCGGGTCTTGGGAATACTCTAAACGGAAAAAATCCTAAGTTCTTAAAATTTTCCCCTTTTTAATTAATTTATTTTTTTAACTTTACTTAAAAACCAAATAGTTTTACGACACTATATCATATAATAATAATTATTATTAATATTAGGAAATATACGCAAAATCATTTATCATTATCAATGTTTTCAGTTTCTCTCAGGGTTTGAACTTTTGACTTGATATGTCTTCGCTTGTATGCTGACGAGATTCCCTTCCTTTCTAGTTTTTGTAGGGGTAATTCAAGAATACGTACGCAATTTTAGCTTCCTCAAAACCTCAATGAACCAATTAACAGAACTTATTAACATTTCACTGATTTTTTTCTCCTTTTCTTTCTTTTTCCTTTCATTTCTCTATACCGTTCCATTCATCCCGATTCTTTTACGATTTCCTATCAAACTCGTCCTCCCTCGCTTTTACGCCTGTCATCCATGTGTATATCTTCATCCAAATTGCGTGCGTATTTTTCATTGAATGACTCCCTTTATTATGTACTATTGTAATATAAATTCTAAATGTGGTCAGGCAGAAGAGCAGGCTAAATGGCCTGAGCCTCGCCACCAATAAAGACATTTATTTATTTAAGTGTAGTTTGCTAAAATATAACACCATACATAGCAAAAAATATAACACTCAATTTGCAACAAAAAATACATCAAATTAAAAGATTTCTCATCATACAAGGAATATCATGCAACACATTCAAACAAAAATATCCAGGCATTTACCTTCTCTGAGGACCGAATTCTCAAATGGAGCAGGAGTAATTGTCGGTGTTGTTGCTGAGTAAAGTAAATCATCTGTCTGTACAAACACCTTGTCTGCATTATGGAACTCCGGTATGTTTTCTACATTAGAATCGGTAACTTTACCAAATCCTGAGGCTGGCCTCACTACACATTTCCGATTTCGCGCGCGATATCTGTAAAAAATAAAACCACACGTTCAGATACTTTTCATCCCAAAACAAAAAGTCCATTCATCGCCTGCATGACTGCGTCAAGGCGTGGAAACCTCTTTGATCATTAACGCTCTTATTAAATTTTTCTTAAAAACTGTGAAAAGGGTGAAATATTAAAATTTTCCACACACAATAAAATGCATAAAACATAATAAATTCCACATTCACAATAATACGTACACACGAGTCAAATTTAGTCGTGTTCAGAATAAAAAAATCGTCCACAAAACTCAAATCTTGTGGACTCCAGTGTCCAATTTTAAAAAAGCAATTGAATTGTGTAAATTTTATTTCCTTTTTATTACTAAGTTTTTTTTCTTAATAAATGTTCCAATATTTCTTTTATAGACAGTCATAATTACATTTATTAAAACACATATGATTGTTACATTCCAAATAGTATCTTGTACAAGAATAGCGTGGCAACGTTTCAGAGGTCAAGTTTTGCCTCCATCATCAGGCCTTTAACAATATGTCAGCTAAAAAAAGGAAATTAAATAATTAATATAAATAAAGATTAAAGAAGTTATATTAAGATAAAATGGGTGTATTTAACGTTATAAAGAATTCACATCACATTTAAGATTTTACACTTTACATTTTACATTCTAGATTAGAAAACAGTAGACAGTTTGCAACAGTTTTGCCAAAAGTTATGGTTCCATACTAACACAATTGAGTAGACGTAACGAACGACACGTTGAACTCTGATTCTGAGAGAGTAAAGCATGACAATTTCAATCATTAAGATAATTTCAACGAAGGAATTCAAACAAGTATTTGTCACTCTGTGTCAGATATCCAAGTTCCTGTCTTATAACATATAAACTCTATTACTATCTCTTCATGCCCATATTTCCTCAGAAGTCGATCTGCCAGTCTTTTTGATAAAGCTGTTCCTAGCAGTCCCCCTTTCTCCCACCCCTCCCATCCATTCTTACGCCTCCTATAACTCATCAAACCCAGGAACACTCTTGTCAGTACTCTCTCCATAGTAGGGGCGTTCAAAGTCTTCAATAATAACTCTCAGATGTATGTTTTTCGTAATTTTCATCCTCTACATTTTTCATGTGAGTACGGATTTTCTCTTTCTGGGCACGCCTTGTTTCTCATTATTAATCATTTAATTTAAAAGTAAGAATTTCTAAACTTATATCTTAATTTCTAGACTAAAACAATTTAGATTTGGTCTAACCACAATCATAATTGTTGTTCTAATTTTTAGGTATTTTAGTTCACCATGTTACCAAGAACTATTCTGAATTTTGTAATGTTTCTTTCATTCTAAATTCATCAAATGCATGTATTCGTTTAAAATTCTAAATTTCAATTTTCAATTAATTTAGATTACAAATATCCAAACTTACATGTTAATTTTAAGTATATAAATGTTGGATGTATTATAATGAGATTTTTAATTTAATTGTTAATTTATTGGAAATAGGTTTTCAACGTGATACCAACAATTAAGGTCAATATTATAATGTTCTCTTATCCACTTCCTTGTTAAGTATGCATTCATGTAAAATCTTAAATGTAATGTACATTCTTTATAACGTTATAACTTAAAACACACCCATTTTAACTTAATATAACTTGTTTAATCTTTATTTATATTAATTATTTAATTTCCTATTTTAGCTGACACATTGTTAAAGGCCTGATGATGGAGGCACAACTCGACCCATATATATATATATATATATATATATATATATATATATATATATATATATATATATATATAACGGCTCTGATAGCCGAATATCAAGATCTGACAGTCATATATATAAATCAGCAGATGCTGTTCGGAATGTTGGAGAGTCTGAAATCGATGTTCGGTTGAAGGCGTTTGCGAGGAGGATTTCTTGGAGATGGGGAGGCTGATATCAAGATCTGGCAGTAAATTTAAGAACTGAATACCAGGAGGATAGGGAAGCGATGTTCGGAGAACAAACGAAGTACGTTATCTAGGCTGGATTACAGGTCGAGATACTCCGGGCTTTCGAAGCTAAAGACGCAATAGGATTTCCCTTCGTTTTTAGGATGGCTCACTGGCGTCAACTACAAGGCAATCAATCCCGCTAGTCCGGTATGCACGTATAGCAATACGGACACCGGAGTGGTGGATATAAGTAAGGGATCGCAAAGTGGAGGAAACGGCTGATTCCTATACAATACTTCCGTAATCCAAAACTGATCGGATGCGTGCCGTGTACAGCCACAGAAGTCAAATGCGGCCAGCTCAAGAGGTTCCATTCACCATACATAGATCTCCACGATTAATGCCTTTTTTAACTCTGAGATGGTTCTTCTCGCCGTTGCCCTGCATCTTTTGTATTCGATGAAGATATCCACGGTTGGATAATGCTTGTGTCGTGCCAGTGCCTTTTTATGAGCACTTACTGCTCTATAGCAGTTCATATTCCACCACGGGACAAAGGGGAGTCGCGATTTACTGATTGATCTGTGAAATGCAATGGAAGCAGCAAATAGTACAGCGCTACTGAAATGTGCAGCCTTTACGGCCACATCGTCGAAGGGTCTATCTGACAGGTCAATATTAGCTTGGAATATAGACCAGTCAGCACGTTGCAGGATCCAGTGAGGGGGATCCACGTGAACATTAGTAGGGAAATGGTCCCTTTCTTGCAGGTCTTCTAATAGGGTCTACTGCTTAGCAGTAGCGAGTGAAGGGCTGCAAAGGGCTAGGTCAACAGCTGTTCTTGAATTCGTAGCTACGACGATATGCGTTGGTTCACCAGTATCGAGAATCACCAGATTAGTGGTATCGATGACCGATTCGACAACAGCGCCCCTTTGCCAAGTACGGGAAGAACCTTAAACAGGGCTGTGGGCGTTTACATGACCAACAATCAAGAAGGATGCGGGCAGTTGGTTGACGAGTATTAATTAGGCCTAAGAAGTCAACAACCGACACCGTTTATCCTCAAGGTTGTAAATGTTACATTCAGAGAGCGTGAGGAATGGGAAGTACACTAACACACTTTGAAGATCGGTCTGAATAGGTACATCTGCAAAAAGCAGCGAATACAGAACCAAAGTAGCAACTCATCCATGAGTACGAAAGCCGTCATCAACATCAACCCAATGTGGGATAAACCCGCGAAAGGATAGCAGTCGTATTGATTGATTTTTTCGTGTTTCCGGGTGCGTCAACTGTGGTCATTAGTCCCGTTAGAGTAGTGCATATTTTTTTGGGAGATGGCGGTTATCTTGCCCCGCTGGATGGCGAGATCCAGCGCCGACCTACCGTCGGCTAGTGGGGTTTCCCCCTAACCAAGACTCTCCCACCAACGGGGCACCGCCCCAGCCGGGACAAGCTCTAAGCTCCCGACCGGTCTCCCGGAATATGTGGTAGTGTAGTGCATGTTAGTGTAGGTGTGGGTGTAAGGGGAGAGGATAGGACAAGGAAGAGGAAGGTCAGATCGCGCGCGGTCCGTGGCCCGTTTGGTAAGGTACTGCTCCGGCATTCGCCTGGTGTTGATCGGAGAAACCACAGAAAACTACCGATCAGAGCAGCCGGCCGCTAGAATTCTCCTTAAGACAGCGACTGAATTCGACCTAGCTGAAAAGCTAGTGTCAAAAATCCTGCCGCCGTCAGGACTCGAACCTCGGATCTCCTGGTGAGAGGCGCTGCAGTGACATCAGTTGATGCACTGAGCTACCGCTGCCGGTGGATAGGAGTCGTATAGGAAAACGCTTGCGTCTAATGTAAACAGATTATCGAAGGCACATAACGGGACGAGTTTTAGTTCGTTCCAACGGGAGGAAAGCCAATTTATATTCCAGGAGAGGAGAGTCGTAGTTAAGAGTGTTTTTAAGAGGTACTTGAGATATCTTTTTCTTTTCTTTTTTCCTTTTCCGCCGCTGCTGCCTGAAGGAGGGAGTGTCCCCTCCTGAAGTTTCCTCCGAGCCAGACTTCTCCTGAGCAATGTTCGACAGGCTCAGGTGTGATAGCTCAGATTGAGCTTTGGAGTAAGTGATCAAGGCTTGGAAGATCGATCATTTTGAAGCGAGTCCGGGACGGATAGCCGACTGACACCAACCTTCATGCGGGGCTAAGAAGTGAATGCTTGGTTCGACTTCGTCTAAATAGCTTTCTTCGGCAATTTTTTATACTTGAAGGGAATTATTTTCCCGTCACGCAGAGGCGATGTCTCCTCAGGGAAGTCCACTGGCAACACATGGCAACAGAAGTGCGCTACTGAGGGAGTAGCAGGTAAAATTTTGCTACTCGCTGTTGCTTTCGCTTTGGACACAGCACTGGAGACTGGACAAGTGAGATCTACTAGGTTCTTCGGCAGGTATCGGCGTTTCGCCTCAGGAAAGGCCACTTTCCCCGTCATTCGGAACTTTTGAAACTCCCTCTCCCTAAGATAGATACGGCACCTATTAGAATTGGCCGCATGGTCTCCTTCACGGTTAAGACAGCGAAGTGGGTGCATAGGGATTTAGATCGTGTGTGGATTGGCCGCTGTCTGCGCAAAGAGGTGCTTTTGGCATGCACCGTTGTTGCGTATGGCCGAAAGTTTGACATTTGAAGAAGTGAAATGGGTGAGGCACATACTGCCACCCGCGAACATTGTAGAACACGCAACTAATCCTATTTGGGAGGGAAAGGAGATATAACGTCAAGATCAGGGTAACAGTGGGGATCTCTCTTCCTCTTAATCCTGAACACCTCGGCGACGTCCAAATTTAAAAATGTAGAAGTTTATTAGAAGTCATTAGAAGGAAGCGTGGCTTCTTAGGTCTGTCGTCTTCTTTTAGAAAAAAACTATTCAAGTCAAATGCTCTCTGGGAAACATCACCTCTTCCTTCTGGAAGAGGGCAAGGTTTGGTTTTATGCTCCATAAGATTCAAGCGGTTTCGTCTCCGTGCTCGCCACCCACCATGAAGTCCAACTTTTTTGGACACCCCACTGTGGTGACAGGGTTCACACGGGAGATATAGTGGGGAGGGACATAGCGCTGCCTCGCCGTGGCTCTCCCCTTTCACTCTGAAGTTCAAAGACCTAGTCCGAGCCGATTGATCGGGAGTGGGTTAGCTTCCCGACCACCCGTCTCGAAAAAGCCGACGTGTTTTGGGAGGTGCAAGGTGCACAAGTACAAGGGCCCTAGTACCTCTCCCCATCACCAGGGTCCACCGGGGTTCGCACGGCGAATACGGCTAGAACGAGCGTCAAGGCGACAGTCGGGAATGCATACATAGACCTAACAACCCTCAGGTCACCCATTCCGACACGGGTCGCCATGCTCAGAAAATACATGAGAGGTCGTTCAGCATATGGAAAAGACCAGTAAGGACAAAAATAGGAGTGATAAAAGACTGTAGGCGACATGAAAAATGCAAGAGGAAAAAAGAGAAAGAACACTTGAGAGCCTTCTCTGCATCCCCCGTCAGGACGCGGATTGACCCACCTCGACGGGCTATTATTTCCAAACATACATCCAGCGGTTTCAACGTTTACTTTTCCTACTGACACCTTTTCGTAAGTTTTGTGATGCTGAAAATCACGGTAGTTCATAATTAATAGAATGTGTACTTTAACTGTGAAATAAATTGCAGGGTCTCAGAATATGTAGCAAGAATTATAACTAGGGAACGGAATTTATTGTAATAAAAATTGCAAAATATGTACATATTTATGTGCTTATTGTTTTCCAAAACATGTAAGAAAAAAAATAGAAAATATGTAAAATAAAATTCATTATTGTGTTTAAAATTGTTCTCTATAAGCATTTTCCGAGCATATAACGTCCCCGATCAGCTTTTAACAAGGATTCGGGGTGGCTGAGAGTATGCTCTGCCTCTACAAAAGTAATTGTACACTAGACTTCCCTGCAAATAAGAATTGTATATGAAAATTAAAGTACATTCATAGTATATATTACAATGTTTACGAGAAGCTGGTATTCACGTGAATAGTAGTACCGTGTAGCCAGTGATCAATCCTGGGATAGGGGTTAAAGGGAATATCCCCCCCCCCCCACATAGAACAACGAGGTAAGACAATACTCATTTTGTAAAATAATGTACCGCAATAATATACCACAATAATAATTCTGTAAATATATTTTTGTTTTCAATCGATTAACGAATGTGCTTTTTGAAAAATGAGCAAGCATGTGGTTGAAATTACTTTTGTTTACAAAAATCCGCTCATAGCAAAAACATCTTTAACTCCGGGTACGCAGCAGGCGGGGTTAAGTTTGACAAATCATGGCGACGATATGGGGGAGAGGAAGAAGGATCATGGCGAAGATAAGGGTCATAGAAGCGCAGCAGCATTTCATTTGATTTGCAAGAAAATTGATTCCGTAACATATATTGCGAACGGGCATCTGAAATCCGTTTCGACGTATAAATAAGTTAAAATGTACAGAAATATATACTAAAAGGTAAAATATGTAAAAATATGTAGTTATACCAAAGTATGTAAAATAAAAATAGTTCTAATTCATTTAAAATGTCTTGGAAACTCTAAAAAAATATTATTGAATGCAGGTATCTAGTTCTTGTAAAAACATGTAATTACATGGAAATCCGTTCCTTAATTATAACCGTTCACGTGTTCACATTTGTGTGTTCGCTGCCCACACAAATCAAGATAACTGATTTGCGCAGTGTTTGACACCACCAGCACAATGCGTGGTAATGAAAAGATCAGTGTAGTAGGTTCGATATCTCGATCAACCTGAACGTACCGCTTTTACGATTCACAAGAGTTTATCGCCCCATTTTATCAGAGGCAATTGGAAGAACGCGACGCTTCCGTTAACAGAGGCGACAAAAGATCTGGAATCTATTCCAATCGGCTATAAAAACCATACCAGAAAGGCTCTAAATATGAGGTAATTATTGTATCTACAGTATTGTTTGTTGTGATGTGTTCGTGAAAATTTGATAAGAAAATGTATGGAAATTGTGATGTGAAATATGTAAGCACGTGCAATGCACTAATATTAGAGGAGAGTTAGGTTAACCGGGCCGATTAGGTTAAATGGTCCATGGTTTTAAATGGTGGGACGTGATTCCTACTTTTTCCGTCGGATGGCATTCGTAGAATGACAGGGCTGACAATCTAAGCCACTTTCATAAGTTACAGACCTTCATTGCTGAATAAAGCAAGATTTTTACTGAAAGGTCCGAAGTATTTTCTACCACTCATCTCATTTGCAATTTTGTTGCGACAGAAACAACAAGAAAAATATTCACACTAGATTGTTAGCATTTCTGCTTTATAATAGTGAGGTTTCTTTTTAATAATACGTCGCGGCTGGTATGTTTTCGGGCATATAAAGAAAATGTTTGCTGTGGGGTTAATTGGACCACCGGGACGTTGGGTTAAGTGGACCGGTCCCCCTTTATTTTTTTTCGAAAGTAGTATTTACACATTTGATATTAACAGTGACATCAGTACCTGAGCTATCTTTCCCGGACCAACCAAAATTCTTCCAAAAAATGCCAATTAAAATTGTTTCAACAGTATATGTTGTTACAAAGTTTCCATACCTGCAGAAGAACGGCAGATAAATATTTAAAGACAATTTATTTTAACTTGAATTTGGAAGAGTATAATCTTATTTTCACAGTTTATTTAAATTTACGGTCCACTTAACCTTACCGGTTACTTTAACTGGACATATTGCAAATGTATAAAATATTCCGTATTTGACAACTGTAGGTACAATGATGTTTGTTCCCACAATAAAAGGAGAAAGCCTCACTGAAATATCACGTGTATAGGTAAAGAACATTTTAAAGCAAATTAAAAAAAGTGGACCAGTCTCCCCTACGTTCTTCTCTTTCACACCCTTTTTACTTTCTCGTATACATACGTATATATGGGAGTAATATACTTAGTACATGTAATGCTGCGGAAAATCTATTTCGAGATTTCAACGGAAATGCACGTTTTGAGGTCCCCTGACACCGAAAAAGTAGTTGTTTTTTTTTATTTCAAAACGTCCGTCCATGTGAACAAATCTCGCGCGTAAACCACACGTACGACCTTTTACAAATTGACGAAATCCCTGCCCTTCTGTCTCTAGTTGAAGCTTTGAAATTTTGAAAAAAAATCTTTAAAATTTGGGGGTACTTTACATGAAGTCCCCCGGACATTTTCAAAATTTTCTTAAAACGGCTCCAAACAATTTCCTTAAATTTATTGTAAGAATAGAATAAAAATACACATATAAAAGTGGCGTAGGTCCCATTTTCACGGTTAACTCTGAATTTCCAAATATTACAAATGTTTGGATTTTTGGGGGGTCTTCCTACAACTATAAAACTGAAGAGACAGATGTTTCCTTCATATGAAATATGTTACCCATAAATAGTTCTTTCATTGTCATGTAGACTTTTTTAAAAATTTTAATAACTTTTGTGCAATAGACCGTGCAAATATTTGCTATTTAAAATAATTACAAAATCAAGATCTCGCTCGTGCACCTAGCGAAGTCGCTAGCTTTTCACCACTGAGGTCCGGGTTCGATTCCCGTCGAATCTCATGTGAAATTTGTTATAACAAAACGAGTTTGGCTGCTTCACAATGGCTAGTCCAACCCCTGTGAAGAGTCCTAAACCCTACCTATATCCTTATTCCTTCCCAATTCTGTCCGCTGGATAGTAACGCAGAAGGCGCGTACGCGGAGATGCTACTTGGCGGTCCTCTTGACACTGATGTGATTGATTGCGATGTGATATGACAAAGTTAACGCCCCAACGCACACAGTTAATTGAGGATTACTCCCCAGCGCAAAGCACTCAACGCCCCGTAAGGGGCTTGGAGACGCGTTGCATTGAAGAGTAGACGCAACAAATAAAAACAAAAGATTTTCTAAAAAACGGCAGTTTCGGTAGGGTTAGTTCCCAACCAACCCTATCCGATGACACACGTCATATTCCTCAATTCTTTTGTTGTTGTTTTTTTTTTCAAAAATTACCAAAATGTAATATTTTTGACTTGTGTCTCGCGTCGGTAATATTTACCTTAGATGCGATTTCTTCACACTATTAGATTTATGAGTACATATTTTTTAAATAATGTCAAATAAGGTTTCTCGAAATTTCAAAATTCCTAATTTTCTCATAATAGACACCAAATTCTTTTCTTCAAATTTCTCCAATGAATAGTGCTAATTGCACTGTTTAATATGACGTAAAGTTAATTTTCGTGTATTCTTTTGTTTTTTAAAAATTACACAAATGTATTTTTTTCAAACATCTCTCACTCCGTTAATATGCACATTTTCATCGATTTGTACATATTTTTTTGGAAATTAAATGAAGTTTTTAAAAATAATTCCTATGAAAAAGCTCAAATTCGCATTTACAGTAATGCTTAATCGCCATTTTCTTAAAAACGGCTTCAAAATTTTCAATGAAAATTTCTATTTTGGACGAGATTTTACTCTTCTTTAATATTCTTGAAGTAATATTTCGGTTCTACTATTAAGTTATCGAAAAGTTAAGAAAACATCAAGAAAATGTACTTTCGGTGACGATGGATGGCAGCTCGCCTGAGAATGGAGGAAGACCTTAAAGCCAGTCCACGCGAAGGAAACTAGAAAAAAATGCTACACGAAAGTCTGTGCAATACTGTAGCACCTCTAGTTTTTTTGTTGTTGTTTTTTTTCATTCTTGGCTTTTGTACTTTTTCATTTCTCTATTTTACAATTCCAACCACCTAATGAAGTTGAAATGGAATTTATTTAAAAAACAAATTGCTGATTTACGACTGCGATAGCGGAGTTCGTTTACTACACCCCGTGAAGTCACGAACGTTAAGCGAATTCGAGACTCGTGGGTTACTGGTTGGGTGACCTGCCAGGAATCCCGGGATCTAACGGCGTCGAGCCCCAGGCCGAAGGGATAAAAGACACTGACTGACTGACTGACTGCGACGTGACGAGACTTGACAAAATAAAGTAATTGTTCAGTATAATAAATTACTCAGTAACGGAGGATTACTCCTGAAGATAGCGCTCAACTTCCAACAAGGGTTAAGAGACGCGTAGCATCATAAACAACGCCGCAACGAATAAAGAAAATAATAATAAATAAAAAACAAGACTGGAGTTCTGACACCCCCTCACGTTCGTGACGGACAACACGTGATAAGGGAGGCATTTCTACCTATTGCTGGATACGTGATCTGCATCTTCCGGTGAGAGCAAAAACTGAACTACCCACCAAAAAGACGAAATTGGAAAGAACAACGCCACAAGACATGCAATTCGAGAAGAGGTGCGGCTTACGGACTGCCAGAATTCTTCACAGAAGTATTCATCGCCCACGCCATTCGCCCCTTCGGATCACCCAAAGTAAGGCAGAAGGTTTTTCCAATATTTCGTAGTGTGGAGATATTTTCATAGCGCCAGTGCTCGTAAATGCATAGCTCTCAGGACACAAAACTCTGCTCTAAACTTTTTCACTCTGCACGCAGATCGCTTTAACATTCCTTTCTGAATAGTCAGAGAGGGCAAAATCTCCCTACCGCGCCCGCAGTGTATATTTCACAGACTCGTAGAGGGGGAGTAGAAAATTTAATCGGAGATCAGCGAAACTTTCGAAGACAGAATTTAGTATATTTCTACAGGAAATATTTTACATTCTAGTTTGTGGGAATAGGTTTGAAGTAATTTTCCATATTATTCCTTATGTTTCTTGAAACATTTTCTGTAAATGATTGAATTCCTTTGCACACGTTCAAGGTTGGATGCGTCGTCACTACCACCTGGAGGCCGTCAATCTGATTGGTTTTTAGTATTTTTTCTATTTGCTCGTCGTTAAGTGCTTCATAAAGAATCATTCCATTCCAGTCGCACCATCGGCCGGTGCTTTTCAAATGCTTGATTATGTCTCTCGTCAGACGACGGTGATGGAGTGGATGAGATAGATAAGGTAGAAGAAAAGAGGATATTACAAAAAAAGAAAATGAACTATGGGAGAAAATAAAAATGATTGGAGTAAAAAAGGAATACTTGGGAGCCCTCTCTGCATCCCTTCGTCAGGACATGGACGGACCAACCTCGACAGGTAATCTCATTGTAATAATAATCTTCGCCACAATAATACGCCCAAAATAATAACGTTTTATTACCATTGAACACGTCATTTGGTTCGCGTCCTTCAACTGTACTAACGATTTATTTCCATACTAGAGCACTTTCATAGTTAAAATCGTTGGACTTCCCACACACCAAACTATTAAACTCCTCACAACCAAATTATTAATTAAATACTAATTCAATACTAATTTATTACCCAATTAAGAAATTTATAACTGTAGCCGTTTATTAAATAAATATTTTTGAAAACGTCATAGATATGCGACCACACATGCTATTCCAGTACTGTGTTAGAGACTATGTACGGGAGCAAGCAATAAAAAAAAATAGATATTAATCTTTAACCGTTTATTAAATTTTTCATGCCAGATCTTAAAAAAAAAAAAAAACTTTCAATACTAATTTATTACTCTAAAATGAAATGTATTTTATTAAATATTGTTAAAAACTGAATCATAGTTATCCAGCCATGCCAGATCTTCAAATATAGAGAAAAACACAAATAAAAGCAAATTAATAAATGCACATTGAATACTAATTTATTACTCAAAACAGAAAGTTATTACTGATGCCGTTTATACAGTAAACATTGTTAAAACTACATAATTTCGAAATACATAATTAAACACACACTAAACACTAATTTATTACTCCAAACAGAAAGTTATTACTGATGCCGTTTATATAGTAAACATTGTTAAAACTGTAATAAACCCAAGACTGTGAAATGGCGCAATACCTGGAGGTACTACGCGCCGGAGAGAGCGCGCCAATATTACTGATATATCATGAATATTAAATGTATTAAAAGGAAAATGTATACTCCTAACATTAAAAGATATTTTACTTTCTCACTGCGGAGTAGAAAGTTAAGCAAAAACGAAAAACGGCTAATTTACGGAAAAAAAAAAAAAAAAAAAACAACCTCTTTACCGGGAACTGATAACGAAAAAGTTGATAAATCCAGTTGCTAAATTCGGAAAAAATTCTTTATCATATCTTGTAGCTAGAATCCACTTATCGTGGGCCCTTCTTACCGAAAAACGAGAACTTTGGTAATCGCATTCCGGCATTCGCCTGGTGTTGATCGGAGAAACCACGGAAAACCACCGATCAGAGTAGCCGACCTATAGAATTCTCCCCCCAGACAGCACCTGAATTCGACCTAGCACTGAAATAGCTCCGCTAGTTCCGCCGCGAAAACAATCACCGCCCAATGGTAATGAAAACTTTCGTTTATTATTACTAACGGTAGATTACGTGTACTGATCGCGACGCGCGTAAGACAGTCAGAAAACCACCTTGCAGTTTCACTAATATATGCGGTCATATGCGAACTGTCGCCATAAGCGAGTTAAAATTTCCCCACAGTCAAAGTGATGAGAAAAAAATAACACCGCGATTACGTCGGAGAATAATAGCTAAGGAAATGCGGTATAAACTTTTAGGTTAAAAAAATTGTTCTGGTACCCGCATGTTTTGGTGTGATTGTAATGAAGTTTCACGCCAAAAACCAGCCCCAATTCCGACGAACATGTGGATTCGTTGATTGTTTAGGTTCAGAGGGCGCTTCAACTACTAAGGCCATTGGCGACCGGGTCGAAGTATTTATTAAATTTTTTAAAAAAATCATAAAAACCCAGTAAAGGTGTAGCAGATGTAACTTACCCGCTAATTTAAAAGCGCATTCATAACCTTCAATTTCGCATAAAATATACAAGTAGATAAGACAAAAAGAGTTCAAAAACGTAAATCTGACTGTAAAGGAGTAAAGAAACACAGAAACATTATTGCCCTTATCTCTCAAATAAAATTCTATATTCCGTTATCTATCTATATCTATTTATCTATCTCATTATCTCTATATCCATCTCTTTATCTCTCTCTCTCCCTCTCTCTCTCTCTCTCTCTCTCTCTCTCGCAGACGGGTTAAAATGACTTCTACACGCCACACATCAGGTTTGTAGTCTACGAATATGAGCACACCACGCGAGGGACTTGCCAAACGTGAGCCCCAAGAAACCGCCAGATTCAGTACATGAAAGCTGATTTCCTCCCAAGTAATGCACATGATTGCTATGCAAATGGTATATTCCGCATAAATGCAAAACGTATTTTGTACAGAAAAGTCACAATCTGCTAACGTGCTCTATTCATAGAGCTTCGTTCCCGACTGCCCGTCTAGAAGAGTCCGAGCCCATAGCAAATGTATTAGTCTAAAAGAAATGTTCTCCAAAGTATGTATACAACGTATCCCTAGATGCAAAGCAGAAAGTTGCACAAAGTGAGTAGTTGGGAAACAAACGGGCCCCTCAACCACCTGGACACACATTCCCTCTAACATGGTTCGCCATGCACGGCAAACACATGGGTGGGCGTTCAGCATAGTGGGGAGGCACTGATATAGAAGAGGAAGAAGAAAAGAGGCATGATGATATAAAAGATCGAGAATGAACAATTGGGAGGAGAAAGTTGACTGGTGAAAGAAAGAAATACTTGAGAGACCTCCCAGCATCCCCTCGACAGGGCGTGGACCAACTCACCGCAACGGGGTCAGAATCGAGATAATGGTAAGCGCGTGAGCGGCACGAGGTAGTCTGTCAATTTGTTGGTTAGATCTAAAGTGACTATCGAAATTAATGTCATTCTGCCCTCCTATGATGACTGTCCCGTTTGGTGAGTTTTGTGTGGGCGTCCAACTCACTGATAAAGTTAGCAAACCTCTCTTTAGGTTTAAACACGCACGTGACATAGAAATTGGATGGGAGTTGCGCACTGAGCAGGGAGATTTATCGTCCATGGCTATTTACTAAAATTAGTTCCTCTTTGGTGGGCTCAGAGGGAATGTCCTTGTTCATTGGTGTGTCAGGTTTCTCAACTCAACATGTATTTGTTTCTTTGCGTTTGCCAGTCTGTTGGCATTGATTTTTGGATGGACATGCCGATAAATGGAGGGGGGTAGTGAGGACTAGGAAGGCCAGGAAACTCATCTAGCACATTATCATTGTGATAATCTAATGCCGAAAATCTGCTTTCAGTCATGATTGGTAGTGGTAATTGTGGTTTTGCTTCAGCGGATGGATGGTTGGAAGGCTTCGCCGTGTTGCCTACAGTTGACCAATCCTGTGTTGTGAACGGTTCTCTCCAAGCCTGCGGATATGTTCTTGTAGACTGTTTGCGTGTACAAAGGCTTTAAAAAGGTCGGCTTTGAGAGTGTAGAAAGTTGAAAGTATAGAGAAAATAGCCATTGCATATGTCTGTCATATGTTCGCCTTACATGAATGATATAATGCTGTATGCATCAACAGTTAGGTCGTTGAAACAGCTCTTCACTTCCACCGAACTTTCTCTGAAGACATCGGAATGTCTATTGGTATAGATAAGTGTAGAACAGTTAACGTGGAGCGTGGCTTACTGAAGAGAGACGCTACGCAAAGCAGCGAACTCATTAGATCATTAGAATACGTCGAAGAGTATTATATTTAGAAAACCCAAAGAAACTCGCGGAATGGTTCACACACGGCATCACGTATTTTGCTACCCAAAGCGGCAGACAGCGCTTTGGGGAAGAACTACAGGCCAAACACTTGTCTACCAGTAATGTACAAAGTTCTAACTGTAGCCATAGCAGACAAAATGTACATAAATCTAGAGAAGAATCATTTGTTGCCAGCTAAACAAAAAGGATGTCGTAGAGGTTCCTAAAGCTGTAAGGAAATCTTGCTACTAAAAAAATGCATCACGAATGATGTAAAGAAACGAAAATGTAATTTAAGCATCGCTTGGATTGAGTAGCAGAGGGTCTTGGCCAGTGGATCACATGATCGTATTTTGAAAACCCTTGAAATCTATCGACTTCATCCTAGACTTATTGAGGTTTGCAAGGCTAGTGCGAAGTCGTGGAGTACCAGGATACTAATATACAGCGGAAAGGAAGAAGTGGAAACAAGAAGTATTCACATTAACAGGGGCATTTTTCACGAAAATTGATTGAGTTTTAAGGGCGCTTCAACAGCTAAGGTTATTGGCGACCGTGTCAAATTATTTTAAGACCAGAACGCACTGTGGCAGTGTCAAGCTGAAAAAATTCAAAATTTAAATGGAAAGCAAAAGTAAAACTGAAAAGAAGCGTGTCGTAATAAAAGAGGCTTTGGCAGAAAAGAGCCAGATAAACACTTTAAATATCAAACTAAAAACCCAATTAATTGACATTCTCTTCTCTCATATAAGGCTGTAGAAGTTAAGTCTCTCGTAGTAAGCTAAAAAGCTTGCAGAGAGAAGATTCGTCATTTCTAAGAATCTCCGCTAGGGAGCTAGCAAGGTAGTGTCTTCGGTGGTCCTCTCTTATCTTACCACAGTGCAAGAGAACATGCTCCACGGTAAGAGCAATTCTGCAGTATTCGCATATAGGGTGTCGGTCCCCGCGGAGGAGATATCGGTGGGAGAAATGGCAGTGACCGATCCGAAGACGTGTTAAAATCATCTCCTCCCGTCTAGTATCACGAGATGACCAAGGATTTATGGAATCTTGATTCTCGTGAACTTAAAATGTGAGTTCTGCCACGCTGTGTGCCATTCACTGAGAATATACCATTTCATAAAGCTTAGTGTCTTCCGTGGAGACTACAGAGAAGTCTAACTCTCTTTTATTCGTGGCGGACTTTGCTGCCAGGTCATCTACTTCGTTTCCTATTATTCACACGTCGCCAGGGACCCAAAAGACTACGATATAACGACGAATCAGTAATGATGGATTTGGTGTTGGATGTTCATTGTCAGAGGGCCACAAACCGAGAAGGAAGGGATGGATTCTAGAGAGCTTTTGGAATCACTGCAGATCAGTATCTTCCTTAATGAAATCGATTCAGCTAACTTAGGTGCCTGCAAGAGCGCATATTTCTCTGCAGTATAGACACTGCACGAAGAGTCGAATCGAAAACTTCGCGCGGAAGTATGGCAGTAGAAGGCACATCCTACTTTACCATTTTGGGAGGAACCATTAGTGTAAATGAAGTGATGGCCAGGATACGTAGAGTTTATCGCCTGAAATTCCGATAGGAATGTACTAGGGGGATTTACCGATTTAGCGAGGTTAGACAAAACAATTTCTTCTTCGTTTGTTTGACTGAACTCAATGGGCATTTTTTGTGTGGTTCTCCCTCACAGTTCCTGTGGCTCTAAAGCCCATTTTCGCCAAGTCATTTAGCAAATCGTAACTTGTAAAAAAATTGTCAAAGAACACAACGTGTTCCTTTGGGTTTATTGGCAATTTCTGTAACAGAGTTTTCACTACTCTAGAACCAAATGGATCTTTAGAAACTTCAAATGATTTTCCACAATATACATTAAATGAATAGCAATATCCATTAGAAGCATTAACACCCCAATTGCGATACCCAAATCGCATGGGTATGCGATTTGATGATGATTCTTGATGAATTGTTTAGCGGGCTGATGGCCGAAGTACTTTATCATCGATTCATCAATTGACAAATTTTCATGAAACACTCCCCATTGGCAAGAATTCTGTTCTAAAAGGGCAAATAAAGGACGAACTTTAAACATTTTGTCATTAGACGTCGCAGCACGAGTGTTGCCCGCAAAATGCAGGTTTCCCTTGATGTCGAGAAAACGATTTCTTGGCATACAATTTGCTACAAATTTGAACACCGAGGTCTTCATCCAAACTCCAATATGCCCGTTCAGTTGGCAATCTGTGATAACCAGATAGCAGTAAAATTCCTAGAAATCCTTTGAAGTGTCTTTGCTCAAATCAAAAGTGTGTCTGTTTTTCTGGCCTACGTACAATATACTGTTTTGAAAAATCAAATCAACAATGTTGCCAAAAAGTTTCAAATAACATTAGTGGAGTTAAAGGTTTAAGACCATCAATTATAGAATTACGTCTGTCTTCAATGACTTCCGTTACTTCTTGTGCAGTAGAGTAAATGGGCAACATTTTTCTCCAAGAAGGAACATTATCAACAATTGGAGGTCGAATATCAATGGAAGTCAGTGTTGCAAGTGGCTCGTCGTCACTGCTTTCCCAATCTGATTCATTTTCTAAATGCCGACTAACTACTTCTACAGTACCAGGAATGTCTCGTGGAAGTGTAGAAGACACCAAATCACCGACGTTTCCTTCTTCCTCATCAGTTACAGCAGCAGGTTCAGGTGGACATATAATAAAGGTCATATTCCTCGTCGGAGTCATCACTCACTTTTGTCCATAATAGAACAAATGGCTTCTTCAAGACCTCGATAATATCAGCCAGTAAATACTTTCTTGTGTGCATTTAATTCAATCAACTCTGAAAGCAATTAGTAAAATTCTGCCTG
Organism: Teleogryllus oceanicus; assembly: GCA_964035755.1. Lineage (NCBI taxonomy): Eukaryota > Metazoa > Arthropoda > Insecta > Orthoptera > Gryllidae > Teleogryllus > Teleogryllus oceanicus. Next base: position 202,829,151 of record CAXIVR010000001.1, on the reverse strand, counting down.
GGTACAGCACAAAAAGAAGTCTATATTATCGTTTTATTCTAAATATAATGCGACCTAAACCCATACACTAAACAATTTGAGTACTCTTAACATTATTATACCTGAAATCCCCCCATTGATACACAAAAAAATTTAATAATTAAATAATTAATAACTCACCCATACAGTCAATAAGCAACCAGCAACGACAATGCACAAAATCATTATTTGTAATGCGATCTGTCAGAATTTCAATTAATATATACATCTAATGACATCAGTTACTAAATTAATCAACCATTTGAAAAATCAAACTAATGTGTACGCCAGAACTAGGTCACGAATTAGTGTACCCGTGTGAGTACAGAGGGCGTTAATGGGTTAATGTACACTGAAAATCATACGATACAACATCAGCATGAAATTGTTCAGCACCAAAGATTTATATTTAAAGTATTTAGTTCGCTGAATTAGACGTTTTCATACAGCACTTCTATTTACCTACCTACACAATGATCTATAAACATTAATATATTGACATCATTTTATATTTTTTATAATTGGCACTATAATAATTTAATTCGATATAATGATCTTCAATTTAATATACATTAATAGATATATTTAAAAATTCTTCATATTTTTTTGTGTTATATCTACAGGATATTGCAGGTTTGAATTTTTTAAATATCATACAACTTTGATCTATCAACATGAGATTGTAGCAATAATATACTTTCAATAACATAATTAAAACATCTAAAATTTTCTTGTTTTTCACATGCAATTTATTTGTCTGAATATTTGTCACTTTTATACATTTTTTAAGTTTTACCCTATCTGGAAATGGAATATAACTACCAACTTTTAAAGGATCATGTTTATCAGATTGTAAATAAACATAAGATACTTTATCAAATTGATATTTAGTATCTTTTGCATTATAATTATCAAAATTTTATATAATCTCTTGAATCATGGTTTGAATCTTTTCAGATACTGATTGTTGATCATGAATAGTACGTTGTTGAGATTGGAAATGGCATTTAAAATGTTTTATTTCTCCAGATAATAGTAATTCTACATATTGTACAGATGCTACTAATGCAACATGAACATGAGCATATTTCTTTCCAAAAATGTTTGAATATCAGATGATATTGTGTTTAAATAATTTTCTAAATCATGATGGTTCTTGTTTGAACTTAATTTCTAATCAACAATTCTATTATTCCTTGCTCATTTAACTTTATAAACGTTTTTTCCATTTCCAGATATCCTATCAGATTGAAATATATCAATATGAACATTAAATCTTTTGAATATTTTGTTTTGATGCTCGTTTACAATCTTAATAAGATCTTTTTTCATTCATAAACACCCAATAAATATATTATTATGCTTACAATACGCATACAGCTGCATTCCATTTATTTATTTATTTATTTATTTATTTATTTTACGTCAAAAAAACAGTTAAAAACTGCGTATAACGTGCCATTCATCTCCATTATTATATGTATCTTTTTATCCAGGTGTTCTTTATCAACTAAATTATAGTGTTAAAATATACATTTAAGTGACACGGATGTTTCAAACTCTGGTTATTTTAATCTTATAAATGAAGACGATAAAAAGATTAAGTAATTTAGGATTTGAATGTCTAAGGTATTCATCAAATTTGGAATTACGTCAAAGTATTTGTTTAGATGGTAAAGAGAATGAATTTTTAGTACAAGCGAATCAAACATTGTGTGCCAATGATATCAAAATAGATGATATTGGAGATAAAATTGATGATGATGAAAATGCTAATACTCAAATAGATGATAATATCAAAACATGATACCTCCACAAAACTTCTATAGGAGTAATTCTACAGTAGATTTCACCCCATTCAAGAATTTTATCCTAAATACAAAATATGTTCATAGTGTGAGAGTGTGTGATTGTGTGTGTGTATGAGTGTGTGTGTGAGTGTGTGTGTGTGTGTGTGTGTGTGGTGTGTGGTGTGTGTGTGGTGTGTGTGTGTGTGAGTGTGTGTGTGAGTGAGTGTGAGTGAGGTGTGTGAGTGAGTGAGTGAGTGCGTGGGAGAGAGTGCGTGTGAGAGTGTGTGAGAGAGTGTGTGGGTGTGTGTGAGTGAGTGTGTGAGTGTGTGAGTGTGTGACTGAGTGAGTGTGTGAGAGTGAGTGTGTGTGTGTGTGTGAGTGTGTGTGAGTGTGTGAGAGAGTGTGAGTGTGTGAGAGAGTGTGTGTGTGTGTGTGTGTGTGTGTGAGCGTGAGTGTGTGTGTCTATATTTATCTTCAAATTTATGTAATTATATTTTTTATCAATTTTACGAGAAGCCAGTGTTCTAATGAATAGTAGTACTGTGTATGTAGCCAGTGATGGATCACGGGGGAGTGGATTAAAGGGTATACCCCCCCCCATCGAACAATGCGTCAGACAAATTTCTGTAAAAAATATTTGTTAGTTTTCGATCGAATAACGAATGTGCTGTTTGAAACATGTGCAAAATCATTGTTGAAATTAGGTTTGTCCACAGAAATCCGGTCTTTCTTGACTCCTAGTACGCAGTTACCGGGGGGGGGGGGGGGGGGGGGGAGGTTGACAACTATGGCGAAGATATTGTCGGTTCAGTGTTTTTGTAAAGTTTCTTAACCAGATTGATCCACTTTCCTTTTATATCAACCCTTCTCATTGCTTCCCATATCTTTTTTCTTGGGACACTATCGTATGCTTTCTGGAGGTCTATAAAGGTTCATAATATATTTCTTCTTTTTATGTTTCTCAATAACTTGTCTGATACAGTGGATGTTATCTAGGCATGATCGTCCTCATCTAAAACACCTCTGCTCTTCACTCAATACAGATGTATCTTCAATTTTTTTTACTCAGAACACTAGAAACCAATCTTGCTGTTGACGGTATGACACTTATTCCCCTGTTATTCGCACATGATTGTTTGTTTCCTTTCTTAAATATAGAAGAAATGTAGGATATGTTTCATTCTTCAGGTGGATCATCTCCTACTTCTATCTTATTGAACATTTTCTTTAGGTATTTCACAACCACATCTCTGCCATATTTCAAGAACTCCATTGTTATATTTCCCAGTCCTGAGCTTTATTGGTTTTTGCATAGAGCTTTCTTAATATCATCCTGAGTTATTTCAAAATTGCTTTCCTCCACATCTCTTATTTCTTCTCCTTCACATTGTGGTCTGTTTTCTCGCAGAAGCATGTGCAGTGGTGTATCCATTTTTGAGAGGGGATTCTTTGTACTATGCATTTACACTCATTATTCCTTCTAATTTTATTTATAATTTTCCAGGCTTCAGATGATTTATTGTATCCTACAGTTCCATCGATGTATGTACATAACCTGTCCCAATGTTCATTTTTTCCATTTTTACACCTGTTTTGTCAAATCAGAACATATTTCTCTCTTGACTGGTGTTTTATCATTTTACCATTTCATATATGCTTACTTCTCTTGAATCATTTCGATTCTCAGAAAACTTTTCTGTACATTTCCATTTAATTAATTTTTTAACGAATCAATACGATCAAACGATATAACATCACTAATCTCACCTCTTATAACTTTTGGCCCTTCACATCTGAAGGTCCTAAATTCCATTATGATTAACCAGACATCAAATCATGTTCCTCCATTTTCATAGTATTAAAATAATCAGTGGCTTTATTGATAACAGGTACGTAAATAATCTTTAATTCACTATTATTTCATAAACAACTGATATCTAACTCTAAACATGCTGATATCTACTCCCCAATGTAATTAAGGAGCACAAATTCACGCGTCTAAATTTAGTATCATATTATAATCAAATTTTCAATCCATGAATTATGAGTTTGATCAAATCCTAACCATTTTACACCTGCTTAATTTCCTTTCAAATTTAACACACTATTAAATAGATATCTGGATATTTTGTTTTTTGTTATTCATGTTCAATTCAAATCATTCAATGAATGATTTTAGCGATTTCAAATATTTCTGTGGACCAATTACCAGTATACAATTTATCAAATACAGATTTCAATTTACTTATTCTTTTTGAATTTTGGTAAAATAAATGTCATCTCTCTTATAAAGATTTTAAAAAAGTTTTTCATATTTATTGACATCAATAGTTTCATTTGAATTGTATGATTTTCTTCATCTACTAATTTTCGAAGTATATTCAATCATTTATAATTGCCTTGCATATCAAACTGTTTCCACATTATTTTTCTTTTAATGTACGATTTAACCGTTCATCTTGTTGATCAAATCTTGCCATTATAATAAATTAAATCCAAAATCTTTTTATAATATTTACTTTAACTGGTAATGCCCATGCATATTTTGAAAATCATCATAATTTTAAAAAAAAAAATCCGTTATTTATTATTGATATTCATTTCTACTAAATTTAATTGCCATAATTCATCAATTCCTAATGTTATAAATTGACGTGGAATATTTTTTCGCATAGGTTTACGTCATTCATCAATAATAGTTTCTTGAATATTTAGTTTTGTTTCACAAATTTACTTTTTCTTCCCACAAACTGCACATATACCAACCATTCTAGGTCTTCCATTTTTTGTCGTTTCCTGTTTAATTTGAAAAGTATAGTTTGTTTTTTTTTAATTTCAAACAATAAATATCTATTTATTAACCAAAAATATTCATTTTTAACATATTCACTCATTCGCAAATATATTTTATCTCCTTTACTGAATCACAATGGTACTGTTTCGAATGTATTTTCTTCATTTGATTTATCTATGACCAAGATATAAATATATTTAAGATCTAGTCATATTTACAACCGAAATATTGTATGTGCTTGAATATATGTAAGTGATTCTTTTCCAGGGTAATAAAACACTAAATTCATTATCATTTATCAATGATTCACGTATATTCATGAACATAAATATTTTATTTCTCAAATATCGTAAATGTACTGCAAACTTGGATTGGATATAGAATAGTATTACATAATTGTTTAATTAACATTTACTGCATCATCATCTGAAGGGCAGCACCAACTTTATGTAATATTTTATCATGCAAATTATGTTTCAAAAATTCACACTTATTTCATTTTATATCCAGATTGTATATATCGTGTGGCATATATTTATATTGAAAGTATGACATGAAGGAATAAGTGATATCTTGATGCCTAACTTGAATCTTTTAGTTGCATATATATTTTATCTCCTTTTTTAAAAATAATGGGTTGTTTTAAATGATTTAGTTTGTTTTTTTTACTTCACCTAATGCTAATACATTGAGAATTAAATCTTTTAAATAAATATTTGCATTGATATGATGAATTTTACAGTCATAATATATTTCAAAAGTGGTTGATTGTAAAAAATAATTCATTTTTCTACTTAATTAAAAAAAAAAAGTAGTAGAAGTAGAAGAAGAAGTAGAAGTAGAAGTAGAAGAAGAAGTAGAAGAAGAAGAAGAAGAAGAAGACGAAGAAGACGAAGAAGACGAAGAAGAAGAAGAAGAAGAAGAAGAAGAAGAAGAAGAAGAAGAAGAAGAAGAAGAAGAAGAAGAAATGATTGTGCTATCAGATGTGTTATATTATTTGTCTTATTGTTACATCATTATCTATTTCAGCACCTACTTTACATAATAATATATTGTGGAAATTATAATTTCCTGATGAACCAAGGAAGAATGCTATATGTGTTCCAATTTCTTCAGCATCTTTTCACATAGTTTTTCTTCTTTAGCATCTGCATCTTTATTTAGACAGAGTGGCATTTATTATATCTGAAATTTCCGACCAGGAATACTACTTAAATATCATTTTCAATACAAATATATACAAATGACCAAAAAATATTTGTTCAATTTTCAAATCTCTCCAAGATAATTGCCTATAACTGTCTATTATCAAGATCTATCCAAGTGATGGGGGATATCCACCAAATGAATCAAAATTATAAGTATGTATATTATTTTTAAAGTAACATATCCAATGGGTTTCACTTTTTTTTGGATGTATCCATATTCAGAACACCACATTAATTTTTACGTAGTATTTTTGGACACACATCAATCATAATCACTCCTTGAAAATATGGAATTTTCAAATATTTAATGCACTGTATTACATCATAATTACTGAGTGGGTATGGGAACTGATTTATTACTGTTAATATACAAATGGGATTCATTTTCTGTTCTTTCTTTTTTAAGCCTTGTTCCCCTTTTTTCTATTTCCAAATTATGACATTCCTGTTCTTCAAACTCCGCTTTATTTTTTATTGGATTGAACACCATCATAAATAAGTTTTAAACTACTAATTAATAATGGTGTTAATACAGACAATAATGCACCAATAAATCCACCACATTTTCTAGATTGTAATTTTTTTATTTGTAGACATAATAAATTGAGAGACATACTAGAACCTTTCTTCATACTTTCATTTTTATCTTTTATTTGTTTAGATGTTAAATATCATTCAAATTAATATTTCTAACATCATCTGGCAAAAATGTAAATGTTATAATTTCACTCTCGACATTTATTAGTATTTAAATAAGTATTTATTGAGTCAACCACTGAGGTTATTAGTCCCCTCAGTGTAGTACTTGTTCTTTCATTGGAAACAGGTGGCGATCTTGCCCCACTGGATGGCAAGATCTGGCGCCGACCTACCGTCGACTTCCCCAACAGTTATCTTCCACCATTGGGGCACCGCCCCAGCCGGGACAAGTTCTAACTCCTCGGCCGGTCTCCTGGCATGTGTGGTAGTGTAGTGCATGTTAGTTTAAGTGTGTGTGTAAGGGGTGAAGTTAGCACAAGGAAGAAGAAGGAAAGATCGCACGCGGTCCATGGCCCATTTGTTAGGGTACTGCTTTGGCATTTGCCTGGTGTTGAGAAACCACGGAAAACTACTGATAAGAGAAGTCGGACGCTAGAATTCTCCTCCAGACGGCGACAGAATTCGACCCAGCTGAAAAGCTGTTGAAAATCCTGCCGCCATCAGGACTCAAACCTAAGACCTCCTGGTCAGAGTCACTGCAGTGGCATCAGTTGATCACACTTCGCATGATCGTGTGTGTGTGTGTGTGTGTGTGTGTGCGCGCGCGCACGCACGTGCGTGTATGTGTTTTCGTTATTGACAGGACAAGGTTTGTGTTTTTTTTTTAATCTAACAGATAATTTGTGGGGTAGGGTGGCTGAGAGAGGTGTGACGGGGTCAGAGGCGGTCTGGAGAGGTGGGCGGCAGGAAAGAAGGGACTTGTGAGGTGGGAGATAGGGGTCGGAGGAGGTGGACAGCGGGAGTGGGGGCGGCATGGGAATTATTGATAATCCCATTGGTTTCCTTAGTCCGCGACTGAACACCACCCGTTTGAAGTCGAGGCGAGCATAAAAAGAAAAACACGTCTTTCAGGATTTTCGAAAATATTCATGAACAAAAAAATATGGCGGTAGGAAGTTCGCCGGGTCTGTTAGTATGAAATATTAATTTTAGAGAAAATCGTCTGAACGGTTTAGGCGCAAGCTTTGACCGGAGACAGACACATAGACATTTTGCAGTCAATCAATATTTCGGTATCGAGGACCTACAAAGCGTGAATTCTGATTACACGTGTTCAAGGATGTAATTTACTTCATAAAGGAAAGAAATATATCCACTTTTTTGATGACACGACTCCACAATACAAATTTTTCTTCCCAAAAATCGCCACTTTCCACAGTAGCATTAGAATACTTTACTGCGTAAGCACTGAACATTGTTTCATTTCAATCATTCTATATGTTTTATTCATAATAACTAGTAATTTGCTTACATGAGCAGAGAAATACTGTTTCCCAGAGTAAATATCTCAGAGCAGGTATGCGTCTTGGCCAGTGGAGCATCCAAGGACGGATGAAGATCATGAGGCTTCAGCCACCTCCATGAGCCAATAATAGAAATTTAAATAAGTTTTTACTAACTTTCTATATATGAGTTGTTAATGTTATAAACATTGGCAACACATAAATGGTTATTTATGCAGCAAGGGCATTCTAACGACCAAGCGGTGAATTAAAAATTTAGAAGTTTTTTTTTTGGTTAAAAAGGTTTTTTTTTTACATATTTATTTACATAATTCCCTCTATAAGAGAACATGTAGCATCATTCAACTGTTTTCATATTTCCCTCGCAACCAGAATCCTCTCAATCCAGGTAAGTTGCGCAGTGTACACCGAGCTCCGCATCGAACGCAATAACAAATAAAAAATAAAACACATTTTATATTCAGCATAAATGAAAAATCTTCTTAAAAAAGCACCAAGTCAGCTAGACACTATACTCCCCCCTTCTGAGAAAATCCCACGAGCCCCTCAGGTTTAAAAGGCGTTGATGTTGTTGTTGGGTTTTTTTTTTTTTTTTCCCCTCCTCTTCTTCTTCTTTCCCCTTAAACATTTCTGAGGCATAAATGAATTTTGTAGATTATTTAATTAAGTTTTTAGGCCATCAAATTCGGAGACCAACACATTATATGCAATTTTAAAAAAAATCTATGTCAAAGGTAGGTACTTACTTTTCCAGTTCCTCCTCAGAATGAGCAAATGTACAGTTGGTCCCACGGGGACAACTACCCCTCAATGTGTGGTCTCTACACATGCTGATTTTGTATTTTGTATTATGTGGATGACCAGGCTCTTGAAGTTTCCTGCTTCCATGGTGTTGAATAAAATCAACAAGACCCATAACAACAATCTTCACCGCTTCCAAAGCTGCACAACCCTCACACCATGAAGGAGAACTGGACTCTAGAAATAAAAATGATACAATTTTATTAGTACTTAACAACAAAAGCAGTGTTGGCAGACAGAAATAACAACTACCAATTATTTTTGTGGAATTGTGTAACTTAAAACGTACAGGATGAATCCGCCGTCGCTAGCTGAGTTGCTTTATTACGCTCCATGAAGTCACGGAGGTTAAGCAACTCGAAACACCGTGGGTCCCTGGATGAGTGACCGTCTGGGAACCCCAGGGATCTATCGGCGCCGAGCCTCTGGCCGAAGAGATAAAAGGCAATGACTGACTACGACTGAAAATAACTGACTAGCTTAACGGAGGATTACTCCACGTTCGACACCATTATTTATTTAAGGAACGATTTTACGATTATTGTACCAGTACGTTAAACTAGTGGTGCTACCAAAGCATATACTTTCTCACATTCTTTTTAAATGCTCAGCAATCTTACACTACATAACCAAAAAAAGAGTTTTCAATCAGCATTTTTTTTCCGCTCCGAGACCCGAACTCAGAACCTCAGAGTTAACTTGCCGGCACTCAAACCACTACGCCACACAAGCGCCGCATGGATCAAATTCGGGCAGAGGTATAAAAACCGTGTTTCATTAAAAAAAAAAAAAAAAAAAAAAAAAAAAAAAAAAAAAACTCAACAATCAAAATATCCGTTACAAAGTCCCAAAGCCTCTAGTCCGTTCAGATTGATCAAGAAAAATTAATTTTGCAGAAAAGGGGCCATCCATAAATTACGTGAGGTCTTTAAGAGGGAGGGGGCTTAAGTGAATCTCACCTAATCTTACGTGGTGGAAACGGGGGTCTCCGCAAATATCAGGTAATTTTTTTCGCTAAAAACAGTGCTAAATTCCGAGAAAATGACAATTTAAGTTAAACAATTTCTACACTAAAAATGGTTAAATCTTGCACAATAATTAAAAAAAGCATAGTATTCTGAGAAAAATAATCTAACAAAAATCACCAAACTTTTTTGTCATCTAATAACCTGTATTTTTACGACAATTTTAAAGAAAACTTATCAAGTTTTTATAAGTGCAATAATATTAATTGTAATTCAATCCCTCTGTATTCTAAATACTAGTCATATCTCTTCTTAAATAAAGATAGTTAAACAAATTATGGTTTTTAAGTAAATCCCAATGCGATCAATCACAAATTAACGTATTAACATTGAAAATACGCATTTGGAAAAATTTCACATGAGATTAGAAGGGGCAAGAGGGTCGAGCCAAATCTCACAACATCTCGCCAAGGGTAGAGGGAGTCGAAAAATCGCCTCACGTTATTTATAGACGGCCCGAAATCGGTTGAACGATTCAGGCACAATGGTTGTTCACAGACGGACGGACAGCTGTTAGGTGATTGATTGGTATTGATTCTGAGTACATCAACTCCTAAAGGCATTAGTCCCGTAGGTGTAGTACACGTGTTTTGCTCAGGTCGTTGCGATGATCTTCCTTCCCCATGGATGACTACATTCGGCGCCGACCTACCGTAGACTAGCCGGATTTTTCCCAACCGGGTACCTCCCAGCAGAGGAATCGCCTCAGGCGGGACACGCTCTAAACTCCTCACCTGTCTCCCGGCATATGTGGTGGTGTTGTGCATGTAAGTGTGTGTGAGTGTGTGTGTGAGTGTGTGTGTGAGAGTGTGTGTGAGAGTGTGTGTGTGTAAGTAAAGGGTATGATAAAACCAGAAATGGGAAGAAAGGTGGCGCGCAGTCCGTGGCAATAGAACTTCCAGGAATCGTGATTCTGTGGAGAATTAAACGTCCACATGCAACAGGAAGGACAAAATGTATGTCGAAACCCATGATTAACATAATAAATAGGGAACGGATTTTCATGTAAATACATATTTTTACGGGAATATTTCCCTGCATTCACTAATATTTTTTAAGACTTAACACAACATTCTGAACGAATTGGAACCATTTCTACTTTACATATTTTATCTATTGCTACATATTTCGTTACATATTAATATATTTTTAAGTGGAAAATGAATATTTCACATGCGAGTTCGAAATGTGTGTTACTTGAAAACTAACTTTCTTACTGAAATACTTATAAAGCCAAGCAAAGCGCTTGTATTAATGCTAGTCCTTCGCAATTAATTGTCAAACTTACCCCTCCCCCTTCTGCTTCTAGGAAACCACGTACTTGGGATCAAGGATAAGCGGATATATGTGAAGCATAAGGAACTTCAACCACAACCACGTGCTTAGTCATGTTTCGTAGACGTCATGCGTAACTCAATAAAAGAAATAGTTTCCAGATGGCAACAATACTTTTGTGGAGTCAGGGGGGGGGGATGATCCCTTTACCCACCTCTTTCTACCACAGGCTACACGATCTATTCACTTGAGCGCCGGCTCCTCGTAAATATATATATATCCTCCTGGTATATATATATATATATATATATATATATATATATATATATATATATATATGTATATATATATATATATATATATATATATATATATATATATATATATATATATATATATATATATATATATATAAGGAATAGATCGTGTAGCCTTATATATATATAAGGAAGTCGTGTTAGTTACACTATTTATAACTCAAGAACGGCTGTACCGATTTGCTGAGCAGGAAGCTTAGAGCCAGGAGACGGACATAGGATACTGTTTATCCCGTTCGACAGCATTCCTGTGTGAGAACGCAGGTTTTTGACGTGTTCGCACGTTTTCGCGTGATTTCGCATGTTTTCGCGTGATTTCGCATGTTTTCGCGTGATTTCGCATGTTTTCGCGTGATTTCGCATGTTTTCGCGTGATTTCGCCGTTTTCGCGTGTTTCGGGGGTTTCGCACGTTTTCGTATGTTTTCGCGCCTTTTCACCTAAGTTTTCTGTGCAGAAGCGTTCTGCAGCGGAGAACAAGCAAGCAATCAAGCAAAGATACAAATGAAGCTAATAAAAGCGTGTTAAAAAGTGAAGTGAAGTATAATTAACAATGCCGCGACCAAGACGATCGAATCTTTCCCGACAAAGCCGTAATGCAAGAAGGATACGAAACATTGCTAATGAAAGGACTGAAGAAGAACAAGAAATTGCACGTGAAGAGCGCCGCGTTAGATTGGCTCGACTTCGTGCTTCTCAATCACAAGAGCAACGTGAGGCAGGCCGTGAAAGGCGGAACAGAGTTCGCCGGGTCAGCTAATATAATATATATATATATATATATATATATATATATATATATATATATATATATATTACGAAAGTATTATATATTTCGGATGAAATTAACGAATAATTGCTTTTGTAGATGTAGAACATCTCTGAATCCATCCTCTTTCAGCCTCTCTGAATCCGTGTTAAGATCTGATCGACAACGTACTGTGCTGGGAAAACGCTTGAAGAATGGAGTTTTAAACATGATATCGAATTTTTATTTTACGGATTGCCCATATTTTCTTACATATTTTACATAAAATAAATACATATATATGTACATATTTTGCTTTTTTATTAAATAAATTCCTTTCCCTAATAATAACAGAGGAAGTAATCCCCTTCATAATCTTGTATAAGTGTTTGTACATCATTTCAAGATTTAGTAACATTAAAGATCGTAAAAGTAGGAAGGGTATTTCTCAATTGGCTAGCCCAACGCGAGGCTAGAGAAGAGGTAGTTCAAAATCAGGGGCGTGAGGTGATTACATTGTATACCCCAGCTGCTAGTGATCAATTAGCTTCCCCCTCCCCCACCGCATACAAATTAGTCACACAACAGGAGATTCTTTACCACAACTGTGAAACACTATTTTTTTGAAAATAAATAATGCCAACCTGTAATTTATCACTCCCACACAAGATGTATTTTCATGAAAGAAAATGTAAATAGTAACTTACATAACAGGAAAGACAAATCTGCTTCCTGCAAATGTTGCGGTAATCAATGGACACTAAACTCCATTCTTCTTTCATTACTAGCAAAATTCTCCATTGATTTTTCGAAAAATGAATGTGTGTCATATATATGACATTCTTTTTTCACACACATATTCTTTTTATATTACGCACAGTCCTGTCAGGCATACTGACTCTTTTAAGTGTACGACATGCTATTCGAAAATTCGGGGAATCGAGTGTTCTGATCACGTGTGTCAGAACAACTTTCCTCATAATAATAAAATATCTAGGGAACATTCTCATTCACTGTCTTTACAGCTAAAGAGACACACTATATGCCCCGTAATCATTTTATAAATTATAAACTTCTCAACAAACACTACGTTTATTTATACTGACAAAACATGTCATTTAAAATAATGAATTGGTGTAGCACTGGCGTAATTGGTGTAAATGTGAGAAGCCTCTTCTGCTCTCAATTACTCTCTGGCAATGAGTACTGCCATCACGAGGCATGGGAGGCCTCGCCTTGTAGCAAGGGGAGGGGGGGAGTAACGACATCTATCCCTAGCTAGCTGAGTTCAGTACATTATCTGCGACGCCTTTTCCCCGATCGCCGCCTGCCGCTGGCTCAGCTTATGAGTTGCGTGCGCAGCTCCGAGACCCAGCGAAAGTCACACAGCTGGGGTTGCGTAGTGAGCCGGGGCAAAAATTGTAGTAGAATACACAGTGAGTGCAATAATTTCGATCAAATGACATACGGTTCATAGTAATTTTAATTTTCAATATTCATTAAATTCTCATTCTTGCTTACACCAGCAGTGCTGGGGTTGAATGCACGCCACTGTTCAAAATACGTTTTAGAAATCGAATGAAAGTTGAAACAATGTTTAAAAGTTGGAAATTGAGAAAGCACATACAGACACGTCCGGTTTATTAATCTGTATTGATTCTATTTGTGAGCAGAAGTGCATCAAATGACTTTCAACAAACAGTCTCGAATCCTCAATTGGTTTCTGCAACAACACATTCGTCAAATTAAAATCCCTGCCTGGGATTCGAACCTAGTTCCTTTGGACCCGAAGCGATCAATCCGTAGGCTATGCGCCTTAACCAGCTTGGCCATCCGGGTTGGATATGGGCTACATACTTGTATATTAGTCAAGAGATAACTGTATTAGTTCTAGCATTAAGGAGCCGAGAAATAGATAAAATCTGAAAAAATGTCTTTTGGGTGACACAATAAGGCAGCCATGAAGGCCTACCCGAAAAGCTAGTCCAGATTAGAAAACTTGTGCCAGAAAGGTTGTGCCATTCTATAGCACCACTAGTTTATTTACTTACCATATGCTGTCACATTCGAGGAGAAACTTTTTGAAAATATTTCGTGCGGGTTTTGAGAAATTAATATTTTTAGAAATTGCATCAATTTCAGACTCTAATTAAGCAAAATAAGCTCGTTCTTTTACAAAACTTATTTATGACCTTTTCGAAAAAGCTGATTTTTTACAACAGATTTTTTAGTTTCAAGAAAAAATCGCTCTCTCCAATTTTGAGTTATGAAATGTTCGCGTTTTTTGGCATTTTCGAAAAATCGGATTAGCCGAAAATAAGACTAGCGCCATTTTTTACCGTCCCTTATTACATATGAGGAGCAAATTTAAAGAAAAAAATTTGGTGCGGTTTCGACAAAAAAAAATCCCTGTTTCACGCAAAATTACACGGAAACTACTCATATTTTTCGAAAAAATTAACATTAACTTACTTAAAGATCCGTCTTAAAGGAACAGATTTCAATAAGGGATAAACCTCTCTTCAATATTATAGTTGTAGGACGACGCCCCCAAGAATTGCACTTTTCCAATTTTCAAAGAATCTGTCATTTAAACGAACATGAAACCGACACCCTTTTCTTACGCGTTCTTATGCTATTCAAAGACTAAGTTTGATCAAAACAGTTAGTGCAGTCTTTGAAAAAAAAATTGAAAATGTTTTGAGGCTTCATGTGAAGTACCCTCAAAAACCAAAATATCTGTTTGAAAGTTCCGAAGTCACGAGTTCATTCAGATGGATTGGGAAATAGGAATTTTGTACAAAATCGGCTGAACGGTCCGCGCGCTAGTGTTGGCCCAGGACAGCCGCACGGACAGAAACGTTTTGCCGTCAATCGATTTTTTCAGTATCAAGAACCAAGAAAACGTGGATTCTGGCTACGCGTGTTAGAGGATTTTTTCTTCTGAATTTGGCAACAGGATTTAACCACTTTTTCGTTACCACAGTCCGGCAATAAGAGTTTTTGTGTCGAAAATTCACTGTTTTGCGGCGCATGATTACATAACTTTCTCTTCTTGCGAAGAACTTCGTAAGGCGAGAAAGTAAAATATTATCGTCAAATGCACCAAGAATAATACTACGCTAGCTTGCCCCATTACATGCCTCATGTCAATTTTATCATTATTTTACATGAAGTGAAATTAAAAATTGTTTTATTGACAGAAACGTTGACATATGATTATACAATATAATAAATGCTCTGTGTATTATGATTATTCGTCACAATAAACACTACACATATTACGATTTTACAAAACAATGTTTAATAAATGGCTATTAACCGGCCAATCATTTAATAAACACTCATTAATTACTATTAATCATGAAGGCATAAGCCGCCTCCGTCGCGTACGCTCGATTACACCACTTATCACTAAGAAAATAGTTTCAGTTCATCTATGGTAATTCTGTCGAACCTAAAAACAATCATCGCGCACCGTGATATGAAAGTCATAGAAATTCCATCAGGCTAGGACATCGTAATCTGTGTTAGAGCAGGGCCGGATCTCAAATGCCAAAACTCTCCTAAAGGCTGGGAAGATTAAAGTGGGATGGGTTAAACAGCCGTGAAAATTGGATCACGATCGCAGACTACGTGACACGAATCTTGAGACAGAAGAAAAACGACGAGAAAACAATACACAACACGACTAACCGTAGAACAAACTAGACCCGCCAAACAAAACCGA
This sequence comes from Teleogryllus oceanicus, assembly GCA_964035755.1. Classification (NCBI taxonomy): domain Eukaryota; kingdom Metazoa; phylum Arthropoda; class Insecta; order Orthoptera; family Gryllidae; genus Teleogryllus; species Teleogryllus oceanicus. The sequence continues at coordinate 202,813,444 of CAXIVR010000001.1, read as the reverse complement.
CGACACAAGACAAAATACGCTTGACAAACTACAAAAGACAGACGAGAAGCCTTACGCCAAGAACACGGCCCCACTCTGATGAAATGCTGAAGAAGCGATACGGGAGTGGACAAGACCAAGAAGAAACGGGGTTTCCAAACTCCACACCATTTCCTACGCATATTGATTCTTCAAGATGCTAGCTACCTAAGGAACAGTTATTTAAAACATTTTCTACAGTTAGTTTTCTCACCGTTTTAAAACTTTAGATTAGATCTGTCCTGTCCCCATAAGAGCCCATGGTAAAACTACAAAATTTACGGTCTCATTACACGAAAACTAGACGGTGAAATTCAATCAAGCTCTACCAGAACATAGAACAACCTCTAATTTTTTTTTTTATTTATACAATAGAAAAGGCATGTTATACATAACACGTATCTTGCTCTAACCACATTAACACAAACTTTTGAATTTGACTTTTGAGCTTCAGGAGAATGCGATCATGCGAAAATTGCGTCTTGGTAATGGAACAGCTAATACAGAAGAGAAGAGAAATCAACCTCCCTATGGGCGTTCTTTTAGTAGATTTAGTGAAAGCTTTAGACTTAGTGTCCAGGAAAAAAGTTGTGGGAAATTCTTAAGATACAGGGGATTTTAAACCACCTGATAAAGGTTATGAAATGCTTCAATTTTGTTAATAAAATACATATTGGCATGGGAACAAGAGTTGGCAGAAAACCTGTACTAATAAATAGCATAAAATAAAGATTCCCATTGGCTCCTGCCCTTTTTACTTGGTATTTTGACAATGCCATAAAGGAAAGAGAGAGAGAAAGAGCTTTATCAAAAGAAAGCATTAGTTAATAGAACAGGCTTAAGAACAATTTTATTTACTGATGAACAGATTATTTTGGAAAACTCAGAAGATAGATCGCAAAACTACATCTATACTTTGAAAAATATATTACAGAATTATGAGTTATGGATAGTGATTCAGAAATCTAAAGTATTGGCTTTTGTGGGCAAGAATCATTTGAGGTGCAAAATAGTTGTAGCAAAGAAGTATCTAGAACTAGTATCAGAATTTAGCTACCTTGACCAGAACATTTCTTATTGCAACAAAAATGACATCCAGAAAAAAAAAAAAAAATAAATAAATAAATAAATAAATAAAAAAATTTCAAGCAATGTGTGAAACAATCTAAATAATCTTTGGAAGAAATGAAATGTTACCAGGTGGAGATGTTCCTGTACTTCAAAATAGTTGTGAAAATTTGACTATGAATCCCTCGGACAGAAGGAAAATTGAGGCAGCTGAAATGAGATTTCTGAGATGTTGCAGATACACGCCTCTACATCACATAAGCAGCTAAGACATCAGAAACAAATTGAAAATTTGCAACCTCAAAATATGAGAATTCAAGAGTAAAATGCTCCTTCATATCCAATGGATGACTAGTAAGACACTGCCAAATAAGCTCCTCCATTTAACACCCGAAGGAACTCAACATCTGAGTAGACCCTGGGGCGAATTTTCGCACAGGCACAGGAGACCTGTGCCTGCGGCGGCAAAGGTTTAGGGACGGCAAAAAAGTGTGTGTAAAGAGCCTCCTGTTTGTCGTGAGTGATTTTTCTTTTTACTTTTACTTTGTATTCTACAAGTTTTTACAACAAAATGATTAAATGCAAATTAATTTATTAACTGACTATACGACTTGCCATAAATCAAAATGAATGATGTTTACATTTTCACAAGCCATACAATCAAGATTTAATTACAACTACAAAAGAAGTATTCATGTTACATGATTCTAATTACCTTTATCGGAATTCTTAGAACTTATAATTCTCTATTGTAGTGTCAGATCGGCGGAATTCCTGCCAGATTTGGTGTTTTTCATGTAGTCAGCTGGGAAAATAGATTTAGCGGTTAGCGAGAAATTTAATGCAGATTTCTCTTTTCGTGACGGAATCTGGGGGGATTTCAATTTATAAACGTTTTTTGTAAAACATATTTTATAGTTTGTTGTTAATCTATTAAATAGCGTATAGATTATTTTTAAACGAGAATATCAGAGTTGAGTACCATTATTTGAGTGTAATTTAAATATGATTGTGTTTTTTACGTTGTTACAATTCATAACAACGTTCTAGTATAACCCCACCTACCGATGTCTGTTTGAAGTAAGTCTCTTTTAATCTAGTCATTTACTATCATGGTAATTTTTGTTTCAATATATTGTCATCATGGTGATTTTTGTTTGAATACTTATTTATGTGTAATGTCAATTATCTAAATTAAATGTTTATTGAAAATTATTTTGTATAACAAATCAATGCAATATATAATACATGTTTAGTAAAACTACATTTTCATAGATCATGTTACCACAAAATATACTATTCCAATTTTTTCTTTTTACAATGAAGCGACAACTCGCAGGACGATGACTAATGCATCTCGCAACACTGATTATAGAATAAATTACCCACGTTCTAAAATTAAGAAATTATACATATTTAAATACATGTAATTTTGATAATCTGTTTGAATATGTCTAATTTCGTTCATATATTGTGTAATTTTAGGCGACAACAGTGTGCAATTACCGAAGTTTCCGATTCACTGTTCCTACGGTTACGGCGCTGGCATCATCACGTGACCATGAAATGATAACTACAATCTAATTTTATTCGCACCTCAGAGTGAAATCAAGACCTCACGTAATTTTCAGAATTAAAGGTAAACAACGATTGAATAATAAATATACTTAACTACAAAAAACAAAAAATAATGAATTTGTCATTTACATCAAAATATTGAATTAAAAAAATTGATTTTCCGTAAAAAAAAAATTGAACACTCAAATTATTAATTAAATATTTAATATTAGTCATAAATAGGTGTGTCCAATTGTTAGACATGAATTATACTTATTATATACAAGTTGGGGGGAAAAAAGACAGTAATTTTTCGCGTGCCTCCATGAGATAAAGCTGTTAATCCACCTCTGGGAAGATCCAGAAGATGGAGAGATGATTCTGGTGAAGGAAGAGGCCAACTGGTCTAGATGTTCATGATTAGGGGACAAATTTAACGAAGTGTCATCTTTTAATCTTTAGAAATATGACGTTTAATATTGAAATTCATTTTATGATGTGACAAAAGGAAATGACCAATTTTTATACGTCATTATTTTTCATTGATTTACACTAACAATGCAACTTTTCAATTGTTGCCTTGTCATTTTTCGTTGACTTTATCAATTTTAATATCATTTTAATGGTACTTGCCTCGAATAATATTTTCGAGATGCAACAAATGCTCAACACAGAATTCCTGAGTACCTGTAACTGGTAGCCTATTCGATTTCTTCGCTCAGAAGTTGTAATGTCAGTCATTGTGAGTATGTAATCTAAGGTTCCCATGACGCCTGTCAGCGCCATTGGCAGTTCAGCCGCTTTAGGGATAATTAAAAGAGATTTTCTGGCAAAGAGCAGTCCAAACTACAAGTTTGAAAGGTGAGTTCACTTGAACAAATAGAAGCCTCTATTACATCAGTAACATAACCAACAGCTTAAGTTGTTCTGAACTGGTTTTGACCACATGTTTTGTCATTACTCTTTGCTTTTAAGAACATTTTAAGAGCATTTTATTGATCGTTTTTGGTGATGTTTTAGGTCTTAAAAAATCCTCTCCCTATTCATGATATTGATGATGATTTGCAATGCACGCAGAAATTAAAAGAAAATAATAATAATAATAATAATAATAATAATAATAATAATTATTATTATTATTATTATCATCATTATCATTATTATTATTACTATTATTATTATTATTATTATTATTATTATTATTATTATATTAAACTAGTCTATACCATTGGAAAAATTTCCACAGGTCAAGACAGATCTTATTAAAATAAATCATTTATTGCTGAGTTATATAAGAGTATTTTATTCATTGTTCTTGAACAGTGTGTGCTACTTCCTCGCAAACCATTTTGTTTGCTTTTCTTCAGCAGCACTGTTGCTGCTGCAGGCCTCTCATAACAACTACCACTCCCTATTTTAACTCTGAAGTTCCGAGACAATGAATTATTATTTCAATTCAAAGATATGTGTGTAGGACAAATGGTTTTCTAATTACTTGAAAGTTTGATGTATGTGTATATGCGTGTGGATGTGTACGTGTGTGTGTGTGTGTGTGTGTGTGTGTGTGTGTGTGTGTGTGTATGTGTGTGTGTTTGCATGTGTATATATACATATTTCTGTGTGTGTGTGTGTGTGTGTGTATACTCACACACTTACACTTACACACACACACACAGAGAAATAAAATCAATAAGAAGAAATGCATTCAATACCTGAAAGCAAAGACTGTTACAGAGGATTTCTTGAAACAGAATTGAAAGGTTTCATTACAGAATTATTCAAAAAATCCTTTCTGTTGTCAAAAAGAAGCCTGGTAGCCTGGCATCTTTTCATCCATCTAGAACTCTGTAGGTAAATTCTCATGATAATATTCACTGAAGTCTTTATTTATACCTACACAAAGCACTTGTCTGTATTCTGATCACAGAAAAATGAAGCTCAAGTTCATTTCCTTCCATGAATTTTTCCAAATACAGAAAAAACTAAAACTGTTCATCAGCAATTCGAATTTCTTTTAGAGCTACTATTTCATCTTGAACCACAAAACGAGCTGTATCTTACCCATTCTGAACTTTTACAATTATTTTGTGAGCAGATGTAATTTCTTACAAGATTGAAAATGCATTGTATTCTCGGATTTTCAAATAAGTGATGGATGTTGAATTAAATTTTCTCATGGTGCATATCTTTCCATAGAAGCTGTTTATATACAAGTCATTCAGTATAACATCCGACAGTGGTATAAGGGTACACATACCACAGTAAATAGCCCCTGCTCTAGGTAGCATGTAGCCATGACAATACCCTGGCATTTGCCGTAACTGCTCTACAAATGCCGGTCATACAGATGTCAAAAGAGCAAAAGTTTTGGGATCACATTCCAAATTCATTTATTCACAGTTAACACAACAATGTGTTTTGTGTTATCTTACACAAAAAGCTAATCAGCTCATGTGCCTGCTTCTTAGTCCCAGTGGGTGCAGTTTCAATACCAGTTGTGACTTTGTAAAACTTAAGAACATAATTTTAATACAAGCACAAATAATATTAATTGAAAACTATAAATAAGTAAGAAGTAAATGTTAAGTTTCTGCTTGCATTTTGAATGACGATGCGTTTGTTTGTATTAGTAACATACAAAATCGATCAACCTTTTGAAAATATATTTACCTGGACTTGGATCAATTGATGCTAGGAGTTCCAAATGCTGGCGTAGCACAGAAAGGTTCCCGGGATCACCAGTTCGCTGTAACGCAATTACTAACTCCTGAACTGACTGAGCAAATGATTGAGGTGTCTGAAGTTTGTCAATAATGCTCTGCATATGAGATTTATGAGCAGTGTCACCATAGAGAAGAGCAGACCATTGATCAGGTGCAATACGCAAGCCTGCTTCAGTAGCTATCTGCACAATCTGTGCATCATGTTCACGGCGTAAAGCTTCATAAGTACGAAATTCTTCTTTTAACTGCATTAATGAAGAATCTCCTTCCCTTTTAGACACCTGGAATTAAACAATATTTATTTATTTAATTTACAGGCATAAAGTACAATTATTATGTCTGAATTAGCATAAATACATAACATGTAAATAATCAATTACAGATGTACACAAGAATGACCAGAAACATGTTAGGGATTTGTTGCACTATCCTTCGACTGGTCCTTCAAAATCCTACGTAGTTTATTTTCCAAATTAACCATTAAATTAAATGCCAAAAATATTTTTCATACACAAAGAACATCACACCATTTATAATATTAGGGTGGTCATTACATTTGTAAGGTTTTCTTCAATCTTTCCTCCTGGGAACGTTTAAAATGCATTTTAAAAAATAATAGAAATTCAAGCATCCCTTGTTCGATAGATGGAGAAAACTTAAAGAAAAAAATTGGAGAAGTTTTAGAGATAATGTTCTTTACAATTTTAATTAATTTCAACCAGAGATTCCATGAAAAATACTATTTCCTTTTTAATTGTACAGGACCTTTTTTGAAAAGCCGATTATTTAGAACAGAGTTTTTTTTTAGGCAACAATCTCCAACTTCAATATAGTAGTTTTCAAATGTTAAGTTTTGAAAATAAAATTTTCGAAAATTACAGTTACCCGGAAACGAGACTCATTCTTTGCCATTCTTTGATACTTATGAAGTGAAATATTTGGAGCTGTTTGGGAAAAAAATTGTTTTAAAAACTTAAAAATTGCCTGTTTTTCACTAACAAAACAACTCGAAAACTACTGGCAAATTACTCGAAAAATTGTACCCGATCTTATTTCAGGATCTGTCTTTAAAGAACATTCAGGAAAACACTCTGCCTTCAATATTGTAGTCGTCAGATCGCCGAAAAAAATTGAACTTTTGCAATTTTCGAAAAATCAGGGATTTCAACGAAAATGAAACCTGCCCCATTCTCTTAAGCGTCCTTTCCACTATCCGAGGACCAGGTTTAATAAAAAATGAGGTTATATTTTTTTAATTGCAAATGTTGAGGCTTCGAGTAAAGTACCATCAAAAATCAAAATATCCGTTTCAAACTAGCAAAACCTCTAGTTCACTCAGATCGCGGAAACGGTTTAGGCGCTAGTGTTGACTACAGATGGACAGACGTTTTGCCGTCAATCGATTTTTCAGTTCAGGACCCACAAATCGTGGATTCAGATTGCACGTGTTAGAGGATGTAATTTACTACGTATAGCAATTTATTCACTTATTCGTTACTAGGACGCGACAATAAGAGTTTTTTCTGTCGAAAATTCCCCATTTTCCGGCGCACAATTAAAATATATCTCTTCTTACGAAGTAAGGGCGAGAAAATGAACTAGAGGTGCTACAGATTGACACAGTTTCTCGCAGCAAATTTTTCTAATTTCCTTGGTGTGGGCTGGCTTTAAGGTCTTGCTCCATTCTCTGGCCAACAGCGTCCTCATCCAAAGTACTTAAAAAAAAACATTTTCTTAACTTTTCGGTTTCTTAATAGTTGAAACGAAATATTTCTTAAAGAATATTAAAGAAAAGTATAAACTCCTCCTAAATAGAAATTTTCATTGAAAAATTTGAACCCGTTTTTTTGAAAATAGCGATTAAATATTAGTGTAAATGTGAAATTTGAAGCTCGTTTGCACAAGAATCTATTGAGTTTTCGAAAAACTTCATTTCAAGTAATTTGAAGCACTTTCACTCACAAACGCAATAATATAGACAAATCGATAGAAATGTGGATATTAACAGCGTGAGAGAGATTTCAATAAAATTACATTTGTGAATTTTTTTAGGAAACAAAAAAACACACCAAAAATTAACTTACGTCATACTAAACAGTGCATTTAGCACTATCCATTGGAAAAATTTGGACCCATTTTTTGGAGAAAATTGCGTTTGAGCATTTCTGAAAATGCTGAAATTTGAGCTCATTTTCACATGAAACTTGAGTTTTCGAGAAACTTTATTTGACACAATTTAAAAGCACATGTACTCATAAATACAGGGTGATCAGTTTAAAGCGCAACCCAGCTGTTCGACGCCCAGAGAGAAAAGTGAAAGAATTGCAACACTGCGTCTGCGACAAACCCTTCACTCACAATCCCCTTCCTTTCTCCTGCCCCTTTCCTGTTGTCTGGGCATACCTGCTCAAAGCCAAACAGGTTTCATCTTCATTCACTGTTTTGAAATTATCTTAGCCTTGGCATACAGCATCGCAGATTTGTGGAGGGGAATTTCCGAACGCAATCTTTCAGAGTGCCAGGCAGGTTTCAGAGAACATTTTCATCTAAGTCTATTCTGAACAAGAGTACCATCTTGGGGTTAATGAAGTGCAACTGCGAGATAGGGAGCGTGTTTGATCGGAAACGCAGTCGTCAAAATTCAGTGCTCACGCAGCGAAAACTAGAGGAACTTCGGAATGTCCTATGAACTTCCCTGAAAACATAATTAAGAAATTTTCAGAGGCAATGTAATTTTTCGTACGGAAGTGGGCACTGTGCCACAAAAAATTAAAAATGCGCATTCAAACAGGATACATCTCAGGAGCTTTAAAGTTACTGATCGGACTTCTCGCATTAATTACTGTAATGGGCTACGACGATTTTATTTTTATTTTTTATTTATTTTTACGTAAAAAAAAAAACAGTTAAAAACTGCGTATGACGTGCTATGGGGAAAAGTGAATTGTGTGCACATTTTCAAAATTCTGTGATCCCTACACTAAGTCATATACTACTTAAAGTTTGAATTTTTAAAGGAAGAAAAAAACTCCCATGTAGTAAAATCTATTTTCAAAAATAAATAAGCAATAAATTTTGAATTTTGAAAGGGAGAAAAAAACAAAAAACTCCCATGTAATAAAATCTATTTTCAAAGATAAATAAGCAATAAATTTGGAATTTTGAATTTTGAAAGGGAGAAAAAAACAATCAAAAAAACTCCCATGCGATTTGTTAGCAAAGGTCTTGAGACTCTTGATAAAGTACTTAAGTGATGAGACTTGGTTTGTATGTTAACCTGCAAAGCAGCAGACTCTGGGGAACTATGAGACCACCGGGAACAGAAAAGAGACCATTGCATAAAACATGGATTCTGACAACACAATGTATTAAAGGAAGTAACTTCCTAAATTTAGGAACAAAATTGTTCCACTTTTTCGTTACTACGGCCCGACAATAAGAGTTTGTCAAAAATTCGTTTTCCGACGCAGGATTACAATACTTTTTCTTACGAAGTAACGGCGAGAAAGTAAAAAGGATTGAAAAGATTAGGCATTTCACACAAACAAAATTGCAAATTCTGGCTCCAACATTGTTAATATCTTTGCAGACTTTTGAATCGATATAGGTATCTCATTCTAATGTCCAAAATGTTTTCAATTACTATGCCAATACAGTATTGAACTTAGGCAGTATATATCAATCACTCAAAAATAAATACATTCGCCAATGAAAAAGCTTGAGAGAAACTAAGGTCCAAGACCTGATTGTGTGTCACCAAATTTTCTTATACATTGCTCTTCAAATATATCACACAGGGTCAGTGGCGCACCCGAGGAATAATGGTTCAACGTACGGACATTACCATTCCCCTATTACAAATTCATTGACATTAGAGCATTATTTAGCAGAGAATCTCATTACAAATTCACAAGGCACGATCTATATTCATATTTCAAAGAATGACAAACATTGTATTTTATTATGGAAATGAGAATATTGGAATTTGCGACTCATTTGTGTCGTAGTTGAAAAGTAATCTATCCGGTCGTGTACAAAATGTAAAATATCAATCTTATATTTCTCGTGCCATTTATGTTAGGTCCACTATTATTACTTTTTATTAAGGACTTGAACTATCCTTGTATTCAGCGACGGGCAAAATACTTCAAATTTAGTATTTAAATACATACTCAAACTACATTAGGTTTTGAATAGCTAAATACGTACGTATTTAAAATATTCAAAATGCAGTAAATACTATACTTTTTTTTTTTTTTAATTTAATTACTAATTGACAGTCATAAAGTTCTGAACAATAACTTATATGTCTAACTAAATTAAGCGGAATTTCCTTTTAATGCGACCAGTTTTTCAAACAAATCATCAGAAAATAAACCCCTATTTGGCGAATGTATAAAATTCGCAAAGGAAATAGGTCGTTCAACTGGTGCCAATAAACTAGTGTTTGAAGTAGAGCTCGGACATGCAGGCACTAGGAAAGGTCGAAAATATGCAGGCAAATAGGCACTTAAAACAGGCAGGGAAATGGGCATTATAATTGACAACATGCAGGCACTTAGGAATGAAAACTTAAAAATAGGGAAATGGGCATTATGGTTGAATAATATTAAAATTTATACATAATATGTACTACATAAAGATGAACACAATTTTCTAAAAACAAATAGAATTTCTTCCATTGTAATTGCGGAGTTAGATATTTTCTAGGAGTTATCCCGTGTGGAATTTTATATTTTGTACATTTTGTTGGTTAAACTGGATAAATGTTTGATTTTCAAGTTATGAAAATGGAACATGTGCGGAATGGAACAAGTTAGTGTTGAAATTCTTTCTTGTCTTCATCTTTTGACTGCACTTGCTGAAGGTTTGAATAGCTTTCTCACTTTTTTTCGCATATTTTGCACGAGTTGCAGGGTTTTTATGTTGCAAGAAATATTTTTTTGCACAGTTTATCACCTTTTCACAACACTGGCAAAAAAGTACATTTTCAGTCCGTCGTGAATCTTCTCCATAAGCACCTTCTCCAGAGAGCAATGTCCTGTTCTCTGGAGCGCCCTGATGGACTCCGGCGAAGTACATAAAGGTAACCTGCTCGGTGACCAATTCTCAAGCGGTGTTCCTGCTCGATGCGTTACAGGCAAGAACACACAGGGCATAGAGCTGCTCGATCGGATGACGCCCTAGCAGATTTTACGCGGTTGTTACTTGTTTGGTAAAAATTACCCATTAGTGATTTCTCAAAAAATTGACTCTAGAAAACAAAATATAGTGAACAAAAAATATTAAAAAATGCGGAAAATTCAATTAAGGCACAGGCTCTTAATGCTCGATCAGGCAATTATCTTTCTAAAAAAAATGCATACATAGGCATTATAAAACCCTCGCAAAAGCTATTTCTAGGGGTGAACATTGATAATAGGGTAAGTTGTCTAAAAATACATTCAAAGAAATAAAATATGTAAAAATGGGTATGGTCCGGACTCTAGTTATAAGGATTAAACGCATTTTTGTCGGATAATTGTCCAGCATTTTTAATGATTTAGATTTATAATTTAAAAATGAAGAGAATTCAAATTCAACAGCTGAAAGGGGCTTTAATTTTTGTTTCAATGAGGTTCATTCACTAGTAGAATGAAACAAAAATACACTATCTTTGGTACCTTCACCTGTATATGAAGTAACTGTTTACGTAATCCCATAGGACTCATACAATCATCACAGAGACAGCAGAAAGGACTGCTTTGTTCATCTCTGGTGTACTGGCCAAAACACACGCACAACGACGACCACCAATCAGGCGCCCAGAAAATGACGTTAGTTAGGAAATGCCCTATCGGCTTCCGACTCGCGTCGAATATTCTAGAAATTAAGATTTTGACCAATAGCATTTGAAATTCTGATCACGTGAATGAGCGATGTGCGAAGTTAGAAAAGAGATTGGGGATGCGAAGCAGGAAGCTCAAGTGAGTAGGATTTTTATCAGAAGACAGACAGAAGGCGAGAGAACAGCATAGCAAACAGGCTGATGTGTTGAGGAGAGGTAGTTGGAGCCAGCGATTAGTGTTGGACGACCAACGGAGTGCAGGCCGCCCCGTTTGAAATCACAAACTGGAATTTATTCCGTTTCAACGGGCCGGCGTAGATCCGTAAGGATCGATAGTACAGCCGAGTTATCAAGGCTGACCTGATACGGATAGGATGGCGTATTGACGGCCCTTTCCGCTATCCACCGATTGCGTCTCATTTCATCCATTTCCTGACTACGAGCGTCAGATCTGCGAAGTACTGGAACGGGAAGGGACGCTGGCGCCGAATGAACTGCTGCTTCCGGCTGGCTGCACCTTGCTGCAACGCGGTTCGCGACAGCGTTTGATTTGAGAGCGACCACAGGTGTGCAATCATCGAAAGAGGTAGAATCAACAACTATTATTTTGTATTCATTCTAAAGACATTCAAAAAAAATCATCTATTGTAAAAGTAATATTAGAATTTAATTTAAGAAACCTTCAGACCAAAATGTATTTTAAAAAGCAATAAACGTGTTCTCGCCATTCAGGCGACTAACACTAAAAAAAAAGGAACATGACTTTGTAGTTATTATAACTTAGTAATAGTAGTGGACCCAGTGCACGCCCTCATTCAGGAGTGCTCACTCCTGAGGTGCTCATATGCCGGTGCCAGGTGTCAGGTAAGTGCCCGTTTGGCGCCCTTTATTTATAAATTTAACGCGCACACCCGTCATCTGATTACCGACAACAAAAAATTCCTAAAAGCTATATATAAACTTTCTGATAGATTCTTGTACTTGAAACGAAATTTCTAAAAGTAAATGATGCTAAACTGAACGAATGGATTTTTTAGGGCCAAAAAGGCGGTCATTGATGGCTGATGAATATTTCGAAGAACTGTTAGATTCACTGAAAAAAGCTTGACTGCCTCTCAAAAATTTATATTACAATTTCCTTGGAAACCATAAAGCAGAAAACTATAGGACATGGTTGCCGATCTTCTGCATTCTTATAAAGCAATGAGATGTAACATGTCTTTGATATTCGCTCTTTTTTAGTCATTCCAACAAAAGAGTATAAAGGGTAGGAGTTCCTAAAACCTCTAAAAGGAAGCAGGTTAGTGTCAGTGTGGAGGATTTTGTCCAATCGGTCGAGGCTAGCATATATTCCCGACAAAAGTCAAAGAAGAAATCCAAGCAAATAAGGCCAAATGACGATGACAATGATGGTAGTGGAAGACAGACAGTTTATATCTCCAATAATAGTTTAGAGACCTTCGTAGCTAGGTTTGAGGAAGAGGAAATGGAGGAAGCAACGTTTTCAGCTGTACTAGAAGGACAAACAGCACCTAAGATGGACACAACGGATTCATTTAAGATGGACATCACGGATTCTCCGGATTCAGTTTTTCCGCTAGAGGTGATACCAAGGAGGCGCTGGACACATAACTGTTACCAACATCGATATATCCTCTTCCGGAAGGGCAGGCGTGGGAACAATGGTCCTTTTTTGGAGTCTAAGTTACAGATTATAAGTTTCGTCTGGAATTTTAACATTGTGAGAGATACGAGCCACTACATCAAAAACTATTTTCTTCTGTACATGAACACGCCTGAGGTTGTAACGCGTCAACTAACCAATAGCAAGCATCCCAAAGCACGTGCTGTTTACATCCACTTTTTTCTTAGGGTGAACGGAAATAGAGACCGGGAGTTTTATTGGGTAAAAACGCATGATTTTGAGCGTTTGAAAAGCAGAACGCCCTATGATAATACAACACCCCTCCCCCCACCCTCACCCTGTCGTTTCAGAATATAGACCTCAACTCGGGGCAAATCTAGCAATGGTTACTCAAAAATGCCATGCCTCACCATACTATTTTACTAGGAACAAATTGCCATCTATTGTAATGTATTATTTTTTGTAATCTCATATAGATATAATTTTTTGTTTCTCCTTGCATATTTTTGTTCATTATAAAACCTGTAATTGGGCGATAGTGAGTTGTTATCGAAAATAATATACATAGTATTCAGGAGCAAAACAAGGTGGAAATCCCTCACGCCAATAGTATTTGGATGATAGGATGGATAGTCATACAGTTGGCCACACAAGACTCAAAACAGAGGTTGTGCAGCAGTTCCCTTTGACCATTCACCCCTCTTAAGTTCGGATTTGCCTCCCTTCCCCCTGCGGTTTATTTATTTATTTATTTATTTTTACACCACAAGAACTTCCCGTTTGCTCAGCATTATGCATATCATAGTGATGCAGAGTTGCAGGTGGCTGTCAAATACTGGTACTAACCAAGGCGGAAGATTTCTACAACACAGTGATATAACTTGGATTCCACACATGACAAATGTCTCCATTCTGGTGGAGATTAAGTGGGAAAATTGTGCAACATCTACTGGATCTGCTACAGTAAAGAAAGTTTTTCCATGAAATTGTGTTTTCTTTCTGTTGATTCTTTCTGGATGTATCTTGCAGCATTAAGTTTCTTCACAATGAAAAACACATTTTACCTAATTGAGAAATGAAACATTTGTAGTGCATACAATTTCAAGTGCTAGGTGTTATGAGTTAGTATTGTGTAATAACTCCAAACATTTGTCTGATTTTTCTTTTATTTCATTTACAATGGAGAGTGGTGATCAATGAAATTCCAACTTTGCTTAAGTAACAACCACCTTGAAGTACACATTATACCATCATAAATAATAATTTTTTTAGAAGCTCACCTTGAAACATGATGCTCTGTACAACAGTTGAACCACATGTCCTATGCTCGTTTTCGATGCTTGTGGAAAATGTGGCTCCAATCTTTGCACAACAAACATTACAAGAACTTTTCTTGATAGAGCTGAGCCATCTTCTAAAGCTAATAGAACCAGTTTCAACACTTCTTCTTGCATTGCTGTAAATTTCACATTCACACACATTTATAAAAGAGTAAATTGTCTTACAATTTTATAATTACATACAGGGAGTTTATGAATTACTGTCCTGAAACATAGTAAGCTTTCGTTGATGAATATCATCATTTTGTCAAGTTTCTGACATTACTTTAAATAAGTTTCTGATTATTTCTACATAATTCTCTACATCACATAATCACATCATCTACATAATTTTAAAGAAAAGAGACCATTATGAAAACTCACTATCAATCCTGTAGGATAGCAATTTTAAACTTGGGCAGATTTCGAAAACACAGTTCATCGAAAACTGAACCTGTGCAATTTTTAAAAGTGTACTTTGCTTTATCTGACAAAAAAATTTTACAAAATTTATATACTTTTTTTTTTAGAAAATCTTGAAAATATTAGGTATTTATGTCCTATATATCTAAGGGAGTTACGTGACAACTACTCATATTTTAAAAAATTCTGTGCAGCCTTCTTTCAAGAGCTGTCTTTAAACATATTTCAGTAAGAATAAAATATCTACAATAGTATGTATAGTCGGAGGAAGACGCCGTAAAAATTGTCCACGATTGCGAATTTGGAAAATTCTGAGTTCAACGAAAATATAACCGCCCTCATTTTTAGGAGTCTTTTGTTCCATCAGGCAGAGAAAAAAAATTCGGAACCATTTTTTGAGAAACATTTGCAAATCTTTAAGGCTGAGATAAAAATGTTTCAGAATTTCCGTCTCAAACTTGCAGGGCCTTTAATTCAGCCAGATCGATAGGGGAATATCAGTTTTGGAGAAAATCATCTGAATGGTTTAGGTGATATCACGGATGGACGGGCAGATGCACTGACGTCTTGCCGCCAAGAGAGAGAGACAGACAGACAGACAGACAGAGAAAGACAGAGAGAGACAGAGAAAGACAGAGAGAGACAGGGAGAGACACAGAGAGAGAGAGAGAGAGAAACAGAGACAGACAGAGAAAGACAGAGAGAGACAGAGAGAAACAGAGAGAGAGAGCAAATTGAATAGCTGCTTTTTTGAGAGAGCAATTAACTGCTTTTTTATTTCTGTTAATTTTTCTTTACTAACAAATATAATCATTTCTTTTGTATATAATAACCATTTCATACTGTTTCTGAGTGTTTGTGTTTCTGAAATGCAAATTTTTGCATATACAGAATTTATTCAAATCAACTTTTGAGTGTTTATTGCAGCTCAGCCATTCAGAATAACCAAGGAGATTATTACACAAAATATGCTTAAAATTGCCTTAGTCTTGTTTTCCAAGTTTTATAGTTTCTTCCCTGGACACCTGTATACATGGTGAGAGTCAAGTCAACTCAGTATTGTCTCCTATATTATTTCATTAATATACATATCTTTTGTGACTCTCACAGACAACCAATCTTTATAAATGAGGTCTCTAAAGAAAATTTCACGGAGACATGACGAATTGCACTCTGACTTTACAAAAGTGAAGGATTTGTTGAAAAAGACATGTCTAAATATTCATATGAAATGCAACCCGCAATGCTCGATAGCATTGTCAAAAGGTATATAGTTAAATAACTCCTAAACGAAGGCTTAAAATTTGAAATTTTGAAAGGCCTCAAAGAAATGTTTTTCACATTACAATCTACAAGATAAGGACACGATTTCGACATTCTATTACGTTTTTGCTGGTCCGGTGCCTATCGGTATTATCTAATATCAACTATATTACTCGGAGCTGGAGGCGATCTTTGTTTATGACATCACGCTTAGAAGGCTTACATTTCTCCATCTTATATGTATGCTTTCTGTGTACACCGTGGTTGCACCAACCAATGAGGTTTACTTGCTTAATCATTAATTCAAGATTATGCAAATAAAGCTCTTGCAGCAACAATTACAAGTATTAATAGTTCCTTGATACCGAAGAAGATTGCATTTTATATGTATAGTGCAACTGTAAGTATTGACAGTCTTGTTTCTGTGAAAAGTTTGTGATCTAACTTACAGTACTCATCCATTTGGTACGGTACCACATCGTATATCTACTAATCACTAAACAATCATTTTATTCTTATTCAAATCTTTTTGTCAGTTTTTATCGCTCACCCCTCAAATTTCAAATTCTGCTAATTCAAGTCGATATACTTTCATGGGCAGGGTTAGTTCATTTTTTTGAAAACCTGAATTAAAAATTAAATTTGATGAAAGTATAAGGCTCTATTTCTTTCACAATATTGTTTATTTTTTCTGGTGTGGTTGATTTTAAAGATCTAATACAAGTCATTTAAGAGAAATAATTGTTCTACCTTGTTTATTTGATCTCATTTCTTTGAAGGTGGGTGGACTTCACTTTGATAAAAGAGAAATTCGCTTCAAGTCCTTATGCTATGATAAAAAGTCACGAAAGGAGCTACAATGTACTATGGAATGACAGAGACACAAGGAAGGAACAATCTCCACAAAATTGTAAGGGTGTCCTGGACGTGAATCCAAAAGATAAGGAAGAAGGCTCAAGAAAATTTGAGAAGGGCATTATCAGAGAGCTTAGAAAATGCATCAAACTACGATGGAAAGAGATCTCTTTCATCTTTTGATGTTCATCAAAAAGAAGAAAGAAACAATATTGGCAAAGAATGCACGATTGTGAACAATGAATAGGGAAAACTGTCTCGTTAGCATAGAATTCTGTTTCACCTGTGCCAGTATTTCCTTTATCAGCAGTGATTTGGTGAAACTTTCACATCAGCTTGTTCAGTCATGATATTACTTTGAAAAAACTGGGAAATAATACTTTCCCTAGTGATTAACAATTTCAACAAATTAATTTAGATCTTGGAGAAGTTAAAGCATTTCCAAGAAAACTAGGACTATTCTCATAGTACATTTAGTACAGTAAATGCTCTTTTGCAGGGTAGTAAATAATCTAGATGTTACATTGAAACAAACCGAATTTATTATTAAACAGATTGATTTATTAATCATTGAAAATAGGTGGAAATATAAGTTGGTACAGCATGTGATAGTCCAGTTGCTGCTATTTCATCATATGTTTGATTGTTTATATTATATAAAATCCTCACCTATATTATTTCAGTAGTACAGACAAGTTTTGCACACACGCAACCAATACTCATAAATGAAGTCTCTAAAGAAAGAGAACTTGCAGCATTACTAAAATCTATTAAGTTGAATATCCCCTAGACGAAGCGTTCTAGAGCTTTAAAATCTGGAAGTTTGAAATCGAAGGCCACAAAGAAATATTCCTCGCAACGTAATCTATAGAACAATTATGCTGGTCCGGCACTTCTCGACACTACCCCATCTGTTCAGAGACGTGCAGAATCTGCAACTGTACGTCAATGAAAATTAATTGATACATTAGGCAATTAAATTGTATGGGTGTACCTCTCTGTTTGGTAATAAAGGTAAATAATATTCCAAAGAGTAAGGATATGCTTGCCCGATCCAGTATTTTCGCAAAGACAATTTTAAGTAGCTTTTTCTAGAGTAAAAAGCTTTTGTAATATTTTTGTGACTATCAAGGAAAGTGAAAAGCTAACTGTCAAGGAACATTGTATAAATAATTCAAATGTTTTTAAGGAAGTGTTAAGAAACGTTCTAAGAACATGTCTATTAATTTGTTTCAAACATTAATTCCATTGTTCTTTATTTTAATTTTAAATTCTATAAGTACATTGTAAGTTACCTTTCTAATTTTTTTAAACAAATAAACATGTTTTGTTAACAACTTCCCCTGTTAATATGGAAAAGGAAAGATGGGAAAAGGGTGGAGTTTAACATATGAGAGTTCTCGCATGGATATGCTGGTGTAATAGAGTTCAGTAAATATTAATCTTGGATTTTAAATAAATTGACTGCTATACATCACATGGTCATTTGATAAGGGTCTTATACAGGTACCAACTTCATTTTGGTCCCTGTGCCAATGCCTCCATGGTAAACCAAAATCACCTTATTTTCCACACTGTCATAAATATTAAAAACTTAATATAGTTAAACTAAATAAAATAATAAAAACATCATATTTGCCAGAGGTAAAATGTCTTTAGATCAATATTAATAGAAGCTTAAAATTTTGCATGCAGTCTACAAATACCAGGGCATTATGTACTATCCTCATGAATGGCAAAGAAAAATATTTCTCATTGCTGAGAAAAACTGTTTTTGCCCTTTTTTGTGGGCCCATAATTCTGCTACAGTTACCATTTCAGCAGTCATTGAACCGATAATATTTTATTTTAACTTACAACTTTTTACCCTTGCAGCCAAGAGGCAATCCAAAGAATACACAACTTTTAATCAAAGTTTTAACTGAAAATTTTCACACAAAATCTACTGCTAACAGTTCAAATTCTTTTCTGGATTCTCTGCCAAAACATTTGGAACATAATTCTTACATTATGCTCCCTGTTCAGTAGCCATGGGTAGGTGAACATCAGACAAAATCTCACACGTGTAGAACGTGTGAGATATTTCAATTTTACAGACCTTTCAAAATACTTCATTCATAATAATAGAAGTTAGATTTTTTAATCAATAGATGTGTCTTAATATATGTAATTATTTCTTGTAATAAATCAATTTTTATAGAATGGTCAGGTGGGGAGTTCTCAAATTCCTAATTCAATTTATGTAATATTTATCACTCCATCCTCATCATAGTATAATATTAATTACTGGAGCCCAGAAGATTGGCAGAACTCCTGCCTTTTTATTATTGTTAGGATGTTAAAGACTTTTGACAATAGGAATGATTTAACAGATCTTTTGGAGTTGTTTTAGAAGATTAGATTAGATTTTGCCCCCCCCTCTCTTTTTTCCTTTTTTTTCCTATTTGAACTTCTAATGCCTATTTTGACTTTTCTGTCATTTTCCTTTTTTTCTTACTTTTTTTCCCCTGGCACTAATTTCTATCAAGCTGGAAACACATTTTTATGTAAGGCAATATGAATGCACTGTTGCATTTTATGTTTATCTGCAAGTGTAGGCACAATGTTGGACAAGTCTTGAACTTGGGCTTGAACTACAACCAGGAAGTGTCAAAAATCGCAAACACAGCCAAGATTTCTGGATTCTTTCATTGATGCTGACAGACTTTGTTCACTTACAAGGAATTTCATCCTATCTTAGAGAATGGCCTCCGATCCCCCTTCGAGAGCACAGTTCTCTGTACATGATGACTGTTCTGTATGCTGGCAATTATGCTTCAAGTTCAAAGATCAAAAACCATAACAATGATTTCACTGATGTCATTCCAGTATTCAAAACAGTCCACAATAGCATTTTGTATTGTGAGTGAAACAAATTCATAATCATCTGACAGAAATTTCCTGTGCCATGAATTGCGGTGAAACAGAAAATTAATCTCCAATAGGAGAAGAGTGAAAAAATCTGGTCATGAAGAATTAAGTTTACAAAGAGAAGATCATTTCCTTCCATTTAAGTGCAGATCAAAACAAAGTTAGAATAAAAATTTTAATAATTTTAAATATAATTTTTTTTAAATAAATTCTTTTAAATGGTTATTTTTCATTGTTTTTCATGCCTTTTTCAATGCATATTTTCATAAAACTTCACACTTTTTGCTAGGTCAGTTTAGATAAAATAAATGCCTGGACTTCCAGGATCTATTTATTTTCTATTTTTCCTTTCTAAATAGTTCCTTTTAAAAAATTATTTTTGCTAAAATGTTCATCTCCACACCAGTAAATTAATGAAAATAAAGGTTGATGACTTATATGAAACGATTTTCACTATGTAATGCTCACTTTTGCAGGCTGCAAAAATACACATCATTGATTGCAAATAGATGTTACTGCCATGCAAAGTAGCCAAATTATATTATTTAATGTTTGATAATTTCTCATTGCAGCAATTTTTCAATGAAATTTATTATGATGTCTCAGTTTAATACTACTTTTCTCTCGTGCGTGTCTAACTTTATCTTAACAAATTTCAACAAATACAAACCAGGCCCTAGAAATTGGCAGCCTCTTGCACGAACAGCAGCCCACAAATTAGCAGAGAGCTGTTGCGGATTTTGATGTTGCAAAATCAACTCCGTAACAGTCCGTTCTCCTAAAGATCTTGCAGCTCTCATTGCACGAGAACGACCTTCTTCTTCCATCAACTGACAATTGATTAAGGTTACCAACTTGCGTTGCATTGGTCTTGATAGTACACTTGTTCCTCCATTGCTGTTTCCTACAAAGATTAATGAAGAAGAAATTTTAATGCAAGCAAAGTCATAACACACAATTAAGACATACCAAAAGAATTTCAGCTGTTTCACTAAGAGGTTTATTTCAGAGTTAATTTGTTTGTTTGAACCTTATCCATTCCATTCACTCATCCTGTTTTACTTATTTTCTCATTCTACCAGGGTATTTCTTATTTTGGCAAAGTGAGTCTTTTATCACCCAAACTCCAAATATGGCTTTAATAATACACTACAATATGAGATCCCGTACATCAGCACAGACCCATGCCATCAGATGTAATGTTTACAATGAATTTTAAAAAGGTGCTTTGAATGTTATTTTAAAAAAAACTTTTCTTTTCTAATTTTAACAATTTTGAAATGTGTTTCTTGCGATTCTTCGAGTCACAGAATACGAATCCAGTTTTAAGAAATAATTCTTAGAAATTATTTCTAAGAAATAATTTTAATTAAAACTGTCAAAGCTATTAATCTGCACTATAAACGCTGTACAAGCAGGATTTTTTGATTGTTTTTTTTCTTCTTTAAAATGGATATGATGTCACAAGATCATTTTGATAAATAACAATATCCAATTAAGTAACACATTGTAAGAGAGTGCAATTTTCACCATTCCTTATGATTTTCAGAGAGTTGAGAGTACAGTGCAAGAAGTTACCTTTAACTATTACATGTACTATTTATATACCAACCGTCGAAGCTATTGTTGTGAATTACTGTCTTTGAAGCTGATAAAATTTTATGAATGTGAAAAACAGACACACCCATCACCCATCCAATTAAAGTTAGACCTACATTAAATGACTAAATTGTTTTGCTGATTCCTTTGGTTTATATGATGCATCAGACTCACGGTGTTCACTATCACCTGAATTTCTTCTCCATGGGTTTTCCCTGGATTTCGCTGGAAAAGAAGTTGATAGTGCCAAGAAGATGATCTGAGAGATTGTGGAGGAAATGAATCCTTCAGAAATGCGCGCAGCTGCTTTTTTTTAGGTGAAGAACTTGAATCCAGTTTTATTGCTACATTATTGCATATTAATAAGGACCAACTTTCAATAACACACTTGAAGCAAAAACAACTGCAAAGACGTCAACTAACAGCAATGCTTTGAAAAGCTCTCCTATTACTGATGCTTTCCTGTTGATAGCAATGGCAAATAGTGACTCTTAGAACTGATCTCAGGAGGAACGCGTTTTTCAAATGGCCGAAAAATCTTCTCAACAACGCAGACACGGCAAGATTTCGAAACTAGGAAATCTACCAACAAAAATGGGAGACTTCCCAAGAATATAAGGTGCGAAGAAGGCCCTACCTCCGGGAGGTGTCGTAGTTTTCCTTGATATCAAAAAAGATGCGTACGAGTTGTCTTAGCACAAAAAAAGTGGTATGTGAATAGATGGTACTTGGTTGTTTGATTGACTAGCGTCAGTTTCATTGACTAGCGATTCCGAGTGCGTCAACTGCTGAAGTAAGTGTAGTGTAGCTGTAAGTGTAGTGCATGTTTTCATCGCTGGAGATGGGGTTGATCTTCCCCCCGCTGGACGGCGATATCAGGCGCCGACCTACGTCGGCTTGCGGGGAATTTCCTAAGTACAGTGGACTTTGGTTACAGTGAACTTCCCCAACGCCCCTTCGCGTGTCCGTCGTTGTCCCTTCGTCGCTCAATGCCGCCGCCGCCGCCGCGCCCGTTTTCGCGGCTGCTCGGGTGCCGCCCCCACGCGAAGGCGCGCGGGGGCTTCAGAACACTTGTTCGCGGTAGCGGCGAAATGGAGCGCGCGGCTTATGATTTTATTCCACTCCCAGCCGGCCGCCTTGCCCTTGTGTCAAGAGGTCGCGCGCCCACCCAAGGCCGCGCCTTCCTGCGCCTCGCGCGCCTCCACCTCTTGGCTCCGTCGCGCAGGTCCACGCAGACAGTCGCGTCAATGTGAGCGTTGACTTGTTTTACGCCGGCAGTCCGCACTTGTGCCCTACCATTCATTGTTATGCGCCAACGTACTACAGACTGTCCATCTCGCCGTTAACCAGGGCTACAGCATCAGCATACGCTTTACTGGCATATTTTCGTGTCACTCGCGCGTTCGCGGAGCGACTGCCAATTTAGATCACGGCGGCACGCATTGTCTGGTCATCGTGTCCGGGCACTTAGAGCATTCGCTCAGATATAGTACTGTGGCGTGTGCATCGCTTCCATAACGCAGCAAGAATCCAGCCCCGGCAGCAATCGGTTCGAGTACAGCGCCTTCCATGTAATAGGTACCTGTTTCTGCCTCCAAAGGGTGCCGAGCCAGACAAGTCAATTGGGTTCAAGTTCATCATAGACAATGAACTCTCATTAATTGTACTGAACCTTAATATTCATCATAAAAATATAAACTTTTGTCATTTTTTAAGTTAAACAATTTCGTAGACTTCGCTTATGTACGCTAGTCATTTTAAGTTTTAGAATTAGTTATATTTACTAATAATTCACCGCTCGGGCTCGGCATTCATTTCCGTATAAAGTAGAGTATATTTATAATTAGTTTTCTATTTTCTTGTTTAGATATTAAGTCTCCTCTTCTCTAATTCCAAGAGGTAGTAATACATTTTTTTTTTTTTTTTCACTTTCGTATCAATCAATTAACATTAGTTCAATTTCTTCTTGTTTTATACTTCGGTCGAATCCTTTCATTCCTCTTACGAGGTGGTTCTCCAGCCTTTTCCTTTAGTAGCCGTCTGGCTACTTCCATGAGCTACGGGTGGCCGATATGCACGTGTATTGCCACGTCCACGTTGTTGGCTCATCATCGTGCGCGGCGCCGTGTGAGATGTGGGCGATTCCACGTGAGTACCGCATCTGCACGCGCTCACACGCCACGGACAAGCGTACGCATACACGTGGTAGGACGGACGGACGGGAAGACGGACGGACGGGAAGACGGACGGACGGACGGAAGACGGACGGACGGACGGACGGGAAGACGGACGGACGGAACGGACGGACGGACGGACGGACGGGAAGACGGACGGACGGGAAGACGGACGGACGGGAAGACGGACGGACGGGAAGACGGACGGACGGGAAGACGGACGGACGGGAAGACAGACGAAAGGAAAGACGTACTGCCAGTCTGACGTACTGCCAGTCTGACGTACTGCCAGTCTGACGTACTGCCAGTCTGACGTACTGCCAGGCTGACGTACTGCCAGGCTGACGTACTGCCAGGCTGACGTACTGCCAGGCTGACGTACTGCCAGGCTGACGTACTGCCAGGCTGACGTACTGCCAGGCTGCGTACTGCCAGGCTGACGTACTGCCAGGCTGACGTACTGCCAGGCTGACGTACTGCCAGGCTGGCGTACTGACAGGCTGGCGTACTGACAGGCTGGCTTACTGACAGGCAAAATGACGGGCAGGCAGAAGGACTGGGACTCAGAAGGGTAGAGGGACGCACGAGCGGACATAATGACGGACGGGCAAACGGAAGGACAGACGGACGTTCTGGAAGAAGACTTTTTAAGTAGCAAGCAGACCTGTATTTCCGTTGAAATATCGAAATAGATTTTCCGCAACATTACATAACTTTCTCTACTATGTATATTTCTCCGCATGTACGTACGTATTCAAGAAAGTAAAAATATACAATTTTCAAATGACCATATCTTCAAGGATTTTCATCTAAGATACTTTTAGGTGATTCAAAATTGAAGCTTGAAATCTCTACCTGAAGAATATTACTTCAAACAATTTAACCATTTTACTGCAATCGGGTAACATTTGAGTAGCCCGCAGTCGGTGACACATCTTTAAAACTATCATTCCAGCCGCGCTGCATCCGATTTGTTTATGATAGAAATTAATTGTTCTAATACAGTATCTGATGCGTTTAACGCATATTTAAAAGAAATCTGTCCCTCTCATCTAATGCTACAGACTTCGTTCCAAATTCCAATACGTCCGCATTATGGTCCTTGCAATATTAATAATAATAATAATAATATATTTTATTGTAACGAATATTGCGTCATCCGCCGGCGCCACCCCGAGGTGCCTGTGATCGCGGGTTACGTCATCTGCCGGCGACCACGAGCTGCCTAGGAGCGCGGGTTGCATCACCTGCCGGCGGATTATTCCAGAACGGTCGCGGAGTCCGGAAGGTTCTCGATCGTCCGCCGAGTATAAATACGTGGTGGCCGGCGACCGGCGGCCGCAGTGAAAGCTCACAAGGAACTGTGACAAGTGCATCGAACTGTGACAAGTGCATCGAACTGTGACAAGTGCATCGAACTGTGCAGTGCATCGAACTGTGACAAGTGCATCGAACTGTTGCCAGTGCAGTGAACTGTGGCCAGTGCTTAGGACTGTGCGAGTGTGTGAGAGAAGAATGGTGTAAATAAATAAATCAAGAGAAGTGTAGTGTAAATAACTGAAGAGAAGTGTAGTGTAAATAAATCAAGTGTTTTCAGTGATTGTGTTAAGAAACAAAATAAACGTTTTTGTTAAAATAATACGAGACTTTTAATTCACCACCTAGAAACGTAACATTATTATTATTGTTGTTATTATTATTATTATTATTATCCTTATAACGATGATGAATTGTTTGCTTAATACCATAAAATTATATAAAATTTTCTTATGGCAACGACGTGAAATTTTCTTTACCACGCGCTTGGTATCATCAAATGATCCAATTGTTCAGATAATGGATTTTCATGTGTTTTTTCTTTTGTTTTTATTTTTCTATCACAGAATGCCCGTGCGTGATACACTCCCCATGTTCGTCACCATTAACTAAAAATGCGTGGTTATTTCGTTTAATGGTTGGCTTTGTAAGGTAATGGAAAGAAATATAACACACAAAATTATTTTCATGATCTGAATCTGAATAAGAACATAACGTAACTTTTGTATTTCGTCAGGCAGATTCAATAGAAATTTGTATAGATATCAAGCAATTTTATTTGCTCCTCGACTCGTTTTGACGAACATGTAGCTAAAGGCCTGGCCTTTTACTGGATCTTCAACTGTTACATAGTTTGTATATTGTTAGGTGCGCTGTCCAGAGGCATTGTTGTAAACCGATTGCAAAAACTGCTTTCAATTTATCTTGTGAAAGTTCATTGCCCTTCTCGTTTTCTTATAAACATATTTCGTGTAAATCAAGTTGGGAGGGGGTTAACAGAGTCAACAATGTAATACTTTCTCCTTCCAGTGCTACTTTGTGTTTTCTACAAAGAAATTGCATCAATAGCTTATTTCTTGTTTTGGTGGTTAAATTGCAAACCATATCCATGAATCCATTGCAAGAAAACGGTAAAACAAATATTTTTCCAATTCTCCTGATCCAAAGTGTACAAACTAGTAATAAACTTTAGGCAACAATAGCGTTAACATATTTTGCGCTGTCAATTGAATTCCATTAATTTTTTTGTGCCGTTGGACGCTATCAGTCTAGTAAATTCCCTGTGATAGTGCTGCGATCTATTGATTTTTCCTATAAGTATTTTTCGGTACATTTAGCCTTAACAAAAACGTTTATTTTGTTTCTAAACACAATCGCTGCAAACACTTGATTTATGTACAGATTCACTTGATTTTTCTTTATACTGCACACTTATCTTGATTATTTATGTACACTACACTTCTCTTGAGTATTTATTTTCACTCTTCACTTCGCTTATACTGTCGCACACTCCTGAGCACTGACCACAGTTCACGGCGCTGGCCACGGTTCACGTCACTGAGCACAATCCCTGCACTGCTCTTCACCGCGATGCACACACTTCACAGCTCAGCTTCCACTGCGGACTTAAGACTGACCCGCGGTCGCCGGCCGCCGCGTATTTATACTCAAAGGCGCCGTCGAGAATTTTCTGGACCTTGCGATACGCCCAGAGCACTCTGGGACAATCTAGTGCAAGGGCCGCCGGCAGATGACGCAACCCGCGCACACAGGCCAGCTCGTGGTGGCGCCGGCAATATTCGTTACAATATTGTGTAATTTTTGTGCTATTCAAATATATAGCTTGATTTTTTTTTGCTCTTAACTTTTTGAAAAATAAAATACTTTTCGATGTCGTGGACAGGGGCAATACCTATGTGGTGAGAAAAGGACACGTAGAAGAAGAAAACTTTAAGAAAATTAGTTTTTCTCGACACAATAATGACCACAAAACAATAGTACGCAACATTTTTTGTTTTAATATTACCCTAGAAAATTATTTCATTACATTATCGTCAAAAACAAGATATTTACAGATACATAAATACTAAAAAAATTAACTATTCAACAATATGCATTGTTTATGTCAACATTCACATACAAAAACCAATGTAATAAACTACACTAACATTGACTTTTTCCTCGATTCCTTTTTTGTCGATTTTTCGTAAATTGAACAAAACCATTTACATGTGGACCGGACTAGTGTACCAGCAGCGAATAAGAAAAGCCCTCTTGGAAGGAAAACCTCCCAATATGAAACACAACTATATCGAATTAATTGCTTTCTATTTTCAGCATGGAAAACGAGAAACCTGCTTTACACCTCCCTAACATACAAATGAACTCCGTTCTACCAAAACTTGCAAATCGAATTAATTAAATCTTCATAGAAAAAGAAAATTGCATACCGTTTTAGGTAAAAAAGAGGCCGAGACATAAGCTACCAAAACTACTAATAAAATACCCCATTTGATGGCACTGATACACATCACATTGATTATCAATACACATTTTTAAGTGATTATACGAGATAGAAATTGGTACTCTTCAATATAATAATCACGGTGGAAATGGCTTTTAATTTCTAACAAATGTGGAAAGATGAGTGTATTCGAGTCATCGGAAAACTATCCTGTAAGTTGGATTCATTTCCCCCTCTTTAATATAATTGTTTTAATGTAATTTTTAAAATGTTGCTCAATGGCTCAGCAGCTTTTGCTGTAGGCCAAGTTTTTAGGTAAAAATTGTAAATGTTTTTTAAATATATTCCGACTTTACTGCGCCTGAGAATTTAGTTTTGTTCCAGGAACAAAACTACTGTATCATCTTGAGAGTTCCGTTTCTGTCCAGGTGTTTTTATTCAAGACGTCACAGAGACTTAGTTTCACTCCCCGTGACATCAGGTGTAAATGATGGATTTTATTTCCGCAGGAGCGTGGGTGAGCACTAGGGCCAGATAAGAGAAACTACAGCTTGCCTCTCCTCTGATGTATTACTATCTAAGTTAATTTTATTACTCCGAATATCGCATTATATTGTAACGTATTGTACGCTCCACTCACAATGTCGCTGCGCCAAAGGATTAGACGCAAGGGCCAGGCAGGATGTGAGAACAATGCGGTATTGGGAGAATTTCGAGAGCTAGGGAAAGGGATGCCCAAAATGCGGGACCGCGCATTTGCCGCGTGCCGCGTGCAAAATTCTTAGAATCCAGGGCAATGGATGCCCAAAATGCTTGGCAACGTGACTAGCGCGGGCCGGGGAAAACCCAGTGACGTTTCAGGTCACGTGGGTGGGAGCTATATAAGAGCGAACGCAGAGCGCGGGGGTGGGGTTTGTCGAGCTGAGTGGAACCCTCGTGCGAACGCACAAAACTTGCGCCCAGGGCGGTGCGGAGCTGAGCGACGCTCGTACGGCAACCCATGTGTTGGGACGCCGGTGTGGATATGTCCACGAGTGACCTACGTCACTGGAGCCACGTGCTGTGTGCATAAGGTTCGCTGAGGAGTGGCGCGGGCCACGAGTCAGTTTACATTTTTAAGGATCGCTCCTACGATCAGGGGAGTAAACGTCTACCAAGAGCTAAGAGTAACTTAAATATTTATTGTACATATTGTGAATAAACCTGTACATATTTATCAGTGAAGCTCGTGTCTGTGTTATTGTGTATTCCCACGACGCCACAATATGCTCAAGTAAATTCAATAATAGCGTAGTGTGTTTACTATTATTTAAAGGTTTATTATTAAATGTTTACTTTAGTTATTAATCCTATTGTCTTAGAGCTTTTTTCTATCCATCATTTATTACTTCATGCTCACTACCATTCAAATTGTGTAATACTCTTCGTACAATCATATCAATGTATTCTTCTTGTGTTTCGCTTCCACGATCCCGCTAAAATCGAATGGTTTGTCACCCCATGAACAAAAAACATTTTATTTCAATTCTTACTTACGAGTCAAATTATAACAAATCCGTACTTTCAATCCACCAAGTCCACAATCCTTACACTTGAGAAAAAATCAGAAAATATCGAATGATGGAAAACAGAATTCAGAATAAAATTACAATTGTTTTGTGAAGACTTAGAATACATTTCGTATTTTTGATAATCAGCCTCAGTATCTTGTAACATTTAAACGATAAAAAATAAATATATGCCTCAATTAGCCCCATTCTCTTCTGTACTTTCTTGAAAATTTCATGGCGGCATCTTGAACCGTTCAAAAATGGCATGAGGTGATGATACTTCATCGTGACTCACCATTCTGTGTAATGGCAATTGCTCAGAGAAAAATTAGAAAGATATCTCTCGACATATCATACACAAGCTCTTTATGATTTATACTACATTATTATAATATTATTAGTATTATTTACACTCAATCCAGCCACAGATATTGCACAAATCAGTGCTCTGGGCGATTTGCATTGTTTTAATTACATGTGTACAATTAATAGATATTAGATTTAGAAATTAAGGAAATTTAAGTTCTAGGACAGTGTAAGGCATGTCAGAAATTTACCAAGTCAACCAATAATTTAGGGAAATGTAAACACTATGAAAAGCAGCTAAATTCAGGAAAATATTCATAAGATACTCTGTTTTAATATTTAATGCTACGACACAGATAATAATGGATATGGACACGAAAATACTAACAAAGTATTCCCCTTCTCGTTAGTTTTTACTTCCTCGTATACACACGTATATACGGGAGTAAAATGCGAAGTATAGAGAAAGTTATGAATTGCTGCGGCAAATCGATTTCGAGATATCAACGCAAATACACGTTTTGAGGTCCCCAGATAAAGAAAAAGTTTTTTATTCAAATAGTCCCTCCGACCGACCGTGTCCGTCTGTCCGGTCCGTCCGTCCGACCGGTCTGTCCGGTCCGTCCGTCCGACCGTGTCTGTCCGGTCCGTCCGTCCGACCGTGTCTGTCCGGTCCGTCCGTCCGACCGTGTCTGTCCGGTCCGTCCGTCCGACCGTGTCTGTCCGGTCCGTCCGTCCGACCGTGTCTGTCCGTCCGTCCGTCGACCGTGTCTGTCCGGTCCGTCCGTACGACCGTGTCTGTCGGTCCGTCCGTCGACCGTGTCTGTCGGTCCGTCCGTCCGACCGTGTCTGTCGGTCCGTCCGACCGTGTCTGTCCGTCCGTCCGACCGTGTCTGTCCGTCCGTCCGACCGTGTCTGTCCGTCCGTCTGTGTCTGTCTGTCCGTCCGACCGACCACTACATGTCCGTCCGACCGACCACTACATGTGGTTGACTACATGTCATTCACCTTTTACAAATCCTTTTTTCATAATTTTAAGTTTCAAATATGGGGTGTTCGCACCATCAGATTCGATGGCGCACTACATTCGCGAAAATAAGGCAGTACGTAGACTAATGCAGCCTGGAGTCCAAATCTTCTCAATGGACTTCTCCCGACTGAAGTTACTTGACCTTCAACCAATAACGAAACTAAATAAAGAAATGAGGTTTCTTAACCAAAGCAAGAAAATTCACTTTCGTTTCATTTCGGTAGAGAAACGAAACCGATTTCAATGATCTGTTCTTTCTGGAACGAAACTAAATTCACGCACGCTTTCGTTTCGTTCCTTGGAACGAAAATAATTTCATAAGAAAATAATTTTCTTACAGCGGCGCAGAAACGAAACCACACAGGAAAAATCTATCATCGAAAATGGAGTCGTAGAAAGACGTACACGGTTTGAACTTTTGCAATTTTCAAATATATGTCACGAAAATTCTCTTTCGTAATAACTAGATTTGTGTACCATGAAACTTTTTGTCATCATAAGCATAATAATAATAATAATAATAATAAAAAAACCATAAAGTATCTAGTTCCTGAAGTTGCTGAAAAACGCGTTCAGAAGGAACTTACAGCAGATGCAACTTACCCGCTAATTAAAAAGCACATACATATTCTAAAAAGAAAGTTTCAATTACGCAGAAAACAGAAAACAAGTAGATAAAACAAAGTTCAAACACTTTAAATCTGGGGCCAGGAAAACATAAAAACATAATTGCCCTTATCTGTCAGATAAAATTATATAGTTGCCCACACCATGTCTTCGTCGACTGCCAACTAATTTCATACAATGCAGGAGGGCGTGTGCCACAGAGAGAATCGCGCTGTATGAATCACTGGTAGGAGGAGATTCAGCTCGAAGGAGGAAACTATGAGAAAAGTGGCAGTGGCCGATACGCAGGCGGGTTAAAAGGACTTCTTCACGCCTGGAATGTCGGGATGAGGAACGCCAGGAATTAACAAATCTTTTATTACACGTAGTTTATAGGTGGTATTTTTGCCACTCTGTTGCCACGCTCTAAAGATGGATGGCTTTAAAGAAGCTTTAACACCGGATGATGGTACAAAAGGAACGTCAACATGAGTATTCTCCGTCGCCGATTTCGCCGCCTGATCAGCCAGCTCGTTCCTTAAGATTCCCACATGGCCTGAAACCCAACTCAGTACCAGATCATAGTGGCGAGACAGAAGGCGATGAATGAGGTTTTGAATTGTTTCCGTCAGGTAGTCTGAGGAAGAACCGGAGACAGCTTGAAGTGAGCTGAGAGAATCAGAACAGAGAAATGCTCCGCACCATGTCGCTGACTAAATATTGTTACGCTTTTAAGTGGTGAATTAAAAGTCTCGTATTATTTAAAAAAAACGTTAATTTTATTTCTTAACACAATCACTGAAAACCCTTGATTATTTACACTACACTTCTCTTGATTATTTATTTACACTCCTCTTCTCTTGATTTATTTACACTGCACTTC
Source organism: Teleogryllus oceanicus (assembly GCA_964035755.1). NCBI lineage: Eukaryota > Metazoa > Arthropoda > Insecta > Orthoptera > Gryllidae > Teleogryllus > Teleogryllus oceanicus. The sequence continues at coordinate 202,781,907 of CAXIVR010000001.1, read as the reverse complement.
TCTTGATTATTTATTTACACTATTCTTGTCTCACACACTCGCACAGTCGTAAGCACTGGCCACAGTTCACTGCACTGATCACCATGATCACCTGAGCCTCTAGTGCAGTTGGAGGTTAAGAAGAAGTGGCAGTCAATTGTCTTCTTAGGATATGACGACATTCCATGGTAGTAGCTGCAGACTAACAGTAAGATGCTAACCCCAGTGTACCGAAACAGTACTTCCAACATGCTTCTCACCATTCTCCAGTTCAGTCCATCAAAACCACATCCCAGTTTTGACATGGCAATCTTCTGGACGTTGTCTTGCAGTACATGCTGGCGTAATTCAATCAGAGTTTCCCAAAGATTTTCATAGGATGCCTTGTGATATGACTTACTTTTTGTGACCAGGTAATAAACATAGTGACTGACGTCGTGCAGATGCAAAACCTTCCCAATATTTGGTTGTTGGTTCTTTAATTCTCCTATCTTTCCGTATTTTTTCTTGAATACAGCAGCAACACCTCTCGTCATATCTAAATCCTGGGCGACACAATGCGCCAATGCATATTCCTGGGGTAGCGCAAACAGATCCCGTTGCACCTCCATTGTTACATCATAACGCGCTTTATGCTTTTCACTATAATGAGACAAACTCGTGAAATGTGAAATCATGCATGTCCAGCTCACAAATTCGTGCGGTCTTTTCTTCATCATTTTCATTACTTCCTGCGTAAGAGGCCATCCGATTCGAATGAACGACTCGTGGTTTTCCATTCGGCCATTTTTTAATTCGGTAGACATCGTTTATCCTCTTCACTACCTCGTACGGTCCTTCCCATTGTCGTTGTAATTTTGGACACAAACCGCGGCGTCGTTGGGGGTTAAACAGCCAGACATGATCTCCAGGTTGATAACCTCCTCCTTCAGCTTTGATGTCATACCGGTCTTTCATCCTGTCACTTGCAATTTGGATTCCTTCACGCAACTGGTTATGAATTACGTCCATTTTCCGTTTTAGGTCATTTACAAATTCTTCATCGGCTGTTTCTTCATTAGTTTTACAACCAAACTGTAGATCACATGGCAGACGTAGTTCCCGGCCGAAGAGGATATTAGCGGGTGTTTGCCCAGTTGTCTCATGAACAGATGAGCGGTAGGCTAGAAGAAAAAGAAGTATGTATTGGTCCCAGTCGCGTTGGTGATCTGACACGACCTTCGCTAAATATTTCCCCATTGTTTTGTTCATGCGTTCCACCATTCCGTCTGACTGCGGATGTAGGGCTGTCGTTCTTGTTTTTCTTATTCCAAGAACTTCACACACCCCTTGAAACACTGCAGATTCGAAGCTTCGTCCTTGATCTGAATGCCATTCCAGTGGCACACCAAATCGGCTCAACCATCTTACCAACAGACTGCTGCTCTCCTTGTTGCTTCAGTGGACGGTCACATCGACTTTTCACGTGCCCTAATTCTCCACAATTCCAACATCGAGGTTGTCGCCTTTTGCCACTAGAATTGCGTACCAACCTCTCCACCATTGCCTCCAAATATTTTTCGTCATATGTATCGACGCCGGTTTGCAATTCTCGCACTCGTCCGTCACGTTTCGATGCTCTTTTTGCAACCTGGAAGTCTAGTGCTTGACTTAATGCGTCACATAAGGTTTTCGGTCTTGCCAGTCTTAATGCAGGTGTTTCTGCATCACGTAGCGCTTCAATAAAGCACCGGACGGCTGTGCGTTGCAGGGAACTTTCTGAAGCATCAGGGTCCGAAAGGCGCACCAGACGAGAAATATCAGCTTCCAGTTCTTGAAGACTCTCTCCACACTTCTGAACACGATTCCTTAGCTGGGTAAAATACATGTCTTCCAGGTGTGCTTGCCCGTACCGTATTTCGAGTCTTTTGACAATTTGCTCGAAGTTTGACTGTTCATCGGTCGGTATTGTCTCTAGAATATCGACGGCGTTACCACGCAAAGCCAAAATCAGGGCCGTAGCACAATCTGTTGCGGACCAGCCATTTACCGTTGCAGCAGCCTTGAATTGTTTCAAATAATTCGACCATGAAGAAGTGCCATCAAAGATAGGTGGTTTTACTCGTGCTTTTCCCAGTGGCTCCCGTACGGTGGCCACTGATTGACTTCTAGTGGTTCCTGTACGATGTTTATATTTGATTTTTCCGCTGGGGGAGAAAAAACCTTCAGCTTCTCTTCTAACAGATTTAGTAAATTTTCCTCATTCTTCAAAATTTTCTCATCTATCTTCTCAATTTTCTTTTCCATTTTTTCTTCTTTCTTCAAAATTATCTCAATTTCTTCTCGCACCAATTTATTATTCTGCGTTATCTTTAGTTCCATTAATTCCGTCTTCTTTTTAAAATTTGTCTATTCTTGGAATTTTCAGATAACTTTCCTTCTAAAATTCTGGATAGGTCTGAAAAGTTCCCCGTTGTCTCGAAGAGAAAATTCTCTGGATCCTCGCCTGCTGCCTTCATTACGTTAGCAAGACGTTCTTGTAATATTGCTTTCGTTCCGGAAGTGTCTTGTTCCCTCTCTTCTAACTCCAACTCCGTCACTTTCAGATCCCGTAAAACTTTTGTGAAACTCATCTTGAATAAAGTTTTAATTCACCACACGTTACTATAATACCCCACACCTGACACCAATCGTTACGTTTCTAAGTGGTGAATTAAAAGTCTCGTATTATTTCAACAAAAACGTTTATTTTATTTCTTAACACAATTACTGAAAACACTTGATTATTTATTTACACTACACTTCTCTTCCTTTATTTACACTACACTTCTCTTCAGTTATTTATTTACACTTCTTCTCTCACACACACAGTCCTAAGCACTGGCCACAGTTCACTGCACTGATCACAGTTCGATGCACTTGTCACAGTTCACGTCACCGACCACAGTACGATGCACTGACCACGGTTCACGTCACTGAGCACAATCACTGCACAGCTATTCACTGCGATGCACACACTTCACAGTTCAACTTTCACTGCGGACTCAAGACTGACTCGCGGTCGCCGGCCGTCGCGTATTTATACTCGTGAAGACAATCCAGAACCTTCCGGACACCGCGCACTTTCTGGAGTAATCCGCCGGCAGGTGATGCAACCCGCGCTCACAGGCACCTCGGTGTGGCGCCGGCGGATGACGCAATATTCGTTACAATATATATTCGGATTTTAAGAATTGCATACGTTTCAGCAGTGAAGGTACTGTACTGAGAATGTAGTCGATATGAATCCATGACTCTGATACAATAAAAACTGCATACCACTGCGTCATTGCATGATGAAACATCTGTATTTAAGAATACATGATCTGGATACGCTACCCTCATTTCCTGAAAATGCATCTGATAAACAAGAGGACTCGATGTTTGTTTCAGGAGATTGGATAGTCCGAGGTCAATATTCGGGGGGAGGAATTTCCAATTGGGATGGGTGCTTTGCGGGTTTCACAGGGGTGGGAAGACCAACATAAAGGTCACGCAAAAGATTTCGAAATCGAATACTTGGAGGCTGAAGCAGCGATGTTCGAATAATATATGTTTCATATTTAGGATGGATACTTATTTGGCAACAAGGAGGTAGAGTCCTGATACTTTAGCACCGTAAGACGTTAATAAAATATCCCGACTTCTAAGGACGGCTCAAAAGCCTCGGCTAGAAGGCACTCAAATCGGCTGGTGCGATACGCACCTGTTGAGAGACGGATACCACCGTGGTACAGGGTGGTCAGTACAAAACGCAGCCCTGCTGTTCAAGGCACTGAGAGAAAAGTGAAAGTTTTGCAACACTACTTCTAGGACAGCTCCTTCGCCTGCATTTCAGCGACACTCCATTCATCCCCTTCCTGTGGTGTGGGTCATACCTGCTCGAAACAAAACAGGTAGCATCTTCATTCATTGTTTTCTTCTTTCACAGTTAACTTACGATGTGCGTCAGCGTAGAGCAACGCAGTTTTGTGGTAGAGGGGTATTTCCGAACGCAATTTTTCAAAGAGTGCCGGACAGCTTTCAGAGAAACATTTTCATCTGAGAATGTGCAATCATGAGACAGGAGGTGTGTTTACTCGGAAACGCAGTCGTCGAGTTAGAGCGCTCACGCAGCGAAAAGAGGAAGTTCGGGATGTTCTTTTAACTTCCCTGAAAACATTAAGGAAACTTCAGCAATATAATCTTTCTTATAAAAGTGCGCACTGTGCCAGTACAAATTTGAAAATGCGCGCGTTCAAACTGCGGATATCTCAGGAGCTTACGATTCCTGATCGGGCTGCTCGCGTGAATTATTGTAATTGGCTACACCGATTTGTAAGCTAAGGTCTTGAGGCACTTGATAAAGTATTTTTTATGTGGCTTGATTTCATCTGGATGGATATTTTAACCAGCAAAACAGCAGACTCTGGGGTACTGAGAAACCACAGGAAAGAGTAGAGAGACCACTGCATTAAAAAAATTTTGAGTTTGGTGAGCGATTTCTTGTCGCAGAATAATTGGTCCGCCGCCGAACGGCTGTCTGGTAAACGCGGCTGGCGGAAGCGGCGAGCTGACGCAGCCGGGCCAGAGGCGCCCCGCACACAACTCGGTCTTCTGATTCTCGAGCTCTTCGTGGGATGTCGTGAGGGTCGCGGCACGTGACACGTCGTGTAGGCTACGGGGGCAAGGGGGCTGGAGCCGATGTGAATGCGTCGAGAGATAACGGTGCATCACACTGCGGGAGTAGATTTTCATCAGGCAAGCGGTTGTGGTGACCGGTTGAAAGTTCCTCTTAGTAACAAGTCTGTATATATTGTAAATAGTGGATTCAGGTGTCGGAGAATAGCTTGAATAAATGTTTAATATTACAACTGTTCACGTCTGTTCATTGCTGCGGCAATGACGCCACACCCGACAGTTTACCCAAGCAGGTAACCACCAGCCGCTATCCGACCCGTTCAAACACAGTTGCCAGTGCATTTCGCTCTGCCTGCTGTGGGTTGCGTTTTATACTGATCACCCCTATACTATTGATGGGTCGCAGCTTGTAGGGAGCTGCCGAACCATGCACTTCATTACCGCAATCCAAAACGGAGCGGATGGCTGATCTATATAACCGCAATAGGGGAGCGCGGTCGGCTCCCCATGATGTACCATTCACCATTCGAAGATTAAGGACGGAGACACATCTGGTTTGTAGTCTACAAATATGAGCACGCCACGTGAGGGACTTATCAAATGTGAGCCCCAGGAACCTGGCAGACTCAGCGAATGTAAGCTGATTTCCTCCCAAGCAAAGGATTGGATTGGATTGCTACTTTCATGATATATCCTACAGAAATGAAAACCGGTACATTTAATAGCAGAGAAGTTAAAGCCTGTTGGCGTGCTCCATTCCTGGAGCTTGTTGAGCAACATTTGGAGTTGTCCCTGGATCACACTGATGCTGCTGGATGAACAGATGGCAAAATAATCCACAATGCCTTTACAGGTTCTCGCAGTCGTCGCTATACCATTGATGGCTGTGGCAAACAGAGTGATACTCAGGACTGATCCTTGGCGGACACCATTTTCAAAGGGTGACTACGAGAAAGCCTATCACCCACACGAACACGGAAGGATCTGTTCGAAAGGACGTTTTGGAGGAATGGAGGAAGCTTCCCCCTAAATCACCAAGAGTGCAGGGTTTGCAGAATGCCGTGCCTCCAAGTGGTGTCGTAGGCCTTTTCTATTTAGAATAATATGGCCACAAGATGTCTCAAGACGAACGATGTGGAGACAGCTGTTGCCAACGAAACGATGTGGTCCAATGTTGACCGGTTTCTTCTAAACCCGCTTTGGATTGGCGTCAACAGAATTTTTCACTCCAAGATCCAGACCAGACGCTGATTCACCATGCGTTCCAGCACTTTGCATACACAGCTTGTGAGAGAAATAGGTCGATAACGATTGCAGTGATCGATCTTTCCCTTCTTTGGGAACTGGGAACTTTGGCTTATGGATGGTGTGCTCTTCCCAGATACGGTTAGAAGTAGAAATTGCAGGGGCCAGAGTAGAAATTGCAGGGGCGTTTCGGGAAGATGTTGCAGCATTAAGTTGTGGATTTCGTCTGGACATGGTGTGGTTCTTTTCGCAAGCATCAGAGTAGAGTAGAACGCGTGTCATACATGAAGAAAAGGGGTATTATAATCCTCATGTGCTCTTCTCGAAAAAGCCAAGGCGCTGATTTCCATTCTTTCTTTAAGCAATAGGAAGTTGGGAACATAGTTTGCCGAACTTGACATATATTCATAGTGAGTGGCAAGTTCCTCTGCAATGGCGCCTCGGGCTGTGATCTGACCATTTTTAAGAAGACCTGGCACTGCGTTTGGGGAGGATATCCTTTAATTTGACGCACCTTCCTCTACACCAAACGTGGTGGCGTATGGCAATTCAGCGAGGAGACGTATGAACTCCAAGATGCATTTTTACTTTCTAAAATGGTTCTCCTCGCCTTCGCTCTGCACCTCTTGAATCAATGAGGTTATCCGCGGTTCGATAATGTTTTAGACGCGCCAACGCTTTTTTACGAGCACCAACAGCCCTTGAGCAATCCACGTTCCATCGAAAGAAACGAAGGAGCGTTGCGATTTACCAGTCGACTCGGGAATTGCAATGTCCGCAGCTTGTAGTACAGCACTGTTAAAATGTGCCGCCATTTCCTCCACACAGACAAACTCACCCTCCGACAGACTGACGTTCGCTTGGAATGTCAGCCAGTCAGCACGTCGGACCCAACATTAAGGGGGGCGCGCCAACCCACGAGCAAGTCTATCAATGCGGACGACAGTGGGGTAATGGTCGCTTCCGTACAGGGCGACGGCAAAAGGAGTTGGTTCACCGGAATTCAGAATAACTAAGTTCGCTGTGTCTATTACCGTATCTAATACATCGCCTCTCGGAGAAGTGCGGGAAGAGCCCCAGTGAGGACTGTGGGCATTTACATTGCCGACTATCACGAATGGAGAGGGCAGTTGGTTTATCAAGCCCGGAGGTTCATCAGCTGATACATTCAATCATGGAGGAATATAAATGCTGCATACAGTGAGTGTGAGGGATGGGAGGTGCACCTGCACACACACACACACACACACACACTGCATGACAGTCGGTCTGAAGAGATACTTCTGTAGACAACAGCGAATCATGTACCAATGAAGCAACTCCGCCATGACTACGAAGAGCATCATCCACATGGAACCTATAAGAGGAAAAAACACGGAGAGACAAGGGACGGGGTGGGATGAGGTATGTCTCGGAGGCAGATTATCAGAGTATTGTGACGGGACAATCAGTTTAAGATCGTCCCGTCGCGAGGAGAAACCATTAGTGTTCCATGACATGAGAGCCATGGTGGAATTAAGTATTGTCTTTTTTCTTCCGACGTTGGGAATCAAATGCGCGAGGTTCCTCCCCAACAGGAGTTTCCTCCGAGGCCGAGACTTCCTGGGCATTTCCATCGGGGCTGGATGCTCGCTCAGTGCCTTTTTGTGTTTTAACTTGTCGAGGCCTTGATAATGAACTTTTTGTTACCAGTTCTGAGGTAGTTGTCCGACCGACATCCACCTCCATTGAAGGAGGCTTGTTTGTCGCTTTGGTTGACTGAAACAACTGAGCTTTTCCGTCAATCTTCTTATATACCACTTGGGGGTAGCTTGTTTGGCAGCCGCTGCTACCCTCGGGAGTCTTAGCTTTCACGGCGTCGGAGAAAGATCGAGAGCGAACAATAGTGTTCCTCGCTTGGAACCGACGTTTGGCCTCAGGAAAGAACTTTCTCAGCGGCTCTAATTTTCTGGATCTCTCGTTCTCTCAGAAAGGTAGAGCATTGCTTAAAGTTGGCCGAGTGGTCACCTTCGCAATTAACACAATGCGGTGTACTGGTTTGTGCATCGTTTTCCCACATTTACCGCACACCGAGTTATCAGCCATGCACCACTGTTGTGTATGGCCGAACCTCTGAAACTTTAAAACCGTAAAGGGTTAAGTATGTACTGCCGTACGTGACGGTTATAGAAACCGCACGAGATCTTTTGAGGGAGAGTTGGAAGACTGAATGTGAGAATGAACGTGGGAATTTCTCGCCCATGCTCACTCCTCTTGATCCTCTACACGTCGGTCATACCCTGGCTCTTAAAAAAGGAGACTAGATCTTCCACACTTTCCGCAGAGAAATCCTCATGGTTGACTACTCACTTACAAAGGTTAAGTGTTGGGTGAGTGGCCACTTCCACGTGGAAGCCGGCAATTTTTTTTTTTTTGGCCCATTCCTTTGTCGCACCAGCGCTTGCTTTTCATTAGTTGCTTTTCATACATTTCTTCAATTGCGTGCGCCAAACGGACAGCACTAACCATTTTAAGAGATTTTCCTTCCTCAGCACATGCCATGAGGAGGAATCTACGCTTCTTTGGCCTATCGTCTTCTTTCGAAAAGAAACTATTGAAATCAATAGTCCGTTCCGGACATCTCTTCCTCGCGGAAGAGGGCGGGGGAGGTTTAGTATCCACGAAATGGAAATCAGATTCATTCCCGTGGTCCCCACCCACCACGGAGCCCAACAAGGGGACATTCCATCGGAGTGCCAGGGTTGCCACGGGGATAGAGAGGGGGGATAATACAACACTGCACCACCGCGGATCCCCCCGCTCACCCTGGAGTTCAGTACAAGACCTAGTCCAAGCCGATTGATCGGGAGTGGGTTAGCTCCCGACTGCCCGTCGGACTGCCCGCTCGCACTCTTCTAGAAGAGTCCGAGGCTAGAACAAGCGTATTGAAGCCTACAAGGAATTCCCCAAAATACGTAAACAACGTATCCCTGAGTGGAACGCAGAACGTAGCACAAGGTGAGTAGTGGGGAAACAAACATACTCCTCAATCGCCAGGACACATTGCCTCCGACACGGGTCGCTATGCACGGCAAACACATGGGTGGGCGTTCAGCATACAGAGAGGGCCAGTGAAATAGAAGAGGAAGAAGAAAAGAAACAGGATGTCATAAAAGAACGAGAATGAATGGGAAGAAAAATGACAGGTGAAAGAAAGGACTACTTGAGAGCCCTCCCTGCATCCCACCCTCAGGACGTGAACCGACCCACGTCCACGGGAGTTAATTGGTTCTTGTTGTTGGTAAGGACAATGCGAATTGTGGAGGTTTATTAATTATGATTTATCTACCTCGATTCGTGTGGATTGTGATACCCAATGTATTGATTTTTATCAATAGTGTCGAAAGCGAAAAATTCATAAACTTGTAATTAATAAAACTTAATAGTAATATGTAGTAACTTGTAAATAAATAATACTTGTGTAGTGATTTGAATTGTGGTTCGTGTTGTGTTAAGAAAATGTTATTCTGATGGACTGTTTTGCTTCTCAGAGGATTTATTTTTCTTATTCACCAGTAGTGAGCAAGTCCAGCCCTCCCAAAAGTGGTTTTGTTCTATTTTCGAAAAACCGGCAAAAGCAAAAACTCAGCGTTTGTATACTTTATTAGAATGATGTTTGGTTCTTATTGTTGGTAAAGGGCAATGATAATTGTTGAGTAGTTTATTATATATGCACCTCGATCCGTGTGGTGTCCGATATGCAGTGTAATGTAACTTTTTATCAGTAATGTCGGAAGTGAAATATTCAAAAATAACATGGTTGTGTAGTGTTTCAATGTTGGGGGACAGTGGTCGAAGATTTTGAAAACGTGGCCTGAGAACAATGCGACCCAGCCATTGGGAGTCATATCCAAGCAGCAAGCGTTTTTCCTTTTGCATTTATTTTCTTAACCATTTTCTGTAATGTAATTTTAATGCAAATAATCCTACGCCGTCAATTGCAATTGTGTCGGTGCTATGTAGCTAAAAATTGAGCGAGTTCTTTGGTGAGGTTTACAAGTTCAAATGCTTAATCTTGTGTATGAATTCTCGTGTAAATTTCCTTGTTGATCAGAGCCTGTCAACTGGAGTCTTTTTGCTAGCTAATTTCATTGTATTATACATAACCTCACGGATTTGTGTGCGAACTTCTGTGTATTACATTGTTGTAAGGCTTTTGTGGAAATGTCCAATGTAACTTTACGTAAAATTACAGTCTTCGTTTGTGTTCGCCTTGCAGACGTTCCTCTGTGCAATAAATGTGCTGTTTTTTCGCGCTGAAACCGATTCTCATACGACTTTTTGTCCCCCTTACGCTGGGTTTTGAAAAACTATTACGAAGGTCTTTTTGTTAACAAATGGCTTTCATAAAATAGAAAACTCCCAATATGTGAAATATAATTACGTGAAATATTATTAAGTATTTAATTATTTTCTTAATTATAAATATTTCTCAAATTCGACATTTTATCATTGCTTGGACAAGCTAGCATTTCCTTCAAAAGCAGAGAAAAAACTGAATCAACTTAGAAACAACAATGCATTTGGGTAATGAGTTACGCTCTTCTTAGAACCCAAAACTGAAGATGGGCAGTAAATCGAACGACAAGATAAGAACAGTAGAAGCGCATAGGAAATCCCACTGTTGTGCAGTTAGTAGACCATGCAACATGCAGTTGTACAGACTGGGTAAATTGGTGTCAAAAGGACACCAAACACAGATTCATTTTTTCTTATATAAAACTACTTTCAATTTCTTATAACTTATTTCAAATACCAAAAAAGGATTTAATAAAAAGTTTATTTCCTATTTCTTGGAATAATTAAAATAAGCATTTCAAATTTAACAAAAAAATACCTGATGAAAACGGCTTCAAGTACAAAGCCAATTCTTCGATACATTTTTTTGCCTGTAGATAATTCTTCAAATCTTCTTTAGTAAGATGTTTTATGTCTCCATTTCCTTCCCCTTCTGGTACACTGGCACCCACAAGTTGAAGTAATGCAATATTCACAGGCAAGTTTTCAATACCAGTATTGATAATAGTCTGAAAGAGAAAAAACAAAAATGCAAATTAGAAATAAAAAGCATAAACAAATATGAAATAAAATATTCAAAGTGAACAGACCACCAAAAAAAAATGCTGTGCCTAAAACAAGGAACCAATTCAAATTTGACTGATGATTAGATCAGAGATGAACGTTAACTCTCTAGCAGGCATGCCATTGTAGTCTATGTCAAGTGGCATTCAGTCAAGGAAGAAGTTTTGGATTTTTTCTCAGCAGAACTGTGCGACTCGTGTGTGTTAATTTCGAGTTTTAGGTCTACCATCTGTAGAAAAGCAGGCTTCAGAGAGAAAATCGGCCCAATTTTCTGTTTTTCGATTATATCTCGAAAACTATCCGTTTTATTGGACTGTAAGATACACAAATAAAGACGTTTCCTACAAAATAGGACTTAGACTGCCCTGTGTATAAAATCGATATTTTTTTTGCCAGGAGAGGCTATATGTATAATGCTGCTCCCTCTCTCTCTCTCTCCCCCTATCTCTCTCTCCCTCCCTCTCTCTCACTCTCTCTCACTCACTCTCTCTCACTCACTCTCTCTATCTCTCCCTCTCTCTCTCTCTCTCTCTCTCTCTCTCTCTCTCTCTCTCTCTCTCTCTCTCTCTCTCTCTGTGGTCTCGTTTAAGGTCAGTGTATAGGCGAAATACACGTTTAATTTCCGCTTACCTAGCCAGAAGAGTCGATTCACTCATTGACTGATTGGCCCGGGAATGTAAAGTATTGAAGTTAGAATTTTTTTTACTAATGGCAGCACTGATGCATTTCTAATAATTTATCTGTCGGGAAGTCACGCTATGTAGAAAATATACAAAACGGTGTAATATTGCAATTTAATCATAGATGTAGGAAAACAGAACACTGACGAACTGCGACAGATGATCGAAGAAACAGATGACTCCTAAAGTGATGGTAGGAAAATCATATATGCTGTGCCAAAGTGGTTTTTGTGGTTTATGATAATAAATATATTTTATTTGCCTTTTCAATAGATTATAGTGACGAAATCGAAGAATCAATAGTTCATAGATTGTTATGCTTTTATGTGCGTCTGTGTGTGAGTCTCTCTCTGTATGTGCGTCTGTGTGTGTGTCTCTCTCTGTATGTGCGTCTGTGTGTGTGTCTCTCTCTGTATGTGCGTCTGTGTGTGTGTCTCGTGTGTGTATGTGCGTCTGTGTGTGTGTGTGTCTCTCTCTCTCTCTCTCTCTCTGTACAGACCGTTCAGTCATGTGACCGGTTTTTTTGACAGCCACTGTCGCCAAACCGCAAGGATCTCGTCTGGGGGCGTGGTCGGCTATTAATATGCAGAAATGATTCGCTTTCATTTCGCGATAAGAAAAGGTTGTTGAAAAACTCTGAAACTAGGTTCAAGATTACTATTTTTAAAAGTTAATTGGAGCCGTGGAACAACCTAATGTATTGTCAATCCGACAAAGGAGAAAGTTCAATGAAAAATATTGTGTTATAGTAATAAAATGATGTTGAAATACTCTGAAACTAGGTTCAAGATTACTATTTTTAAAAGTTAATAATTTACGTGAACTGCGTTCAGTTCGAATGCGAAGAGTTCGTTGCAGAAATTCAGTGGTTCAGCTAACGGGACTTTCCTTTTCTTGGCGAGTCCAGGGCGGGCCTTTTGTCAGAGTTTCAAGGACCTTGCTTGTTTATGACCCTTTTTTGTGTAATTTTGCCTGCGTTACCCCCACGGGGGCCCTGTCCCTTCTGCGCCTGCTGAACCTTTGTGAGATCGTTGACACAGCCGAGAGCAGACGTGAACGATTTCACTCCACATATTTCGGATATTTCCATTATTTATTTTATATTTATAATATTTTTTATATTATATTTAATTCACCGTATTATTAGATATAACATTAATAGAAACTAATAATAAGTTAAATTTACAGTTTAATAACATTAATAATAGCTATTTATAATATATTTAATTTATAATTACTTTATTTATTATAGAAGATATTTATTTTTGTAATAATATTTAATGTAGTTTATTAGAAATATTAATAATTTCTGAGTAACTTTAGCAATGAGTCCCCCCAGGGGGAATGGCGCATCAACGCCAAGAAGACATTTTTTAATTTTGAAGAATGTAGAAGGTGATGATCGGGGCAATATAGAAACTTCTTATTATTAAGACTCCCCATGCATTAAGTTGAAACCCTTTTTCAAAAGTAAGAAAAATTGTAAAAAAAGATTGTAAAATTTTTGATAATGTTATTATGTCACAGATTTTAAACAAGACCTGATACTTTGAAAAAAAAAAGGGCAGGAATAAAAGGAAGAAACATGGAAGGGGAAATTTTTTAAAAATTTAGGCTTTTATTTTTCAATGTATGAGAATGGTAAGAAATTTATTATATTTAAAGCAATTTCCCTTTTTTTTTTTGAAATACAATTTTTTCTCATGGGGGCTTTGAACTCAATTTTGACTAGTCAAACAGATGAATATGGGTTTTTTGGGAGAAACTTTTTGTCTTACTTGTTTTTTGTTTTGAAGGAAAGACAGAAAACCCAGGTCACTAAGGGAAAAAAATGATTTTTTTCAAGACGTTTTTTGATGTATATGAAACTGAAGGCCGGTTCTGAATTTGTGTTTTTAAAAAATGGTTTTTTTAAAGCAAAAACTAAGAAATTTTGAGGTTAAAAAGTGAAAGTCTTTATAATTATAAAAGTCAAAATGAATCAAGGGATGATTTGATGTAATGAAATGCATGATTTGTAAAATTTTAGTTTTTCAGTGAGAATGACTTAAGTAAAAATGAATTGTGCCCATTTTAAACACCTTAGGGTTTTAATATGTTTTTATTTTGCTAATCTTTTTTAGTAATTGCAATAATCTATCCTTTAGGACCCCCAGCTGGAAAGAAAAAAGTAAGACGCTGTGAAAAATTTAAAGGAAGGTAAAGGTTAATTCATGCAGGGGGTAAAGGTTTTCATTAGGATGAAATATTTTTTCCCCAAGAAAAAAAGAAGTAGATATAAGGGAACATGACAGCAGAAATTTTCAAAAGGGATGAAAGAAATTACACCTCGTTTTGGGAACCATCAGTTATTTAATGACAATGCACCTTTCATTCTGTGGGGTGGAACACAAAAGGTTTTTTTAAAAAGTAAAATTTATTTTTTCAAAGTTATTTAACTTTATAAAAATAACTATTTAAAACATTTTTTAACTAGTCAGTGGAAAAAAGGGGTTTTTTCAACAATTATTTACTTTACAAAAAGGTGAAATAAAAATTTATTAAAAAAAAATTGTGTTATTGATTTTAGTTAAACGAAAATAATTTCTTAGAAAACTAGTTCCAAAGATCTTTTTTATTTATCTTTATTTTTTTTCTTTTATATTTATTTAAAAGATAAAAAAAGAAATAATTTTGAAAAAAATTAAAAAAAAATCCTTTTGTCATTTAATTTTTTTAGAAAGTGAAAGGATCACCCAAGTGGGAAAGATGAATGCAGGAGTTTCTTTGGCACAATATCCTTTTTGTGAGCATATTTTTAAGGTTTTTTTTGAAATTTGGTTTGTGTTCAGAAAGGTATTTGAAAAACATAATTTTTTAATTTAAACATAAAAGGGTTTATTTTTGCATGATGTGATTAAATGTTGTTAAGTTGAAAAATCATCAGTTTTGGGGGCGTTTTGGGGATAAAATTTTTGGAAAAAAAACATCAATTTTTGAGGCTACCCCCCCATTCCACAAACCCATTGGTTGGTATGGCCAAAAAGGGTACTCCCAGAGACATCTCCCCACTTTTTCCACCAAAGTGACAAAAAAAAAACTTTAAAAACCAGGTTTCGGGGAAAAGAAGTGACAAAATGAAAGAAAATTTCCCTTTGATTTTTTTCTTTTGCAGGTTGTTTATGCCCCTTTTTTCTGCTTTAGGGGAAAAAAATTTTTACAAAGAGAAAATTATAGGAAAAGATTGGAGAGAAGTTAGGCAGATGCTTGAATTTTTCATTGAAAATACCCGGGATGACTCTGATGATGATGATGATTTTCCCCCCGCTGTTCCTTTTCCCCGGGCCCTGGTGTTCTCTAAGGGGTTATGGTCAGATCATTACATCTTAATGCAGTATTTTCATTGTTTTAAAAAGATTTGAAATTTTTTTATTCTTTCGGGTGAGCGGCCCTCTTGTTAACCACGGGCAAGAAATGGTTTTTTTTTAAGAAAAATTTTAATTTTAATTGTTTTAAGTGATCTTGACTTTTGAAATATTTTTTTTACCATTATTACTTTTTTTTTATTTGTACTTTAAAGGGGTTTTCCAGTCTTCTATGTACATCAATATTTAAAAAATTTAAATTTTAATCAAAATTTTAATTTTCAACAAAATTTTTGAAATGATGTATTAAATTTTTTTACTTTTAAACTTTAAATCAACAAGGACAACTTTTCTTTCAAATCCAGATGAATTTCCCAAAAGACTATTAAATAGTGTAAAAAAATGACAAAGGAATCTTTAAATATATGATGTCTAAAGGGTATGGTATTGAACTGAAAACACTAAAAACTCAAAAAAAATGTTTGGTGAATGGTTTTTTTTTGGGGGAAATTTGGAACTTCGTAAAAATTTATTTAAACTTTTCTTTGGATAGTTTTATGTATTAGTTGAACTAATGTACTCTTTAATTTTTTCTGAAAATAAATATAGTTACTTAAATAGTTAGAAAGCATGGGACTGTAAGGGTTTTTTGGTGATGGGGGAGTAACAAAAGTCTTAAAAGGTGAAGAGCAGGGGGGGAAAAAGTTAAAAATCCAACGGGATTTCTTTATACAATTAACAAAATTTAATTTTTTTTCTATAAATATTATAATTTTTTTTTAATTGATGAAATTGTCTTTATCTTTTTTTTTTTTTTTTTTTTTTTTTTTTTTGCTGTTAATTGTCTTTTGTGTTTTGGTAAGCCCCATCCTGACAAGGTTTTTTCTGGTTTCCCCGGGCGGGTGCGATGGTCCTTTTTTTTTCCCAGAGTAATATAGCATTTGCCCCCTTATAGTAGGTTTTGTAGGTATACTTCTCAGAAACACAACCAGTCACATCATTATGTCTGCACATTTTAAATTCCCCGTTAAAAATTTTTTAGTAATTATTTTTAATTTAATTTTTTTATTAAAAAAAGAAATTTTTTGTTATTTGAAGTTAATTTTGTGTCATAATTGGGGATGTAAAAAAGTGTGAATATGTAGAGTGTTATTTTTAATGGGTTTTAAAATATATTCTAATAACATTCTTTCAGTCCATCAAAATTTAAATTAAGTAGAATATATCTTTCTAAAAAAAGGGTTTGAAATGGGGCTTAATGAAAAATTTTATCTTTTATATTTTTTGTTTTTTGTTTAAGACATCTTTAAAGCAATAAAATTTTAAATTATCAAATTAGGCTGTTAGGGCTAGTTTGATAACAAATAAAATGTTATTGTAAAAGTTCAATAAATTTTTTATCCCCTTTTTTAAAATTCAAATGATAAATTTTTTTTAAAATCACGTTTCTCCCCACTCAGGCAAATGTAGGCTGACACTCAAAAAAGTTAATGGAGGATGAACTGTTAGGGTTTTTGTATGTTATAAAACAAACTATTTTGATTTTTAATTTTGACTTTTAAATTATCAAAGGGGTAAAATTTATGAACTTCAAAAGGTTTTGGGAAAAAAATCCCTTTAAATAAATAAAAACAAAAAAGGGGGAAATTTTTGCCCTATATGTTTTTTTTTGTTACCTTTTTACCATCTTCTAAATGACTTTTGTTTATAGATAAAAAGGGTTATTAAAAGGAGAAAAATTTTTTTTTTAGGGTTTAAAAATTTTCTGTTATAATGAAAAAAAATTTATCTTCATTTAAATTTTATTATATTAAATTCTTTTATCCTTTAAAGACAAGACTTCAAATTCATACACTTTTTAACTTTAAATTTTGAACCAACCATTTTTCCATTTGAAAATTTATGTTTTTATCAACCCGAAATTCAAATTTCGAGAAATTTTCTTTTACCCTTTTTCCAAGAAATCTTTTAAGTAATGTGAAAATTTTCCAAAATTGTATAATCAGGAGAACCCCGTAAAAAAGTGAATAATGTAGTTTATGTTAATTATCATAACAAATTTTACAATAAAAATTGTTTTACCAGTCAAGAATCACTGAACAAATAATAAACCCTACATAAGTTAAATCATAAACCCCCGGCTATGTCACACTTCGTCTTTATAAAAACAATGTGAGAATAAAAGCTTTCAAATATCTGGGGTCATTGCAAAAAATTGTATAGTAATAAAATTTAAATTTAATAATCTAACACGCAAGATCAAAATACCAAAAAAATTCCCAATAGTTTTTAATCGGGAGTTTTGGGATTTCCCTTATACTTCCCGTCGATGGTTTAATTCACTAATCACACATTTTCTAACAGCATTTGAAATGTTTTGTTTTTTTGCAATTTTTTTATCATTTTGGTGGGGTTAAATTAATTTTTTTGAAAACTTTTTTCCCCCATGCATAAATTACATTAAAAAAAATTATAACAAAACTCGGAGGAAAAACAATTAAACTATTGTAGGGGGAAAAATATTTTTCATTGCGATGCGGTTTCCCGTGCTCATTGTCTAATTCATTAAAATCCACTGGCCTGAACCTTTTGTATTGGGATGTGTTTTCTTCGGGCAGGTGGTCCTCTCTGTATGTGCGTTTGTCTTTCTCTCTTGCGTTTGTGTTTTCTTCTCTACTCTTGTTGTGTCTTTTTCCGGGCGCGGGGTACCTGCCTTAAAAAAAAGGGCTTTAAGAAAGAGTTTTTAAGGTAAAATTTTTTCCCAATATTGTGTTGTGGGAAAACCTGAAAATGCATTTTGAAAATTCTGTTTTAACATTGATTAATTCTCTAAGGTAAAAGTGAAAATCTTTTAAAAATTTAAAGATCGCAACAAAATCGGGGGAATTTTATTACCCATAACCCCAAAAAAAGGGCCCATTTTTACACAAACGAAATTTCATTCGTGTTTAATAATCTACGCTACGATGCCCTTTTTTTTCCAAAAAAATCCAAAACCCAGTTTTCAAATTGCTTTTTATATTTCCGGGAAGAAATAAAAAAAACGTGAGCGCAAAATTTCAAAGTATAGAGCGATTTCGCCGTGCTTCCTGAATCCACAGGCGAATCAAATGTCCAAATCGAAGGAATAGGTACGTCAAGCTGGAACAGCCTAGTCAGCACACCACCTTGAAACACGTCAAATGATTTAATAACAATTAAATGTCACAATTTGGAATTAATTGCCACGAATTTCCGGAGCGAAAACAGGTGTGAGCTGGCTTGACGCGATGCCAGCACACGCACACGCACACACACGCGCACGCGCACGCACACACACACACACACACAGAGTTAAATTCGAGTCCTATCTCGACGGAAACCCTCAAATGATTTATTGCTAATTAATTGCCGATTTGGAATTAATCGCCACGTATTTTCAGGTAGAAAAGGGTGTGAGATAGCTTGATGCGGCGCCAGCACACACAAGTTAAATTCGGATCGTAACTCGGCGGACACACTCAAATGATTTATTGCCAATTAATTGCTACATATTTTCGGGGCGAAAACGGATGTGAGTAGGCTTTACGCGACGCCAGCACACACATAACTCAAATTCGCGTCGAAGCTTGACGGAAACCCCAAATGATTTATTTCAATTAATTTTCAATTAATTGCCACAATTTGGAATCGCCAAAAAGCTGGCGTCAGCACACGAGTTAAAATTCGGGTCGTAGCTCGACGGAAACTGTCAAACAAGTCATTGCTAATTAATTGCTACAATTTGAAATTAATTGCTACGTATACGTAAACCCTAAATTTGTTTGTTGCTATTTAATAACCACGTTTTTTCATGTAGGAAACGGGTATGAGCGGAGTTGATGAGACGCTACTACATGCTATTAATCTCAGAACTTAGCTCGACGGAATCGGTAAAATTATTTATTACAAATAAATTGCTCAATGGGAACTGTCAAATAATTTTATTGTTGAGCAAGGATAACAATTTTGAGGAATGATTTTGTTTTTTCAAGGTGTTTTTTGACGCACTGGAAAGGCGGTATTCCGTAGCTACGTAATGTTTCTTTTTTCGAATTTCTACAGACCAGAAAGACGAATAAATTACGGTTTGTAATTTAAAAAAACACTAAAATATCCAAAAATATTGGTACTATAAGTATCAATGTGGTTTTCATGCGGCAGAAAATCGATTTCGGGATGTGAACGGATACACCCGTTTTGGGGCCCCTGATACCGAAAATATTTTTCTTCTTTTCGCTTTCAAAACGTCCGTTTGTCTATTCATCTGTGAACAATATTAGCGCTTAAACTATTCGTAGAACTGTTTCGAAAATTTATATTCCCCGATCGATCTTGCCTGACTCAAAGCCCTGCTACTTTGAAAAACATTCTTTAAAATTTGGGGGTGTTATATGAAGTCCCTGGTACATTTTACAAACTTTTTCCAAAAATGATTCCAATTTTTTCTTTATAGTTTTGCAAGAATAGATTGAAGTAAACTTATAAAGATGGCACGGGTCCGATTTTTACTATTAACTTTGAATTTTTTTTTCAAATTTTATTTTATTTTTTTACGTACAAAAGTTTGAATTTTTCTCGAGTCTCCTCACAATCAATACTAAGATAAAATTTTTCCTTCAAATTAAATTTGTTCTTCTTTCATTGATATCGTGCAGATTTTTGTAGTTTCTGAAAATGTTAGTAGTTTTCGCGCAATGATGCGTGAAATATGTGTATCCCAAAAAATACATAAAACAAAAATTTCTCAAAACGGCTCAAAATTTTTCTGTAAACTTTGGGGAGGGATAGTGCTAATTATACTGTATAAAATAAACGCCGTAGTGCTATTTTCTTTATTATACAAGTGTAATTTTTTGACATGTCTCTCACGACCATAATATTTAAATCACCGGCGATTTGTATATATTAGTGCATTTGTGAGTATACGTGCTTTAAATGGTGTCTCAAAGTTTTTCAAAAACTCAAAAGTGTTATGCGAAAAGGAGCTCAATGTTCCGCATTCTCGGTTGCGTAAATGCATTACAATGCACGCCTCTATATTAATATTTTATTGCTTTTATTACAAGTTAGTGCTTTAAAAATACATAAATGCATCACATTCTTATGAAAGGAAATAGATTGAAGGAAGGTAATAAATTTAACTTAGACCTAACACAATTCTTTATTTTAAGAAGTTTTAATCGCTGATTATGGTATTAAAAAATTGAAAGCTCACTTCAATGTAAACAAAGCAGACGTATGTGAAATTATTCTCTCTTTCCTGTATGTGCTGTAAATACTGTAACAGTTAAATTAATTAATGATTGACTGATTTTTTCGTGTTTCCGGGCACGTCAACTGCTTTGGTCATTAGTCCCGTTAGTGTAGTGCATGTTTTTCTCGGGAGATGGTGGTGATCTTTCCCCGCTTAATGGTGAGATCCTGCGCTGACCTACCGTCGGCTAGTGGGTTGCCCCTAACCAGGACTCTCTCCAGCGGGCACCGCCCCAGCCGGGACAAACTCTAAGCTCCCGACCGAACTCCCAGAATATCTGGTAGTGTAGTGCATGTTAGTGTAAGTGTGTGTGTAAAGGGATAGGATAGGACAAGGAAGAGGAAGGACAGATCGCGCGCAGTCCGTGGCCCGTTTGATAGGGTAGGCATTTTGATAGGCTCCGGCATTCGCCTGGTGTTGATCGGAGAAACCATGGAAAACCGATCAGAGCAGACGGCCGCTAGAATTCTCATCCAGACAGCGATTGAATTCGACCTAGCTGAAAAGCTAGTGTCGAAAATCCTGCCGCCGTCAGGACTCGAACCTAGGACCTCCCGGTCAGAGGCGCTGCAGTGACATCAGTTGATGCACTGAGCTACCGCTCCCGGTTTAAATTAATTCATGATAGTTTCATTTCTAAAAGAAATAACCAAGGGAGAAAATATCTATCTTTAACATTTTAGTTGTTGGAAGACTCCGAAAAAATTTTGAATTTTTGCAATTTTCGAAAAATCATGAGTTTTCAACGAAAATTAGACCTGCGCCATTCTCTTTAAACGTCTTTAACACCATCCAACAACAATGATTAATCAAAATCGATTAAGACATTTTTTTAACATTTTGAAAATGTGACAGGGGTTCATGTAATGTATCCCCAAAATTAAAATATCGGTTTCCAAACCAAGAGACCACGACATCCGCCATATCGATTGGGGAATATTTTTGGAGAAAATCGGCTAAACGGTTTAGCGGCTAGCGTTGTTCACGGACGGACGGACGTTTTGCCGTCATTTTATTTTTCAGTGTCAAGGAAAATTACATTAAGGAAAAGGACATTAATTCTGCCTACACCACGTGGGATTTTCGGTCTACATTTAGCAAAAGGATTTATCCACTTTTTCGTTTCAGAGTTCGTTACAGTTTTTCTGTCGAAAATTCGTCATTTTTTTTTCGGGAAGCATTACATAACTTTCTCTCTACTGCGTAAGCGGTAGCGAGAAAGTAAAATAAATTCGATGAATACGAAACTTTAGTGAACAAGCTTGAAGAAAATTTCCAGTGTATAGTAACTCGAGGTAGAAAACGAAAAGGTTGGGTTAAATACCTTGGATTATGGAGCAACTCCCGAAATTGAGTTATTGCGAAGAGAAAGATTTACTATAGAAAACTTTAGTCCCGTCACCATACAGGTTTCTTCGTCACTGAATGACAGGATATCTACGTACAATGTTATATACTACGAACGATTCAGTTTCCTCAGCTGCATAGAAGTAATGGAAGAGAATGAGATATCTGAAAGCGCAACCAGACTTCTCGATATATTTAGAAATGATTTCGCATTAAATCTCGCAAATGAGTGAAGTTTTCGGAAATTATACAAATGTATAAAGATGAGTACGACAGTAAAAATTAGCCAAAGAATTTTTCTTCAATATTCCGTGTTAAGGGTTAAAAATTGTTGTGATGAAAGGTGTTTTTCTAAAGTAAAGTTGGTGAAAAATCGATTGCACACAAGTATGAATGAAAATCGTTTTTCCTCACCGTATTAGAATGAGTTAAGGGAATGTTTTACGCGAAATTAATTCCATTGAAAAATGTGTTCAATGAAAAGGACGTAAAGTTCATTTAGCAAAGATTGATATATTTATATGTAAATTATTTTATTTACATACTAATAAGTATTAAAAAAAGTATTACCTGCAGGGCCCGCATATTTTGTCAGTTCAGGGGCCACCACTTTTTGATAATCCGACCCTGACACATACATTTCTTTTATTTTACTTCTGCACTAATTTACTATTAAACACAATAGGTAAGTCAGTTTTAAGCCTTGGTAAGTCAAATTTTTAATCCGCAATCTTCATGGGGCGAAACAACCATAACTAGGAGGAATTTCCGTTTCCCTACCAATTCGACTTTATCGAAATTTGTATTGTTAAACAGTGCAAAATGCAGGGACATTAAAAATCAACAAAGCGAGTTCTGGAGATATATATAAGCGACCCAGTTTAAAGAACAAAGAAATTAGGTCACCACTCAAGAATGAATACAATAACAAACCTCTTCCCTTAGGCCTCATTTACAATGCAAACTTAAGCGTAACGTAATGCTGGAAACTTAGCAGTAAAATTCACATGTAAAAATGAGCATCCACAATGTAAGCTGGAACGTAAGTTTCGCCTGTACCAATCAGAATTCAATGTGTTGATTAGATTCTAGCTTTCCTCCAAGTGTACCTGTTTAAACCTTTCATATAGACGAGTAATTGTAGTTTAAATCAAGTCTATCGCGAATATTTTAAACGTCGCTTGCACATTTGGCCATGGAGACAGAGATGTGGGCGTGCAACTTGTGCTGTTGCAAGCTTTTCCAACAATAGTATTAGGGGCACTTGACTTAAAAAGACGGAATTGGCAGAGAGAAGGGCGTTGGTGGGTTCATTCCCTGAATGTAAGAAGAGAAGGAAAGGGGATTTCTGCAATCTTCTAAGGGAAGTGAGAGAACAATATCCCTAGCATTTTTTGTGTATATTCGAATGACACCCAAGTAATTTGACAATATATTAGAGTTAGTTTCTCCATTTGTGCAAATGAGAAGCACTCGTGGATCTCTGCCACGTAACACCAAGACGCCGGCAAGATCTCCTGAACTGAAATGAAGGATGGGATAATAAAATAACCAGAGGTTCGCGTTGATCCGCATTGGTTGACAGGTAACTCTCGCTCACGGCTACTTGAATCGTTTTCTGTTCAGTATGAGAAATTACGCTTTCAGCGAGTTCGCGGAGTAAATTGCAGTATGTACTCAAGAATAAAATAACCCTCCAGAAGTGCAGTGAAACGCTTATATTCTACTCGACAATAACTATCATGGAGTAGGAGTAATACATACTCTCAAGAAACTGTTGTTAACTTTACTCGGCTGATGGTGAAACCGACCCTTAATGAAACCACTTGTGCAATATGCAATGCATTGCACTAGAAATACCTACCAGTTCCAACTGAGGAAGATTATACTAGAATGGCAGAATAATTTAATGGTAGCTGGAACATGCCTAATTATATTGGTGCAAGTATACGGCAAGCACCTCATTATTCAAATACCAGCAAATAGTGGATAGCAATTCTTTAATTATAAGAAAACTTCTAGTATGTTCTTCTGTTTGTGATGCCAATTATCGTTTCGCGCATATGGACATTTGCTCGTACGGCTCACATAGTGACAGTAGCAGTTTTACTCAATATAAATTTGGCCAAAAATTGCATAATTTGTTTCCAATCCTTCCACCTGCTTTGTTACCTAATACAACAGACATTATGCCTCGTTATTTTGTAGGCGATGCAGACTTTCCCCTAAAAAAATAACTTAATGAAATTTTTTCCAAAGCATCATTGACCAATGTTAGAAACAAAATTCACAAATATCGCTTACAGCGTGCTCGGCGTATCACAGAAAATGGCCTGGCTTAATGGTTTCACGGTGGAGAATACTTCACCGAGTTATCAATGCAAAGCCAGAAAATGTTGACATTATCAAAGCAACAGGTTTTCTTCACTATCTTCTGCAGTACTCTGAAAATAATTCCAAAAATAAAACCTATTGTCCGTTCATATGTAGACACAGGCGAAGCGTCAGGGTAGGTAGAGTGAGCTGAGCTATCCCTGAGAATCTTGAAGGCGAGAAATATCTCTTCACTAAGAAAAGAAAATGGTAAATTGTAATGTTTTTCAGCCAAGTAATACCGTACGTACGCGCACAAGTTCATTTGTCGGTTGGTGCTGCGGGTGAGGCGGAGTCGCGGCCGCCTAGCGTCGTAAGACAGCGCGCGGGGAAGTGAGCGCGCATGCGCATTGAGCAGGCTGGCTCGGTGTTTGGGCAGAAGCTTAGGCCGGGTTCTATGAGCCTGTTTCACCGGCACCTGATGAAGTGTCTGATAGTCTCTCCAGTAGTTATCTAAACCGATATGTTGAAACTTTGTATTTACGAGAGCCTGATAAATCTATCCAATATATAAATAATCTGGAGGTTCGAGAGGCTGTTAAATGTTTATCTGGTAGAAAACCCCCAAATAGCAGAATTTGTGTGAACTTGCTGTGTTTTTCGAGAAATATCTGAGGCATTTCGGTGCTAGACGTAATAGAGATGATGGGCAACGTAATAGATGATAGACGACGAATTCTTCGATCATTTTGAGCATCCGCGCAGACAAAGACATGGGCAGCATGTCAGCCAGAATGTTTTGAAATCCTTGACGAACAAGACTGCAGATCCCGTTTGAGGTTAACGAAGCCTACTGTTAGCCAAGTTATGACTTTGATGCAACAGACAATAAAAACAATAACTATTTGTGAATACCGACTTATAATATATTTTTGCAAGTAATGGTCCTGCTAAATTAATTTTTTGCCAAGACAATAAAATATATACTTAGTGTTTTGTTAGTGTTTCTGAAGTATCACCAAAGAATTGTCTTCTCACTCGGCGTTATTATGCAACGGGATCATTTTTATCGTAATCAGAGACTTTAGTGGAGTGAGCAAATCTACTGCTTCAAATATAGTAAGTGGAGAGTCTCAAGCCA
This sequence comes from Teleogryllus oceanicus, assembly GCA_964035755.1. NCBI lineage: Eukaryota > Metazoa > Arthropoda > Insecta > Orthoptera > Gryllidae > Teleogryllus > Teleogryllus oceanicus. Next base: position 202,756,824 of record CAXIVR010000001.1, on the reverse strand, counting down.
TTGTAGAATTGAGACCTTCGTTCGTGAAGTTTCCAAGGAATGTAGAACTCACCCAAGAACACTTTTTTATGAAATTGCTACATTTTCGGAAGTTCTTGCAGCAATAGGTTGCACACATATTCCCATAGAATGACCTGGTACTATGCGACACATTTTGTGGCTGTTTAAGATAAATAGTCTCAAAAATATAATTCGCAGGAGAATAGTTTTATGCTGAGTGGAGCTGCTTTAAGTGCTCTACTTTACTGTCTTGTGAAGTACCTTTATAATTTTTTTGTAATAAAATAATTGAGCACAAGTGTCCTTTTTTTTTAACAATCAATGATTTCTTTCTTCAAACACCTTTATTGTCTAACACTGTTTCATGTGTCAATTACATGCACCTTCAGCAACAGACAAAAATATATAATTGACATAATTACAGTTAAGAATAAAATATAATAAATTTTTAAGATAGTGAAATAAAAAATAAAAATTACACAGAAATCAGAAATGAAATTCATTAAAAAAAATAATGAAAATTAAAAAAAAAAATTTGTTATCAAAAAAGGAAAAATTCCTATTGTAAGAACATATACATCCTCCTTTTAAGGAGAGAGAGAGGCAAATATGGGAAGAAGAGAGCTGAGCAGCGTAAAAAATAAACATTATTATGTTTAATAGACTATATGAAAGCAAGTAAAAAAGAGTAATCAGATGTGGAAGGAACAAATCTAAAAATATCAATATTGGTCAATAAAATTTTTTTTTTTTTAAAGTAGTGTTTCTGAGATTATTCTAGAATATTTTCTGGGTTCATTATTTTAGAGAGAATATTATCATAAAAGTTTATTAAAAGATTTGATTCTAACATATAGTATTAAAATCATGTTAGAATGAATTAATACCATGTTAGAATCAAATCTTTTCACAAACATTTCTGACAAAACTCTTTCTAAAATGAAAATAGCATAAAAACATTTTGTTTGAGAAAAACATTTTCATTGATTGTGAAAAGCAAAAGAATACTTGGGTGATATTATTATTATTATTATTATTATTATTATTATTATTATTATTATTATTAAAGTAACTTTTGAAGATTAATCTTACAATATGTTTAAGTGCTGTCAGTAGATGTATCTAGTTGTCAATAGATTGCTTTGTTTCTTGGGGATTCCTCACTCCTCTCTGTAGGAATTTAATCGTGAAGTTCTGGACTTCATTCTCTTGTGAAATTTAAGTCAATTTCCTCTGACTTTTTATTTTCTTAATTTAATTGTAAATTATTCACTCTAAAAATTTTGTTCAAGGAATGAATTGTATTTAGAATTTTATTTTTATAATATACAATAGGCTAGTCATCAGAGAAAAGACTCAATATAGTGTAATTTATGAGAAACATGCACTAAAATTTAAAGAATCTACTTTCAATGATATCCTCCATAATCACATAAAAAATTGTAATGGATTTCCTTGCCTTATTCCACATGTATGATTTCAGAATCGGACATTTTTAGTAAGCATCATTTCGATTATAATTTTGTTTTCAACAAAAAAAAAACTGAACCACTATAATTAGATTTCCAAATGTCTCTTCAGAACTTCATACTTTTAAGATGTTTCTCTGCGCAAAGACCGAGCTATTGGAAGCCTTTTCAATAGCAACAATGCTATATCCTTATCCTGTCACATGGTAGCAACCATTTACTTTACATTCAATAATATTTTTTTTCTCCGCAACGAGGGATACACGTCTGTTTCCTCACGTGTAAAATTAACTCCTATTTCTCGCTTCTTTCCCCTTTCCATTTTGAAATTGCTACGCACACAAAGTATGATGCAATGAAACAAACTTTTACACCGAACTCGCACACAGCTCACGCCGAAGTAATCTGTAACAAACATAACAAGAAGGAAAAACACGCACCCACACTTCCATCAGCAAAACAAATTCGAATTCGCGAGTATTACAGACAAATACGCGTAATACAGAGCGCGTTTGAGTTGAAAATGCGGCGTTGCCGTTGGTGAAGGTGCAATCAGGAAGATTATTTATCAGAAAGATATGTCAGATATTTTAACACGAAAGACCTTGGTGAAACGAAACATAAATATCAGACTATTACATTCTTGGCTGTCCGGGTGACGCCGCGTTAAGTTATCTGGTGCCGACGTTTCGATCATCATGTCGTGATCTTCATCACGGCGTCACCCGGACAGCCAAGAATGTAATATTGACTCTGGCCGCGGAAGCCTACGACTTCATAAATATCAGACACTTTATCTGACAGACACGTTATCTGTCGGATTAGTATTCAGAACTTTATCAGGCACCAGTGAAACAGGCTCTATAACTCGTAATTTAAACTCTTGCCGGTAGGCGCACTGTTCACCACAAGCTTGCGTAGAACTTCCGGAAATGTCCGCTAGAGGTCATTGAGCAACTTCAAATATCACTAACATCACGAGTAAAACATTTATTCCAAATTTCAGAATAAAAATTCCTTTGTCACTCATTCATTAAGGGTAATATTGTATTGTGGAGCGATCAAACAGGATCTGATCGATGTAATTTCATTTCGTAAGTTGATTGAACAGTGTATTTGTACGTTACAAGCGTTTTACCTGCAACTGCATGTCGCTGTCTCATTGACAATGACCACTCTGAAAATAATTAAAACGCATTTACGTAATTCCAAATCAAATAATAGAATCTCCAACTTGGATACTATTTAAATAGAAAAACTTTCTTGTAAGTGTTCGCAAGATGCTATGTTTAAAGAGTGGCATTTTTTCTGAAGAAAACCAGACACCTGATTTACAAAAAAAAAATCAAACAATTTAAATGACCGCCAACTTTTGAAAACAAGGAGTATACATCAATTATAAGCAAGCAGTTCCGTTTACATTTTTGTTTTCAATTCTGCGGTAGACTTATTCTTGATTTAAATATTGTTGTATGATTGAATAATTAAAATTTTGGTCTTCTGATCTTCATCTTCAAAATATTCGATATTTCATCAATTAAGTAGTATGTGTGTTTACAATATGTTCGTAACTCAGCTTTTCCAAACATTAACCTCAGGCTTCGCCACTGTATGTAAACAGAGATGTGGATGGGCAACTTGTACAAGGAAACTGCAAAACGGATGTGCCACAGGATGGCGGGGCATTTCATCATTTTAAATTGTAGAATTGGTGCACGTAATGCTTCGCAGCATGCAACTCAAGTGCGCGAGCAACTGGCCGAAGTATTTAATTTTACCAGCTAGGAGTTTGGGGAGGTCAATTGAATTGTACTAAGAGGAAATCAGGATTTTAAAAAAATTGAAAAATATATCAAGTTGTAAGTTTATTTCAGTTTGTTAATGCTTTCCTGACTTCGAGCTTTCGTCATTACCTTCATTATACCCTCACTTATTTGTAGTATTGCCTCATCTTTAAAATCTTCAGGCAAAAATGCCAAGTTTTCAGCGATTGATGCAACGCAACGCGTCTCTTAACCCTTGTCGGACGTTGAGCGCTTTTTTTCTGGAGTAATTCTCCGTTATTGTGTAATTATTACACTGAATAATTACTATATTTGTCAAGTCTCGTCACGTCGCAGTCAGTCAGTGCCTTTTATCCCTTCGGCCAGGGGCTCGACGCCGTTAGATCCCAGGTTTCTGGCCGGTCACCCAACCTGGAACCCGCGAGTCTCGAATTCGCTTAACCTTCGTGACTTCACGAAGCGTAGTAAACGAATTCGGCTAGCGCCGCCGGCTTAATTAAATAAATGGCTCCTCTCCACTAGTGTCAGTTCTATTAGTAAGAGTTTCACATACTGTATTACTTGCTTCTACAACAGCCTGCAGTGACTGAAGAATTGATGCATTTTTAATCTATTGATGAAACTCGATGTTCTCTTGTCCGAACAGGAGGTGGGATTATTAACTCTGGAATAGGAGGCGTCAGTTCATTACAGTTGTTGCTGACCTCTGTCGTCCAGAAAAGACCACTGACATCCAGAAAAGACTGCTTCCATTAAATGCCAGTCTTTTCTTTGGGATAATCCAGCCCACTTCATGAATTCACTTCCTTTAGTTGTTTTTTTTCTTTGGCATGGCGTTTCCTAAGTGTCTTCAGCCTATTCAGGCACTCGAACACTGCATAGTTCAAAACAGAAATACTCTCAACCACGTGTTCTCTTTCGTCTCTGCAGCTCGCATTCCCTACATCGTGTTAGTTTATACGATGGATTACGGATTCTCTACCACAAAGTTGACGAGTAAGTTTTCGAATGTAATAATTTTGTTCGCCAAGTCAAGTTACGAAAAATAGCCCAAATGTTTTGAAATCACAACTCTCACACTAACAAAAAGCGTTCGCAAACTAGTTCACTACACAACCAGACAACTTTGAGTGAGGCCTTATGCGGTATTCCAGTTCTGAGTTTCCAGTTTTGAGTGAGTCGCTAATTAATGGTTCTCGGGCATCGAATTATTTCCCCAAGGTCTAATTCATATCCCGTAGTAACTATGCTTATTTATTAAACAAACGAATGATGTTGATTTGGGCTTGTTTGTTTATTTATTTAGTCCAAAAACAGTAAAAAACTGTATGTGACGAATGGGGGAGATCGTCATCTGTGCACTTTTTCTGCAACTCCAGAATCCCTTTGCAACATTTTAACTACAAATAGTTGAAAGATGAAAAAGTTTAAAAAATAAAAACAAAATTAATATTTTTTTTAAAGCGCGAGATTAGCAACATTTGAAAAAATAAACATGTTCGTTCCCGAGTTATAGAAAACTTATTTGCATCGGTAAACGAATGTTTTTTCTGCATTACTAACAAAATAGTAACTTACCCCCAGCTCTACTCCTACCACTACAGGTAAAAGGAGAGCTCAACAAAAAGTGCGCATAGTGAAGCAACATTTATATCCAGAAGCAAAACAAGGGACCATCTCAGTATTTAGTCTTACAGGTACTTTTCGCCGTTGAATTGTTTTCTTTACTTGTTACAGATAAGCTGAAAGATTTATATTGTCCAAAGCAGAGGAATGCAGTGGAAAGAAGTAATACAAATATTTGGTTTAAAAGACGGTGTAACGGACAATTGTGTATTTAAACGAGTTAAAAGACTTAATACTTATTTACGTTACACATTAATTTAATTTGCGTAATGTTTTAAAGTAATAGTGAAAGCGTTGTGATAATTTGAAAAACATCGAAATTTTAACGTAAGGAAAAACTTTAACTTTGTTTCAAATTGTCGAATATAAAAGTGGCGAATTTTGTGGCCTTTCAATAGGTAAAGTATAGTAATCGAATTGTATTTACTAGTTTGGAGCTTAGTTCGTTGCATTAGACGTTAAACACATTGAACTCTTTTCGCATTTAATCAACCACATTTAAATACTAATTAGAATCACATTAGTTATTTTTTAAATAAATACGTAATTTAAATTAAATAATTTAATACAAGTAAATTAAAAAGATAATTAAGAAAATATTTTTTACATTAGTCTGAATTCTCGTCTATTTATTTATTTTCATATTTACCACGCACTTCGGTACGCATTCGTGACATGGCTACTACTAGCTATACACTTTTTACTCTGTACATTCTCGAAGCAGACCTTCTGAAAGCCTTCACACATACAAACAATAATTTAGATCAATATATCCGAAGGCTCGAAGAGGTCGTTCAAAACACAGACGGTTGAAAAACAATAGGTAACACCGCAGAAACTTCCACCCGTCCATCCGCGAAAGCAAAAACACAATCACCATTACCAATCACGACTGAAAACAGATTGTCTGTATTAGAGTATGACTATGAGTTTTCTTGCCTTCCCAATCCTCAATACCCTCTCCCATCATCGACACGTCCACCCACAAATCACCGCAAACAAGTTAGCAAGCGCAAAGAAACAAAGACACAGAGTTGCACAACGAGTAACTCACAAGTAAACAGAGAATCAGATCAGTAACAGTATCAGGGACGGAACCTAACGTTATTCTCAAGGCTCTTAATCAAATCTCTAATTCTCATTAAGGGGGAAGCATCTATCTTGACCCCCCCCCCTTTTGAGCCAATAGCGTCGAAGGGCGATCTGTCAATGGAGATGGCGCGTAATGACGACCGCGACATTTAAAATTATATTCAAAACAGCAAATTCTAATTTACATATTTCTATGTGAAATAATTACGCTACGCAATTTAAAGTCTAATTTTTAGGATTAGGAATTCCGTGTCAGTGAAAGGAATTGTAGTCCTGGGAGTGCAAAATCAAAAGTTATTTCATACACACAATATTTATTTCTAAATTATTTAAAAATAGTCATACACAATATAAACAGATTAACTCATATTTTTACAAAATAAATATAAGCAAATAATACTTGCAGATTATTTTACTTTGCTGTTTACTGAATTTAAAACCATGAATTTAGAAAATTGTCTAAATATAACTAGTGACCATTACTTCTTTAATATTGTTTCATTATCAAAAGCGACATGCCAGTTATCAAAAGGTAAATTTCGTATTATCAAAATTGCAATTAAGGTATTATAATAAATAAATATTATTGATAAGTTATATAAATAAACAAACTTAGCATCTGCACTAACAGTCCACAAAAGTTATAATTTTTGCTTTCTTCGTAAAAGCAACATTCCCTATTACTGTGCTAAAAGAAACAGTTTTTACCTCCTATTTAGAACAAGTAATGAACTCAGTAAAAAAATTCTATTCTATTGCAACTTTATCTCAAAACAGTTTTTGGACTTGGTAGGTTTCACTTATATTAAGATATTACAGGCTTTTCATGCCCAAAAAGCACAGTTGTTCTCAATGGATGGTGGATGAAAACCCAAAGGTACATTATAAATCCAGAATTACTAAACAGTTGATACAGGTAATGAATAGTTTTTCAATTATTAAGAAAACATTTTCATGTATTATCTGTTCAGTTTTTTGAATGATTTTTTGAACTCATTGATGCCAAAAAAAAATTGGGGTCATTATCAGTGATTAAAAATTTTATGATTTCATTAATTTCACATTTCTTTGTGTTGACCATTTACTTCCTATTTTTTTTAATTCCCCCAACAAAAAAATGTTGCATATCAATGTATTTAAAAAGCTAGAATGAAAGGGTTCACTGTTTCCCCTTTTCTGAATTTTTTTATACAAAATTTTTGTGTGAAAATTTAGTCACCAAAATTTCATGTGAAAGTCAACAAGAGGCTCTTTGAAATGAATTTATGGCCTGCCTCTTTACATCCATAAGTTAACTTGCTTGCATACACATTTCCATCTTCTTTTTGACATCAATTGTATCAATTCTTATAATATTCTTAATAGTGATGGTATTAGAAAAATTAAATCCCTAAAAACACCCCTAACCACACTAAAGGATTAACAGCTGGTGTTCCCCCTTAAAAGGCTGGTGAAAAATACATTTCACGAGTGATACTTAAGTGCTAACCTCGGGAAAAAATCCCCCCTTTTTAACAGAATCATCTGAACAACAATGGCAACACACTATTTTGGACATTTCATTGAAACCCAAAAATTACCACACACAAATAACAGATTACCAAAATTGACAATATTGTATGACAATCATCTGGTACAAATGGCATTTCCAACTTGTTTTCCAGGCTTTCCCCAGCAAATGGGTAGATGACTGAAATACAAAAAGGGATGGTGTTATTGGAATTCAAGATGTATAATGCTGTATAGCTTATCTTCATAAAACAAAATTTCTTAACTTACCAGGTCATGCAAGGAAGAAAATGAATGGTTTTAAAAAAATGTTCCGGGGAACCCAAATTCCCCCTTTTTTTCCTGCAAACTTACTCAAAAATTGAACAAAAATACCTCTTTGATAATGTCCTCCATAACACTACAGATTCTATCAGTAAAAAGTACCCTTTTTAAAAAAAATTTGTTTTTGCTTTAAATACATAAAAAAAATTTAAATTTTATTTTAACAAAAATAAAAAGACTATATTAAAAAAAAAGGGGCATAACACTCTTATCATAATAAAAAAACCTCAAATAAACATCAATCATGCAATACATATAACATATGTCCTTTTTGCCCTAAAATTAACAGCCTCCTGTTTTCCGCATCTTTCTTTGGTTGTTATGGCAATTGGGAACCCAACAACGGCGAATATTCAGCATTATTTTTAAAAAATCTTGACTCAAAACCACTTTGCGCTCTAAAAGGGGTTATCACCCAAAAAACTTAAAAACGTTTGGAAGGATCGGAAAAACTCGAAAACTGTCCAGATGGCACGATATCGGTGTTTTCTTGTTTTGGGAAATGGGGGAGTGGCTTGTGATCCTCCCCTTCGCCCCAAAAGGGGGGTCAACTCGGACCTATCAAAATTTTCCCAGCTAAAAAATTAAATAGAAAAAAGGCCCCAAAAGAGGACTGCAAGTAAACAAGGACTTTCCCCACGGCCCCATAAAAAATGTACAAATTTTGCAGATAGGATTCCACCCAAAATTTTGGTTTTTTGGGTAGGTTCTTCAATGTTTTCATATTTCAAAATTTGTTACATTTTTGTTACAGGGTATATTTTAAGACTCCTACCTTGAAAGGATTGGCTACAACAATGAGCAAAATATTCAGGTTTTGCACTTGCAATAATAATTGCATAATAATTAAAATTTTTAACCCCAAAATGACTTACCCTTTCGTAAAAAAAAACGGTATTTTCTTTGAAATTTTGATTCCCCCCCCGGGGTTTGAATTTTTTTTTCCTCTGACGCTATCTTTTAAAAATCTATATTGAACTTTTTTTGCATTTTAAAAGCATCAATAAAAATGGTTATTTTTTCCACTTGTGTTACCCCAACTCAGCATCCAAAAAACTTCCAAAAAGGATCAGTGGTCTGATGACCAGCAATCTGGCTTTTGGAATCAAGGGTTTTTTTCCGTTTTCCCGGTCTGAACACAAATTTTTCCCGGTTTTTTTTTACATTTACAAATATTTTTCCCTTTTACCACTTTGCATAAAAAAAGTTATGCAATTCTTGGAAAAACTGGGAATTTTCGGAATCTTATTGATGGGGCCCTTTGGGAAGAAAAAAAAAGGGAAAAACAGTTGCAGAATTTAGAAAAATCTTCTAAACGTAGTGTAACCAGAATCAAGTTTTGTGGGTTCTTGATCCTAAACTCGTTGCGGAAAGTCCTCCGTCAGTGAACAACCCGTGGCTAAAACATTCAGACAATTTTTTGAAAATTTAAACATTTGGGATGCCAATAAATTTGAAATCGATATTTTAATTTTTATGTTTACTCTTTATGAACCCCCGGGACATTTTTTTAAAATTTTTAAAAAAAAGGTTCCCTTTTTTGAATAATTTGTTTTTTTTGGATAGTGTGAAAGGGGTTTAAAAAGAATGTGAGGGCTCATGTTCATTGAAAACCTAATTTTTAAAAATAAAATTCAACATTTTCAGGTCTTCCCAAATTACATATTATTTTATTTTTTTTTTTTTTTTTTTTTTTTTTAATTGGGTTTCAAAATTAGGCCTGAAGTTTTAAAAATTTTAATACTTTTCCCCTAATTTTTTGAAATATAGGCAATGCTTAATTTTGTTATGAAATATGGGCAATGTTTAAACGGCATCAACAATTTTGTTTCAATTATCACCAAGGATAGAGTTTAGGACGTTCAAAAGTGCAGATCTCATGTTCATTGAAAATTTTTGATTTTTGAAAATTGCATCTCTCTACAATTACAATTATGAAGATATTCTTTTTTGTTTAAAATTCATCAAAAAAAGATCTTTAAATAATTTATTTCAATTTTTCGAAAAAAATTTGAAATTTTTTCAAACTGGTTTTTAAAAAAAAATTTTCTTAAAAACAGCCAAATTTTTTCTTTCAATTTCGACCTTAAAAGGGGCGTAAAGGGTCTAAAGAGAATGTGCAGGTCTTAGTTGATACCCCATTATTAAAATGGAAAAAAAAACTGCGACTTATTACAACGGTGTAAATACACCTTAATGAAATATTTCATAAAAGATCTTCAAAAGATTTATGTTGAATTTTTTTAAAAAATTTGGGATTTTTAAATTTGGCATTTAAAAATGTCGCGCGTTTTAATTTCCCGCCCTTTTAACATAATTTGAGAGGGTTTTTGGGAATATTTTTTTTATAAAAAAATAGATTGGTGTAAAAATTTCTTCCCGAACTTCTTCTCTAATTCAAGAAATTTTGATCGCTGATTATGGCATGTTTCATTTGTAAAGTTTGAAATTACTACTGTCTGATTCAGGCTGATTTGCACCACAGGCGCTTCGTTTGAACTGGTGGGGTTTAAATTATATTAACAATATTTCTAATACTTTACATGAAAGAAAATTTGGAGTATCATAAATTTGTATCAACATTTTAACTTTAATTTCATATTTTATTTTACCAACATTTTTAAATTTTTTCCCCTTCTGCGTTGGGGAAAATCAGCGATGGAAAAAAAAGTCTATCTATCTCGTTGCTTTCCTCGTTCTTCTCTCCCTGTCAATTCGGAGACTGTCACTCTTAATCTCCGTATAGACTATAAGCAAAGACTGCGTTCTTCTACAAAAGAAGTAAAAATTCCCTTTAAATAATATGGACGTGATAACATTCGCGATCGAAAAAATGGAAAGTTGTAGGGGGTTCATTAGAGAAGTGGCGCGACACTAATCGAAACTAAACAAACTTACATGTATTGTAGTGTGTTATTAAAAAAATTTAAAAATTAATAATAATAATAAAAAAAATATTGTAAAAAAATGGATCTTTTAAATTTTTTGGAAAAAAGGATCAATCCCCGATGATACCCGGGAAATTAAAATATAATTCATATAAGATATAAATTTATTGGTGTAAAGTTTCCCACATTTAGCATGTCCTTTTGAAAAACTTTTACAAGCGATTGGAAAAAACATAACACTTTTAAGTAGTAAAAAAACCATAATTGCTTTTTTCCCTGTTCCTCCTAATTTTGCCCTCATTTTTGATATATCTCATTTTCTGCAAAAATGAATGTTTTACCCAAAATTTGACGCCGTCTTATATTATAAAAAAATTTTTTACATGAAAAGTTGTTAAATATTAAAAAATCCAATATGTATGTTTCATTTATTCCTTTGTTTTTTCTCAAAATGTTATTTTTTGCCCAACCCCTTTTCAAATCTTTTTAAAGGAAAGCTAAATTGCGAAACTTAGCACCAATAAATTTTTATCTTATATGTTTCGTCTTATTCTGGGATCTCGGGGTTATCTATTTTCCAAAAAAATTTTTAAAAAATCCATCTTTTAAAAAACAGGATCAACAGGAAAAAATTCCCCCATTCTAAAAATTTAAAATTATTATTATTAAAAATTAAAAATTTAAAAATAATAATAATAATAAAAATTTAAAAATAATAATGCCGTGTTTCGATTAGTTTTTTTGAGTTCCCGATAACTAGTTCCGCAAATATCTCGTCCCTGCATATACACAAAAAGGGAACCTAACCTGCTATGGGTTTTCACCTGTTAAACCTATACAAGCGGCAGTGTTTGAAGTTTTGTTATGTAGGTCAAAAACTTGCAATATTCGAAAAACTTCTCATACATCTTCGATTTTAACACTCCCATTATCATGCCCGAGTTGAATTCGCACTTTATTGAATACGATGTATGGAATCCGTGTTAAATGTTAGGAAAAAATTTAAAATAACAAAAAAAGAGGTTTCAAATCAAATTCCCTTTTCGGCTTTCAAAATTCCCCCTTTTTTTCCGGGTTTTTAAAGTTCCGTTCGCTGACCCCCGGTCGTACTCAAAAAATAGAATGGGATTGTTCTGAGCGAAAAAGTCTCAACTTCATTGAAAAAATCAAAATCTCATTTGGGATCATCTTCCTTGTGTGTGTGTGTTGTCCGGCACAGGTGTATTTTGTGTGTGTGTGTGTGTGCGCGCGCGCGCGTGCGCGTGTGTGTGTGTGTGTGTGTGTGCGCGCGCGCGCGTGTGTGTGTGTGTGTGCAACTTGATCGCGATCGGGTCAGCAGAAAAAGTAAGCAAAATAATGAAGAAATGGCAGAAATAGGCATCAGAAGTTAAAATATGTAAAAAATGGCAAAATGAAATCTTCTAATAATGGAAAGGGCAAAAAATAAGCAGCAGACGCTAAATTAGGCCAAAAAGGTAAAATAGAAATCTACTCAACCCCAGAAGTACAATTAAGTGATTCCTATTCTTAAAAGTCATAAAACAGTAACAATAACAACTAGAGGTACTACAGAATGGCACAGACTTTCTCGTAACAATTTTTTCTAATTTCTTCGGTGTGGTCTCGCTTTAAGGTCTTGCTCTATTCTCTTGCCAGCTGCCATCTATCGTCGTCCAAAGTACTTTTTCGCGATCGGTGTCAAGAGAAAAAGCAAAATAATGAGGAAAAGGTAAAAATGGCAGAAATGGGAATCAGAAGTTAACACCTGTAAAAATGGCAAAATGATTTTTTTTAATAATGAGGGAAAAGGCAGAAAAGGGCAAAAATACGCAACGCGCTAAAGTAGGCAAAAATGGCACTATAAAAATCTACTAAAACAACCCCAGAAGTACAATTAAGTGAATTCCTATCGTTAAAAGTCACAAAATAGTAACAACAAATAGGCATTTTGCCAAACTTTCGGGCTCTAAAAATAAGCATAATATTCGATTATAGTGAACCTGAACCTCGGCTATAGTGAACATACGGATTACGTCCTGGAAGTTAATTCCCTCTGTAAAAGATTATATCCTCTCAGTGCTACAAATTCAAAAACTAGCCGGCTTTAAAAAATATCGTCAGCTAAAGGTCATAATCGAAGAAGTGTCCTCTGAGATGAAAGTAGCGGACCCGGAATGGGGGACCTTACTGATCACTAATTTTCACTGCGGAAACTAAAACATGCGTGGGATACAACTGGCGGCGGCTATGCGCGATTGCTACTTCAGAATCAAGCTTGATGTTACTTCATATTCCGCGGGACAAAGTGCGTTGAGTTCTACGTAGGCGACAGGAAGCACGCGACTATCACAACCTGGCGATGCCGCGCGGAAAAGCGATCAGTTTCATCAGCCGCTTGCGCCATCCCGCAACCAAAAGTATCTTGGGTGTTATTTGGCGAGTGAAAGGACTTATACTGCGTTTTTTAATTCGCTGCCGCTGACATTTGATCAGCTGTTATGGTGTTGTCCAATCGGAACCTTACACGTCACTAATGACGTCATAATGGTGGCGTTCTGCCTTCCGATTGGATGACACCGTAGCAGCTGATATCCTTCAAGCGCAGCTCTATGAAATCGCAGCATATAAGAGTGGGATGGTGTTCCAATAGCGCAAGAGGCATTAAAGGCTGTCAAGACTGCATTACAACGTTTAGACTTATGGAGAATTATGAGTGCAGAATTATGTAGAAAACACGAACACTGGAGAAGGATCTGGAGAATTACTAATGATAAATGTACAAAGCAAACAATGGAAAACAATTGACACAACAGGGGCAAATAAGAATATTGAAATTTTTAAATCGTGTTCATACATTTTGCTGTACCTATATATTAATAAAATCAGTCGTTATGAAGAAATTCTATTTAATTTTGACATCGGATATAGTGAACCAAAAATGTTAATCCCCAGAAAAGCACTATAACCGGATTCGACTGTATTACTAACATGAACACAATTAATGATACACGCATGTGCAGAGCATTCACTAAAGTTAACATAAAATTATTTACGGACTACTTGCTGAAGGAATCATGAGATGCAGTTTATAACGCGGTTGACAGAAATGAAAAATATAATTCATTTTTCTCAAAGCTTTCAGTTCACTTTAATGCATGCTTTTCTCTTCGAGAAAGAAATTAAACAATCCCCGGAAAAGTAATACTTGGATCACACGAGGAATTAGAACATTGTGTAAAAACACATTCTGTACACTTTACTTCCTTTCTAAACATCATGACGTATCATTTGGTTTCCATGTCTACTTCCGAAAATAAAAGAGAATTTTAAGAAAAGTAATATTTCAGGCAAAAACAATGAAAAAAAATAGGATATTTTGAACGCTCATAAAATTAAAGCAATGTAGAATATAAAAGGTCCACATCATCTCAATACTTTTTAGGTGGTTTGTTTTAAAGGATGATAAAAGAGAAGCAAGTAATCCGGGAAAAGTTGCTTCAGCCAACCCTTTCCTACTATTGCTGATTATCTCACGAAGGGACTAAAACCACAAAATTCATGTGCGAGAGAGAGAGAGAGGGAGAGAGAGAGATGGAGTGTGTGCGCCTGTCTGTCCGTCCGTCTGTCGGTCGGTCCGTCCGTCCGTCGGTCTGTCTGTCGGTCCGTCTGTCTGTCGGTCCTGTCGGTCGGTCCGTCCGTCTGTCGGTCGGTCCGTCCGTCCGTCTGTCGGTCGGTCCGTCCGTGTCTGTCTGTCGGTCCGTCTGTCTGTCGGTCGGTCCGTCTGTCTGTCGGTCGGTCCGTCGTCTGTCGGTCGGTCCGCCGTCTGTCTGTCTGTCGGTCGGTCCGTCTGTCGGTCGGTCCGTCTGTCCAGTCGGTCCGTCTGTCTGTCGGTCGGTCCGTCTGTCTGTCAGTCGGTCCGTCTGTCTGTCGGTCGGTCCGTCTGTCGGTCGGTCCGTCTGTCAGTCCCGTCGGTCCGTCTGTCTGTCTGTCTGTCTGTCTGTCTGTCTGTCTGTCTGTCTGTCTCTCTCTCTCTCTCTCTCTCTCTCTATATATATATATATATATATATATATATATATATATATATATATATATATATAGAGAGAGAAAAGAAAAGAAAGAAAAGAAATAAAAGATAATTGTAATCAGAAGATGGATAATCACATTAGCAATGAAATATTTCATTCCATAACAATCTTATTGCTTGATCAAAATCTACAAAATTTTAACAAAAACCACATAAGTGTCTTGCATCATGTTGTGAAAACATGACTATTTTGAAGAAAGATAAAACAGGCTTGAAGTATTTGCAATGTTAATGTGAAAAACGGTAACTGAAATAGACTTATGAAAAGAAAATATCAGCAATAAACAGGTGATGAGAAAAGCTAAGGGATGAGATCACTCCTAACTAGCCTCAAAAGGGAAAATTCAGTGGACACCTTTTACTGTACATATATAATGTTCAAAGTAAAATTGAACTTGCAGTAAATACTTGGAGCATTTTTCATATTTTTTATACAAAACCTTTAACATGTATTCAACTTACATCAATCAAGATCCTGCCAAAACATTTTATAGTCGGTCTTCACCACTAAATAGGATAAATAATTTCATAAAATTTAGATGTAAACTAAGTAGAAGATAAGGAACAACTTCCTAGTGAAATTGAGATTTCCAAAATATAATAGTATTTTCTCTTGGGGAGATGTAACATCAAACTAATTCATTTAAAACTTATTTTTATTCTTCAATATAAAATTAATTATTCACAATAAGTATCTCTTTCCAAATCCCATTTCTGTGTCTATTAATAGTCCCATCTGTTGTTACATTTGAGGATCTCACCTTTCTTCAACACATTTCGATCATACTTTTACTTGATATCACTTTGGTACAGAATTAATACTGTTTACAAAAAAATAAAAATCAGAAGAAATAAGAGCTGCAAATAATCATTTAAAATTGAACAACACTTTTATACAATATTACACATATACAAAATCTAAACTTCAGCTTTGAAAGAAACCTCAAAATTCATTTCACAAAAAAGAAAAATTTGAGATTTTTGAATGTCAAAAAGACAAACCCTAAAAAGAAATAAAAACGAATGGTGGTAAAGTGAAAATTTCCTCTATTAGGTATTCCTCTTCAAACCACTTTCTTTCACTGAATTGGAGGATCAATAAGAAAGTTATTCAATAATCACCTTCAAGAAATTTTCAATTCCACATCATAAATTTACATTACATTTAGTATTGTGTTTTGCAAAACTTTTAGAAATGTCATATAAAAAGAATTAGTCAACACTGCATGTATACAGAAATAAATGATCTTCCATCATAACTACAGCAGAATTTATACAGTAAATATTAACCAATCTTTAAAATAACCCAAACACACATTTTTATAACCCTATCTAATGCTGTCAACAGAGTATCCACCAAGTGACTATTACTGGAAAAATTGAACATGTAAGAATTACAGGTACAATAAATGGCTTAATGAATCTGCATCAACAGAAAGTGTAAACAATGTGTAGAAATATATTGAGAATCTAACAACACTTCTGATACATTTCTGTTAATGTTAATAACCTCCCCTCAACCTTTCACACAACAATAATATTTTGCAGTCTCTCCCACCCCTCAATAAGCAGGAATACAAGTATTTCATAACTATAAGAAAAAAAAAGACTATCGTTTTCACGAATCTCAACATCAATAATATTTAAAAAAACCCAACATATAAAAAAAAAAAAAAAAAAAAAAAAAAAATACCACCCACAAAACCACGGATAAAATAACACCATAAAACAAACTTTGCCAAAAGTTCCATTAAACATAGCATGAATAACTATAGATACAGAATGTACTTAACTTAAAATTCTTATTATGAAATTCATAAAAAAACAACAAATATACACCTTACATTTACTGAGGAATTGTAACTGTACTGTTACAGGTTACATGTACTGAGGAACATTGGTATACACAACACGGAATAGAAATACATGTATGTGTGTGTGTGTGTGTGTGTGTGAGGGGGGTGTAGAGGCCCAACAATCACTAATATGAACAATATACTGGTTCCGCAAAAAAGGGAACTATTCTGTTATTTTTAAACTAAAATACACAGAAACATGTAAGAACTATTAAACACACTACTGATGACAGCAGTAGCACTAGGTGCCTTCTGAATAATATTCCTTTTAAGAAACACACAACCAAAGTTACAGAAAAGTAATGAAAAGCATAAATAACTGTATTCACAGACAGCTGAAACACCACAAATTGTTTGCTAACAAGGCATCAACCTTTAATGACCTGTATTACACTACAATATAATAAACTGCAAGACTATTCAAAACCACCAATGACAAAAATTTCAAAATTGCATTCTACTTCGAATTTAACTAGGTAAAGTCCATACACATTGAACATAGGGCCGCACGGTTTACACCGTTATGTCTGGTTCATGTTTCTAAATCGTGAAATCATAGGGTTAAGATACGTATATTCAATTTCTTTCGAAAATACTTTTTAAAGTTGTACTTACATTGAAAGGTTAAAAGTTGTAAAAACACATACATAAATTATGGATAATTGCAGTTATTCTTTGATTAATATTTCTCAACACTTGACGAGTTAGGAGAGGGAGCCCTGTTATACAACCAGGAGCTTCTATTTCAGAAATTGAAGTTCTTGATTGGATATCAGACTCCACTGACACATCAAGTATAGAGAAATTTTAAACAGAGGATAATGATTATATTGACTTTTTCTACTGATAAATGAAAAAAACTAATACTTTGCATGTTTTGAAATCTTGTTATATAGGTAATCCATTCCAAATGAAATATGTTTACATATATTATATATATATATATGTGCGTGTTGTTTATAAATAGCTGTATTCAAAAGTTTGTAAATGATTTGTAATGTAATTGACAGATACACGGTTTTCATGTAAATAATAATGAACATGTAAAAGTGACCGTGCATGAAATTGTGATATTGTAATAGCATTATCATTACTATGGAGCAGCCATAATAATAATAATAATATTAATGTCAACGAACTTGTACACTTGTGTTCCTCAAAAGTTCTCATGCTACTTTTTATACAACTCATACAATCTGATAAAACAATCACAATCGTACAGTTAGACAAAATTAAGATTACAAGACATTATCATTAAAACTTACCTGATCAAATGGGCATTGTTTACGATGTAGGTTAGAAAGACAAGTCTTGCAAACAGTATGTCCACATCCTAGACTAATAGGACTTCGAAGAGTAGCATCAAATTCATTGCAACATACTGGGCAGGAGAGAAACTCTGTCCATGGTGGCACTTGAATTGGCATTCTGCAGAGATAATTGGGAACACAATTAATATGAATTCCACTGCACCAGTAATCTCAATAATGTCAAAATGATAAAATTACACATACACATCAGATTAACTATGAATCAAACTTTGCTTACGAGGCCTGTTCAAAAACCTATACACAGAAAAAGTACACAGAATGAAGTTGTCATGATTCAGATACATTCTCTGACTGAAAACATCAACATTCGTCCCTACGGGAAGCTACCCCGAAAATGAAAGGGCAATGTTCGAGGATGTTCAAGCAACATGCATCATACCGGTACACTGAATTCATTTCCATGATCACGAAAATAAACAGTTCTTTCCTATCACGTAAGAACTTTTGGGGGGAAAACATTTTACACAAATACTTAGTAATCAAGTTTGAAGACACTACCTTGTAGTCCACAAAACATCAGGTACCGTGTAGTGCAGCCATAACTGATCATTGTTGACATCACGCCATCTCTTAGGAAACTTGCTTACTACAAAATAAGCACCAGCCCTCATGCTACTATCGATAGTTGCTATTGCCAATATTCGCGTACAAAATGAAGCGGTAGTCGAAAATCTTACATCTCTTAAGCTGGCACTACAATAATCGGTTACTACTAAACGAAATATTCCACCACTTACAACTATTTAATTGCTAATTAATTAACGCAAAAACTAATTTTTAAATTATATTCTTCAAATTTTTGTGTGATTAATGGTATGCCAGCGTAGGCTTAAGCAGGCACACCTCAATCAGTTACCTTAAAACCAAATATGCCATATTGTGGAACGATTTAATTGCTAATTAATTACACGAAATTGATTTAATTACTCTTCGAACATCCTAGTAATTAATGGTGAACTAGCCCTTAAGAATTAAGCTGGCACACCACAATCGGTTAGCACAAAAACAAATATGCCAGATTTTGTAAATATTTAATTGCTAATTAATTACGCAAAACAGACTAGCACAACATTGCAGAAAAGTTATCAATTTTCTGCAAGACGAAAAATTGACAAAATGCAAATTTCAGAAACTCATCTTGCAGAAAAAGCCACTTTAAAATGCGTAATTATGAAATATATGATGAAGCGAAACACCGTTGGCCCAGCAATAGAGGTACGGCAATAATAATAATAATAATAATAATAATAATAATAATAATAATAATAATAATAATAATAATAATAATAATAATAATAAGTATGGAATTATTGTAATAAAATAAGCAAAATATGTACACATATATGTATTTATTTTTTCTAAAATATGTAAGAAAAAATAGAAAATATGTGAAATACAAATTCGATATATTGATTAAAATTCCATTCCTCCAGCGTTTTCCGAACACAGTACTTTACCGATCACATCTTAACATGGATTCAGGGAGGTTGAAAGATAGTTCTACATCTACAGAAGCAATTTTTCGCTAGTTTCATACGAAATTCATAATACTTTCGTAGTATTTACTATGTTGTTTACGAGGAGCCGGCGCTCCAGTGAATAGTACAGTGTAGCCTGTGGTAGAAAAAGGGACGTAAAGCATACGCCCATCACCGGCTCCGGAAAGGCGAGTTTGTTGTAACGAGTTACGCATGGGGTCTAGGAAACATGGAGTCAATGAAAGACGTGTTTGAAGTACATTCTGCTCATTCTTTATCCCGAATACGCGATTTCCACGAAGCAGAAAGTAAATTTGACAATTAAAAGTGAAGGCCCGGCGATCATACAAGCGCATTGCGTGGCTTTGCAAGTATTTCAGTAACAAAGTTTTCAAGTAACATGTATTTCGAACTGGCATTTGAAACGTTCATTTTCGGTTTATAAATATATTAAAATGTAACGAAACGCGTATAAATAGATAAAATATGTAAAAACATGTAATTATACCAAAATAGGTAAAATAAAAATTGGTCCAATTCGTTCAGAATGTCATCTTAAGTCTAAAAAATATTAGAAAATGTAGGTATCTTGTCACTGTAAAAATATGTATTTACATGAAAATCCGTTCCCTAATAAAAAGAAACATACAATATTCCTTGAAATCGAATTTTGAAAATGATTACTTGCAAGCCACATCTGTACTAGTTTATGACAGCTTCGCTTCGTTGACAGTGCCAGCTGCCTATAGCCCTCCAAAATATAAAATAACCGAAGACATGTACACACGGAATATTTTGATATGTTGGATGGAAAGTTCATCTCCGGAGGCGACTACAACGCAAAACATACACAGTGAGGATCAAGGGTGTCGATGTTACGAGGAAAAACACTGCTCAACGTAGTCACATCATTCAACGCAGAACACCTATCGACAGGAGAATCAACGTCCTGATCAACCGATCATAATAATCTGTCAGACGTACTTGATTTCTTTACCATGAAAGGATAAATCTGAGCTTTGCATCAATTGAAAATTCTCTAGAATTGTCCTCTGATCACTTTTATTTATTTATTTATTTATTTATTTAACGTCAAAAAACAGTTAGAAACTGCGTATGACGTGCTATCTGCGTATGATGCACTTCCCAGTCATATTAGCTATTAGCTCTAATATAATAGAAACCAATTTCAAACCTAACATTCCTAATAAAAAACGAATTGGAGTGAATATTAAACATAACTGAATATAAATATTACTGCAACGCTCCTCTAAAACGTGAATTCGATATATGTGAAACAGTTGAATTTTTAACTTCTAGTATTGAGCAAGCAGCATGGTATGCTACACTAGAAATGCACGAAACAGCTACTCGCAAATATCTCAAAATAGTTTATGCGATGAAACTAGACAAGAGGCATGTAGTTTGGCAAACTCCAAATGACAAAAGAAACTTCAACAGGGCAGCGCGAGATCTTAAAATATTTCTACAAAACCTATTTGCTAATGAAACTAAGGAGTATCTCAAAAGACTGACACCAACCAAAGACACCGAATTCTCTCTATGGAAAGTCATCAAACGCATAAAATGACCAATCCAACCTGTACCTCAAGGCTAGAACCAACCACGAAAATGCAACAGTATTGCAGAACATTTTGTGAATGTTTTTCAACCGTTCCCATCCCGTGATAGAAAAGACCACGAAATAAATGTTGTTCAGTTCATTAATACACCTTATCAACGGTCTGTACCAATAAAGGATCTCAAGGCAAAGAAAATTTGAGTGAATTCTAGAATTCAGCATGTGCAATAAAATAGATTAACAATTATAAAGCATCTTGTTACGATTTCATCACCGGTTTTGTTTTGAGACACCTGCCAAGAAAAGCACTAACATTGGTAACCTCAAGTTTCAACACCATTATTAGAATTGGACATTTTCCATCTCAATGGAAATACAGTCAAATTACTGTCATACTGAAAATGGGTAAACATACGTCTGAAGTATCTTCAAATGATTATGATGATTGACTGGGTTTAAAGGGCGCTTCAACTACTAAGGTCATTGGCGCCCATGTCAAAGTATTTCTAAAAAAATCAATTAATGTTTGTTAAAAGGGTTGCTGGTGCAACTTTCCAGCTAATTTAAAAGCTCATATATACCCTAAAAGGAAACCATCCATTACGCATAAAAAATTCAGGTAAACAAGACAAATTAAAAAAAATATGGGACAGAGAAAATATTTATTGCCCTTATGTCAGATAAAATTATATATTCCCTTTCCCCAAAAAACAAAAAGCTTTGAGGCGCGGAATCGTCATCCCCGAGCACCTCTCATAGAGAGTTGCCCAGACAGTGTCTTCGTCGACTGCCAACAAATTTCAAACACTGCAGGAGGACGTGTTCCACAGAAAGATCCGCCCTGCATCTATCACAGGTAGGAGGAGACTCGCCTCGAAGGAGGAAACCGTGAGAAAAGTGGCAGTGTCCGATACGAAGACGAGTTAAAATAACTTCCTCGCGCCTAGAAGGTCTGGACGAGGAACGCCAAGAATTAACAGAGTCCTTTATTGCATTTAGTTTATAGGTGCTATTGTGCCACTCTGTTTGCCACGCTCTAAAGATGGATCGTTTTAAGGAAGCTTTAACATCAGACGATGGTACGAAAGAAATATCAACACGAGTACTCTCCGTCGCCGATTTCGTTCCGCCCTGATCAGCCATCTCGTTTCCACGATTCCCACATGGCCTGGGACCCAACTTAGTACCAGGTCATAGGTGAGACAAAAGGCGATGGATGAGGTTTTGAACTGATTGCATCAGGTAGTCTGATGAAGAACGGGAGACAGCTTGTAGTGAGCTGAGAGAATCAGAACAGAAAACTAGTCGGCGTAAACTCACTGACTCGATGTATTTTAGGGCTTCAAGAATTGCATACATTTCAGCAGTGAAGATACTGCACTGAGAATGTAGTCGATATGATTTGGTGGCTCTGGTACAGTAAAAACTACATGCCACTGTGCCGTTGCACGATGAACCATCTGTGTATAAGAATACATGATCTGGATAGGCTATCCTCATGTCCTGAAAATGCATCTGGTAAACAAGAGAGCTAGTCGTTTGTTTGGGAAGCTTGGATAGTCGGAGATCAATATTCGGACGGAGGAGTTTCCAAGGGGGAATGGGGTGACTTGGGGGTTTCACAGGGGTGGGAAGATCAACATTAAGGTCACGCAAAAGATTTCGCAATCGAATACCTGGAGGCTGAGGCAGCGATGTTCGAAGAATATAGGACGTTTCATACTTAGGATGCGTAATTATTTGGCGGCAAAGAATGATTAGGAAGTCCTGATACTTTAGCACCGTAAGATGCTAATAAGATATCTCGCCTTCTTTTTAAGGAGGGCTCACCGGCCTCGGCTAGAAGGCACTCAATTCGCCTGGTGCGATACGCACCAGTTGACAGACGCATACCAGCGTGGTGCATACTATTGATGGCTCGCAGAGTGGAGGGAGCTGCCGAGCCATACACTTCACTACCGTAATCCAAAACTGAGCGGATGAGTGATCTATATAACGGCAGTAGGGGGTACAGGTCGGCACCCATGATGTACCATTCAGCATTCGAAAAAGATTAAGGGAAGAGACACATTTGGTTTGTAATCCGCGGATATGAGCACGCCACGTTAGGGACTTGTCAAATGTACGCCCCAGGAACTTAGCAGATTTAGCGAATGGAAGCTGATTTCCTCCCAAGTAAAGAACTGGGTTGCTATGCAAATGGAATATCCTACAAATATGTAAACAGGTACATTTAGTAGCAGAGAAATTGAAGCCCGTTGACGTGCTCCATTCGTGGAGCTTGTTAAGCACCATTTGGAGTTGCCTCTGTATCACACTGATGCTGCTGGATGAACAGAAGATGGCAAAGTCGTCCACAAACAACGACGCCTTTACAGGTTCTCGCACGGTCCACGCTATACCATTGATGGCGATGGCAAACAGAGTGACACTCAGGACTGATCCTTGGGGGATACCATTTTCAAGAGGGTGACTACGAGAAAGCCTATCACCCACACGAACACGGAAGGATCTGTTCGAAAGAAAGCTTTGAAGGAATAGAGGAAGCTTCCCCTAAATCCCCAAGAGTGCAGGGTTTGCAGAATGCCATGCCCCCAGGTGGTGTCGTAGGCCTTTTCTATGTCGAATAATATGGCCACAAGATGTTGCCTCAAGACGAACGATGTACAAACAGCTGTTGCCAACGAAGCGAGGTGGTCCAAGGTTAAACGGTTTCTTCTAAACCCGCTTTGGATTGGCATCAACAGATTTTTATACTCCAAGGTCCAGACCAGACGCTGATACACCATGCGTTCCAGAACTTTGCATAGACAGCTTGTGAGAGAGATAGGTCGATAACTTGATGGCAGTGATCGATCTTTGCCTTCTTTGGGAACTGGGACGATGATGGCTTCTCGCCAAAAGGTAGGAATGGTGTGCTCTTCCCAAATACGGTTAAAGAGTCGGAGAAGAAATTGCATTGCCATTTCGGGAAGATGTTGCAGCATTAAGTCGTGAATTTGGTCTGGACCTGGTGTGGTTCTTTTTGCAAGCATTAGAGCAGAACTCGTTTCAAACATGGAGAAATGGGTATTATAGTCCTCATGTGCTCTGCTAGAAAAATCCAAAGCGCGGTTCTCCATTCTTTCTTTGAGAAGCATGAAGTTTGGAGCATAGTTTGCCGAACTCGACATGTTTTCATAGTGAGTGGCAAGTACCTCTGCAATGGCGTCTCAAGCTGTGATAACCTGACCATTTTTTTGAAGACCTGGCACAGAGTTTGGGAAGGATATCCTTTGATTTGACGCACCTTCCTCCATACCAGACGTGGTAGGCGTTTGGCAATTCAAAGAGGAGACGTATGACCTCCATGATGCATTTTTACTTTTTAAAATGGTTCTCCTCGCCTTTGCTCTGCACCTTTTGAACTCGATTAAGTTATCCGCGGTTGGATAGTGTTTTAATCTCGCCAAAGCTTTCTTACGAGCACTAACAGCCCTGGAGCAATCCGAGTTCCACCACGGGACGGAAGGGTGTCGCGATTTACCAGTCGACTTGGGGATTGCAATTTCCGCAGATCGTAATACAGCTTTGTTAAAATGTGCTGCCATTTCCTCCACACTGACAAACTCCTGCTCCGATACACTGACGTTCGCTTGGAATGTCGGCCAGTCAGCACGTCCGACACACCATTGAGGGCCGCGCCAACCCACGGCCAGCCCATCAATGTGGGCGATAATGGGTAATGGTCGCTTCCGTACAGGTCATCTAGGATGGACTATTGCAGAACGGTTGCAAGAGAAGGGCTGCAGAGTGCTAGATCGATGCACGTGCTTGAGTTTGTGGCGACGGCAAAGTGAGTTGGTTCACCGGAATTCAGAATAACCAGGTTCGCTGAGTCTATAACCGACTCTAATACACTACCTCTCGGGCAAGTGCGGAAGAGCCCAGAGAGGACTGCGGCATTACATCCCCGACTATCACAAACGGAGAGGGCAGTTGGTTGATCAGACCCAAAGTTCATGAGCAGATACACTCCCGTCCTGGGGATGTAGATATTGCAAACAGTGAGTGTGAGGATGGAAGGTGCACCTGCACACACTGCTTGGAGGTCGGTCTGAAGAGGTACTCTGAAGACAGCAGCGAATCGTGAGCCAATGAAGCGACTCGCCATGAGCACGGGCCCATCATCCACATCGAACCTGTAGGGGGAAAAACCACGAAGAGACAGGGGACGGCTCGGAGTAAGATGAGACTCTTGGAGACAGATTACAAGACTATTGTGACGGGACGACAACAGCTTCAGATCGTCCCGCCGCGAGGAGTAACCATTTACGTTCCACGAC
Source organism: Teleogryllus oceanicus (assembly GCA_964035755.1). Classification (NCBI taxonomy): domain Eukaryota; kingdom Metazoa; phylum Arthropoda; class Insecta; order Orthoptera; family Gryllidae; genus Teleogryllus; species Teleogryllus oceanicus. The sequence goes on along the minus strand of CAXIVR010000001.1, from coordinate 202,731,473 downwards.
AAGAGCCATGGAGAATAATTGTTTTTTCCTCCGGCGTTGGGAGCCGGATGCTCGGGATTCCGCCCCAACGGGAGTTTCATCCGAGGACGAAACCTCCTTGACATTGCCAGAGGGGCTGGGTGCTCGCTCAGTGCGAGTTTCGTTAGGTGTGGTTGTCTTTTGTTTCCTATTGACCGGGTCTGAAGTAGGTGTTCGATTATCAACTTCCGTTGAAACATTTGAAAGAGGTTTGATCTTCTGCGAAGGCTGAGCTCTTTTTTCAATTGTCTTGTATTTAGTCGGGATAATCACTCTCTCACCCTGCAGGGGTGAGGTATCCACAGGGAGGTCCATTGGAGACACCTGACAAGCGAAACTCACAACTTGGGGGATAGCTCGTTCCGTTTGACAACCCGCTGCTACACCCGGAGTCCTAACCTTCACAGCAGCGGAGAAGGAGCGAGACAGATCAACGGGGTTCCTTGATAGGTACCGACGTTTGGCCTCGGGAAATGATACCTTCTCAGCAGCTCGGATCTTCTGGATTGACCTCTCTCTCAAAAAGGTTGGACATTGCTTGTGATTGGCTGGAGGGTCACCTTCGCAGTTAACACAATGTGGTGCAATGGCGCAGGGTTCAGGTTCGTGCGTAGATGTCCCGCACTTACCACACACGGGGGTGTCTGCAATGCACCACTGCTGTGTGTGGCCAAACCTCTGGCACTTGAAGCACCTCAAAGGGTTAGGGGACGTACTGTCGGACGCGGGGGTTATAAAACCGCACGAGATCTTCTCAGGAGAGTAGGAAGATTAAAGGTCAAGATAAAGAGTGGAGTGATTTCTCGCTCATGCTCCCCCCTGTTGATTCATACACATCAGTCACGCCTTGGTCTTTAAAAACGAAACTAGTTCTTCCTCACTCTCCGTTGAAAAGTCTTCGTGGTTGACCACTCCCTTACAGAGGTTTAGTGTAGGGTGTGTGGTCACATCCACCTGGAGGCCGGCAATCTGCTTAGTGTTCATTATCTTCACAACCTGGTCATCTGTACGTGCTTCAAAGAGAATGGTACCATTAATTTGTCGCACTATAGTTTGCAGCTTTCCAAATGTTTCCTCTATGGCGCGCGCCAAACGAACAGCACTGACACACTTAAATGTTTTCCTTCCTCGGCGCATGCCATGAGGAGGAATCTAGGCTTCTTCGGTCGGTCTTCCTCTTTTAAAAAGAAACTATTTAAATCAATAGTTCTCTCTGGACATCGCCTCTTCTTTGCGGAAGAGGGCGGGGGTGAAGGTTTAGTATCCATGAAGATGGATATTGAGTTCATCCCCGTGGTCCCCACCCACCACGGAGCCCAACAAGGGGACACTCCATCGGAAAGCCAGGGTTACCACGGAGATATAGTGGGGGAATAGAACAGCGCTGCACCACCGTGTATCCCCCCGCTCACCCTGGAGTTCAGTACAAGACCTAGTCCAAGCCGATTGATCGGGAGTGGGTTACCTCCCGACCGCCCGTCTAGAAGAGTCCGAGGCCAAAGCAAGCGTGTTGAAGCCTACAAGGAATGTTCCCCAAAATACGTAAACAACGTATCCCTAAGTGCAAAGCAGGATGTAGCACAAGGTAAGTATGGGAAACAAACAGACTCTCAACGCCAGGACAAAATTCCCTCCGACACGGGTCGCCATGAAACGGAAACACATGGGTGGGCGTTCAGCATACCAGGGGGGGCCAGTGAAATAGAAGAGGAGAAAAAAAGAAAGGATGTAAAAGGTACGAGAATGATATATGGGGAGAAGAAAATGTCTGGTGAAAGAAAAGAATACTTGAGAGCCCTCTCTGCATCCCCCCGTCAGGACGTGGACCAACCCACCTCGACGGGTATCTTCAAATAGGTCTGTAAGTTTATTATCAATTTTGCGCATGAAATGGAGTACGGAGTTAAATATCTCCATTATTCATGCGTAGTTTCTGGCAACCAGACTGAAGCGGACATGGAGGGATACAGGACGCGATTTCACGAAGAATGTTTAAAGCTGCATCCGATCATACAGGTATCCGGGGCAGAGGCGGGGACCAGCAGCACCATCATTGTAAGGAATTTTCAAATGCAGAAAAAAATACCAATAGGGAGAATGTAAGAGCATCCTTATGTGTTGAGAATCGCAATGAGACTGACGAAGAAATAAGTAATGAAGATCCACAAACTAATAAGGAATGGTCTGTGGAGACGAATTCTGATGAATCCTGCCTCCTAGTGCCTAAGCAATTCTCTTGGACTGGGCATTACGAAGCCATGAAGACATACTCATGTTGTCCCCTTATTTTCCCGACCATGGATCCCGCGAGCGGGATATGGCCCACGTACATATGCGGCGATGGAAGCTGTCAATAACTTGCTGGAAGTTGATGTAGAACAATCGACACCGCTTGAGAAAGTGGTAAGCTGTGTATTGCTCTGCCCTTGCTGTTGTACAGGGACTTGGGAAATCATGAAGGATCAATTGAAGCTCGAAAGACGGTACAGTTCAAAAGCCCACAAGCCTCGGTGAGATATATTGAATGCAAGATCGAAAGCTTCCGGCAAGACATAGACACTCTGACAACCTTCTTTACAGCTCCTGAAAACGCAACTAGAAAGGTCTCCAATGCAGTGAAGGCGATTGGACGAAAAATGGGAATTTGAGGAACCCAGCCGAATTTCGAGGAGAGGCTTCGAGACAAACTTGAGCATCTGAAACAGCGCATCGCATCCCTTACGTGTCGTATAAAAAGATTTCATAAACCAATGAAACGAAGACAACAAGATGTTATGTATTCGTGCGACTAGAATAAATCATTCAGGCAACTCAAAGATCAAAGAAAGTTGCCAGAAACCGTTCTTAAAAGCTCCGAAATGGAAGAATATTGGAGAAATATATGGAGCATTTCCAAACCCATGATGATGGAGCTCACTGGATAGAAGAAGAGGAACAGAAGTGCTGTGATAACCCACAAATGTGCTCGCCTAATATGACACAAAGATATCTTCAATGCAATCAGGAAGACGCAGAATTAGAAAGCACCAGGTACTGATGGTGTACAAAACATTTAGTGGAAGTATTTCCCGTGTTCTCGTGCGGTTCTGGCCAGGTGGTTTCAAGCCTCATTCATTGATCCAACTATCATCCCGGCGTCTTTCACTGAAGGAGTTACATTTATGATAAGCAAGTTTAGCTATCCTAAAGCTCCGAGTAACTATCAACCTATCACTTGTGTCCCTACACCGATTTTTACATATGTGCAAGCTAATATGCTGAATACCCAACAATCTTCTCGCACCAGAGCAAAATGGTTGCAGAAAAGGTGATCAAGGTTGCAAAAAATTATTGATACACAGTGTTGTTGTCAATCAAGCCAAAAACGACACCGAAACATTTCTGTGGGATGGATCGTCTATACGAAGGCCTTCGACTCGATACCTCATTTGTGGCCTTTGTATGTCCTTCGCATCTACAAAGTAAATGCCCAGTATGTGAACCTAATCCGATTGGTTGAGTTTAAGGGCGCATCAACGGCTAAGGTCATTTGCGTGTCAAATGATTATAAGACTAGTGCACAAAATTGCAGGCCAAGCTAACAAAAAAAAATTTAAATAGAAAGCAAAGTGAAACTGAAAAGGAACGTATCCTACTAAAAGGGTTTGGAAGAAAAATGCCAGATAGTTTTTTGTTTAAAATCTCGGGATAAAAGCCAATAATTGGCATTATCATCTCTCAGATGAGGCTGTACGCAGTCTCTGCAAAAGCCGAAAAGCTTGCAGAGATAACATTCGTCATTTCTAAGAATCTCCGCTAGGGAGCTAGCAAGGTCATGCCGTCGACGGCTCTCTCTTATCTTAACACAGTGTAAGAGAACATCCCACGGTAAGATCTATTTCGCAGTATTCGCATGTGTGCCAGCATCACGAGATGAGGAATAAGGATTTTGGAATCCTGATTCAAGTGAGTTTAAAATCTGAGTTCTGCCACTCTGTTTGCCATTCACTGCGGATAGAGCGATTTATAAAGTGCTTAGTATCTTCCGTAGGGACTGTTAAGATGTCCAGTTCTCTTTTCTTCGAGATAGACTTTTGCCGCCTGGACAGCTATTTCTTTCCTCTTATTCCCACGTGTCCAGTGACCCAACAAAATACCAAAATATAGAACCAAGAGATGGTGGATTTGCTGTTGGATGGTCTTGTCAGTGGCCCAAAAGAAAGAAGAGGAGATGGATTCAGAGAACTTTTGAATCACTGCAGACCCTTTACTTTCTTTAGTGACATCGATCCAGCAAATTTAAGTTCCTCCAAGAGCGCATACTTCTCTGCGGTATAGACACTGCACGAAGAGTCGAGAACCTTGCGTGGATATACTGCAGTAGAAGGAACATCCGACTTTGCCGTTTTGAGAGGAGCCATCGGTGTAAATAAAGTAATGGTCAGGATACGTAGATTTTATCGCCTCAAATTCCGATAAGAATGTACTGGAGGGGAGTTAAGGATTGAGGAAGGTTAGACAGTCTAAGATCTTTTACTGGTGTAGTTTAAAGGAGAAACAAGGTTTGAGGTTTCACGGGGTTGGGTAGTTTTATATGGAGCTTTTGAAAGAGCATACGGAGACGGACACCCAGGGGAGGGGGAAATGACCCCCCAACAATGGAAGTCGGGTGGCTAGGATGGAGGACTGCTTGACGCGAGGAGTATCGACATTGGATAATTTAGCGCCATAGGAGCAATCAGAATATCCCCCCTTTCGGCTCAGGATGATTCTCAGCCTCGCCAAGAAGGCATTCGATGCGACTCGTGCGGTGGGCGCCTGTACTAATCTATGCCAACATTGTGTATGGTATTTAATGGCCGGAGGATTGATGGAACGCTGACCCATACATTTGCATTCGTAATCCACGATAGGGCGGATGAGAGTTCTATACAACGCAGTAGGCAAACATGGTTTGCGCCCCAAGACTACCAGTAAGAGGGGAAGGAGATTCATAGGTGATACACATAGCCCTGTAGTTTACGGATGTGTTTCGCAGGTTGGCTCTTGTCGAATGAGTCCACGGAAGGTTGGGATTCAACGAATGGAAGCTGCTGTCCTCTAAGAAAAGGTCGGGGTGATTAGGGAGGTGATGGATTCTGAAAATGTGCATGCAAGGGGGTTTTGAGGAGAGAACTTGAATCTTGTTTCTTCGCTCCATTCCTGCAGTTTGTTGAACTAAGTTGTAGGTTGTCTCAATAAAGCACGCCTTGAAGGGGGAAAAAATGCAAAATCGTCAACGAACAGTGATGCTTTAAGCCCCCGGGATAACTGATGCAATATTATTGTTGCAATGGCAAACAGAGTGACGCTCAAAATTGACCCCTGGGGAACACCGTTTTCAAACCCGGTGACTAGAGGATAACACGTCGCCAAGACGGACGCGGAAAGATTCATGAAAGAAAACCACTAGAAACAAGGAGGCGTCGCCTAAGGTCCCAGGGCAAGGTGCAAGAATACCGTACCTCCAGGTGGTGTCATACGCTTTTTCTATATCAAAAAAATTGCTCCAGGTGCTGACGTCCCAAAAAAGTGGAAATCTGCAGCGAGGTGACAAAGTGGTCCATGGTTGACCTGTGCTTCCTGAAGCCACATTGAGAGGTGTAACAGGTTTTTTTTGTTCCAGGAGCCAGACCAGACGTGTATTCCCATTCGCTCTAAAAGCTACACACAGTTTTGGGGCGGATTGGGGAAAATTTGAGGGGTTGTTCTGTCCTTTCCTTTTTTGGGGGATTGGGAGGACGATGGCCTCACGCCAAATCCTTGGTATAGCATGTTCAGCCCAAATCTTGTTGAAAATGCCGAGGAGAAAGAAAAGAGAGTGTGTCAACATTTGGTTATGTATCTAGTCTGATCCTGGCGCAGAAGTTTTCCACAAGCGAGGGCACGGGGGTTCGTCCATGGAGAAAGGGCATTGTAATCATCCTCCACGCGGCTCGAGGGTCTAATTTAAGATTTCCATTTTTCTTTTCTTATTTTGAAATGCAGAAGAATAGTGTACTGAGCTTTAGATTTGTTCGTAATGAGAGGCCATTTTTTCAGCAATTTCTTGTGAAGAGGTTAGGAGATTGCCTTACCATAGCTGAAATAGAAGGGGAGTCCTCCCCCGATCTGTCGGACCTTTCTCCACAAGTTTGGGATGAACGGCAAGAGAGTGACAGATGAGGCTCTCCAGGACGCAGCATTACTTTCCCATATCTTTAAACCCTAGCTCTGGCTCGGATCTTTTATAGTTTATTAGGTTTTCCATGGTTGGAAACCTACGAAGTTCCAATCCCCTCTTCCGACCCCGGACCGCGGTGGCACAATCAACGTTCCACCATGGCACAGGGGGGTCGTGCATGGCCCGGCGACTTCGGATGGCAAATGAGGCCGCATGAAGGACGGCGTTATTAAATGGGCTACCATAGCATCGATTCGTTTGGGCAGTTTTCCGATATTCGTAATTCCTTCTTGAATGATTCCACTCAGCTCGGTGGATTAGCCCCCGAGGAGGGCGACAACGTTCAGATCGGAAATATCGGGGTTGCCCCGAATGGGAAAATGGTCACTGCCATGCAGGACCCCAAAGGACAGCCCACTCGAAGATTGAAGAAACAGGAGGACAACAGAGAGCTAGGCCCACGGACGAGAATGCGTTAGAAGCTACGTAAACTGTGTGCTTTCGCCAGAATTTAGGAAATCAGTTTTAATTATCTATGATTTTTTCCCGTAACCCTGCCTCTCGTGCACGACCTTGTGCCACCCAGGCAGGGTGGGCGTGAGTCCCCACAATGAGAAAAGGTGTAGGTACCAGAGAGCACATCTTCCAGTTCTTTTTTGACACGACTTGTCCAGGCGGGATATGAGTCGAAATTGTAACGGAAATAGTTCGAAAAATTTCACGAACGCAAGATATCTGCAAGTGGTTCGTATTCTATTCTTTCGATACCAAAGAATCTGTGATAAAAGTGGCGGCTCCGCCATGGGCGCGGAGGCCATCGTCTACGTCTTGCCTGTAGCAACAAAAGCCGCGTAGAGAGAAGGGGTGTTCAGAACGGAGATGTGTTTCCTGCGGCAGATTACCACGGGTCTATGTATAGACATTATTAACTTCAATTCGTCCAAAGGGTAGAAAGTCATTTATGTTCCAAGAGGGGAGCCATAGTTTCTAGTTCATAGGTTTTGGTTCTAGGGTGGGTTTATGATCAGGGTTTTTTTTTCTTCTTTTCCTTCTTTGTTGGACAGTAATGGCTTGGTTCATGCGGAGTTCTCATTCCCGGCAGAGTCATCTTGACTCGCTGGGAGGGTCGCATGTATTGGGACACCACGGTCCTGAGACAGGCGACCTAGATCTGGCAATAGGGGCCCGTCGGCCTCAGTTTTTCTGGATGTGTTTGCGTTGTGTTTAAATATTTATGGTTTTTGTTTCCGATTTTGTTTCAGGCTGGACAAGAAATTTGGTATTGGCATCTCCGCCGATGTCATCAAAGGACACCTGGCAGGCAGCATCGCGCAAAGTGGATTCTTTAGGCGTTTGGGTTTCAGAGTTGACTTTCTTATGTTGACCCACGGTGTCAGCGAAACTTCGGGCCATGTCCACAGGGTTTCGCGTCTGGTAACGGCGTCGTGCCTCCGGAAAGGAAACTTTTCACAGACCCTGATCTTCGGACTCTCTTTCTCTTAGAAAAAAGGGGCACTGGTTGGAATTTGAGGATGTTTTTTACTACAGTTACGCACTTTGCCCCTGCGGAGCAGTTAGAGTCACTAAAAGCCTCCCTTCCACAGCGAACGCAGACTGCGGCGTTCAGGCAGCGAGGTTGCGTATGGCCAAATCTCTGGCATTTAAAACAGCGCAGAGGGTTTGGAACATACTGCTCGACACGGAGATTGTAGAAGCTACACGATATCTTCTCTGGTAGAGATGGACGGTCGAAGGTCAGAATCAGAGTTAAGGTAGGAGGAGTACCCTTTACCCTCGCTGAATCCTGTAAATTTTGACACCATATGGCTCGAAGGCTTTCAAATTTCTTCCGATTCGGTGAGAAGTCTTCATGATTTACCACACCCTTGCAGAAGTTAAGGTCGGGTGGGCGGACACTTGACCTGGAGGCCGGCTATTTCTTTGGGTCAAGGATCTTGCTGATCTGTTCGTCCAGCGACATTCAAAAGATTGTGCCGTTTCTCTGACGGACAACCGACTGAAATTTGCCAAAATTTCAATTTCCTACAAGTTTGATTGGGCTGCCCTTTTATAGTTTCATTCTCTTTTAGATGACATGCGAGAAAGCAGGGCTTTGTAGGTCTGTCGATTCATTTCAGAAAAACTCTCTAGATTAACAGTTTTCACCAACAAATCTCCTCTTCCTTATGGAAGAGGGCGGGGTAGGTTTTATCCATTAAAAGGATATCAGATTCATCCCTGGTCCCACCCCCCACGGAGCCCAAGGGAGGACACTCCATCGGGTGCCAGGGTTGCCACGGGGGTATGGGGGGGTCCACGGCGCTGCACCGCCGTGGATCCCGCTCACCCTGAGTTCAGTACAAGACCCTAGTCCAAGCCGGTTGATCGGGGGGGTTGGGTCCAGACCGCCCGTCTCAGAAGAGTCCGTAGCAAAAACAAGTGTATTGAGACCTACACGGAATGTTCCACAAAATACGTAACAGCACGTATCCCAGGATGCCAAAAAAAGAAGTAGCAGAGGAGAGTAATTGAAACAGAGGCCCCCCAACGCCAGAACATACATTTCCCCCGACGGGTCGCCATGCACGGCAAACACATGGTGGGGGTCCAGCATAAGGGGGGGGCCAGTGACATGAAGGGGGGAAAAGGGGACAGGATGGTATAGAAGAATAGAATGTAAAATGGAAAAGAAAAACGACTTGTGAAGGAAAGGAATACTTGAGAGCCCTCTCTGTATCCCCCCGTCAGGACGTGGACCAACTCACCTCGACGGGCATATAAAGTCAAGTGGGTTGGATGGAGGAGTGCTTGGCGTGAGGGAGTATCAACATTGGATAATTTCGCGCAATAGGGGGAACTCAGAATATCCCGCCTTCGGCTCAGGGATGGTTCTCCAGCCTCGGCCAAGAGGCATCGGATGCGACTCGTGCGGTAGGCGCCTGTACTAATCCTTATACCGGCATTGTGTGTGGTAATGGCCGGAGGGCTGATGGAGACGCTTGACCCATACACTATGCGGGGTCTGCGCCCCAAAAGCTACCAGTAAGAGTGCAGAAGGAGATTTCAGGTGATACACATCGGCCTATAGTTTACGGTATGTTTCCTTTTGTTAGGCTCCTGTCGAATTTAAGCCGAAGGAAGATTGCGGACTCAACGAATGGAAGCTGCTGTCCTCTAAGAAAAAGGTCGGGGTGATTATGGAGGTGATGGATTCTGCAAATGTGCATGCAAGTGGGTTTTGAGGTAGAGAACTTGAATCCTGTTTCATCGCTCCATTCCTGCAGTTTGTTGAACACAAGTTGTAGCTGCCTCTCAATAACTTGCACGCTCTTGGAGGAGTAAAAAATTGCAAAATCGTCAACGAACAGTGATGCCTTCACAGGCTCCCGGATAACTGATGCAATACTATTGATAGCAATGGCAAACACAGTGACACTCAAAAGCGATCCCTGGGGAACACTCTTTTCTAATTGGTGACTAGAGGATAACACGTGGCCAAGGCGGACGCGGAAAGATCTTAATAAAAGAAAACCTACTAGAAACAAAGGGAGGCGTCGCCTAAGGTCCCAAGTATGCAAGGTGCGAAGAATACCGTACCTCCAGGTGGTGTCATACGCTTTTTCTATATCGAAGAAAATTGCTACCAGGTGCTGACGTAGCACGAAAGAAGTGGAAATCTGCAATGGAGGGTGACTAAGTGGTCCATGGTTGACCTGCGTTTCCCTGAAGCCACATTGGAGAGGTGTAAATAGGTTCTTTTGTTCCAGGAGCCAGACCAGACGTGATTTCCATTCGCTCTAAAGCTTGTACACACGCTTTGAGCGAGGTGAGCGGAAACCCCGGGGGGTTGTTTTCTCCTTTCCTTCTTTAGGGATTGAGGGAACAATGGCCTCACGCCAAATTCTTGGTATTGCGTGTTCAGCCCAAATCTTGTTGAAAATGCCGAGGAGAAAGAAAAGAGAGTGTGTCAACATTTGGTTATGTATCTGGTCTGATCCTGGCGCAGAATTTTTCGCACAAGCGAGGGCACCGGAGAGTTAGTCCATGGAGAAAAGGGCATTGTAATCATCCTCCACGCGGCTCGAGAAGTCTAATTTACAGATTTCCATTGTTCTTTTCGTTTTTTGAAAGCCAGAAGGATATTGTATGGAGCTGGAGATGTGTTCGTAATGAGAGGCTATTTCTTCAGCAATTTCTTGTCGAGAGGTTAGGAGATTGCCATTTACCATAAGCCCTGAGATAGACGGTGAAGGGAGTCTTCCGCCGTAATTTGGCACCATCCATAGTCGCCCGCGCCGAATATCCTACGCTTCGTGAACGTAAGTGATTTCAGGCAGTTGGATACTACGTAAGTTCTTTCGAGCTCTTGAATATCTCAGGGGGCAGGATCTTAAGGGGAGAAAACACCCAGACACAGAATTAGGTAAAAGAGTAATATATTCTTATAATATTGCACAAAAACCCTTTTATACTGTCCCAAAATAAGAGAACAAAAATACCCAATTGCTGAATTTGTATATTATTTAATATTTCTTCGTTTCTTACATTCGAAATTTTTTTATGCGTTTAAATGTTAATTTCTTTTATAAATTCTTTTAATACCTATTTGAAATATATGAAATAAAAATTGCTAACCTTCAGGGAATATCAGATTTGCAGGCAACAATGGCATTCTCCAGCGCGACTAGGTAGCTGAATATCTGAGAATTACGACTCATTGTTGAAACATGATTTAGCTGTATGAAAAGCAGTTTTTATTGTCAAATTTGTGTTGATATTTGCATGGAAATATTTAGTTCATGAGCCAAATGTTTTATACTTGGTTAGGAGTTTTACAAAAAATGAATGATGTGTGTTAATTCGGAAGAAATTGAGGTATAAATATTATAAATAGTATTACATAACAATTACTAAAGGAGCGAAAGGGGTGCTTTTTTGGGACCAGTGAAATGGCTCCCAGCCCGCAAAGGCATTCGATTCGGCTGGGGCGTTACGCACCTGCGGATACCAGCGAGGTGTATCCTGTTGATGGCTCGGAGAGTGGAGGGAGCTGCAGAACTTCACTACCGTAATCCAAATGGAGCGGATGAGTGCTCTATACAACGGCAATGGGCCGGGCCCCCCCTACCACCAAATCAAAGAGGGGGGAAAACATTAGGAAGAAAATCGGCGAGTCTGGGAAGGCACGCCTGAGGATTAGTCAAACGTGGCCCAAGAACCCGGCAGATTCAGCGAATGGGAAACTGAAAGAAAGGGCTGGGTTGTATGCAAGTGGTATACGCTTTCAACCAAGATTTTTAAAGGGAAATTGAATTTGTGACGTGCTCCACTTTGGGCTTGTTGAGCATCAGTTTTAATTGTCCTGACACCTGATACTATGGGTGAAACGAGAGCAAATTATCGACAAACAGCGATGCCTTTACAGGTTCTTGAACGATCGAGGCTTTACTGGTTTTGGCAATGGCAAACAGATTCTTAGCACCGACCCTTGGGGGAAGCCGTTTTCAAGAGGGTAACTGCTAGACCGTTTGTCACCAACGGGAACCCGGAAAGATCTATTCGATAATAGATTTTAAAGGGGGGCCCCTCAACCCCACGGGGAGCAAGGTTTGCATAATTCCGTATCTCCAAATGGTATCGTAGACTTTTCTATATCAAATAGTACGGCCACTAGGTGTGGTCTGAAGACGATTTTGAAATATGTTGCCAATGCGACGACGGTCCAGGGTTGATCGGTTTTTTGAACCGCACGGAATGGGTGAGCAGTTTTCCCCAAAAGTCCACCAAACGCTGATTTACCATCCGTTCCAGCACTTTGCAAACGCGGTTGATAAGAGACATAGCTCGATAACAATCACCGATCTTTCCTTCCCTTTTTAGAGCTGAAAAATTTTGGTTTTTTCCCATGGGTGTGCTCTTTCCGATGCGATTATAAAGGTGGAGGATAAATTGCATCACCGCGCCAGAAAGATGCTGTAGCATTTGGTTGTCGATTCCATCAGGATCTGGAGCAGTTCTTTTCGCCAACGCAGAAAGGCGAAATTTGCCCAAGAGAAAGGGTTTGTAATCGGCAGAAGCCAACAAATTACCAAGGGAGACCCCCATCCTTTTTAAAAAAAAGAAAGTCAGGGATATACGAGTAGTTCGCGGAACTTGATATGTGCTCATTGTGGCGAGTTCTTCTACATTCACATCTTGCGAAATGATCTATCAATTTTTAAGGACACCTGACACTGTATTAGCTGAAGTATATTTTTATCGGACTAATTCTTCTCCACGACAGAC